>CM024470.2:42355030-43555030 GCA_014182885.2 Eucalyptus caleyi
TAATATTAATCACTTGCATATTTTTCCTGACTTGTATTTATTTGTTTGAATTTTTGTAGGGACTTATTCTTGCATTAGCTGAATTGATGCCACATGCTGAGCATAAAATGTGTGCGAGACACATATATGCAAACTGGTCAAGGAACTTTAAAGGAGATAGGCTGCAGAAGCAGTTTTGGCGGATAGCAAAGAGTACGAACATGGCTAATTTCATATTAGCCAAACAAGGATTGTTACAGCTGACAAATGAAGGTTTTGATGTAGACAGAAGTTAACCACTGGTGTTAGGCTTTTTTCAGCGAAGAGTTCAAATGCAATATCATTGATAACAACATCAGTGAAGCTTTCAATGGCAAAATTTTAGAGGTCAGGTGCAAACCAATCATCAGCATGCTTGATGATATTCGAATTATGGTTATGACTAGACTGCATAGGCAAAGAGATGAGGCTACAAAATGGAGTAGAAATTGTGGCCCTAGGATTGTGAAGAGATTGGATGCAAACATTACTACTAGTAGATTTTGCCATCCAGTTTGGAATGGAGATAATGGATATGAGATTATTCAAAATCAAAATAAGTATGTTGTTATCCTGAATAGAAGAAAGTGTTCATGCTGAGCTTGGCAACTGAATGGAATTTCATGTGCTCATACCATTTGTGCTATTCAAATGAAGCAAGGAAACCCAAATGATTACCTACATGATTGGTGCAAAAAAAGCTCATACATTGCTTCATACCAATTCATGATGCAACCTATCAAAAGTAACAAATTTTGGGAGCCAACAAATAATGAAAGCCATCTACCTTTATCGTTGTAGAAGCAAATAGGAATGCCAAAAAAGAGACGAAGAATGCAGCAAGAAGAGGCATCAAATCAGAGGATGAGTAGGATTGGGTCAAAGATGAAATGCTCCTATCGCCGCACGGAATGGCACAATAATAAAGGTTGTGAGCTAAAAAAAACATCAACAATAAGATGTAATGACTAATTCAGTGCCAACGACAACACCTACTGAAGAGTTTCTTGTTGAGCCTATTGAAGAGAGAACATAAGGCCCTACTGTAATGCCTATTGAATGACAAACAGAATGTCATGCCTCATATTTCTCTCAGTAACTTTATAGTTCTTATGCGATAGAGTTTGATGGTTGACCATGTGTACTGGCTTCTTTTGTGCTTTTCCTCTATCATGCACTTGTAATTTGAGAAGTTTTCTCCATTTGTTTCCACCATAAAAATGAGTAGATGTCTAATTATTCGTTGTAGTTGGTCATAATCCTAATACAATACATTGTTGTAAGGCCTACTAAAGGGCCAGAAAAAGGCCCTGTTCTAGGCTCAAGTGTAGGGACAGGGACTAGAATGGGCAGGACAGCAACAACAACAACTAAGTCCACTATTGAGCAAACAATAAAAAAAAAATATCATGTAAGTTGTATATCACTGTGTTTGGTCTTTTATGGATTGAAATTTACATTTGTTATATGTTTCTCAGGTAAGATGACAAGCAATTGCATAAGTTGCAAAGGTTGCTACAAGGATTGTTGTTGATGAAAATGATGCACCACAGCGAACAAGAGGAGCTCTTGGAAAAAAATTAAGGCAATATGGTTATGGGATTTACACATATAAACGTACTAGAATGATTATTTTGAATGTAAGATTTATAGACCTCATGCATTTAATTTATTGTATTTCAATTCATTTGGTTGATAATATCACTATGTTCTTGTAGCTTGGGAGAACTTCTGAAGTACTTCTCTCTTAAGGTGGACCAACTCAAGAATCAATGGCGCAACCAAAGAAAAGTGCTCCAAAGAAGAAGAAGACAGCGGGTATAACTGCGAAATAACCATCCAAAAAGAACCCAACACCAGTTCCATCTCAGCCAACGATTGGGAGCAGTAGTGATGATATGGACTAACACATGACATGTGCTAGAACAAAAATAGCCGCCATCAAAAACAAGGAAAAGGAAAATGAGGTGACAGAAAGCCCAGTTAAAAAACTTGCACATCCAATTCGAAAGAGTGCTCGGATTATGAATCAATTCAAAGCTCCACGAGGAAAATAGGATTAGGGTGTTGTCAATATTGACTGATGGGAGGATGTTGGACATGGTCTCTTTTTATGTGATGCTAGACATGGTCTCTTTTCATGTTTTCCTTTTTAGGAGGGTGCTGGATATTATATCATTGATGGTAGTTGCTACCTGCATATTGCCATTGTTTTTTTTTTTTTTAAAGAGGGTGCTGAACTTTCAATGATTGGGGAGTGAAATTAGACATGTTTTTCTTTTTTTTCTTTTTTTGTAACCCGAGAACCCCTGTACAGTCGGCAGTCGGCAAGGTAAACCTGGGGTGACGCTAGCGGAGGATCCACCACCCCGACGTCACGCTTAAGATCCCGTGCGGCTAGTGGGATTCTTTTCTTTTCTTTTGCAAACAATTAATCAATGTTAATGGCAAGTACTGGAATGATTATTTTCTCTTGTATTTGTTTCAGCTAGAATGCTAGCAAGTTAGTTTTGCTATATATTTTATATTTTTGTTGTTGCTGCAATGTTGCTATTGCTAGTTGAAGTTGTGGATTATAATCAATTTGTGGGGTTTTGGTTATATGTGCTGCTGCAAGAACATTGTGGGTACTGGTACATCTTATTGCATCAATACTTGTATGAGCTGGTGTAAGAAGATGCACTAGCAACCCAATTGATGCAAGAACAATGTGCATTTGGAATGTGACGTTTGACACTAACATATTCTTTTTTAGAAAACTTGTGCAACATAAGTGATCACTTTGTAATCGCGACTGGCACTTAAATGATTACTTTTATAAAAACTTGACACTCAAGCGATCACTATTTACAACTTATGGCATTGAAATGGTCAATCGTGAATTTGCCACCATCTTTAATTTCGCCATGATTTGTAGCTGCAGCAAACCAGCAAACCAACAAACTAGCAAACCAGCAAACCAGTAAACCAGCAAACCATTACCAAATAAAAAATGCAGTAAACCATTACCAAATAAAAAATGCAGCAAACCATTACCAAATAAAAAATGCATCAAATCATTATCAAAAGCTTTCAATGCAGCAAACTATTATCAAATAAAAATGCAGCAAATCATTATCAAAAGCTTTCAATGCAGCAAACTATTACCAAATAAAAATGCAGCAAACCATTATATTTGAAGCAAAAACTAACCAAAACAAACATTGATAATACATAACTAAATAACAAAGCTTTTAAATGCTTATAACTAATGCATTCCAAGTCCAACCTTGCATTTCTACCCATAGATTACAACAACAAAACCTTATGCTCCATACAAAAATTGCAACAAACTAAAAACACATTTTACTTATAAATAATCCAATATAACTGCATATTCCACGTATTCAACTATGGTAGACATACAAACTTCTTCACATTACTCACTTTACATTTGAATAAATTACCCATGAGAATAAGAACATAATAAACGCTCGATAAAAGTTTCCTTCAATTTTCAGCCTTGAAACCTCCCTCTTCAAATGGTCCACCTGAGATGTTAAACCCTTCATTTGAGCTTGCATTGAGTCAACATCCTCCAACTCGTCCATTAACGTAGGTGGAGATTGATTTTGGCCTTCAAGTAACTCCAATATCACCTCTATCGCTCGATCAGAGAATTTATTATCAACCCATTTGAAATATTGGCACTTCGAGCCTTCTCTATATCAGCCGCACTCATGGAATCTTCTCCTGAGATTTAACCAAGTCTATCGAGTCCTAGATGTTCTTCTCAGACTCGATAACCCACAATAACAGTAACACTCACAATCTAATTTGCTTTTTTTATAGGAATGTGAGCCGCTGCTGAAGCTTATGTCCTCCATTTACAAGAGCAAGCTAATAACTTTGGGAAAAAAATCGAAAGATGCACTTGAAATGGTCGAATTGGGGATTTAGGGTTTTTAACTTCCAGTTCTAGTCGAAATTGGGGATTTAGGGTTTCTTATTTGGGGGAAAACGGTAAACGGCGTCGTTTTGTTCTTTGTATGCTGATTGTATTCTCCAGCGATCCATGTCGGCGTCAAAAATTTAAAAAAAAAAAAAAAAAAAAAACTACCACATCGGATTTCCGACCAACCAAATGGGCGGTAGCACCAAAGTGATTGTTTTTAAAAAAATTTGGCACTTAAGTGATCCGACGAAAACTTTTGGCACCAAAGTGAGCGCCATACACAATTTATGGCACCAATAGTATACTTCTCCCAAGCAAGAAGGGAGGCCTGGCCTATGGTGATGCTGGGCTGTTAAACATGGCGGGTCTAATGAGGCATTGGAGAGAGATGTCGTCCTCCATTTTCACCCAAACCAACACGTCCACAGTGGAGTGGGTTACATTCTTTGATATAGTATAAAACTAAGAAGTCTCTTCTTCATCATTTATCTTATAACAAATTATCTATTTTTTGGCCCTCTTATCTCAAAAGCTCACTTTCTTCGTAAATTGTATATAAATTGCATTTCTAAAATATATATCTCAAATTATTAATCTTTTCCTTATTATACTGATGAAATGCTTTTATACATAGCATTTAAGACATTGGAGGAATATATAGAAATACACTAAAAATTATACACAATGAGGTATCTTGATATTTTTCTATAAATAGTTCATAGATGACTTTAATTTTTGTCAATAAAAAATAATGATATTTCACTACCAATTTTTGGAAAAAAAAATCTTACTTTATCCAATTTTTTATTTAATAAATTAATTTACTTAACAATTTATCCATAAATATGATTGACGGTGTGGAAAAGAAATAGATTTCTTTGATATTTCTTGATATTTCTCTTTTGACAAAACATATTAGTATGGAAGTAATATCCAACAATCAAAAAAAAAAAAACATAGTGCCTTTAATACATATGGAAAATTTGCTATAAATAAAAATTAAACATATGAAATTATTATTTATGGTAAATTAATCCTACATAGATGTAGAAATAAATTTAGGATCATTAATTTAAATTGGAATTGAATAATAGACGGCAATTTTCTCTTTTTGGTAAAATGGGTGGACTTAATCATATATTAGGTTTATTTATAATGACATGCCGTTTATATTCAAAAAAAAAATGTACATTATATGATGTAAACATATCTAACTTTAATATTGCGATTCACCAAACAATGAACAGGATATAAAAAAATCCCAGGATTCTATATCTTATATTATCCAGTCATATTCTAATTAGAAATCCGAACGACCAAACATAGCCATAGGGATTGGAAATAGCGCCGCCCTAAAAAAATACCCCGTCAATTTAAGCTATACACACTGGGAAATTTGAGTCTATCCAATTGCTTGTTAGCTAGACCATCCACATCCGATTCGCTTTAAGTATGCATCTACAAACCCGCAATTTTATTTCGAGTGGACATGTATAAACAATTTGCAAGTGTGAAACATTCGGTTTTTGACCTAAATAGCAGCATTCATTTGGGAAAGAAAACGAAGAGGTCAAAAGCTAATCAGTGAAGGAAATGAATCTTGACTGGATCGATTGCAAAGTTCCATGATTAATCAAGTTGTTCATGAGGGTCTACAAATAGACATGGCTTGACATGTACAGACAATTTACAATCGCGTAACATTCACATTTTTACCTAAACAGTAGCATTCATTTGGGAAAGAAAACGAAGAGAAAATGACTGACCAGATTATTAGCAAAGTTCCATGATTTATTACCATGATTTGAGGATCTATAATTGACGTGGCTTGCTCATGTTTATCTACATTGGCCCAAAGCACACTACCAATCCATCAATCCATCGTTGATACGCTTCGGCATTCGACAATGGCTCCATGGCTCGAGAGGCAAATCAAGGTCTACATGTTGATGGTATCGTTATGTGCAGGGGCTTGGACTTCGGCCGTGTCGCCCCCGAATTCCACGTTGGCCGAGTTCGAGCAGTGGATGGCCCGCCACGGACGGATTTACAAGGATAATCTCGAGAAGGAGAAGCGGTACGGGATCTTCCTAGAGAACTTGCGCTTCATCGAAGACTTCAACAGCAAAGCGGCTAATCAGAGCTACAAAGTGGGTCTGAACCAATTTTCGGATTTGACCACGGAAGAGTTTGTCCCGAGATACACCGGGTTTAGAGCGACGTCGAGGAGCTCGAATTCATCCGCGGCCACCACCTTCAAGTACAGTATGACTCAAGTCCCGGATAGTTTAAACTGGGTCGAGAAAGGAGTTGTTGGCAGCATAAAAGATCAGGGAGAATGCGGTAAGAGAGTAACAAAATCATACTATATTATTGTCCAAAGGCACGTTATTTTCTGGTCTTGTGATTTTTTTCTTTTTATTTCAAAGCAAGCGAAACAATATAATCCTCCGAGGTCGTTAACCCAATATTTTCCTGTCTTGCGGTTTTGTTTGCGTACAATTGTTTCATATGAACCGATGAATATTTTCTGTAGCCCTCGAAAACAATCAACAGATGTGCTACCTAAGCTCAATAAAACATTTTTAACAATAATGATGTGTAATATATTATATATGGTGGATAAGAGACAATGGTTTTTTCACTACGTCAACGCATTTCTCTCTGGGTGGCTCGGGACTGTGGGATTCAATGGATCTATTGGTAGAAAAATTATACCATTTCATAATTGGTTTAATTCAAACCGCATAATTGGATCCATAAAACTAAATCATGTTCCAATTCAAAATAGATCATCTAAAGTAGTTCGAACCACATAGTTGCATGCTGCCAATTGAATTACATTATTGCGGCACTAACCGCGACTAGCATGTGAGAAATATTTCGGCATAACTTTAATCCTAGTGACTCTGAATCATACACTATCGAGCTAATTTCGGTGTTTATTCCATCTGCATACATACACTAGCCATAACCACCGTGGCGCTTCTCATTTTAATTCTTGAATAGGATCTTGCTGGGCATTCTCAGCGACTGCAGCTGTGGAATCGATGCTAGCGATGAAGACTGGTAAACTAGTCGACTTGTCCGAGCAACAGCTTATCGACTGCTCCAAACTAAACTACGGATGCGAGTGGGGTTGGATGTACCTAGCCTACGAATACATTGCCCAAAACCGTGGCATGACCTCTGAAAGCAATTACCCTTACAGTGGCGTCGAGGGCACTTGCAGCGAGCGAGCCTCCTCCATTGCTGTAGCGCGGTTAAAAGGGTATGAGAACATCCCCATGAGTGAAGATCTGCTATTGCAGGGTGTGGCGAGGCAACCGGTCTCGGTCGCCATCGAGGGTGCCAGCCCTGGATTCAAGCAATACAGCGGGGGCGTCTTCAATGGTCCTTGTGGGGAGACCAGTAACCACGCCGTCGCAATCGTCGGATACGGGAAGACCCCCGACGGTGTCAACTATTGGCTGCTCAAGAACTCGTGGGGCGAGACTTGGGGCGAGAAAGGATACATGAGAATGCTGCGAAACTCGGGCGTGCAAGGCGGTCTCTGTGGACTCGTTACGCAAGCTTCTCTGCCAGTTGCATATTAATAGCGTAGTTCAATGGTGCTATTCAGATTGCTTTCATAATAAAAGTTGATGATTAAAAAAAAATCAATAAATGAATCAAACAAGAGTTGGTAACCTGCAACCTAAGTAGTATCGACACTAACTCGCAATAAGCGACATAATACGACGCGACATGCCGACACATTGTTTATAAAAAAAAATAAAGAATTCCGATGTATTGGGGCACGTTGTATATTACATATATATATATATATATATATATATATATGTATTGGGGCACGTTGTATATTATATATATATATATTTTATAAATAAATAAATAAATAAATATATTATTATTGTTGTTGTTGTTGTTGTTGTTGTTGTTGTTGTTGTTGTTGTTCTTGTTGTTCTTCTTCTTCTTCTTGTATATTATATGTATATTTTATAAATAAATAAATAAATATTATTATTATTATTATTATTATTATTGTTGTTGTTGTTGTTGTTGTTGTTGTTCTTCTTCTTCTTCTTCTTCTTCTTCTTCTTCTTCTTCTTCTTCTTCTTCTTCTTCTTGTTTTTGTTCTTCTTCTTCTTCTTCTTCTTCTTCTTCTTCTTCTTCTTCTTCTTTATTATTATTATTATTATTATTATTATTATTATTATTATTATTATTATTCCAATCAAATTAATCTGATTCAAATTCACAAATAAATAAATAATAATAAAATTCTAAAATAAATTTACATTGAAAACATTAATTCACCATTTATTAATATCCTTTATTATTTCAATTTGACAAATTCATCTCCATTTCAATAAATCCTTAAAATTTGGAGAGAAAAAAAAAAAGTAATTCACATTCTAGATTTGCGTGTAGTGTCGAAAGAAAAAGAAGAAACTTGTGGGTAAATTGTACATCATGGAAAATGAAAGTGAAAATATGAGACAAGAAAATATTAGGTTTTTCTTCTTTCCTAATTTGTTATTTTTATTATTGATTTTTTAGTTTTTTGATATATATATATATACATATTTATTTATTTTTGATGACCTAGAGAAACCCGTAATCCGACAGCCGATGGACAAACCCTAGGGCCCACGGAGGAACCCACCACCCCCGTGAAGCGGATAAGTCCACCTGTGACGTGTTGGGTATTCGACTTTCTCCCCTTTGTGAGGGAGAGAAAGCCCAAAACCAACAACGCCACTCAGTGCGATGTTATTTTTCACATATATATTTGGATATTTTATTTATTGAAAATTTTAAAATTGACCTTGTATGTCGAAATCATGTGTCGGAAACTCACATATCAAAATTCCGACTCAAATGTCAAAGAGTGTCGAAAAAATTAACTATGTGTCAAATTTTCCAATATGTGTATTGACCGAGTGTCAAAGAATGTCCGAGAGTGTCGAACACGTGTCAAAGTGTCCGACACGACATGAAGGCTTTTAGAGAGTGTCGATGCTTCTTAGCCCATAACTAATGGCCGAAAATGGGAAAATTTTGGTAATCGACTTTAAATCAAGTAGGTGATTTTTAGGAAAAAAAATGGGTAAATGTAATGTCTTGTGACGAAACACGTGCAAAAGTTGATAAAAGGAAAATAAAAGTTGGAAAATTAAGTAAAGCTCGAATTGGAAGTGGTAAACCAATACAGTTATGGAAGAAATTTTGATGAATGGTACCAATTTAGATTTGTAACATTTAAAAAGCATTAGTAAGGGGTTGCTAATGAAGGCAAATAAAGTTGATAACTCAATACAAAGTAGGTAAAGTAGAAAATGGTTATAACTAATTCAAAGTATCGTTGGTAATCCAAAACTAGTTTTTTTTTTCGATGACCCGAGAACCCCCGTACAACCGGAAGCCGGCGGGGTAAACTTGGGGCGAACTGGGCCGCCACCATAGACCTAGCCTCAGGTGAGTCGCGCAACGGGGACGCGGGGTTTTGAACCCCTCCCTCCTCGGTGGGTGAAAAAGCTCTAACCATTGCGGCCACCGCGGGCGGGGGTGGTAGTCCAATACTAGTTGATAAGCTTTTAATCTAAAAATTTTGGTGAATTGCCATAATTTAGGTTTTTAAGTTCATATAAGAGAGAGAGTAGATTCAAAGTGTTAATAGCTTATACAAATAAAAGTTCATAATTTAGCACACTAATTGGTAATGTCCATACTATGGAAAATGTTCATAATGGACTCCAGATAAGCCATTACCGTTCAAGAATAGGTACTTGAGCCACGGCAAGCAAGCCACGGCAGGCAAGCCACGATGGGATCATTGGTGATGTGCTGTTTCAGGGCAAGAAGGGAGGCCTAGCCTATGGTGATGCTAGGCTATTAAACATGGCGGGTCCAATGAGGCATTGGAGAGAGATGCCGTCCTCCATTTTCACTCAAACCAACGCGCGTCCACAATGGGGTGGGTTACATTCTTTGATATGGTATAAAACTAAGAAGTCTCTTCTTCATCCTTTATCTTATAACAAATTATCTATTTTTTGTCCCTCTTATCTCAAAAGCTCACTTTCTTGGTAAATTGCATATAATTGCATTTCTAAAATATATATCTCAAATTATTAATATTTTTCCTTATTATACTGAGGAGATGCTTTTATACATAGCATTTAAGACATTGGAGGAATATATAGAAATACACTAAAAATTATACACAGTGAGGTATCTTGATATTTTTCTATAAATAGTTCATAGATGATTTTAATTTTTGTCAATAAAAAATAATGATATTTCACTGCCAATTTCAGAAAAAAATCTTACTTTATGCAATTTTTATTTAATAAATTAATTTACTTCACAATTTATCCATAAAATATGATTGACAATGTGGAAAAGAAATAGAATTCTTTGATATTTCTTGATATTTCTCTTTTGACAAAACATATTCGTATGGAAGTAATATCTAACAATTAAAAAAAAAAAACATAATGCCTTTAATACATATGGAAAATTTGCTATAAACAAAAATTAAACATATGAAATTATTATTTATGGTAAATTAATCCTACATAGATGTAGAAATAAATTTAGGATCATTAATTTAAATTGGAATTGAATAATAGAGGGCAATTTTCTCTTTTTTTGGTAAAATGGGTGGACTTAATCATATATTAGGTACATTTATAATAATATGTTGTTTATATATAAAAAAAAAAATGTACATGATATGATGTAAACATATCCAACTTTAATATTGTATTCATCAAACAATGAACATAATATAAAAAAATCATAGGATTCCATATCTTATCCTACCCAGCCATATTCCAATTAGAAATCCGGACGACCAAACATAACCATAGGGATTGGAAATAGCGCCGCCCTAAAAAAAGTACCCCGTCAATTTAAGCTATACACAATGGCAAATTTGAGTATATCCAATTGATTGTTAGCTTGACCACTCACATCTGATGCGCTTTAAGTATGCATCTACAAACCCGCAATTTTATTTCGAGTGGACATGTATAAACAATCTACAAGTGCGAAACATTCGGTTTTTAACCTAAACAGCAGCATTCATTTGGGCAAGAAAACGAAGAGGTCAAAAGCTAATCAGTGAAGGAAATGAATCTTGACTGGATCGATTGCAAAGTTCCATGATTAATCAAGTTGCTCATGAGGGTCTACAAATAGACATGGCTTGACATGTATAGACGATTCACAATCGCGTAACATTCACCTTTTTGCCTAAACAGTAGCATTCATTCGGGAAAGAAAACGAAGAGAAAATGACTGGCCAGATTATTAGCAAAGTTTCATGACTGGCTTGCTCATGTTTCTCTACATTGGCCCAAAGCACACTACCAAGCCATCAATCCATCGTTGATACGCTTCGGCGACAATGGCTCCATGGCTCGAGAGGCAAATCAAGGTCTACATGTTGATGGTATCGTTATGTCCAGGGGCTTTGGACTTCGGCCGAGACGCCCCCAAATTCCACATTGGCCGAATTCGAGCAGTGGATGGCCCGCCACGGACGGATTTACAAGGATAATCTCGAGAAGGCGAAGCGGTACGGGAGACTTCAACCGCAAAGCGGCTAATCAGAGCTACAAAGTGGGTCTGAACCAATTTTCGGATTTGACCACGGAAGAGTTTGTCCCGAGATACACCGGGTTTGGAGCGACGTCGAGGAGCTCGAATTCATCCGCGGCCACCACTTTCAAGTACAGTATGACTCAAGTCCCGGATAGTTTAAACTGGGTCGAGAAAGGAGTTGTTGGCAGCATAAAAAATCAGGGAGGATGCGGTAAGAGAGTAACAAAATCATATTATATTATTGTCCCAAGGCACGTTATTTTCTGGTCTTGTGATTTTTTTCTTTTTATTTCAAAGCAAGCGAAACAATATAATCCTCCGAGGTCCTTAACCCAATATTTTCTTGTCTTGTGGTTTTGTTTGCTTACAATTTTTTCATATGAACCAACGAATATTTTCTCTGGGTGGCTCGGGACTGTGGGATTCAATGGATCTATTGGTAGAAAAATTATACCATTTCATAATTGGTTTAATTCAAACCGCATAATTGGATCCATAAAACTAAATCATGTTCCAATTCAAAATAGGTCATCTAAAGTAGTTCGAACCACATAGTTGCATGCTACCAATTGAATTACATTATTGTGGCACTAACCGCGACTAACATGTGAGAAATATTTCGGCATTACTTTAATCCTAGTGACTCCGAATCATACACTATCAAGCTAATTCCGGTGTTTATTCCATCTGCATGCATACACTAGCCATAACCACCGTTGCGCTTCTCATTTTAATTCTTGAATAGGATCTTGCTGGCCATTCTCAGCGACTGCAGCTGTGGAATCGATGCTAGCGATGAAGACCGGTAAACTAGTCGACTTGTCCGAGCAACAGCTTGTTGACTACTCCAAACAAAACCACGGATGCGGGTGGGGTTGGATGTACCAAGCCTACGAATACATTGCCCAAAACCATGGCATGACCTCTGAAAGCGATTACCCTTACATTGGTGTCGAAGGCACTTGCAACGAGCGAGCCGCCTCCATTGCTGTAGCGCAGTTAAAAGGGTATGAGAACATCCCCGTGAGTGAAAAACCTGCTATTGCAGGCTGTGGCGAGGCAACCGGTCTCGGTCGCCATCGAGGGTTACAGCCCTGGATTCAAGCAATACAACGGGGGCGTCTTCAATGGCCCTTGTGGGGAGACCACTAACCACGCCGTCGCAATCGTTGGATATAGGAAGACCCCCGACGGTGTCGACTATTGGCTGCTCAAGAACTCGTGGGGCGAGACTTGGGGCGAGGAAGGATACATGAGAATTCTACGGAACTCGGGCGTCCAAGGCGGTCTCTGTGGACTCGTTACGCAAGCTTCTCTGCTAGTTGCATATTAATAGCGCAGTTCAATGGTGCTATTCAGCTTGCTTTCATAATAAAAGTTGATGATTAAAAAAAAATCAATAAATGAATCAAACAAGAGTTGGTAACTTGTAACCTAATTAGCACCGACACCGACACCGACACGCAACAAGCGACATAACATGACACGACATACCGACACGTCATTTATCAAAAAATAAAGAATTCTGATGCATTGGAACACGTTGTATATTATATGTATATTTTATATATAAATAAATAAATTATTATTATTATTATTATTATTATTATTATTATTATTATTATTATTATTATTATTATTATTATTATTATTATTATTATTATTAGTATTATTATTCCAATCAAATTAATCTAATTCAAATTCACAAATAAATAAATAATAATGAAATTATAAAGAAAATTTGCACCGAAAACATTAATCCACCATTTATTAATATCATTCGTTGTTTCAATTTGACAAATTCATCTCCATTTCAATAAATCCATAAAATTTGGAAAGAAAAAAAAAAAGTAATTTACATTCTAGACTTGCGTGTAGTGTCGAAAGAAAAAAAGAAAAACTTGTGGGTAAATTGTATATCATGGAAAGTGAAAGTAAAAAAAAAATAAGAGAAGAAAATATTAGGTTTTTCTTCTTTCCTAATTTGTTATTTTTATTATTGATTTTTATTTTTTCACACACACACACACACACACACACACACACACACACACACACATATATATATATATATATATATATATTTTGATGATCTAGGGAAACCCGTAAGCTGACAACCAGCAAGCAAACCTTGGGGCCCACAGAGGAACCCACCACTCTCGTAAAGCAAGTAAGTCCACCTGTGATGTGCTGGGGATTCGAACTTCTCCCCTTCATGAGAGACAGCCCAAAGCCAACAGTGCCACTCAGTGCGGTGGTGTTTTTCACATATATATTTTAATCTTTCTTTTATTGAAAATTTTAAAATTGACATCATATGTCGGAATCATGTGTCAAAAATTCGAATGTCGAAATTCCGACTCAAGTGTCAAAGAGTGTCGAAAAAATTAACTATGTGTCAGATTTTCCAATATGTGTATTGACCGAGTGTCAAAGAATGTCCGAGAGTGTCGAACACGTGTCAAAGTATCCGACACGACATGAAAGCTTTCAGAAAGTGTCGGTGCTTCCTAGCCCGTAACTAATGGCCGAAAAAGGGAAAATTTTGGTAATCGACTTTAAATCAAGTCGGTGATTTTTTGGAAAAAAAAAAAGGGGGTAAATTTAATGTGTTGTGACGAGACACGTGCAAAAGTTGATAAAAGGAAAAGAAAAGTCGGAAAATTAAGTAAAGCTCGAATTGGAGTTGGTAAACCAGTATAGTTATGGAAGAAATTTTGATGAATTGTGTACCAATTTAGATTTGTAACATTTAAAAAAGCGTTAGTAAGGGGTTTATCAAGGCAAATAAAGTTGACAACTCAATACAAAGTAAGTAAAGTAGAAAATGGTCATAACTAATTCAAAGTATCATTGGTAATCCAAAACTAGTTCATAAGCTTTTAATCTACAAAATTTGGTAAATTGCTATAATTTAGGTTTTTAAGTTCACATAAGAGAGAGAGAGAGAGAGAGAGAGAGAGAGAGAGTAATGGACTCCAAATAATCCATTGCCATTCAAGAACAGGTAACTTGAGCCGCAGCAGGCAAGCCACGGTGGGATCATTGGTGATGTGCTATTTCAGGGCAAGAAGGGAGGCCTGGCCTATGGTGATGATGGGCTGTTAAACATGGCGGGTCCAATGAGGCATTGGAGAGAGATGCCATCCTCCATTTTCACCCAAACCAATGCATCCACAGTGGGGTGGGTTACATTCTATGATATAGTATAAAACTAAGAAGTCTCTTCTTCATCATTTATCTTATAACAAATTATCTATTTTTTGTCCCTCTTATCTCAAAAGCTCACTTTCTTGGTAAATTGTATATAATTGTATTTCTAAAATATATATCTCAAATTATTAATCTTTTCCTCATTATACTGATGAAATGCTTTTATACATAGCATTTAAGACATTGGAGGAATATATAGAAATACACTAAAAATTATACACAATGAGGTATCTTGATATTTTTCTATAAATAGTTCATAGATGATTTTAATTTTTTTCAATAAAAAATAATGATATTTCACTGCCAATTTCAGAAAAAAAAAATCTTACTCTATGCAATTTTTTATTTAATAAATTAATTTACTTAACAATTTATCCATAAATATGATTGACAATGTGGAAAAGAAATAGATTTCTTTGATATTTTTTTATATTTCTCTTTTTGACAAAACATATTAGTATGGAAGTAATATCTAACAATAAATTTTAAAAAAAAAAAAAAAAAAACATAGTGCCTTTAATACATATGAAAAATTTGCTATAAACAAAAATTAAACATATGAAATTATTATTTATGGTAAATTAATCCTCCATAGATGTAGAAATAAATTTAGGATCATTAATTTAAATTGGAATTGAATAATAGAGGGCAATTTTCTCTTTTTGGTAAAATGGGTGGACTTAATCATATATTAGGTTCATTTATAATGATATACTATTTATATGAAAAAAAATGTTCATGATATGATGTGAACATATCCAACTTTAATATTGCGATTCACCAAACAAAGAATAGGATTTTAAAAAAAAAATCCCAAGATTCCAATCTTATCTTATCCAATCATATTCCAATTAGAAATCTGGACGACTAAACATAGATAACCATAGGGATTGGAAATAGCGCTGCCGTAAAAAAAAAAAAAAAAAAAATACCTCGTCAATTTATGCTATACACACTGGGAAATTTGAGTCTATCCAATTGCTTGTTAGCTAGACCATCCACATCCGATTCGCTTTAAGTATGCATCTACAAATCCGCAATTTTATTTCGAGTGGACATGTATAAACAATTTACAAGTGCGAAATATTCGGTTTTTAACCTAAACAGCAGCATTCATTTGGGAAAGAAAACGAAGAGGTCAAAAGCTAATCAGTGAAGGAAATGAATCTTGACTGGATCCATTCTAAAGTTCCATGATTAATCAAGTTGCTCATGAGGGTCTACAAATAGACATGGCTTGCAATTTACAATCGCGTAACATTCACATTTTTACCTAAACAGTAGCATTCATTTGGGAAAGAAATCTAAGAGAAAATGACTGACCAGATTATTAGCAAAGTTCCATGATTTATTACCATGATTTGAGGATCTATAATTGACGTGGCTTGCTCATGTTTATCTACATTGGCCCAAAGCACACTACCAATCCATCAATCCATTGTTGATACGCTTCGGCATTCGACAATGGCTCCATGGCTCGAGAGGCAACCAAGGTCTACATGTTGATGGTATCGTTATGAGCAGAGGCTTGGACTTCGGCCGTGGCGCCCCCAAATTCCACATTGGCCGAGTTCGAGCAGTGGATGGCCCGCCACGGACGGATTTACAAGGATAATCTCGAGAAGGCGAAGCGGTACGGGATCTTCCTAGAGAACTTGCGCTTCATCGAAGACTTCAACAGCAAAGCGGCTAATCAGAGCTACAAAGTGGGTCTGAACCAATTTTCGGATTTGACCACGGAAGAGTTTGTCCCGAGATACACCGGGTTTAGAGCGACGTCGAGGAGCTCGAATTCATCCGCGGCCACCACTTTCAAGTACAGTACGACTCAAGTCCCGGATAGTTTAAACTGGGTCGAGAAAGGAGTTGTTAGCAGCATAAAAAATCAGGGAGAATGCGGTAAGAGAGTAACAAAATCATACTATATTATTGTCCAAAGGCACGTTATTTTCTGGTCTTGTGATTTTTTTCTTTTTATTTCAAAGCAAGCGAAACAATATAATCCTCCGAGGTCCTTAACCCAATATTTTCTTGTCTTGTGGCTTTGTTTGCGGACAATTTTTTCATATGAAACAATGAATATTCTCTGTAGCCCTCGAAAACAATCAACAGATGTGCTACCTAAGCTCAATAAAACATTTTTAACAATAATGATGTGTAATATATTATATATGTTGGATAAGAGACAATGGATTTTTCACTACGTTAACGCATTTCTCTCTGGGTGGCTCGGGACTATGGGATTCAGTGGATCTATTGGCAGAAAAATTATACTATTTCATAATTGGTTTAATTCAAACCGCATAATTGAATTCATAAAATTAAATCATGTTCCAATTCAAAATAGGTCATCTAAAGTAATTCGAACCAAATAGTTGCATGCTGCCAATTGAATTACATTATTGCGGCCGCAAGTAACATGTGAGAAATATTTCGGCATAACTTTAATCCTAGTGACTCCGAATCATACACTATCAAGCTAATTCCGGTGTTTATTCCATATGCATACATACACTAGTCATAACCACCGTTGCGCTTCTCATTTTAATTCTTGAATAGGATCTTGCTGGGCATTCGCAGCGACTGCAACTGTGGAATCGATGCTAGCGATGAAGACCGGTAAACTAGTCGACTTGTCTGAGCAACAGCTTATTGACTGCTCCAAACTAAACTTGGGATGCCAGTGGGGTTGGACATACCGAGCCTACGAATACATTGCCCAAAACCATGGCATGACCTCTGAAAGCGATTACCCTTACAGTGGCGTCGAGGGCCCTTGCGGCGAGCAAGCCGCCTCCATTGCTGTAGCGCGGTTAAAAGGGTATGAGAAGATCCCCATGAGTGAAGACCTGGTATTGCAGGCTGTGGCGAGGCAACCGGTCTCGGTCGCCATCGAGGGTGCCAGCCCTGGATTCAAGCAGTACAGCGGGGGCATCTTCATTGGCCCTTGTGGGGAGACCAGTAACCACGCCGTCGCGATCGTCGGATACGGGAAGACCCCCGAGGGTGTGGACTATTGGCTGCTCAAGAACTCGTGGGGCGAGACTTGGGGCGAGAAAGGATACATGAGAATGCTGCGGAACTCAGGCGTCCAAGGCGGTCTCTGTGGACTCGTTAGGCATGCTACTCTGCCAGTTTCGGATTAATAGCACAGTTCAATGGTGCTATTCAGCTTGCTTTCATAATAAAAGTTGATGATTAAAAGAAAAATAAATTCAGTAAATGAATCAAACAAGCGTTGGTGGCCCGTAACCTTAGTAGCACTGACACACAACATGCGACATGACACAACACGACATGTCGACACGTCATTTCTCGAAAAGTAGAAAATGGTCATAACTAATTCAAAGTATCATTGGTAATCCAAAACTAGTTGATAAGTTTTTAATCTAAAAAATTTGGTAAATTGCTATAATTTAGGTTTTTAAGTTCATATGTGAGAGAGAGAGAGAGAGAGAGAGAGATTCAAAGCATTAATAGCTTATACAAATAAAAGTTGATAATTTAGCACACTAATTGGCAATGGCCATACTATAGAAAATGTTGATAATGGACTCCAAATAAGCCATTGCCATTCAAGAACAAGTACTTGAGCCCCGGCAGGCAAGCCACGGTAGGATCATTGGTGATGTTCTGAGAAAATTCAAAGCATTAATAGCTTATACAAATAAAAGTTGATAATTTAGCACACTAATTGGCAATGTCCATACTATAGAAAATGTTGATAATGGACTCCAAATAAGCCATTGCCATTCAAGAACAAGTACTTGAGCCGCGGCAGGCAAGCCATGGTGGGATCATTGGTGATGTTTTGTTTGAAGGCAAGAAGGGGAGAAGTACACTATTTGTGCCATAAGTTGTGTACGACACTCACTTTGATGCCAAAAATTTCCATCAGATCACTTAAGTGCCAAGTCGGAGGAAAAACGATCACTTTGGTACCACCAGCGAGAAATTCCGGCTAAAATGATTACGTGGCTTTTATATTTAATAAAAAAAAAAAATCGACGTGGCTTAAGATTGTCCATGGTGGATAGCATGAAACGACACCGTTTTCCTTTCTTCATAAGAAACAGCGTCGTTTCTTGCCATCCACTGTGGATTCCCATAAAAAAATGACGCCGCGTTGCTCCATAGCAAAAAACCATGTCGCAAAAGAGGGAGTAAAATAGGGTTCGTATACAGTTCTCGACGCCGGCTGTAGCTCGCTCACCCACCATCGTTCACCCATCGTCATTTACTCGCCCGCCATCGCTCACCCGCCGTTGCTTAGCCACCGCTATAATAGCGCCGTCGTTCACAGTCGTTCGCTGGCTGCATCCCCGACTCTCACTCACTTATGTTTGTCATGTTCTCTACGTTGGTCAATTTAACGAAAAATTTAGGGTTCCGACGGGTAAGTTAGGACATGGAAGGCAAATTGAGGGCTCGGCTCAAGGGAAAGTAGTGGGGAAAGTGGTGGGAATGTCATTTTAATGGGGGCGGAATAGAAAATTTGATTCTTCCATCGTTCGTTCATTTTCTGTTTGTGGGGGCCGAATAGAAAAATAGGGCGTGGAGGGGCTTGACTCGGAGGGAAATAGTGGTGGCACCGAATTTGTTTGTTTAATTAATTGGACTGGGGGTATTGAATGTGAATGTGATTGAATTGAAAAATGGGTGGTGGGGACCTCACTTTGTTTTTTAATTCGGTTTCTTTTATTTCTATAAATGCATTGAATTGATGAAATTTTAGTTGCATTTGTTTCTTAACTACAAAACAACAAGGACCTACATGTGAAGTTGCCGATTCTGTCATGTAGTCCCAACAAAACGACAATGACTATTTTTCTTTTTTTTTCATTGGGTGCAATGTCAATATGGACGCGAATTAGGTAGGCGTCATTGTTTGTTATGGTCGAAAGTTTGTTATTGGCACTGAAGATTGGGAATATATTGGTGGAAATAAAGGTACTATCTATATTAATGTTTAGAAGCCATCATATATTGATTTTCTGAGGAATTTGGTGTATTTTTTACGATGCAAAGTGTAAAAACTACATTACTGTGTTCCTGGGAAGGATTTGAAGAATGGGTTGAGATTTTTTAATGACGATAATCATATTAAAGATATCGTTTACCATTATCTTCACGATGAATAAGCTAAGGTATATGTTGAGTATTATAGTGAGAATGAGAATGAGGATGAGGATGAGGATGAGGATGAGGATGAGGATGGTGGGGATGAGGATGAGGATGAGGATGGGAATGAACAGACTACCACTGAAGGAGGAGAAGTGAGGGATCCTGTTCAAGCGAGTAATCAGGTCAGGGATGAGTTTAGGTTAGATGAAGCACGAAATGAGAGGGAGAGAAGTCTTATTGATAGAGATGAACGAAAATTTGGGTGAAGATGTGAGCGATGAAGACTTCATTGGATTAGAATGGGAAATCGCTTTATTTAGTGAATCGGAAGAAGAATGTTTGGCTTTAGTAAATTTCCCAAGTGACGAAGATGATGAACTCGCACAGTTAAGAAAAAAGGAAAGGGAATTTTTGAGAAAAAAAACTTGTAACTTCAGCAAAGAGGCCCAAACTAGTAAATAGGGATAGAGATCTAGCTGAAGGTAATAGAAGTAAAGATGAAGAAAGCTGCGGCGATAAAATTGCTAGTTCGGAAAATGAGATTCACAATGATGATGAAGAACCTACTCGTCGAAGAAAAAGTAAGTACCTTTGCTATAATCCAACTATTGATAAACCTATTTTGTCGGTGGGCATGAGATTTGACGATGCCAAACAGTTCAAGGAAGTTGTTGTGAAGAACTCCATTAGTGAATAGAGGAGTGTTAAATTCATTAGAAATACGAAGGAATTTGTGATAGCTAAGTGCTCACAACCTAATTGTTTGTGGAAGCTCTATGGCACGCTGAGTAAGAATGGGTCATTCCAGATTAGGTCCTTTAAGGAGGAGCATACTTGTCAAATTATCTTTAGCAATAAAATGGTAACAAATGTGTGGTTATCAAAGCATTTTTTCAATACTATCAAAGCAATGCCTGAGATCAAAAGTTCTCAATTTCAACAGTTAGTGAAGGAGCAAATGGGGGTTAATGTGTTGAGGAATCAATGTAAGAGAGCTAAGATGATGGTGATGAAGATATTGATAGGTGGGTATAAGGAAGAATATGAGCACGTATGGGATTACGATGACGAATGCATGTTTCAAAACCCATCTAGTATGATATATGTAGAGATTATGGAGAGGCCACTCCCTGATCTTAGGCCTAGATTTGATAGATTTTATGTTTGTTTTGATACATGCAAAAAGGGCTTCTTGGCTGGTTGTAGAAGAGTTATAGGATTAGATGAATGCTTTCGATAGGGTTTATGTAAGGAAGAGTTGTTGGCTGCTGTGGAGAGAGATGCCAATAATCAAATATTCTCGATAGGTTGGGCGGTGGTGAAGATAGAGAACAAGGATATTTGGTCCTGGTTCCTAAAAAATTTAATGACTGACCTTGAGATAATCAATGGGGGAGGATGGGAATTCATGAGCGACCAACAAAAGGTAATTTCATTGTCAATTAATTCACTCCATTTTAATATTAATCATTTGCATATTTTTCCTGACTTATATTTATTGGTTTGAATTTTTGTATGGACTTATTCCTGCATTAGCTCTGAGTTGATGCCACATGTTGAGCATAGAATGTACACGAGGCACATATATGCAAATTGGTCAAGGAACTTCAAAGGAGATAGACTGCAAAAGCAATTCTGGCAGATAGTAAAGAGTACGAACATGGCTGATTTCAGATTAACCAAATAAGGATTGTTGAGGCTAACAAATGAAAGTTTTGATACACTCTTCCAAACATAAACTAAGCACCAGTGTCGAGCCTTTTTCAGTGAAGAGTTCAAATGAGATATTATTAATAACAACCTCAGTGAAGCTTTTAATGGCAGAATTTTAAAGGCCAGGTGCAAACCAATCATCAGCATGCTTGATGATAATCGAGTTATGGTTATTACTAGACTGCATAGGCAAAGAGATAAGGCTACGAAATGGAGTAGAGATTGTGGCCCTAAGATTGTGAAGAGATTGGATGCAAATATTGCTGCTAGTAGATTTTGCATCCAGTTTTGAGTGGAGATAATGGATATGAAATTATTCAAAATCAAGATAAGTATGTTGTCAACCAAGATAAAAGAATGTGTTCATGCCGAGCCTGGCAACTAAATGGAATTCCTTGTGCCTATGCCAATTGTGCTATTCAGATGAAGCACGAAAACCCAGATGATTACCTACATGATTGGTACAGAAAAAGCTCATACCTTGCTTCATACCAATTCATGATGCAGCCTATCAAAAGCAGCAAATTTTGGGAGCCAACAAATCATTAAAGCCCTCTACCTTTACCGTTGAAAAAGCAAATAGGAAGGCCAAAAAAGAGACGAAGAATGCAGCAAAAAGAGGCATCAAGTCAAAGAATGAGTAGAATTGGGTTAAAGATAAAATGCTCCTATTGCTGCAAGGAACTTTACAATAAGAAAGTTTGTGATGAAAAAGCAACATCAACAGCAAGATGTAATAACTGATTCAGGGCTAGGGACAGGACCTATTGAAGAGTTTCTTGTTGGGCCTATTGAAGGGAGGACAAAAGGCCCTACCGAAATGCCTATTGAAAGGCAAACAGAAAGCCATGCTATAAGGTAAGTATCATCTTTGTCTCAGTAACTTTACAATTCTTATTCAATAGAATTTAATGGTTAGCCATGTGTACTGACTTCTCTTGTGCTTTTCCTCTATCATGCACTTGTAATTTTAGAAGTTTTCTCTATTTGTTTCCACCATGAAAATGAGTAGATGTCTAATTATTTGTTGTAGTTGGTCATAATCCTAATACAATACATTGTTGTAAGGCCTACTAAAGGGCTAGAAAAATGCCTTATTGTAGGCTCAAGTGTAAGGACAGGGACTAGAATAGGCAAGACAGCAATAATAACAACTGAGTCCACTGTTGAGCAAACGATAAAAAAATATCATGTAAGTTGTACATCACTGTGTTTGGTCTTTTATTGGCTGAAATTTACATTTGTTATATGTTTCTCAAGTAAGAAGACAAGCAACTGCACAAGTTGCAGAGGTTGCTACAAGGATTGTTGCTGCTGAAAATGATGCACCACAGTGAGCAAAATGAGCTTTTGGAAAAAGATTTAAGCAATATGTTACTGCTAAAAATGATGCACCACAGCGAGCAAAATGGGCTTTTGGAAAAAGATTAAAGCAATATGGTTATGGGATGTACACAGATGAACATACTGAAATGACTTTTGAATGTAAGATTTATAGGCCTCATGTATTTAATTTGTTGTACTTCAATTCATTTGGTTAATAATATCACTATGTTCTTGTAGTCTAGAAAAACTTCGGAGGTACTCCTCTCTCAAGGTGGGACAACTCAAGAATCAAGAGCGTAGCTAAAGAATAGTGCTCCAAAGAAGAAGAAGAGAGTGGGTATAGCTGTGAAACAGCCATCCAAAAAAAACCCGACACCAATTCCATCTCAACCAACGATTGAAAGCAGTAGTGATGATATGGGCCAACACATGATAGTGCTAGAAAAAAATAGCCGCCGTCAAAAACAAGGAAAAGGAAAATATGGTGACAGAAAGCCTAGTTAAAGAACCAACACATCCAGTTCGAAAGAGTGCTCGAATTATTAATCAATTCAAAGCTCCAAGAGGAAAAGGAGATCATGGTGTTGTCAATATTGACTAATGGGAGGGTGCTAGACATGGTTTATTTTTATGTGGTGCTAGTCATGGTCTCTTTTTATGTTTTCCTTTTTAGAAGGGTGCTGAATATTATATCATTGATGGTAGTTGCTGCCTGCATATTGCCATTATTATTTTTTTTTTTAAGAGAGTGCTGAACTTTCGGTGATTGAAGAGTGAAATTAGACATGTTTTTCTTTACTTTTGTAAACAATCGATCAATGTTAATGATAAGTACTTGAATGATTATTTTCTCTTGTGTTGGTTTCGGCTAGAATGCTAGCAAGTCAGTTATGCTAAATATTTTATTTTTGTTGTTGCTACAATGTTGTTGTTGCTGTAATGTTGCCGTTGCTGGTTGAAGTTGTGGATTGTAATGAATTTGTAGGGTTCTGGTTATATGTGCTGCTGCAAGAATATTTTGGATGTTGGTATATCTTATTGCATCAACACTTGTATGGACTAGTGTAAGAAGATGCATCGGCAACCCAACTGGTGCAAGAACAAGGTGCAAGAACAAGATGCATTTGGAATGTAACGTTTGGCACTAACATATTCTTTTCTTAAAAACTTATGCAATATAAATGATCATTTTATAATCGTGACTGGCACTTAAATGATCACTTTTATAAAAACTTGGCACTCAAGCGATCACTATTTACAACTTATGACATTAAAATGGTCAATCGTGAATTTGCCACCATCTTTAATTTCGTCATGGTTTGTAGTTGCAGCAAACCAACAAACCAGTAAACCAGCAAACCATTACCAAATAAAAAATATAGCCAACAATTACTAAAAGCTTTCAATGCATCAAACTATTACCAAATAAAAGCAAAAACTAACCAAAACAAACATTAATAATACCCAACTAAACAACAAAATTTCTAAGTGTCCACAACTAATGCATTCCAAGTCCAACCTTGCATTTCTACCCATAAATTACAACAACAAAATCTTCCGCTCCATACAAAAATTGCAGCAAACCAAAAACACATTTTACTTATAAATAATCAAATACAAGTGCATATTCCACGTCTTCGACTATGGTAGACATACAAACTTCTTTTCATTACTCACTTTATATTTGAATAAACTACCCACGAGAATAAGAACATAATCAACGCTCGATAAAAGTTTCTTTCAATCTTAAGCCTTGAAACCTTCCTCTTCAAATGGTCCACCAGAAATGTTAAACCCTTCCTTTAAGTTGCATTGAATCGACATCCTTCAACTCGTCCATTAACGTAGGTGGGGTTGATTTCGACAGTCAAGTAACTCCAATATCACCTCTGTCACTCGACCAGAGAATTTCTTATCAACTCATTTGAAATATTGGTACTTCAACCCTTCTTTATATATGCCGCACGCATGAAATCTTTTCCCGGGATTCAACCTAGTCCCAGATGTTTTTCTCAGACTTGGTAACCCACAGTAATAGTAACACTTATCATCTAATTCACTCTTCTTATAGGAATATGAGCCGTGAGATAGCTAGTATAAACACCTAGAGGGGGGTGAATAGGTGTAAAAATAGTTTTTTGAGATAAGTGAGCAATACTAAGCAGACAATAGAAAGGAAGTTCTCCTTTTGTTAACAAAACAAATTATGATCAAAGTAAAGCAAAGAGTAGAGAAGAGAAAATGAACACAGAAATTATAGTGGTTCGGCTTATCCCAAGCCTACGTCCACTCTTTCGCACTAACAGCCCACCGGCTGGATTTCACTATGAACAAAAGAGTTGTTACAGCAAAGCTCTCCCCTGATTCCACAGTGTAGATACTCTACCACACTTCCTCAAGATTTCTCAAGAATATAGACTCTCTTTTGCGTATAAGATTTCGTTCAATAAATGAATTGACTAAGAACAAAGAGCTTCAGACTTTGGAATTCTTCTATCGTGCACACACTCGAACAATTGGAACGTCTTCCTTATATACTCCTTTATGCCATCATCCCGTTGGCACTTACCAAAGGAATTCTTCCAAACTTCCCGTTGGACAGAATCAATTAAGAAGATCATTCGAGCTATTTAAAGAACATGACAATAGCCCATCAATTCTGCTCGCCCATACAATCAAGATCTCGGTTTCCATAAGTAGAACCTTCCAAGTATACTTCGCCAATCATCAGATCCTCAATCTCTTAATCAATCTTGATTTGAATAAAGGATTCCGTTATGTCATATCCAGCGAAGAGATCTTCTTCAATCGATAAAATCAAATCCTTGACGAAACATCCAGTCCTAAATAGGCCTTCTTCGACGGACTAGAAACTGTCAATAAGAATAGACTTTGAGTCTTGAATCTGGCAGTCTGGAGGTCTTCAGACTTTAAATAGAAGAGTCTGCAAATCTTCAGACTAGACTGATAGAAACGTTTTGTCAGCTTTAAAACACTCCATGAAGATTTCTCCAACAATCTCCCCATTTTTTATGGTGACAAAACTTTCCTACAGATTTGGTTAACTTTGACCTGCAAAACATTACTCAAGCAAATATGGATATCTCATAAAGATAAATAGCTTAATGATAACACTAGAATCTGCAACCACAGAAAGTAGGTTAGTCTTGTAGATGAGTAAAGCCATAAGATATCAATAGTACTTAAGATAAACAGTCAATCTAGTCAATCCCAAATCCAATCCACAGCAAGACACAAAAGTCGAGTGAAACATCAAAACAAATCGAGAGTTCAAGTTCAAAAAGTTGTTCAAAAAGTTCAAAGCTCAAATCTGCATCACATCTCTCCCCCTTTTTGTCATCATTAAAAAGGTAAAGATGGAAAGATAATGGAATCAAGATTACTTGGGAAAACGAACAAGCTGGAAATTTCCCATTGACTGGACAATGCCTTCCAACCTTTTCAACTCTTCCTTCAGTTGAGCCACATCTTCACCCTTAGCATTTGCTTGAATCTGAAGAGCAAAGGCTTGGATTTGATCATTCAAAGAAATTGAAGAAGCTTGACCTGCAATCTGCAAATTATGTACTTCGCATCCCAAAGCATATATCTGACCCCGCAACTCTAAGAGAACATCAAGAATTCTGCGAAAATCTGCTGAATTATCAGTCTGCATACTAGCTTCTGCACGATCAGATGGAGTAAAGGCAGACAATGGCAAATCAACATAGGCACGCAGATTGGGTGATGAAACATCATGTCCCTCCTCAGGAAATTGAGAGGCATAGATGTCCTTTAGTTCTGCTGGAGAGCGGCTTATTCCTTCACTGGTGGCAGGATATGAGGACATTCCTCTTTTCTCACGATCTCCCCCTATTTCCATGCCTTCAAGTGGAAAAGAGTGTTCCTCATGCTCTGCTTCCTCTTGATCTCCTCTCTCCTCTTCTTCTTCTTCTTCAATTTTTTCCTCCTCTACATCTCTTTCTTATGCTTCTCTCTCCTCTGTTTCTTTCTCCTCTACTTCCAAATTTTCTCTTTCTCCAATCCTCTGTTCAATCTCATCTGTGTCTTTCTCTTGTCGTTCCATTGATTCTGGAACAGAACGACTCAGGTTCTTCCATGCCATTCCAGAAAAGGTGATGTCATCCTCATCTTCTTCATCCTCAACGATAAGAGCTCTTCTTTTCTTGGATGGAGCAACCATGAGCTCCTTCCCCTTTTTTTTTTTGCTGCTGAAGAGATTTGATGAGTCTTAGCATGGGTTTTCTCCTTGAATTTCTCCAACGCTTTGTTGAGTTCTTTCAGATGCATTTTAGACACCATTTTCAGTCCCACTACCATTTGATCACAAGTTCTAACACAGAGAATCCGGGGAGGCTAAACATTCAAATGTCTGAATAACTTGGT
The DNA here is from genome assembly GCA_014182885.2 of Eucalyptus caleyi. Classification (NCBI taxonomy): domain Eukaryota; kingdom Viridiplantae; phylum Streptophyta; class Magnoliopsida; order Myrtales; family Myrtaceae; genus Eucalyptus; species Eucalyptus caleyi. Next base: position 42,382,380 of record CM024470.2, read on the forward strand.
CACAAGAGCTAGATAAGGAAGTTGACCCTTGTCCTTCACCACTGCTCTATACATGTGAAATATAATAGTGTGAGGAAGAGAAAACATTTTCCCAGCATTGATGACATACATCAACTTTGCCTCTGAGTTTGAAACATCAGTCTTTGAAGTAGATTTTGGTCTAAGGTAGTTAATCACAATCTTGTGAAGTAAAATGTTGAACGCATTCATCCTCAAGTAGGAAATCTTTCCCTATGTCCTTCTATCCTTAACAAGTTCCAATGTAGCACGAGCAATAGACACATTGATAGGTTGATATCTCCCTCTTTCAACCCCAATCACATTAGCCAACATATCTACATCCACCACAGAGTCCCGATCTCGAACACTAAAAGAGAATCTATTCGCATCCAAGAAACTAATATTCGAATAGAAATATACAGTGAGTTCAGCATAGGCTTCTATAGATTGAAAACCAAGACACTGTCCTACTTCCAAGTAGTTGACAAGTACCCGAGGTGCTCTTTCTATCAACTTTGCATCCGGCTAGGTTTGCGTTCAGCCTGTCGTACCAAGCTCGAGGTGCTTGCTTTAAACCATATAAAGTCTTTTTCAGTCTGAATACTGATTCTGGTTTCATTAGGTCTTCAAACCCAGGTGGTTGTTCCACATAGACTTTCCCATGGATAAATCCATTCAGAAAAGCACTTTTGACGTCCATTTGGAATAACCTGAAATTCTTATAACAAGCAAAAGTAAGTAATAATCTAATTGCTTCTAACCTCGCTATTGGTGCGTAAGTCACATCATAGTCTATCCCATCTTCTTGCATATATCCCTTGGCCACGAGTCTTGCTTTGTTTCTTACGACCTTTCATTTCTCGTCCATCTTGTTCCTGAAACCCATTTAGTTCCAATAATAGATTTACCTTTCGGTTTATGAGTCAATTCCCAGACATCATTGATACTGAATTGCTTGAGTTCTCCTTGCATAACTTCAATCCAGCTTTCATCAGATAAAGCTTCTTCTATGTTTTTGGGTTCTATTTCAGAAATAAGAGCCATAGCACTAGACTCTTCGCGCCTTTTGGATCTTGTACGAATTCCTTCATTAATGTCGCCAATAATGAGATCTTTGGGATGAATGGACTTATGCTTCCAGTTGCTGGTTGATTTGTCAGGTTGTTGATCTTTTTCTTCATTTGAATCTTCAAGAATCATTTGTTGTTGGTCTTTCAAAGTCTGGGCTACTTCTTGAGATTTAAACTTTGTAGAGTCTGAAGTAGGTTCAGATTCTTCAAGATGAGTCTGAATATATTCATTTTGCATAGAATCTTGGAATTTGACATTCATTGATTCGCCCACAAATTGAGTATTCTTGTTGTAGACTCTGTAAGCTTTACTTGTGGTTGAATATCCAAGGAAAATGCCTTTATCTGATTTTTCTTCGAACTTGCCAACTCGATCATTTGCATTTTTCAATATAAAGCATTTGCATCCAAACACATGAAAATATGAAACAATAGGCTTCTTTTCTTTGAATAACTCATAGGGGGTTTTTTTTCCAAGAATAGGTCTTAGAAAAACTCTATTAATGATATAACATGCTGTAGAAACTGCTTCAGCCCAAAAACGTGAAGAGATATTACTTTCAATTAAAAGGGTTCTAGCCATTTCTTGAAGCAACCTATTCTTTCTTTCCACAACTCCGTTTTATTCTAGAGCATATGGACAGAAGAACACATGTTGAAAACCAGATTCATCACAGAATTTTGTAAAATCTTCATTTTCAAATTCACATTCATGGTTTGTTCGTATATTTGAAATAACATACCCTTTCTCATTTTTGACATTTTTAGCAAATTTTTCAAAGTAAGAAAAGGTTTCAAACTTACTTGCCAGAAAATATACCCAAGTAATCGTGAGTAGTCATCCACAATTATTAGGCAATATTTCTTACCTCCAATGCTCTGAGTTCTGGTTGATTTAAAGAGATCCATATGCAGAAGCTACAGTACACGATTAGTGGAAACTTGATTTATTGGTTTAAAGGAGTTTCTTAACTGCTTTCACAATACACATGGTGTACATAGATTAGTCTTTTGGTATGACAGATTGGTAGACCACGAACAAGCTTCTTTGCTGAAATTTTGGCTATTTGCTTCATATCGATGTGCCCAAGTTTTCTGTGCCATAAGTTTGCTTCGTCTTGAATTGAGATTAGACATTGCGATTCATCTGGTTTGACATCCAAGAGGTAGATATTTCCATGTCTTCAACCAATGAATGACTGAGTAGAATCTTCACCGGTTCCTGAACATATTCCCTCTTGAAAGTTGATTTTGAAACCGGTATCGCACAACTGACTGATACTAAGCAAATTGTAGTTGAGCCCTTCCACTAAGGAAACATTACTGATTGTGAGGTTTCCAATCTTTGCAGTTCCGAATCCCACAATTCTTCATTTGTTGTTTCCTCCAAATGAAACTTTTCCACCATTCACTTTAACGAGTTTTATGAAGCAATTTGAACTCCTGTCATATGTCTTGAGCATCCACTATCCAAATACCATTTTACCTTCTTCTTGATAGTGACCTACATTTAAAAAAAAGACTCAAATTTTCTTTGGTACCCATATTTTCTTGGGTCCATTGTTGTTAGTATGATATGTGGTCATTGCCCATACTTTTTAACAGGTTTCCAAACCATAGGACATTCTTTCTCAAAATGATCCGAACTATTACACTTAGAACATCTGAGAGCATTGCGGCCTACTGGTTTTACAAAAACCTTTTTGAAATGATTTTTGTAAGCATCTCTTGTGGGTCTTTGCTTAATTCTTTCCTTCACTTTAGGAAAATCAATTAAAGGAATGGTTTCCACAGTCATTCCCAAACCAAACTTATTGAAATAAAGTCTTTGTGCTGAAAGAATTTTCTCAAGTTTTCTTATAGAAAATCTTTTGGTTGTCTTTTTTAAAAATGCATTTTCTTTCGACTTTTTTCTTTAAGAGTAGAAACATTCATATCTAAACATTTAACCTTTTTCTTTCAAAACACTTTCCTGTAGTTTTAGTGCAGAATTTTCTTTTTTAAGTTTGGAAATCCTTTTAAGAGAAGTCTTGAGACTAAAACACAACTCATCAATGTATTTAAAAACTTTAATAGGGGATTTTAAAGTTACTCACCTCAAATTCACTATCTGAATTTGAGTCTGTCTCAGAGTTTGAATCTGAATCCGATTGTGCCATTAGACATATATTGGCATAATCATCATCACTTTCTTCACATTCTGTATCACTCCAGGTTTCTACTTTGAGAGCCTTTTGATACTTTTTAGCTTTTCCATTCTTCTTTCTTAGAAGAGGACAGTTGGGTCTGATGTGTCCATTTTTCTTACATTCAAAGCAGACTACATCTTTATTGGATTCATCATCCTCAACAGACTTAATCTGTTGCTTTTGAAAACTCTGTTTCTTTGGATTGAATCTTCTTCCATTTCTGTTCAGCTTTCTGAATCTTCTTATCATGAGCGCAAGTTCCTCATCATCCATATCGTCTTCTGAATCTGTAACATCATAATCATCATTGGATTTTAATGCAATAGATTTCTTACCTTTAGGATATTCGTCTTCATTGATTCGCTCCACTTCATAAGACTGAAGAGTTCCAACCAACTCATCGAAAAATAATGGCATAATTCTTTGTGTCTTTCTTATTGATGTCTTTATGTATTCTAATCCTTAGAGAGTCCATGCAGTAGCTTGTTTACTTTCATGGGATCAGAAATTGGCCGACCTTGATTTTCAAGACCATTCACGATTTCTATAAAATGACTAAACATGATAGTTATAGATTCTCCTGATTTCATTTTGAAGGCTTCATATTGACCGAGGAGAATGTTGATTCTAGATTCTTTCACTTGATCAGTTCCTTCATAAGTGATATGTAATCTATCACAAACTTCTTTGGCTGTAACACAAGAAGATATTCTGTTATATTCAATAGGTGACAAAGCATAATATAAAGAATAAATTACTTTTGCATCAAGAGCTTGTCTCTTGGTTATCTATTCCTGAGTCATTTCACTAGACTCAATAGCTTTTTTTCCTTTCTTTGAGACAGGTACAGCTTTAGGAATGATTCATTTGTCTACCATGTCCCATTCCAAAGGATCCTTTGATATTAGCAACGCCTTCATCTTGTTTTTCCATATGTTGTATTCCTTTCCATCAAAGTAAGGCAGTCTGGTATTGCTTTGCCCTTCTACTAGGCCTGGAGCCAACATACTAGCCATGGATCTTTAACTCTGAAGTAAAACACTTCAAACAAAGTGAGTACACAAGCTCTGATACCAATTGAGATAGCTAGTATAAGCATATAAAGGGGGGTGAATAGGTGTAAAAATAGTTTTTCGAGATAAGTGAGCAATACTAAGCAGACAATAGAAAGGAAGTTCTCCTTTTGTTAACAAAACAAATTATGATCAAAGTAAAGCAAAGAGTAGAGAAGAGAAAATGAACACAGAAATTATAGTGGTTCGGCTTATCCCAAGCCTACGTCCACTCTTCCGCATTGACAGTCCACCGGCTGGATTTCACTATGAACAAAAGAGTTGTTACAACAAAGCTCTCCCTTGATTCCACAGTGTAGATACTCTACCACACTTCCTCAAGGTTTCTCAAGAATATAGACTCTCTTTTACGTACAAGATTTCACTCAGTAAATGAATTGACTAAGAACAAAGAGCTTCAGACTTTGGAATTCTTCTATCGCACACACACTCGCAAAACTAGAACGTCTTCCTTATATAATCATTTATGCCATCATACCCGTTGGCACTTACCAAAGGAATTCTTCCAAACTTCCCGTTGGACATAATCAATTAGAAGATCATTCGGGCTATTTAAGGAACACGACGATAGCCCATCAAACCTACTCGCCCATACAATCAAGATCTCGGTTTCCATAAGTAGAACTTTCCAAGTATACCTCGCCAATCATCGGATCCTCAATCTATGAATCAATCTTGATCCAAATAAAGGATTATGTTATGTTATATCTAGCCAAGAGATCTTCTTCAGTCGACAAGGTCAAATCCTTGACGAAACATCCAATCCTGGATAGGCCTTCTTCGACGGACTAGAAATTGTCAATGAGAATAGACTTTAAGTCTTGAGACTAGCAGTTCGGAGGTCTTCAGACTTTAAATAGAAGAGTCTGCAAATCTTCAGAGTAGACTGATGGAAACGTTTTGTCAGCTTCAAAACACTCCACGAAGATTTCTCCAACAAGCCGCTGCTGAAGCTTCTGTCCTCCATTTGCAAAAGCGAGCCGATAACTTTGAGAGAAAATCGAAATATGCACTCGAAATGGTCGAATTGGGATTTAGGGTTTTCGACTTCCGGTCCTAGTCAAAATTAGGGGATTTAGGGTTTTTTATTTGGGGGAAAACAGTAAACAACGTTGTTTTGTTCTTTGTATGCTAATTGTATTCTCCAGTGATCCATGTCGGCGTCAAAAATTAATAAAATAAAACTACCACATCGGATTTCCGGCCAACAAAATCGATAGTGGCACCAAAGTGATCATTTTTCAAAATTTTTGGCACTTAAGAACATGCATGACAAAATTTCTATTTCTCGATTTCTCTGTTTCTCTGCTCCCCAAAACAGGTTTGGAACAAAAATTCATTTGGTAACGCAATTTAATTTTTCTATTTCTGAAACAAATTTCTATTCCAAAAATAGAGAAATCGAAGAAATCAGAAGCTGAAATTTTTAACTTCTCAATTTCTAAAATAGAAATCAGAAGCTAAAATCAGACCATATAAAAGAACCTTGTGCTTTCTTGCTCACTTAATTCACTCATAGCCACAACTTCACAAATTATTGCTAATTTTCTTTTTCTTATTTTGCTCGTGTTTTTTTCAATTTTTTTTTTTTTTTTTTTTTTGATAACTTCCTCATTCGGATGAAAGGCAATCGAATGAGTCCCCAATTTTAAAAAGCGATCAAAGTTCTTAAGTGCTTACTTAAAAAAATGGGGCTCTTTCCTCCTAGAAAGGGCATGCGTATGGCCAGTTGAAGAAAAAGTTCTTACTCGATAGATGAATAAAAAACGTGCCTAGAAATTTAACCTTATTTCTTTACAGATTCAAAATTCTTGCAAAATCAAAATAATTAGATTGTTACACAATTTTGAATTTTAATTCGAATGCAAGAGATTTAAGAGAATCTCTCTCTTTGCCATGCAAGGGCCATTAAAGGTTCATTGAGCAACAATAAAAAAAAAAAAAAAAAATTAGGAACAAGCAACTGGACTGATTTAATTCGAGAATCAAAATAAACTGACCTTCCCCCAATTGGTTCCTAACCATAAACGTTACTTCAATGTAGAATTCTCATATATTCTTTTGCACCATCAATTTTACTTTATTGATAATCTTCTATAATACTAGTCTTTGATAAAAATGACAAGGCTATATAAGCGCTATTGATGGCACCCATATTCATGCTTCCGCAGTACTTGTCTAAACTTACGCACAATGAGTACATTGACTAAAGAAGGAAACCAAATAAATACGCTTAGGAAAACCATTGCCAATAAAATGGTAAGGGATAATAATATGCCGAAAAATTCCATGAAATTGTATTTTTAACTTTTGTAATGTATTAGTATTATTTCGACTATTATTTTGTATTTGAGGATTTCCTATTTGTTATCTAATCAATTTTTATTCTTAGAAATAGAAATTTTATTCTATTATCAAACGACTTTCTGTTCCAGAAATAAAAATTTTGAGTCGTTATCAAACGAGTTTCTTTGTTCAAAAACTTGTCCGGAAAATAGAAATTGAGAAATTAATTTCTGGCCAGAAATCAATTTCTGAAAAAGAAATTTTGTCATGCACACCCTAAGTGATCCGACATAAACTTTTGGCATCAAAGTGAGCGTCGTACACAACTTATAACACCAATAGTGTACTTCTCCCGGGAAAGAAAGGAGGGTTGGCCTATGGTGATGCTGGGCCGTTAAACATGGCGGGTCCAGTGAGGCATTGGAGAGAGATGCCATCCTCCATGTTCACCTTAACCAACGTGTCCATAGTGAGGTGGTTACATTCTTTGATATAGTATAAAACTAAGAAATCTCTTCTTCATCATTTATCTTATAACAAATTATCTATTTTTTGTCCCTCTTATCTCAAAAGCTCACTTTCTTTGTAAATTGTATATAAATTGCATTTCTAAAATATATATCTCAAATTATTAATCTTTTTACTTATTATACTGATGAAATGCTTTTATACATAACATTTAAGACATTGGAGGAATATATAGAAATACACTAAAAATTATACACAATGAGGTATCTTGATATTTTTCTATAAATAGTTCATAGATGATTTTAATTTTTGTCAATAAAAAATAATGATATTTCACTACCAATTTCAGAAAAAAAAAATATCTTACTTTATGTAATTTTTTAGTTAATAAATTAATTTGCTTTAACAATTTATCCATAAATATGATTGACAATGTGGAAAAGAAATAGATTTCTTTGATATTTCTTGATATTTCTCTTTTTGACAAAACATATTAGTATGGAAGTAATATCTAACAATAAAAAAAAAAAAAAAAAAAATAGTGCCTTTAATACATATGGAAAATTTGCTATAAATAAAAATTAAACATATGAAATTATTATTTATGGTAAATTAATCCTACATAGATGTAGAAATAAATTTAGGATCCTTAATTTAAATTGGAATTGAATAATGGAGGGCAATTTCCTCTTTTTGGTAAAATGGTTGGACTTAATCATATATTAGGTTCATTTATAATGATATGCCGTTTATATAAAAAAAAAAAAAAAACATGATATGATGTAAACATATCCAACTTTAATATTGCAATTCACCAAACAATAAACATGAAATAAAAAAAAAATCCCAAGATTCCATATTCCATATCTTATCATATCTAGTCATATTCAAATTAAAATCCCGGACGACCAAACATAGCCATAAGGATTGGAAATAGCGCCACCCTTTAAAAAAAAAAAAAATACCCCGTCAATTTAAGCTATACACACTAGGAAATTTGATTCTATCCAGTTGATTGTTAGCTACATCATCCACATCCGATTCGCTTTAAGTATGCATCTACAAACCCGCAATTTTATTTCGAGTGGACATGTATAAACAATTTACAAGTGCGAAACATTCGGTTTTGAACCTAAACAGCAGCATTCATTTGGGAAAGAAAACGCAGAGGTCAAAAGCTAATCAGTGAAGGAAATGAATCTTGACTGGATCGATTGCAAAGTTCCATGATTAATCAAGTTGCTCATGAGGGTCTACAAATAGACATGGCTTGACATGTATAGACAATTCACAATCGTCTAACATTCACTTTTTCACCTAAACAGTAGCATTCATTTGGGAAAGGAAACGAAGAGAAAATGACTGACCGGATTATTAGCAAAGTTCCATGATTTATTACCATGATCTTGAGGATATATAATTAACGTGGCTTGCTCATGTTTCTCTACATTGGCCCAAAGCACACTACCAAGCCATCAATCCATCGTTGATACGCTTCGGCGACAATGGCTCCATGGCTCGAGAGGCAAATCAAGGTCTACATCTTGATGGTATCGTTATGTGCAGGGGCTTTGGACTTCGGCCGAGACGCCCCCAAATTCCACATTGGCCGAGTTCGAGCAGTGGATGGCCCGCCACGGACGGATTTACAAGGATAATCTCGAGAAGGCGAAGCGGTACGGGATCTTCCTAGAGACCTTGCGCTTCATCGAAGACTTCAACAGCAAAGCGGCTAATCAGAGCTACAAAGTGGGTCTGAACCAATTTTCGGATTTGACCACGGAATAGTTTGTCCCGAGATACACCGGGTTTAGAGCGACGTCGAGGAGCTCGAATTCATCCGCGGCCACCACTTTCAAGTACAGTAGACTCAAGTCCCGGATAGTTTAAACTGGGTCGAGAAAGGAGTTGTTGCCAGCATAAAAAATCAGGGAGGATGCGGTAAGAGAGTAACAAAATCATATTATTGTCCAAAGGCACGTTATTTTCTGGTCTTGTGATTTTTTTCTCTTTATTTCAAAGCAAGCGAAACAATATAATCCTCCGAGGTCCTTAACCCAATTTTTGCTTGTCTTGTGGTTTTGTTTGGGTACAATTTTTTCATATGAACCAATGAATATTCTCTGTAGCCCTCGAAAACAATCAACAGATGTACTACCTAAGCTCAATAAAACATTTTTCACTACGTCAACACATTTCTCTCTGGGTGGCTCGGGACTGTGGGATTCAATGGATCTATTGGTAGAAGAATTATACCATTTCATAATTGGTTTAATTCAAACCACATAATTGGATCCATAAAACTAAATCATGTTCCAATTCAAAATAGGTCATCTAAAGTAATTCGAACCACATAGTTGCATGCTGCCAATTGAATTACATTATCGCGACACTAACTGCGAGTAGCATGTGAGAAATATTTTGGCATAACTTTAATCCTAGTGACTCTGAATCATACACTATCAAGCTAATTCCGGTGTTTATTCCATCTGCATACATACTAGCCATACGTTGCGCTTCTCATTTTAATTCTTGAATAGGATCTTGCTGGGCATTCGCAGCGACTGCAACTGTGGAATCAATTCTAGCGATGAAGACCGGTAAACTAGTCGACTTGTCCGAGCAACAGCTTATTGACTGCTCCAAACTAAACTACGGATGCAAGTGGGGTTGGATGTACCTAGCCTACGAATACATTGCCCAAAACCATGGCATGACCTATGAAAGCAATTACCCTTACAGTGGCGTCAAGGGCACTTGCAGCGAGCGAGCCGCCTCCATTGCTGTAGCGCGGTTAAAAGGGTATGAGTGAAGACCTGGTATTGCAGGCTGTGGCGAGGCAACCGATCTCGGTTGCCATCGAGGGTGCCAGCCCTGGATACAAGCAGTACAGCGGGGGCGTCTTCAATGGCCCTTGTAGGGAGACCAGTAACCACGCCATCGCAATCGTCGGATACGGGAAGACCCCCAACGATGTCGACTATTGGCTGCTCAAGAACTCGTGGGGCGAGACTTGGGGCGAGAAAGGATACATGAGAATGTTGCGGAACTCGAGCATCCAAGGCGGTCTCTGTGGACTCGTTACGCAAGCTTCTCTGCCAGTTGCATATTAATAACGCAGTTCAATGGAGCTATTCAGCTTGCTTTCATAATAAAAGTTAATGATTAAAAGAAAAATAAATTCAGTAAATGAATCAAACAAGAGTTGCTTACCCGTAACCTAAGTAGCGCCAATACCGACACACAATACGCAACATGACACGACACGACATGCCGACGCGTCATTTCTCAAAAAATAAAGAATTCCGGTGCGTTGAGACATGTTGTATATTATTTGTATATTTTATATATAATTAAATTATTATTAATCTTATTTAAAATTCACAAATAAATAGATAATAATAAAATTCTAAAATAAATTCACATTGAAAACATTAATTCACCGTTTATTAATATCCTTCGTTGTTTCAATTTGACAAATTCATCTCCATTTTAATAAATCCATAAAATTTGGAAAAAAAAAAAAAAAAAAAAAGTAATTCGCATTCTAAACTTGCATATCGAGACATGTTGAAAGAAAAAAGAAAAACTTGAGGGTAAATTGTATATCATGGAAAGTGAAAGTAAAAAAAGATGAGAAGAAAATATTAGGTTTTTCTTCTTTCCTAGTTTGTTATTTTTATTATTGATTTTTATTTTTTCACATATATATTTTGATCTTTCATTTACTGAAAATTTTAAAATTGACCTCGTGTGTCGGAATCGTGTGTTGAAAACTCACATGTCGAAATTCCAACTCAAGTGTCAAAGAGTGTCGAAAAAATTAACTAGGTGTCAGATTTTCCGCCATGTGTTGACCTAGTATCAAAGAGTGTCCAAGAGTGTCGGACACATGTCGAAATGTCCGACACAACACGAAGGCTTTCACAGAGTATCGGTGCTTCCTAGCCCGTAACTAATCGCCGAAAAGGGAAAATTTTGGTAATCGACTTTAAATCAAGTCAGTGATTTTTAGGAAAAAAAAAACAGGTAAATTTAATTTGTTGTGACGAAACACGTGCAAAAGTTGATAAAAGGAAAAGAAAAAGTTGGAAAATTAATTTAAGCTCGAATTGGAGTTGTTAAACCAATACAGTTATGGAAGAAATTTTAATGAATCGTACCAATTTAGATTTGTAACATTTAAAAAGTGTTAGTAAGGGGTTGCAAATCAAGGCAAATAACGTTGACAATTCAATACAAAGTAGGTAAAGTAGAAAATGGTCATAACTAATTCAAAGTATTGTTGGTAATCCAAAACTAGTTGATAAGCTTTTAATCTAAAAAATTTGGTAAATTGCTATAATTTAGGTTTTAAAGTTCGAGAGAGAGAGAGAGAGAGAGAGAGAGTAAACTTTTTTTTTTTTTTTTTTTGGTAAAAATTCAAAGTGTTAAAAGCTTATACAAATAAAAGTTGATAATTTAGCACACTAATTGGTAATGTCCATACTATGGAAAATGTTGATAATGGACTCTAGATAAGCCATTGCCGTTCAAGAACAGGTACTTGAGCCGCGGTAGGCAACCACGGTGGGATCAATGGTGATGTGCTGTTTCAGGGCAAGAAGGGGAGAAGTACACTATTGGTGCCATAAGTTGTGTACGATGCTCACTTTGGTACCAAAAATTTCCGTCGGATCACTTAAGTGCCAAGTCGGAGGAAAAACAATCACTTTGGTGCCACCAACAAGAAATTCCGGTCAAAATGATTATGTGGCTTTTATATTTTTTTTTTAAAAAAAAATTGATATGGCTTAAGATTGTCCACAGTGGATGGCATAAAATGACACCGTTTTCCTTTCTTCATAAGAAACAACGTCATTTCTTGCCAACCACCGTGGATTCACAAAAAAATGATGTCGCATTGCTACATAGCAAAAAACAATGTCGCTAAAGAGGGAGTAAAATAAGGTTCGTATACGGTTCTCGACGCCGGCTGTAGCTCGCTCACCCACCATCGTTCACCCACCGTTGTTCGCTCGCCCGCCGTCGCTCGCCCGCCGTTGCTCGGCTACTGCTGTAGTTGCGCCGTTGTTCACAGTCGTTCGCTGGCTACATCCCCAAGTCTCACTCACTCATGTTTGTCATGCTCTCTACGTGGGTCAATTTAGCGAAAAATTTAGGGTTCCGATGGGCAAGTTAGGGCGTGGAAGGCAAATTGAGGGTTCGACTCAGGGGGAAATTAGTGAGAAAAGTGGTGGGGATGTCATTTTTATGGAGACTGAATAGAAAATTTGATTCTTCCATTGTTTGTTCGTTTTCTATTGTGGGGACCCAATAGAAAAATAGGGCGCGGAGGGGCTTGACTCGGAGGGAAATAGTGGTGGCACCGAATTTGTTTGTTTAATTAATTAGACTGGGGGGACCGAATGTAAATGTGATTAAATTGAAAAATGGGTGGTAGGGACCTTACTTTGTTTATTTAATTCAATTTCTTTTGTTTCTATAAATGCACTAAATTGAGGAGATTTTAGTCGCATTTGTTTCTAACAATGACCTACATGTGAAGTTGTCGATTCTGTCATGTGGTCCCAACCAAACGACAATGACTCTTTTTCTTTTTATTTTTTTCATTAGGTGTAACATCGACATGGACGTGAATCGAGTAAGCGTCATTATTTGCTATGATGGAGAGTTTGTTATTGGCACTAAATATTGGGAATATAGTGGTGGAAATAAATGTACTATCTATGTCAATGTTTGGAAGCCATCATATATTGATTTTCTAAGGGATTTGGTGTATTTTTTACGATGCAAAGTGCAAAAACTACATTACTGCATTCCTGGGAAGGATTTGAAGGATGGGTCAAGATTTTTTAATGATGATAATGGTATTAAGGATATCATTTACCATTATCTTCACGGTGAAGAAGCTAAGGTATATGTTGAGTATTATAGTGAGGATGACGATGGGGATAAAGATAAGGATGGGAATGAGCAGACCACCACTGAAGGAGAAGAAGTGAGGGATCCTGTTCAAGTGAGTGATCAAGTCGAGGATGAGTTTAGGTTAGATGAAAGGCAAAATGGGAGGGAGAGAAGTCATATTGATAGAGAATGAACAAAGAGAGATATGTCTTGAAATCTTGGGTGAAGATGTGAGCAATGAAAACTTCATTGAATTAGAATGGAAAATTGCTTTATTTAGTGAATCAGAATATGAATGTTTGGCTTTAGTAAATTTCCCAAGTGACAAAGAAGATGATGAACTCGCACAATCAAGCAAAAAGCAAAGGGAATTTCTAAGAAAAAAAACTTGCAGCTTCAGCAAAGAGGCCCGAACCAGTAAATAAGGATGGAGATCTAGCTGAAGGTAATAGAAGTAAAGATGAAGAAAGCTGCGTCGATCAAGTTGCTAGTTCGGAAAATGACCTTAACAATGATGATGAAGAACCTACTCGTCGAAGAAAAAGTAAGTACATTTGCTATGATCCGACTGTTGATAAACCTATTTTGTCGGTGGGCATGAGATTTGACGATGCCAAACAGTTCAATAAAGTTTTTGTGAAGAACTCCATTGGTGAATAGAGGAGCGTTAAATTCATTAGAAACACAAAGGAATTTGTGAGACCCAAGTGCTCACAACCCAATTGTTCGTGGAAACTCTATGACGCATTAAGTAAGAATGGGTCATTCCAGATTAAGTCCTTCCAGAAGGAGCATACTTGTCCAATTATCTTTAACAATAAAAGGGTAACAAGTATGTGGTTATCAAAGCATTTTTTCAATACTATCAAAGTAATACCCGAGATCAAGAGTCCTCAATTTCAACAATTAGTGAAGAAGCAAGTAAAGGTTAATGTGTCGAGGAATCAATGTAAGAGAGCTAAAATGATGGTAATGAAGATATTGATGAGTGGGTATAACGAAGAATATGCGCAAGTATGGGATTATGCTAGTGAATGCATGTTTCAAAACCCATCTAGTATGGTATATGTAGAGATTGTGGAGAGGTCACTCCCTGATCTTGGACCTAGATTTGATAGATTTTATGTCTATTTTGATGCATGCAAATAAGACTTCTTGGCTAGTTGTAGAAGAGTTATAGGATTGGATGGAAGCTTTCTAAAGGGTTTATGCAAGGAGAGTTGTTGGCTGCTGTGGAAAGAGATGCCAATAATCAAATATTCTCGATAGCTTGAGTGGTGGTGAAGATAAAGAAGAAGGATATTTGGTCCTAGTTCCTAAGAAATTTAATGGCTGACCTTGAGATAACCGATAGGGGAGGATAGGCATTCATGAGCGACCAACAGAAGGTAATTTCATTGTCAATTAATTCACTCCATTTTATATTAATCACTTACATATTTTTCCTAACTTGTATTTATTGGTTTGAATTTTTATAGGGACTTATTCCTGCATTAGCTGAGTTAATGCCACATGCTGAGCATAGAATGTGCGCGAAAGAGTACGAACGTGACTGATTTCATATTAGCCAAACAAGGATTGTTGCAGCTGACAAATGAATGTTTTGATGCACTCTTTTAGACAGAAGTTAAGCATTGATGTCAAGCCTTCTTCAGCGAAGAGTTCAAATGCGATACCATTGATAACAACCTCAATAAAGTTTTTAATGGCAAAATTTTAGAGACTAGGTGCAAACCAATCATCAGCATGCTTGATGATATTCGTTATGGTTATGACTAAACTGCATAGGCAAATAGATGAGGCTACGAAATGGAGTAGAGATTGTGGCCTTAAGATTGTGAAGAGATTAGATGCAAATAGTGCTACTAGTAAATTTTGCCATCCAGTTTGGAATGGAGATAATGAATATGAGATTATTCAAAATCAGGATAAGTATGTTGTCAACCTGGATAGAAGAAAGTGTTCATGCCGAACCTGACAACTGAATGGAATTCTCTATGCTCATGCCATTTGTGATATTCAGATTAAGCAAGAAAACCCATATGATTACCTACATGATTGGTACAAAAAAAGTTCATACCTTGCTTCATACCAATTCATGATGCAGCCTATTAAAAGCAGCGAATTTTTGGAGCCAACAAATCATGAAAGCCTTCTACCTTTATCGCTGAAGAAGCAAATAGGAATACCAAAAAAGAGACGAAAAATGCAACAGGAAGAGGCATCAAGTCAGAGGATGAGTAAAACTGGATTAAATATTAAATGTTCCTATTGCCGCAAGGAATGGCACAATAAGAAAGGCTGTAATGAAAAAACAACATCAACAGCAAGATGTAATAGCTGATTCAGTGCTAGGGACAAGACCTACTGAAGAGTTTCTTGTTATGCCTATTGAAAGGGAGCACAGAGGGCCCTGTTGTAATGCCTACTGAAAAACAAACAGAAAGCCATGTTGTAAGGTAAGTATCCTCTTTATCTCAGTAACTTTATCTCAGTAACTTTGCAATTCTTATTCAATAGAGTTTGATGGTTGACCATGTGTATTGTCTTCTCTTGTGCTTTTCCTCTATCATGCACTTGTAATTTGAGAAGTTTTCTCCATTTGTTTCCACCATGAAAATGAGTAGATGTCTAATTATTCGTTGTAGTTGGTCATAATCTTAATACAGTACATTGTTGTAAGGCCTACAAAAGGGCCAGAAAAAAGGCCATGTTGTAGGCTCAAGTGCAGGAACAGGGACTGGAATGGGCAGGACAGCAACAATAACAACTGAATCCATTATTAAGCAAACGAAAAAAAAAATATCCTATAAGTTGTACATCACTATGTTTGGTCTTTTATGAGCTAAAATTTACATTTGTTATATGTTTCTCAAGTGAGAAGACAAGCAACTGCACAAGTTACAAAGGTTGCTACAAGGATTGTTGTTGCGAATGTGATGCACCAATGAGCAAAAGGGGCTCTTGAAAAAAGATTAAGGCAGTATAGTTATGGGATTTACACAGATGAACGTACTGGAATAACTATTTTGAATGTAAGATTTATAGGCCTCATGCATTTAACTTATTGTACTTCAATTCATTTGCTTGACAATATCACTATATTCTTGTAGCCTGAGAGAACTTCGGAGGTACTTCTCTCTCAAGGTGGACCAACTCAAGAATCAAGGGCACAGCTAAAGAAGAGTGCTCCAAAAAAGAAGAAGATAGCGAGTATAGCTGCGAAACAACCATCCAAAAAGAACCCAACACTAGTTCCATCTCAACCAACGATTGGGAGCAGTAGTGATGATATGAACCAACACATGACACGTGCTAGAACATAAATAGCCGCCGTCAAAAACAAGGAAAAGAAAAATAAGGTGATAGAAAGCCTAGTTAAAGAACCTACACATCCAGTTCGAAAGAGTGCTCGGATTATGAATCAATTCAAAGTTTCAAGAGGAAAAAGAGATCATGGTGTTGTTAATATTGACTGATGGGAGAATGCTGGACATGGTCTCTTTTTATGTGGTGCTAGACATGGTCTCTTTTCAAGTTTTTCATTTTTAGGAGGGTGTTGGATATTATATCATTGTTGGTAGTTGCTGCCTACATATTACCGTTGTTTTTTTTTTTTTTAAGAGGGTGCTGAACTTTCGGTGATTGGAGAGTGAAGTTAGACATGTTTTTCTTTTCCTTTGTAAACAATCAATCAATGTTAATGGCAAGTACTGGAATGATTATTTTCTCTTGTGTTGGTTTCGGCTAGAATGCTAGCAAGTCAGTTATGCTGTATATTTTTTTTTTTGCTGTTGGTGCAATGTTGCTGTTGTTGGTTGAATTTGTGGATTGTAATGAATTTGTGGGGTTCTAGTTATATCTACTATTGCAAGAACATTTTGGGTGCTGGTACATCTTGTTGCATTAATACTTGTATGGACTAGTGCAAGAAGATGCACCAGCAACCCAACTGGTGCAAGAATAAGGTGCAAGAACAAGGTGCATTTGGAATGTGACGTTTGGCACTAACATGTTCTTTTTTAAAAAATTTGTGCAAAATAAGTGATCACTTTATAATCGTGATTGACCCTTAAATGATCACTTTTATAAAAACTTGGCACTCAATCGATCACTATTTACAACTTATGGCACTGAAATTGTCAATTGTGAATTTGCCACCATCCTTTAATTTCGTCATAGTTTGTAGTTGCAGCAAACCAGCAAACCAGTAAACCAGCAAACCAGTAAACCAACAAACCATTATCAAATAAAAAATGCAGCCAACCATTACCAAAAGCTTTCAATGCCGCAAATCATTATATTTAAAGCAAAAAATAACCAAAACAAATATTGACAATATACAACTAAACAACAAAACTTTTAAATGCCCACAACTAATACATTTCAAGTCCAACCTTGCATTTCTACCCATAAATTACAACAACAAAACCTTCTACTTCATACAAAAATAGCAACAAACCAAAAACACATTTTACTTATAAATAATCCAATACAAGTGTATATTCCACGTCTTCGATTATGGTAGACATACAAACTTCTTCTCATTACTCATTTTGCATTTGAATAAACTACCCACAAGAATAAGAACATAATCAACACTCGATAAAAGTTTCTTTCAATTTTCAACCTTGAAACCTTCCTCTTCAAATGGTCCACCAAAGATGTTAAATCATTCATTTGAGCTTGCATTGAATCGACATCCTCCAACTTGTCCATTAATGTAGGTGGAGGTTGATTTTGGCCTTCAAGTAACTCTAATATCACCTATGTCGCTCAATCAGAGAATTTCTTATCAAACCATTTGAAATATTGGCACTTCAACCTTTCTCTATATCTGCCACACCCATGGAATCTTCTCTCGAGATTCAACCAAGTCCAAGATGTTCTTCTTGGACTCGGTAACCCACAAGAACAATAACACTCATCATCTAATTCACTTTTTTCTATAGCAATGTGACCCGCTGCTAAAGCTTTTGTCATCCATTTGCAAGAGCGAACTGATAACTTTGGGAGAAAATCGAAGTATGCACTCGAAATGGTCGAATTGTGGATTTAGAGTTTTCAACTTCCAATTCTAGTCGAAATTGGGGATTTAGGATTTTTTATTTGAGGGAAAATGGTAAACGGCGTCATTTTGTTCTTTATATGCTGATTGTATTCTCTGGCAATCCACGCCGGCATCAAAAATTAATAAAAAAAAAACTACCACGTCCGATTTCCGGCCAACCAAATCGACGGTGGCACCAAAGTGATCGTTTTTCAAAAAATTTGGCACTTAAGAGTGCGCATGACAAAATTTCTATTTCTCGATTTCTCTGTTTCTCTGTTCCCCGGAATAGGTTTGGAACATAAATCCGTTTGGTAACGCAATTTGATTTCTCTATTTCTGAAACAAATTTCTATTCCAAAAATAGAGAAATCAAATAAATCAGAAGCTAGAAGTTTTAACTTCTCAATTTCTGAAATAAAAATCAGAAGCTGAAATCATACCATATAAAAGAACATTGTACTTTCTTACTAACTTAATTCACTTATAACCACAACTTCACAAATTATTACTAATTTTCTTTTTCTTATTTTGCTCGTGTTTTTTTTTTCAATTTTTTTTTTTTTTGATAACTTCCTCGTTAGGATGAAAGGCAATTAAATGGGTCCACAATTTTCAAAAACGACCAAAGTTCTTAAGTGCTTACTTAAAAACAATGGGGCTCTTTCCTCCTAGAAAGGGCACGCGTATGGCCAGTTGAAGAAAAAGTTCTTACGCAATAGATGAATAACAAACGTGCCTAGAAATTTAACATTGTTTCTTTACGGATTCAAAATTCTTGCAAAATCAAAATAATTAGATTGTTACACAATCTTGAATTTTAATTCGAAGGCAAGAGATTCAAGATAATCTCTCTTTGCTATGCGAGGGCCATTAAAGGTTCATTGAGCAACAATAAAAAAAATTAAGGATGAGCAACTGGACTGATTTAATTCAAGAATCAAGATAAACCAACCTTCCCTCGATTGGTTCCTAACCATAAACGTTACTTCAAGGTAGAATTATCATATATTCCTTTGCACCATCAATTTTATTTTGTTGATAATCTTGTATAATACTAGTCTTTGATAAAATAACATAGCTATATAGGTGCTATTGATGGCACTCATATTCATGCTTTTGCAATACTTGTCTGAACTTACGCAGGATGAGCTTGCAAACGATACATTGATAGAGGAAGGAAACCAAATAAATATGTTTAGGAAAACCATTGCCAATAAAATGACAAAGGATAATAATATGCCGGAAATTTCATGAAATTGTATTTTCAACTTTTGTAATGTATTAGTATTATTTTAACTATTATTTTGTATTTGAGGATTTCCTATGTTGTTTTAGTATTATTTCAACTATTATTTTGTATTTGAGGATTTCCTATGTTGTTATCTAATCAATTTTTATTCCTAGAAATAAAATTAAAATTTTATTATGTTATCAAACGGATTTACATTCCCAGAAATAGAAATTTTGAGTTATTATCAAACGAGTTTCTTTGTTTAGAAACTTGTCCTAGGAAATAAATTGAGAAATCAATTTATGAAATAGAAATTTTGTCATGCACGCCCTAAGTGATCCGACGGAATCTTTTGGCACCAAAGTGAGCGTCATACACAACTTATGGTGCCAATAGTGTACTTCTCCTAGGCAAGAAGGGAGGCCTGGCCTATGGTGACACTAGGCTATTAAACATGGTGGGTCCAATGAGGCATTAGAGAGAGATGCCATCCTCCATGTTCACCCGAACCAACGTGTCCACAATATGGTGGGTCACATTCTTTGATATAGTATAAAACTAAGAAGTCTCTTCTTCTTCATTTATCTTATAACAAATTATCTATTTTTTGGCCCTCTTATCTCAAAAGCTCACTTTCTTGGTAAATTGAATATAAATTGCATTTCTAAAATATATATCTCAAATTATTAATCTTTTTCCTTTTTATACTAAAGAATGCTTTTATACATAACATTTAAGACATTGGAGGAATATATAGAAATACACTAAAAATTATACACAATGAGGTATCTTGATATTTTTCTATAAATAGTTCATAGATTATTTTAATTTTTGTCAATAAAAAATAATGATATTTCACTACTAATTTCAGAAAAAAAAATCTTACTTTATGCAATTTTTTTATTTAATAAATTAATTTACTTAACAATTTATCCATAAATATGATTGACAATGTGGAAAAGAAATAGATTTCTTTGATATCTCTTTTTGACAAAACATATTAGTATGGAAGTAATATCTAACAATAAAAAAAAAAAAAAAATAGTGCCTTTAGTACATATGGAAAATTTGCTATAAATAAAAATTAAACATATGAAATTATTATTTATGGTAAATTAATCCTACATAGATGTAGAAATATATTTAGGATCCTTAATTTAAATTGGAATTGAATAATGGAGGGCAATTTTCTCTTTTTGGTAAAATGGGTGGATTAATCATTTATTAGGTTCATTTATAATGATATGCCGTTTATATAAAAAAAAAAAAAAGTACATGATATGATATAAATATATCCAACTTTAATATTGCGATTCACCAAAAAATGAACATGGAATAAATAAAAAAAAATCCCAGAATTCCATATCTTATTATTTCCAGTCATATTCAAATTAAAAACCCGGATGACCAAACATAGCCATAAGGATTGGAAATAGCGCCACCTTTAAAAAAAAAAAAAAATACCCCGTCAATTTAAGCTATATACACTGGGAAATTTGATTCTATCCAGTTGATTGTTAGCTAGACCATCCACATCCAATTCGCTTTAAGTATGCATCTACAAACCTGCAATTTTATTTCATAAGATACTTGAGAATGCTGCGGAACTCAGGCGTCCAAGGCGGTCTCTATGGACTCATTACGCAAGCTTCTCTGCCAGTTGCATATTAATAAAACAGTTCAATGGAGCTATTCAACTTGCTTTCATAATAAAAGTTAATGATTAAAAGAAAAATAAATTCAGTAAATGAATCAAACAAGAGTTGGTTACCTGTAACCTAAGTAGCACCGATATCGACACACAACACGCGACATGACACGACACGACATGCCAACGCGTCATTTTTCAAAAAATAGAGAATTCCGATGCGTTAAGACACATTATATATTATATAAATAAATTATTATCAATCTTATGCCAATAAAAGTTGATAATTTAGCACACTAATTGGTAATTTCCATACTATGGAAAATGTTGATAATTTTCATGAAAATGTTAGTAACTACCAACATGATACTTGGAAAAAAAATTCACTGCTCGCTCTTTTAACTAAAAGTTATGCAAGATCCCTTGGCATTCATCTGGCCGGTGGCGCCTCCACAACGGCCGCTGGCGCTTGTACCCCAAAACAGAGGAGACCCGTGGCCTCCGCGGATCGCTGTGATGGCGGTTGCAGGTCGGGTGGTGTCAGCTGCGCCCGGGGCACTAAAGGATCACCGGAACGCCTCAGCATAGGTGGAGCAACGTTCGGACGGCCCGACTCCGGCTCGGGATGACGAATCAAGAATCGGATCTCACTCAGGCATTTCGTCGAGCAGGTAGAGGGCGCTGCTTAAACAGAGGGGTCTCGGCTCCGCCAGGATACAAACCGAAGCCGGGGCCTTCACCGAACAACAACAACGCTACAGCAGCCAGAGGAGGGAGAAAATGGGGCGGGAGTTCGCACCGACCGGCGATGGAGGCTTCGGCCGTCGGTCTTCGGCGCACCGACCGGCGACCCACCGGTCGTCGTATTCAACGGCGGCTCTAGCTAGGGCGCCTACTCTACCGCCATTGAAGGCGCCCGCCCATCCGTCCGGGTCTCCCGCTGGTCTTCGCGCTGCTCCACACGCATCGCCCTCCTCTGCCCCTTTCTCTCTGTCTAGGTTGCCCTACGCGCATGGTGCGCAACGCGAGGAAGGCAGGAGGAAGAAGATGAAGGAGTGGGCCGGGCCGTGAGGGGGGAGCTGGGGCCAGATTGGCCCGGGCCCGCGCTAGTGGAAGGAGAAGAAGGAGGGGTGCTGGGCGCAAAGGCCCAGCCCAGGTGGGCCCCCCATTTTTTAAATATAATTAATTTATCCGGGGATATGGTAAAATAATAGAAATAAAACTTAGTAAAAGCAAATAAAAACTAAGACCTAGGTAGTGCAAAAGTCATTTTTGTTAGGGCCAAACTAATCCCTAATTTTTTTTATGCAATTTTTATCATAAATTTCTAGCCAAAATTTAATTGTTAACAACACTCGATCTTTTTGGTCCTTTCAAGCATATTAGCAATTTCGATTCTATTAAGCTGTTCATCTTCATGGCACTTTCAAGCTTTACCAAACATCCTCATTCTAGGCTTGTTCACCATTATCAAGTCCATCCAACTATTCACTTGATCTATGTACCTCCAAGCCATCACCAATATCCCCATTCTTCTTAGCTTGTTCACCCTCAATCAGGGATCTTCCGGAAGTTCACCCATTCTCAGCTCATAGACATCTTTATCACCCAATACCTTGTTCACCTCAAATATCAGCAAAGCACTTAAGACAATGGCAACGCACTCCTAATGTTAAAATCTTTTGGTGCTATTTATGACAACATTTGCATTTCGACCTAGGCATAAATCAGTTAGTACTACTCAACCAATACACACATTAGTAGCCTTTGATTATATTTGTCATCTTTATAACAACATAGGGATTTTCCCAACAATTGCAGCCAAATTAATTTTCTAAAATAGTTTTAAAGTTAATGAGTCGAATTAAATGTGATATGGGATTAGTAATAAAAGCCATTAAGAGAGAAGATAAAAAAATGATGGATGATATGATTAATCAAATAGTCACACACGAGCACAATTGGCAACACAATTGTTGTGGTAAGCTCTCTCAAATTTCTCTCTATTGTTTGACACAAGTTGATGGTATGTCTAAATTAAAGTCCCGACATTTATGGGGCTAGAACTAAAGAACATTAGAACTGGAGTACGTCAGAACTTGCGTCACAAGGAGATCAAATGCTCGTAGTTAGGATCTAAAGAATGTCAAAACCAACACTACAAAGATACTAGGCATTTGCAATGTGGATCCGAGCACATTTCAAGAACGTCGGAATCAACATTGTAAGGATATAAGATGTTCATAGTCAGAATCCAAAGAACATAACCAAACTTTTTGAACAAACATCAAGGGTAATGTGATTAGCCTCCTTTTCATTTCTACATTCTTTTATTAAAATGCAGGAACAATATCTTGGCAATACGTGTATATAGGCATTTTCAATTCCGCTACAAATCATTTTGATTCAAATTTACCTTATTTATCGAAACAAATCCCAATAGCAGCTGCTAGCACCTGGCAAAGCAATGGCACGATCATGACAGATGGCGGCTGATCATATCCGACAAAGGACAAATAGGGCTTTGCTGAAGCTGATCTTTTTGTTTTGGAACCTATTGAAGCTTTTATAGCATCTAATGCTGGAACTTGAAACAGAGAAGACACTCAAGAGCTCAGACGAAACTCATCTCTTCAAATGGGAGAATTCGTTTTCCTCATTTTTTGAAGGGTATCTTTGACCTAAAATACTTTCCTTTTGATTACTCATTTTTGGCCTCCGAAAAATACGGAGGCAGTTATTGAGACAGTCAACTACTATCCAAAAGGGCTAACGCATGAAGAGCTACTCTTCAAAATGCAAAGGTTAGAGTTCTTGGATCTCACGTTCAATTATGTGTGAGAAGAATGGAGTGTTTGGTTCAACTTTAAAAATGGACTTTGATACTTTAAAATTCCTTAACCAATTGCTAGGGTGTTTGGCAAAAAAAAAAATTTGGACCAATTTAAACAAATGCCTACATTGGCAAAACTAAGAGCCCAAGGGCAGGTGACCTTTTAGCATTTTTGAAAGGCAAATTCCAGGATTTAAGGACTTTTCCTCTTCCCATCTTGTACTCACTAGCTTTTCAAAGATGGTAGCTTTCTCAAATTCCATTTTTGCCCTTGAGGGCCAAATTTGAGTGATGTGACATTGGCCGAGGAGGAGTTCAAGGACACTGTATGAGGCCCCCCACGGCCAAATCTGAGGACACTTTGATTTGTTGGGAATTCAAGGAGGACGTCATGGATGTTGGCCGAGAGTCGAGCAACGCCAGCCGATGCCTCGCACATCTAGATCTAAAGCCACTTTGAGCCCTAGTCGAGCACGGCCGAGTTTGAGATGGAGAGATCTTGATACGTAAAGGCGGGGTTCGAGAGGGCAACAGTGTGGTGGGCTGATGGTGGGGATAGTTGGGCTATCGTTGGTGGGGTGGCCCGAGATCACCGGCTCTAATGATTCACAGTTGGATTGTTGGGTGCTCAAGATTTTCTCTCTTTAAAAAATGTTATTTGCGTTTGATAAAAATCTTTTACCCTAAAGTCTTTACATTTCCACAAAAAATTCTCCAAACGCAGAACAACACAAGGCTCCCTTTGCTTACTACAGCTCTAATCATGTCTTACCTTGCAAATGTGGAATGGTTTCCTATATTGTGAAAGCATAATTTATATTGTCGATATTTCTCTTTCGGGAGAAAATTTGACATCACTACGCAAATAATAACGTGACGTCATGTGTCGGGTCTACTGGTGTGGATCTTGAAAACATCATGTATTCATGACGCAAAACATGTATGGATGACATGGCAGAGGATGTATATAACATAAAATACGTTATGATGTTGTACTGTAATGACATGAATAACTGCAGATGACATGGCAAAGATGCATGAAGACGGGTCTTTAAGGACATATGCATGGTCATTAGCACTAGGACAAGAACATAAGCATGATATCGTGGCATGATGATATGGCAAAAATGCAACATGGCATGGCGTGTGCTGTGACCTGATGCCATCAACTATATATATAATGTATACATGATTCTGAAAATTAAGTTGTTTTTACATATTTGGTGTTTCGAGATGCTACAATATTTTTATGAAAGAACTTTTCCAAAAATGACAAGTATTAGGTTTCGGTTCACATAACTAAGTTAGACTTTCCACGGCCTTTGGCTATCTATCCTCATCCACACTAGAGAGCTGCCAACTTTTTGAGTATTGACATCATCGATAAAATTTGGAATTATGACATTAAGACGGTCTAGGAATTTAGTTAGAGAATGAAGAGGAGAGTCTAACCCAATCTATGATAGTGAAAATATGTCAAGATCACAAGTCTAGCGATTTGCCTTCTTTTGGGCGCCTTCCTCGAGAAAGCATATTTATTATTTAAAGTATTTGTACAATTCTACGTATCAAAGTCTCTACAATGTAATGGATTTTAGACGATTTGCACTTCTAAATACAAAATCAAACTCTGCAAGCAAAGGAATTTACAGAAACTTATAAGTCGAACGTGGAAACCATTCCAAACAAAGAAGTGCTTACTCGAATTCTCGGATAGGATTTCCTTTTCCTAATGAGTAGAGCTCATAAGGCATCTCCTCTCCTCCTAATGTCCGCGCCATCCTTTTTATGGAGAAGAGCTTTAGTTTGAGGGTATCTCATGATGAATGATCTTGACTTAGTAAATTATACCTTCTAAAAGAAAAGGCGCTCATTCCTTGGTATCTCAAGATTTATCAGCTTTGAGTGGCGTTTGTCCATTAGTAGGTTGCTTCTAAGGTCCCCATAATTTAGTTTAGATGGCAATGGGGGAGGAATCCTTCCAAAAGAAAAGAGAGGCGAATTCAAGAGGCTAAGGAGACCCCACAAACCGCACTATCCTTGCCGTTGTCAATCATGACATGAAGACCAATGCGTGAACTTTGCTTGTCGATTGATGGAACCCAACAACGAACAGTGAGAATTGCCACGACAATTGGTGCATTTTGGTGGAACCCCACATGCCCTTTTTCGAGGGCTGGTCGAAGATTACAAATCATAATGAATTTGGACCCACCATGCGTCACCAAAGGGTCATCGAGCACTAAGTTAATGATAAGCCTTATATGGAAAGACAGCATTCGTTCGAGTAGGCGTGACGCAAGGGCTTGGGTAAAAGCCCTTGTTTGGGGGGAGCCAATTCATTATTGAATATTATAAGCGGGAATCAGCATACGGAAAATGCAATGGAGTACGAATTATCCACTCAAACAGGTGTTCCCAGTTACCAATATGTGGAAATTGAAGAATAAAATATTTTTCGGTGAAAATGAGAGTTTGGCTTGGCAATAGTTCCGCGGATCGTCCATGTGGCATGAAAGGCAGAATCAAGCCTCACTTAGTCTATCACCTTCATTTCAGATTGGTTACGGTACAGCCGACATTTTCTTGAAAAATTTCCGAAAGGTCATAAATTTATTTTATGGCAGCTAATTCAATCATAAATTTTTTAAGTATGTCAATTTGTCCCAAATCTTTTGACAATTTATCAATATAATTTTTTTAGCAAATTTTGATTAGGAATCACTGACTCAACGAAGGCCATCCTACATAGTATGGTCAGTGCAGACATAGACAACTTTTGTAATTTTTTTTATTTTCTTTTATTATCTTTCTTCTTTTCTTTTCTTTCGTATTTTTTTCCAATTATGGGCTGGCAAGGTCATTAGCTAAATTGGTATAACCGAAACATTTAGAACTGAATTAATCACCATATAATAGGTTCAATACTTTTTCGATAATTTTTCCCATTTTCTTCTTAAAAGTTTATCCTATGTTACTTGTTAAATAAAGGATTTGAGGCAAGAGAGAAATTCCGTATTCTTCACACCCCATTTAACCTCTCATTTGGTACGTAGTTCCTTCTTCAATTCGTTCTCGGCTTCTTTTATATTGCAATTGCAGGAGAATTGTCGCGCCATTCTTCATTTCGACCTGGGAGATTCCAAAGTACACGCATGGTGGCCCCCTGGATACACGAGATTGCAACGGGACATATATCGCGCATCGTGTGGAGCAGAAAAGTCATGAAGAACAGTCACAAAGTTTCCTGAACTGTATCTTCTGTGATGAATCTAAGTAAGACAGTCTACCAACCACGAGGACAAAACAAATCCTCCATAAAGAGGGAGGGCCTATGGTTCTTGTCCTGGGGACCATATGGAGCTGATGGCCAAGGCAAAGAAGCCATTGAGGACTTAGCCTTCTCGCTCTGGGTACACTGTCTCAATCTCTGGTGCAATCATTCCATTAATGAAGTCCATATAAGACCAAGTCGAGCAACGTTATCCCTTAGCTGGAAGAGAAAGAACGACAGGAGAGATGATCAGAGACGTGTTAAAATTTTCATTCTTTGTCTGCCTTGTGAAAAATAACAAAACAAGATAAAATCAAAACCATGGAAGGAGGAAGGGGAGAACGAATTTTGGCCGTTGCATCTTTTCTATGCCACTCGTTACGCCTTCATTTAATGGAGGTCAAGTTATGAGATAACCGAGAGAGATACGTATCAAGTTTTGAAGAGAATACCAAATTTCATCCCTACATTTTATCAGATTGCCATTTCCTAGCGCAGTAAACACAAAAATAAATGAAACTAGATCAGCTAGATTCACATAGCATTCTCCAGAAGATGCTTAAAGTACATAATAGAAAAAAATTTCCAAATTAATTAATTCATGGAAGAGGGTAAGATGTCCAACAAAATGAAGTAACAAGTATAATACTAAAATTCCTGGATAAACCAAACAAATTTCCCCAAAAAAGAACTGATATCTTTTTTTAAGAATATCTTAAGAATGAAACAATAAATTAACATATTGTCTAGTAAAAGAATATCCTAAATTTATTTGATTAAAGAAGAAATATCAAATTCAAAAATAACAAAATCTATCAAATAAAGATGATGATCAGATATTTATGTGCCCCACATCACTTACGCTCCTCCATTTTTAAAAGCACTAGTTTGCACATTAAGTTTTGTCTGCGGAAATCTTTTTGCACTTTCACATCAGTTATTATTACATCATATTTCGTAAATAATACTAAATTCATAATTACTGACGACTTTTTATAAGTAATCGTATAATAATGAGCAACTCTAATAAAGATAGATTGTTTGTATTCTTTAATTTGTATTAAAGTATCGATAGAAAAGTTATATATCAACACAAAAAATTAATGTCACATATTTTACAGATAAAGGAAGATTATAAGGTGATGAAAGATAAATATTAGCTAATCAGCGGAATATATATATATTTATTTACCGGTGATTTCTGAAAAGTTATAAAAGAAATATATCTCTAGGGTATGTTCTTGTTTCCATTGAAGGAAAAACGAGATGAATAATATAAAATCAGCATCTAACCAAACTAGCTACATTTGGTAATGCTAACTAATACTAATTTTCACCAGAGGTGTTGATTCACCAAGAATGGATGGGTATTTTCTTTTTTTCCATTGAAGGAAAAATAGTGATATTCGGTGAATTTTGTAAAGTGATCAACCCAATAACGATCAACATCCGGTATATCCAATAATTAACTTGACATATCAATAATAAAATAGCTCAACCATCAACATTCCGAATAATGTTACAAACACACGCATTCAAAGTATGGCCATCTTTTTTTTTTTTTTTTTTTTTTTGTGAAAGTAAGTAATTGTATTGAGCTTTACCAACTACACAAGATAAAATCTTGGCACCAAAACTTGCACTCGAAATGACATGACGTCAAGGCAAGTGGAAGGGTGCCGAGACGAAAAACAGCAAGCAACAAACGGTAACAGCCACCACACAGCAAAGAAGAGCCAAACAACGGCCAACACTAGCAACCAAAGCAAAAAGCAAAAGGCAACAGAGGGATCAAACAAATGCAGCCAGATCACCCCAAGCACCAAACAAAAACAAAAGTCACAGTTCAAGCGTCCCAGTCGAGAGAAGCCGTAACCGGCACGAACCAGGGGAGGAGGAATCTTCGGTGAAGCAGCCAACCCCAAGGACCTCGATGGTAGCTCAGCACAAGAACGTCCACCACAGAAGGTTATCCAATTCGAAGGAGACAGACGGTGGGACAGCCATCCCCAAGGATCGAAGCCGCCGCTGAAATAGCAGCTACACGGAAAGCAGCTTCGTGGATTCGGTCAAGAATCATCTGAAGAGAAAACAATCGGATCGATGCCCCAGGCACTCTGGAGTCTCCTATTCCTCACGGTACTGTCAACATTCCTAAAAGTTAGAGCCTTATCCCAGACAACCTTAAGGTAATGGTTCTTCAGGGCCAGGATCATAGGAGTTAGCTCTCTAAACAAAATACCATTCATGTTCTTCCGTATAATGTGACAGATGGCTCCAAGGGAGAAACGGGCAATACATTTAAAGAATTCTTTACCCGAGAGTAGAGTCATAGCCCATCGAAGATTATTTGCCCAAGACCTATTGCGCCAAGGTAGATTATACCTGACGCTCAAAAAAATAAATAAATAAATAAACAAGGCGAGCGGTGATGCGCACCCAAAGAACAAATGGTCAATGGAGTCTGGAGTGTCATTGCAAAAAGCACATAAGCCACTATCAATTCTACCATACAACAATAATAGTGCTTAGGTAGGGAGCCTGTAATTGGTAATAAGCCAAAGATTAAACTGGTAATGGGGTGAGATGGAAGAACTCCAAATGAATGTGTGCTAGGAGACACGATCCTTCTTCCGCCTAATGGCCTCCCAAGCCGAAGCGACAGTGAAACTCCCGGATAGACACTCCTTCCACCAGAAATGATCCGCATTCTGAGAGAGGATGGGGAGAGCAAGCTGCCATGAATCGAGAACATCCTTTAAAGGCTTAACAGTGGGGGAATAAAGATCCGCAACAATTGCCTGCCATGGAATCTCTGAGCTGTAGATGAAAGAGTTTGGAAAGATTAGATTTAACGGCCCCCTAAGATGCCAGTAGTCAAACCAGAGGAAAATGGGCGACCATCCCCTATACTCCACCGGAAGTAGTTGCGGTAAAGCCTCCTAAGTTGGAGGATCTTCTTTGAAGCCTACGAACATGGAAATCTTGTTAGTAAAGTATAAGAGAAAAAAAGAACAACTTGAAAATTTTCTTCTTTTTAAGGTAAATGACAAGGAAGGGCAGAAATCTTAGTTCCTTGTTTGGGAGGGGAAAATTTTAAGATAAGCAAAAATGTAAAAAATTTCCATCTCGTTTCTTGTCTAAAAACATTTTAAAGTTGTTTTTTTCATTTTTCCCTCTTGTTTCTTCTCTAACCAAGAAAATTTGAAATTGCTATTCCATTCTAATCTCGTACCACCAATACCATGCCGTACTTAGACATTTAAATAGGCCATACAATGAATATTCAGAGACGATGTCCTATCATACTCCATACATATATCATGATTCAAGATACAAATTATATTAAACTAGTTTAAATAACATCAACCTAATCTTATTAGAGATTTAAGTTATGCTTATCTATGTAATGATTACATCCCATTCTCATCTATTGTGAGATTTTAGAGTTATATAACATATTGTATGACTCTTGCTATGAAGTAAATTTACCTACAAAATATTGGTCTATAAGGAAATAAACTTTTTTTTTGTACAAGTAAACCCAGTTAGATAGATAAAACTCAAGCTTATGAACTATCTCAATAACTTTATCGATCAGTTATGACTCAAGTTACAAGTCAGACTAGCGGTCCAAACATAAAAATTTACTTGTGCTTAATAGCGTTGGAATTTAAATATGTGTCGTGAACCTAATATATATGTATAAGTCCGGTCCTTAATTATTAAATCAATCATATGGAATGACATCAAATAGATCTTTACAAATTTTGATCTTGAGTTTTGCTTCGAAGGAAATTCTTTAGTGTCACAATAGAGGACATATCAACTAGAAGTTGAGTAAACAACATCAAAAAAGAAAAGACTTTCTTTATTCGAATAATTTGGAGCTGCAAATAGGGTAAAATTGAGTCAAGCTACTTGCAGCAACTCATGTTCGGCTCATCAAGTACTAGAGATCAACTCGTTTGATTTCAAATCGATTTCTAGAACTCACTAATGCTCAGTTTGAAGAGCTCACAAACCTAATCAAGCCTACAAAAGCTTCTAATATTTCTTATAAAATATTCAATACTTATAAAAATAGACACAAAAACACTCAAAATTGCATAAGACATCAATAGTATACAAGCTAGTAAAGAGAGAGCTCGCGCTTTCAAGCTCGAGATTCTTCATGACTCGGTTCTATTCAAGTGGAGTTTGAGTAGAAAATTTCAATACTCTATGAAGCTCGAATAGAGTCTCAAAAAAAGGAGTACGAGAGTCGAGTTGATGTGACCGAGCTTGAGCTTGACACCGACGGGACTCAACGCCACTCGATTCCGTTCCATAACACTAATTAAGTTATGATGAGGGAGACAAAAAAGGGTATTGGACATCCCACGGATTTCATCCAAAACTGTTAATGCACGTGGTAACCAGCTAGCCTATGAACTTGGTGCATATGTTCAATTGTGCCCGTGACCTGCAACCCAATGGAAATGTCAGACCTTTCTGCAGAATTTTTATTCACGCAATCCAATGAAGCACTCTTCCCTTGCTCAGACGAAATTCGACCTGGAAAGCATAACAGCCCCCACCAATTGGCCACACATTTTCTCTAATTATACTCATGTCCTTCCAAGATTTCGCAACTAATTTATACCTTTATTTTGTTGTTCTTTCTATGATTTTCTTTATGCTTTCCAAATACACATAAACGCATACTTTTTCCCAAACTTAAAATACCTTTATAGCTAAAGTATTGTAGGAAGGAAGTAACGAATAAGGAGCACAAGCAGCAACAGGTTGCCAAGAATATTTGGTCCAGAAAGGCAAAGAATAATACTGGATCATTAAAATCTTTTGCAACATATCAAATGATAAGATAGACTTTCGCAGTAAAATTACCATGTTGCGTATATCATCATTATGAAACTAATAAAAATAGATACCGCACTTTAATCTTAGCCAAAAGGTCAATAGACAAGTCCACAAATAATCTTCAAAAGACCAATGGCTGTCAAATCATCAAAGAATAAATCTCGATCATTCATTAAAAAAATTTTGGAAGTAGGGTAAGTCAATTTTGAACAGTAAATGATCAATATCTAGGAGCATAGAAACCCTCAAACGCCAAGGAAGGTATATGCAACCTAACATTTTCTTTAGATGGAAATATAATCCAACATTAGCTGGTCGGCCAAAAAGAAAAAGAAGAAAACAATAATACCACCTCAGAAAACCATGTCCTCTCTCTCTCTCTCTCTCTCTCTCTCTCTCGCAAAGACTGACAAGAACCTCCCTATAAATCGACGCGCACGGGAGGGCCGCTCTCCCTCTCTCTCTCACCTCAGCAGCAGGGACTCCAGCTGCAATGGCCCTTCTTCGGTGCCGACCCAATTCGCTCGCCATACCCGCGCTCCACCTCACCATCTTCTTCCTCTTCTTCCTCGTTCGTCCGCAACGAGCAAGCTCGGAGCAGCAGCTCTGGAACACCACCGCCGCCCTGAGAGGCCGGAAGCAAACCGGCGGGTGCAATCTGTTCCAGGGCAATTGGGTGGTGGACGCCTCCTACCCTTTCTACCAATCCTCGTCGTGTCCCTTCATCGACCCGGAGTTCGACTGCCAGAAATACGGCCGGCCCGACACCCAGTACCTCAAGTACGCCTGGAGGCCCGACTCCTGCGCCATTCCCAGGTTTCCATTACCGAATCTCCCTCGCCCTCTGTTTGAGGTTGTTTTGCTTCTCCTATCTTCTGCTAAGAGAAGAGAAAACTCAAATTCGCGGAAACCCTTTTGCTCTAGTTTGTTGGTATGTTGAACTTTATATATTCTTGAAATTTGAAAATTTGGAGGTCTTGCAGGTTTAATGGAGGGGAACTGCTGAGGAGGTGGAGGGGGAAGAAGATAATGTTCGTGGGGGACTCGCTGAGCCTGAACATGTGGGAATCGCTGTCGTGTATGATCCATGCGTCGGTGCCCGGCGCCAAGACCAGCTTCGCCAGGAAGGAATCTCTCTCCGCGGTCACTTTCCCGGTAAATCCTTTCGCCCCGTTCTCCAAAAATATATTAAAAAAACAAAAGAGGGTAAAATCCGTTCGTTTCATTGCATGATTGACTGTCTCTTTTCTCTGTCTGCGGAGTTCTCTCTTGCTTTTTGAGATTTTGTTCTGGTCTTCGGAATTCCTGCCCGTGATGTCGCCCCGATGTAGTTTGACCTTTTGGAGCTACTTACACGGTCCTAGCGAGGGCGAGAATCTCTCGATTTTCGAAGCAGATTCTGTCTGTTGTATTGTCCATTGAATCGCTCGAGGGGTTTTTCTTTTAACCCGTGGGCTAAAAAACACTCAAAATTGTCGGGCCCTTTCCGACCCGTGGGATGACCAACATCGACTGTCGGTCGACTGCTCGGGTCATCGGATCGTCATCGTCAGTCGGTCGGTCGGATCCAACAATTTTGAAACGTCCACGTCGTTTTTCTTGCCAAAATTCTACCGTGCATTTGTTTAATCATTGCTCCTTATTAACAGCACTAAAATAAGTACAAAGGAGATGTGGAACTAATGCATTTGACTTCAATATCGTCGTTACTTAAAAACTCCTTGTATGTATTCACCGTACACTTTTCCCCTTGAAGACGATGTTAGGGACTTATGACCCTACACGAACTCGTAGATCGATTCTGTAAGCCGGTCTTGGAATCTCAAGAATCCCTTCTTTCCCAATTCTACGAGCCGACACTTATGTGTACTTGAGCCGAGCTCGAAGAGAGCTCGTGCGCATTGTTCTCCATAAGGAAAGAGACCTGTAGGAACTTCTTTTGTCATAAATGAGAGCAAGAGCAATTGCAAGAAGAGGGCTCATGATGATTGCTTCTTAGCCCTAAATAATGAAGCTCTGGCCTTAAACGTTATCCTCGCAATAAGACAAGATCATATGGGGTTAGGAAAGGTGGTGAAGAATCAACCTAAAAGGAGGAAGTGTGTAGGGCGACCCCCAAAAAGTTACCAAGTTTCAACTCAAAAAACTTTAATTTGGGTCAGGCATAATTATAATAATGAAAACTATAATTCCAGATATTGTTTTTTTTTTTTTAATTTACCCTAAGCTTTGGAAATTCTCACATTCAACCCTGAATTTTTCTTCCAATAACTAACAAAAGATGAGCAGTCAATGCCATGATGACTAATTGATGATGTTGCAGTGGGTGTTGTCGACTTGTTGGGTACAAATTTGGCACCGCTTTCTTCAAATGGGTTATTTTAGTTGTACTTTGAACAACCTGGCATAGGAAATACTTTGTCGGATTAATCCATGTAAGAAGGACTTTCCTCTTATTAAATATTGTCCGGTCAGCGATTCCTTTGTCCAGGTATGCCATATGGAAATTTTCCATTTGCTTGCATATCCGGTAATTGCGGTATAGAGCTGAAAGAGAAATGAGCTGCCCGACCCAACTTTTGCACGGACATATTCATAATGTACTTTTTATATGTAATTTTGCGTATATCTAGGGTTCTAACCAGTCACGGGTTAGAAAATTCCAACATAGAAAAGTTATATATTAGATATAGGCAACTTGAAAGTATAAGCTCAAAGTTTTGCTACATAGATGCAAAGTTAGAAAACTATAGAATAAGATTTTAAATATTATTAGCTTCTTCACAAATGTAATTTTGTTTTATTCTAGACTATGTGAATTTCCTTATTTCAATGTCAAATTCTTCAAATGCCACTTTATTCAATCTTTTCAAATTCAATATGAATTAACTACTTTTGATCCAACTAGGAAGATAAGTTTAATCCGATATATGAAAATTGACTCAAGATATGATATGATTGCTTTTCATAAATCATGGAAAGAAATAAAAAATAATGGGAAAGCGAGACCTAGGATGGTGCAATTGGTGAATTGTACTCCAGCTCATAATAGAACAATAAATAAGTGGACTTATTTATTGTTCTATAATGATGATTAGATATGATGATTACTTCAATCTTGACATGCTATTGTCTACGAGATGCCTTGTGTTTGTTTTAGGTCGAGACGAGGGGCAATACCCCACCACACAGTGACAGGCTGTGATCCACAGCCCACCGGCCCAACCTACTCCCCTCCACTGTCTCTTTGCCCTCTTTCGCTTTCCCCCATTTTGATAGCTTTCGACCACCTTCTTCTGTCATTATTAAGAGTGTACTTACTCTCCACGGCACATAGTGTGATCGGCTTTTCCTTATCAGTTTTGGTACATTCTTTCACATTGTGATGGAAACACCAAGAACCCTAAACTTAGATTTTGCCAAGTTAAAAGCTCTGTACCGGTGCACTAATGGAATCGATACCTTAATAAGCGGTGAGAAATCATCCTTTTGCAGCCTCGACGATGCTTTGTGTGAACATGAAGCTCTCTTGAGATGGCTCGTTTGAATGTTCTAGCCGCAAAATCTAGGGCATTCCATGGAGTTCAATTTATCCAAGATTAGCGTCTTTATATGTACCCTTTGAATGCTTTATGAGCAGTCCCTACCTTTTCCAATGTGATAATTCTTGTGGGCCGTGCTAGTCTATGAGTGGTCATCAAAGAGTACCTCATTTGCATTATTTATTAAGTACTATAGTGCACGGTTTTGCATAAAGAAAGCTGTCTAGAAGAAGCCCTTCCCAGACAATGCAGCTGCATAGCATTAAAGATTTCGAAAGGGAATAATGGAATAAAATGGGGTTTGCATTATTTAATTATAATTATCAAGTCGGTGCTCTCCGGAGCCAGCATTCAATCTCTTCAATTATAATTATAGCCCATTCAATCTCTTCAATTATAATTATAGCCCACTTATTTTTTGAGAAAAGATGGGAAATAGGCTCAATATGATTTGATTAAATAGTTGACCCAACTCCTTGTTGTTTGAAGAAATCTTCCACTTCAGTTAGTATTTTTTTCACGAAAAGCAAACATGAGATGACAAATCCAGTATTTAACTAAGATTTTGAAAAAAGCTGTCATGAATTCAAGTTAATTATGTTTCATCTCTTACTCAAAGAAAGATGGTCCAAAAATTCCCAATCATGGTCCTTCTTTGAGGTTACTAACTATGTTGAACAGTTTAAGAGAATAAAACTGCTCATGCCAGGAATTACATAGTTTCACTATAGCTAAATACAACTTGATTGATCAATGGCGAAACTCGATCGAAGTCCCGATGAAGTTGTACCTGAGAATAGGCAAAACAAGACTTTGAGGAAGAGCTAAAGGGCAGAAATTCTGATGATTTGCAGGACTATGGAGTGAGCATTTTTCTGTATCGCACGCCCTACCTGGTGGACATAGTCCGAGAGAACATTGGGCGAGTTCTCAAGCTCGATTCCATCGAGGAGGGAAAATCGTGGCAAGGGATGGACGTGTTGATCTTCAACTCATGGCACTGGTGGACCCACACCGGAAAATCTCAGCCGTATGATAACCTCGACTTCCCTCATATTCATCTGCATTCTCCTTCTGACTTTCATTTTAAGACTGCTGCCGATGCTATAGACTCCATCTAAATGTGGTGCCTGTATTTTCTTGTTGGTTCTAAGCCAGGGCTTATGCATTAAACAAGATGAATAGATATTAGACCAAAGTTCGATGATGATAAATTCTAATTGCAGGTGGGACTATATACAAGATGGGGGCAGAGTGGTTAAAGACATGAACCGTCTAAGTGCTTATTACAAGGGGCTGAGCACATGGGCCAAATGGGTTGATCTCAATGTTGATTCTTCAAAGACCAAAGTCTTCTTCCAGGGAATCTCTCCTACTCATTATCAGTAAGTACCCTAGTGGTTGGATCTCTAAAAGGCTTTCTATAACCTAAAAACATAATTAACAAATCATATAGAATGCTTAAGGAACTTTTCTTAAGATATTATTGTCACACAGAGTTCCGGGTATTAAGGAGATGAAAAGAACTTCCACATGTGAATGTGAACCTCCTTAACCTAAATCATGAACAGAAGTCGGCCCCCCTTGACTGTGGCAAATTTTTTACCTGAAAGTAGACTCAGTTTGAGTCTCACTCTGCCTTTCTTATCCTTAATCATGCACCCGCCACACGAAAAAGGTGGACCCTGGATCAGAGACTACAGGAAGAGATATGCAGTATGCTTAGAGTATGTGTATCTGAAGAAAGCCCGGCATTGTCACATGCCAATTGGGGTTTTTCTCGAACAATGTCTCACATGACACTATGAATGACTCAACTTATCTATGAGACCGGAACTATAATCAATACGTGGGGAAGTTCTTGCCTAGACCCAGGCCCAATCACAAATGTTTGATTTTTTGGGGCCTGTGTGAAACCCCCATGATTAACGGTTGTCATTAACCTATTTCGAGTCAATGCAGGTCCGTGCGATATTTTTTCCCAGTATGAGCATCCCTTGATAAGTCTAGATCCATAAAAAGTACATAACCGTGCCTGATCTTTTTGGGATGAAATGAAAAAACAGGGGCAGGGACTGGCACTCACCAAAGAAGAACTGCATGGGAGAGCAATCACCCTTCTCTGGCTCGACATATCCAACCGGTGCTCCTCCAGCCACCTCTGTGTTGAACAAAGTATTGAATAGTATGAAGACTCTGGTGTATTTGCTGGACATAACTACGCTGTCACAATTGAGGAAGGATGCGCACCCCTCTACCTACAGCGGCGACCACTCCGGCACCGATTGCAGCCACTGGTGCCTTCCTGGTCTGCCCGATACCTGGAATCAGCTCCTATATGCAGCTATAGTGATGTGAAAATATCGACATTCATCATAGTTGTATTTTCGAAATCATTGATTTAAGGACCAAAAAACATGACCTCCTCCATTAGTGGATGACAATTGTAAAACAGATCGACTGTAAAGTACACAACCCATGGTGTATACGTGCTCTACCTAATCTGACGCAATATTTCCATTGTGCAAACAGACAGTATTTCAAGAAAGGTTATGTTTTAGCAGATTTCTTTTACAATAGTTGTACACAGGAGGGGAAGCAATAAAACATGGTAATACCCTATTGGTTTTTAAGTTGTTTATGATTCTTGTTGATTCTATCTTGTCTATTGTCTGTGCTTCTTCCCATAGGTGCAGACTATAGAGTATGGTTGACTCTTAAGAAGCTTCAGATTATTGATACAGGCAATCGATTATGCAAGCCACACAAGGAGAAAAACAGCCCTAAAATTAAATGACTAGATGGGAAGCCTCCAATAGAAATAGAGAAAGTTGTATCAAAATTTTTATTCAAAGAAACAGGAGATGAAAATGTGAAATACACATTGAAGAGTCACCACATGCCCTATGAAGAGTTTGCCATAGCAAACAGATGGCCAAGAAGTACAATGATATCTCACACTATGCAAAACAAGAAAAAAGATCAGCTATGGAGCCTCTGAAGAGCAGTCTGCTGCGGTTCTGGAACTGAGATATGTTGCAAACGCTGCCCAGGAACTGAGGACTGAGATACTAGTACCCAACATAAACTGCAGCATTCACTATATAACACTCATCTGTCTTGTCTCCCATTTCTTCCACTAATACACCACTTGAGCATATCAGTCCACCATCCACAACTTCAACATCAAGAATTCTTCCACTGCAAACAATCAGTACCAAAAATCAAAGTCATAAAGTATCCGGCACTGGATGAAATATGTTTAGATAGTTCTCATTCCAAATGCAGGCATATGAAAAGAAAAAAAAAAAAAAAAAAACCCATGCCATCCCCTTCCTCATTCTATGTAGTAACCAGAAGATTGGTTTCTCACAGGTAAATCGATGATCTTTCAAGAAAAAAGGAACAATTTGTTAGTTACTCACTAAGGAAAGACGGACTTGACTCTCTCAATGTCAAGGGATTGCTGAAGGGAATGAGGCACTCCGAGCTTGATCAGCAGCTTCATCTGCTCAAATGAGACTCCAGGTATTGACCCTGAAGCAACCTTATTTCCATCAGAATACAATGCACCGACACCGATATCGCCGAAACCGACACTCCCCATCACAATTGACGGACCCTCCTACACCTATCGAACGCCACTCTTACATTCTCAGAACCTAAGAAGCAATGGGTTTCCGCGATATCGAAATTCTCGACAAAATCTAATCTTTTTTCTAAATCACGGGAAGCAGGTAAAAAAACACGAGCCCAAGTTTCACGGTG
Organism: Eucalyptus caleyi; assembly: GCA_014182885.2. Taxonomy (NCBI): domain Eukaryota; kingdom Viridiplantae; phylum Streptophyta; class Magnoliopsida; order Myrtales; family Myrtaceae; genus Eucalyptus; species Eucalyptus caleyi. Next base: position 42,421,585 of record CM024470.2, read on the forward strand.
GATTGACATTTACCTCTGCGGAAAGCGGGGATCGAATTTGACGAAATCGCGTCCCTGCACGCCCTCATTGCTGCCGCCGTAACATCCTGCCTGCTCGATCACACAAGAAATTCGAGACTTTCAATGATACAAACGGGTCAATCCAATGGCAAAGTTCAGAGTATTCACCCGTGCTGATCGTAGCCGACGCCCATCTCCACGAACAAGAGCTTCATGGCGGGGCTGGAGGAGCTGCCGGTGCTGGCGCCGTCGGCCATCAGCTCGGACCGCGCGGCCGATGCGGCTATGACGGTCGGGCGACGAAACCCAGGAGGAGGAGGGGGAGGAGATCGGAGCGAGGAATGCGGAAGCGATGAGCGAGGGAAGAACTGTGTGTGGCTCCGGATGATGGGCGAGCAGGAGGGACTGAAGCTGAGACAGGCAAGCGAAGCGTGCACAAGCGGAAGTGACATTTCGTCGAACGATTGGCGTGCGTCGCTCCGTGTCTCCTTCCTTTCCCTGTCGGAATCTCTTGGGCGACCCGGCCGGGCCGGGTCGCAAACGGTTCGGGTCGCAAACGGGTACTTGGGTCGATCCGTTGGGTTGTAGGTAGTAAATGGGTGGGCCTGAAATCAGGCTTAGAACATACGTTCATCGATATTTTGAGGGTCTTGCCAGGAATGAGATGGATCTCATGTGACGATCGCCTAATCTAGAGATATGTAAATTCGGCTCGGATGCAATGAGATCACCATAATCCTTCATCCTTTTTGAACATTTTACAAACGAGGATGGTCAATCGGACATTTTCGAATCTTCGATTGACGATTACAATATCATGTATCACACAAATTTGGGTTTGAAAGCCATTTCAGGTAGGGGTGAGCATATCAAACCAACCCATTAAAAACCACCTAGATTGACAAACTGGACTGACTAACTATAAGTCCAATACCTTTTTGGGAAAAGATTTACCTTCAAAATGCTTAAATATGGAGGCGGAATTATCAAGTGACCGGTTCTATTGGACTAGAAGCCCGGTCCCTGATTCCAAAAACTGAGAACTGGATCGATAGTCCTCCTGATCTAGTTCCCAATTCCTGAGAGAGATCGGATTAGATTAGAAACCAATCACCCCTAATTTCAAAGGGTGCAAAATCTCAAAGCTCGTGGACGACCTAGATGAACTTGCAGAATACTTAGCATCTTGTGCGAGATTGCAGAAATCGCAAGATAATCTCTGGGAATACGCAGCTCGTGGTAAATACGCAAAATATCTCACGGCAGACCAAGTAAAACAATAACCGAGCTCTAAGGCGAGGGCAGCGGCTTCCACCGCTGGTATTGATGATTAACAAACGTATTTCTATTTTTACAACAGAATCAAGAGACCGAATTCGGCATTTCTGAAGCTGAGTTTGCTACAGATCTTTTAACAAGGAGCGGACTTGTTGCATACAAGTCTTTGATGCTGGTTCTGGCATTGTACATGGCACGAGTTCGCCTTATCCCTCAACTCTTGGAACGCTTTCATCGTCTCGACGTCGAACCCTCCTGCGAACTGCACAAAACACGGGCTCCGTCGTCAGCTAGCTCATCGCGGAATGACCTCGAACCCGCCTCGAGATCGGGGCAAGATGGAGCGAGAGACACTATATTACCTGATGTACTCGGAAGGCGAACCGCACGCCTTGGACTATAAGCTCTTCCTCTTCCGGGCCGCCGCCGCCACCCATCTCGAGCTCTGCAGACACCCTCTTCATGTACTTCATCGCTAGTTTCACCGAGGCGAGTTTAATCTGCAATTACAGGCAAAACACACTTTCATCATCTTGTCTTTCATGCCAATGGTCCTCTACAAGCTAATTCTACCATGCCAAGTTCTCAATGATTTCCACCTTCTTGATGATTTTCTAGCAATGCCCATTTCACGACTTCTTCCAGAGACCTCATTAAATGAAATTTGAACTCACGTCGCTAAAAATTTTAGCGTTTCAAGCCACGGATCGAGCCCGCCACGCAAAATATTCAAGTCCCATTTTGACAAATTTTAACTTTGATCGATGGAGAGCTGAATCAATGGGTCTGCTCCATTGCAAACAAGTGCCCACATGATTTTTAATTGCTGTCTCTAACCTGCCCTAGTTAGAGGGTCATACAAAGATTATTCAATGATACTATTCTCTCTCTCTCTCTCTCTCTCTGAGAATTCCCAGAAGATCTAGGCCCTTCTCCAAAGACCGCAGGATGCGGACAATCCCCACCCTTAAATTAATAGGGTCAAATCCAGAACCTGCTCCTGTGTTTTCTCCCATGGAGAATCTTGAAAGGGAAGGTGACAAGAAGCTGCATTTTCAAATCTGGGTTCTTCTCCATAGGAGTGGAGCTCTCTCACATGTGACCCATGCAGAGGTGCATGCGCAGTAGAGCAGACACCGAGGCAGACAATGATCGAACCCTACGCTTGTCATCTTGCTAAAAAGGCATAAAAAAACGAAATGGTTTCCCATCAGAGATAGGGGAGGGGGGACCACGGCTACAAACGTTTTTTACTCGTACGATGCAATGCAGCATCATGCCATGCCCGATAAGAAACGAGTGAACGGAGATCATCGTCCGCTCGTTTTGCGACTTTTCAAACGGTGCTAGGGGAAAAACATGCAGTAAATTCTGTCCCTTTTTTTTACCGAAGTAGATTTTTTTACCTGGTTTACGATTCCGTTGTCGAGCATCCAGTCCATGGGAATCCGGAACCCTTTGTACCTCTTGCCTGCGGATTCCCTCATCCGGGAGAGATTGTAGACGCCGTGCTCCAATCTGTCAACCAGCAGCGGAAATATTTAGACGTTGGCGTTCAAAATTCGAAAATTTCGAGGAGGAGGGTGTGGAGTTCCCGAGTGCGTTCCGTACTTTTCGAGCAGCGCCTGCATTTTCTTGAGGGCCGGGCCGCACGTCTGGCGGGGGTCGTCCCGGAACGACGAGGCCTCCGACTCGAGCTTCTTGAGGTCGCAGTACCCGAACGCGGCCTCGCGGAGCGCGTCGGCCTTCTGCTCCGGCCAATTGAAGTGCTTCAACACCGCCCTTTCGTCCACCTAATCAAATCCAAGAAGCAGCTTCAATGTTTCCACCTCAAAGGAAAAACAGAGCATTGGAGGTACTATCTTGCACGAGAATGATTACCAGATAAGACAGCTCGTCGTCGAGCCATTTGACGAAAGGCACGACGTCCTCGATGTCGGTGAACGCAGCTCCCTCGACCTCCTTGATCAAGGACCTGATGAAGTCTCCCTGCGTCTCCACGTCCGTCTTGATCTGCAGCAAGACGATGAAGTTTCCGTCAAGAATGGCGGAAAGGGAACGAACGACGTGCGAATTGAAATTTGAAAATTTGCCCTTTTGATTTTCGGAGAGGATTTCACTTTCTTTTCCGTCGAATCTGATCCATGTCTCATCTCGCAAGCAAGACAGACAAGGGGAAGAAGAAGAATCCAAAAAGGGCACTATTGAAAAGCAAAAGATGGGGGGGACCAGACTAGACCCGAAATCTTGCTGCTTTTACACGAACGGTCAGTGAGTCACTGACAACTCTCAGTGGCAAAAGCGTAATTCAAGCGAGAACGCCGGTCCCCCCCGGGGGACGGGGCCGGCGGCGACATTTCAGGCGAAACACCTACCGCGAGCAAGTGGGTCGACCGGTTCTCGATCTCGCCGATCATGTCCCGCGATTTCGCCGTAGCCGGCGGGGCGTCTGCCGCGGCGGCTCCGCCGCTGGAGTCCCTCCTCGAGTCCCGCCGCATCAGCGAGTGGTAGAACTCCACCACCTCCGGCACCCTCCTCACCTTCGCCGGCACCGGCCTCGTCCCCGCCGGCAGGGGAGGCGGCGGGGGCGGGGCGGGAGCGCTCCTCGCCTGCGGAGGGGGAGGGGGCGGCGGAGCGGGGGCGGTCCTCGCCTGCGGGGGCGGAGGCGGCGGAGGGGGCGGCGCCGGTGGGGCCCGCTCCGAGGGCGAGCAGTGGAGCGACGGCGGCAACGAGGCGGAGCGCTTCGGAGGCGGCTTCGGAACCCTAGGGGCGCGGGATCTGGTGGCGACGGAGGACAGAACCGACTCGGCGAGCTCCTCCGAGTTGCACCGCGAGTGCCTCGGCCGCTCGATCTCCGCCGCCGCTACGGCTTCCTCTCTCTTCGAATCCGACCGTTCGAGCCGGTGACTCTCTTGACTCGCCGGGGCGTCGCTCGGCTTCGCTCCTTTCTTCGAAATCTTGGCCATGCTCGCGGGCCTCGACGTCGCCTCGGCCGCGGCGACCGCCTGAAACCTCTGCGACGAGCAGAGCTCATCGCCGGCTATGCGATCCGACGAGGCCGAAGACGACTCCGGCGTCGCAGCCGCCGTCGCAGCCGCCGAAGACGACGCCGGCGTTGCAGCAGCCGAAGCCGACGCCGCCGCCTTCAACTCGGAAATCTCCGCCTCCATCTCCCTCGCTCTCTCCACGCTCGCCTTCCTCTCTTCCTCGAACCGACCCCAGGACGCCTCCAGCTCCCGCCTCAGCCTCTCGTTCGACGCCTCCAGCTCCTCGATCCTCCTCACGGACTTGGCAATCTCGGCGTTCTTGGAGCAGATCACGCCCTCCAACACGGGGACGAGGGACGCCGTCTCCCGGATGAGCTTGTGCTCGAGGAGCTCCGTCTTGAGCCGCGACTCGCGCTCCCGGAGGTCCTCGACGAGGCGGACGAGCTCGGAGATGTCGGGCGGGCGGGGCTGGACCTGGGCGGAGGAGCGCGGGAAGTAGGCCCCCAAGGAGCGCCCGAGCGCCGCCGCCGCCCTCTGGGAGGTGCTCCTGCCCGAGCTCGGGGACGGCGACGGCGGCTTCGGCGGGGGCGGGGTCTCGGGCTTCGGCGACTTCTGGAGGCCCATCGCCATCTTCACTTTGCCGGCTACCATGGCCACCGAATCTTGCTCCTCTGTCTCGCTACTGGGTAGTAGTTTCTTGATGCGCTTCTTCTGGGTTCTTTCTCTTTCTCTCTCTAGTTCTTGGTAGTTGCAGAGTCTTCTCTCTCTCTCTTTTTCTGTCTCTCTAGTTCTTACATGTTAGAGAGGGAAAAGGGCCTGCCAAGGACGATGATGTCCTTTGCTGTTTGCTGTTGTCTGTGTGGCTTTCTTGCTTGTGTTTGTGCGTGCGTGTTTTCAAGTCTAGAGAGAGAAGGAAGAAAAAGGGGCACAGAAGACGAGGAACGGTCTTCTTTTTTTCTTTCTTTGGCCTTCTTTTCTTAGATTCAAGATTTGAAATTGGACACGGAAGAGATCGCTCGTTTAAGTGAATTTGCCCGGACTAGAACGCTTCGGGACAACATGTCAAGCATGGAAAAGGAAATATATTCCATTGGATTCTTTTTAGATATTCAGACGGATAATTTTTCCTTTTTTATTGATGCAATCTTGATATTTTCCTGTTTTTGAGTCTTGCAATTTTTATTTTGTTGATCGAAAAGTGATAAGATACTTTTCCAATCTAAACAATATGAGGTCTTGTCCACGGTCAACGTGCGTTTAATAAGATACTTTTACAAGTTTGCACTCATGCTAAAGATGTTGGAAGAAAAGAAGAGCTATAGGAGAATCATTTATTTGAATTATCTTATCTTCACTATCCATTGATTTCAAAAATATGTTATCTTGCAAGTAAAGCTTATTGGCAATGGAAAGGCTTGCTTTCGACAGTCAAATTAAAACGTAAAACAATTATAGAAGGTTATGGACTTGCAAATGCACCGTTGGGTTACCTGATATATACTCTAAAGACACTGACCAATAAGATTAACAAATAATTAATCATCAAAAGACATGTATCATATTGTAAGATTTTTTTATCATTTATGTTCGGATCCTATGAACTAGGAGAGTGCTATTACAAAGATTAAGTGTATTCACTTTAGATCCACCTCATCAAGCCAAATGAGTTGCATCAACTTTAATATGAGACTTATTAAAGAACTACCAAAAACTTCAAAATTGTGTCATATAATAATCTTCAAATTATGTCCACCGTAACATATTTATCTTGAAGTTTTTTTAAAATACTCCAAACTTATATTTGCATAAATAAAATGATATTATTTTTATCTTATTTAAGTCACATGGGCATCGCCTTGTTAACACTGTTTGCCTTTTATCGTCCATGTAAGAAAATTATTAACAATGCTTATTAACGAAATTATGATGGAGGATAAATATGCCATACAAATATAAATTTGGAATTTTTGCACTATAAAAAAAAAATTATGGCTAGGCATAATTTAAAGCTTTTGTGAGTTTTTTTCCCTCAAAATTAACGGCTTGAATAGATCTAGTGTACATGCCAAATTCACATGATGTTTTCATAAATATGACAATCAATCTAGACATTTGCTGTCGCTCCGAACATCAACGTCCTCTGTGGACTTTAGAAGTGCTGGTCAAGATCTTCACTTTGGCTAAAAGTGTCGTTGTAAAGATTTAAACTGGCTAATGGCTAGTTTTTTTTTTTTTTTTGGGGTCAAATAATGGCTAGTTTTTTAGTTTAGGCTCTTTGCTTGGAGGGAGCAAGAAGAAGACAAAGGAAGCAAGAAGCGCGTGGGGTTGTCGGCGCGCGTGGGCATTGTTAGATCGTTCGAGCTCCTCCAACGGTCGACTCGGTCCGTACCTTTTCAAACGGGTCTATCTCTCCTGTCCTGATGATGACGGTCATTCGAGGGTCGACAAAAAATGCGACAAAGCATCATTACCATTAAAAAGCTTCGGTTTATTCGGTTTATATAGTTAGTGCAACGGCTGTGGGTCAAAAGAAAAAAAAAGGTTAGTTTATTGATGGTTCTTAACCACTGAAGATAATATATATTTTATGTCCGAAACAATGGCTACTTTTTTAAGAATTTAATGCAATTTTAAGTTTTTCTCTAAGTCCCGATATGGATTCAGACCTCTTTTTTTAAATATAAAATGCTAGAAACTTTCGAATTTTATTTATACCTACATGCAATTTTGCATTGACTTTTTAATGACCTAGTGAAGCTTAAATAATATTTAGAATTTTCATCATTACTCTTATCGTCATTCAGTTTAAATTTGGCGAATAAATTGGCATGTTTGTGACTATTGGAAGACATTTGTTTATAATTGACAAAGGGTTTGTTTGAAATAATTTTTATCCTTTGTTCTTTGTTCTTTTTTAAATTTATGGCTCATAAACTTCTTTTAGGAAAAATTATCCAAAAAGTTCTAAACCTAATATATGGTAGTTAATTTAATTATAATTTTTTTTATTGCATCATGCCAATTGAGCCTTAAACTTTTGGATGATTTATTAATTTAGTTTTAAAATTTTAACGATTTGCCAATTCAATCATTTTGGTCAATTTTGACTAAAAAACCATTGATGTGACAATCTAGTTAGCGCCAATCTACCTACATGGCATGGTCTTAGGACAATCATCTAACATGGATATTTTTACATTTTTTTTTTAAATTTTATGAAATTTTATTTTTCTCTTCACACGCCACCATTGGGCCTCATCAATGGTTAGCGAAGGTCACCAACCTTAGGCAATGGTCACCCGTGCTTGGCAGGGGCGGGCTACCCTCCCTTAAGCTAGCAAGGGTAGTCCTCACCAGATTTGAAGAGAGTGACCCTCGACCACTTAAGTGAGGGTCTCATCTGAGGCCGATAGAGATTGTTGCCCATCGTCAGGCCAAGCAATGGTTAGAAAATGGAAAAAGGGAAAAAAAAAAAAGAGAAGAGAAATATGTAGGAAAAAAAGATAATATAAAAATATATTACATCATTGTGGCCTTGCCACAGAGGATGTTAGTGATTTTGAGTTAAAATTGGTTGGAATGACTAGATTAGAAAATTGTTAAAAGGTTTAAAACTAAATTTACAAATCATAACAATTTTAAGGTTGTAATTGTATAGGTTTAGGACTAAGTTAATACAATTGTAATTTTTATGATTAAATTGGCCATCATACTAAATTGACATAAGAAATTTTAGAACTAAATTAACACAATTGATAGATTTATGGTTGAATTGATACGGCTGAATATATTATGACTAAATTGATCGGAGTACAATAAGTTTATAACTTTTTTGGATAACTTTCCTTACTTTTTTATATTGAGGTACTTGAACCTTCTCTAGCATCCAAATGTTGATTTGTAAATTGAATTCTTTTTTTTATATATATAGTTATTATTAAAATTCAGATAACTTATTAACTTTTGGTGGAAAAATAAAAGTGCGTTTTGCTTTTGTTGATTTTAAGCCAACAGGCTTTGAAACTTTTCGAGATGGCCTGGGGAAAAAATGAAATTCTTATTAAAACCGTAAAGTACTTATTTTGATGGGCAAAAGAACATTTGATTGTGTTTTTTACTTATCTTCCATAATGATGATGATCCGATATTTTCTCACGACTCGAGAGGGAAGAAAAATTGAAAAGGAATCAAACCCTTAACTACCGCAATGATTATTTTACGAAGGTAGCCGCCACGGTGGTAGTTGCCTTTATCGTGAGTGGGAAAAACTTCAACAAAAAAGGAAAAGAAAGATAGAAAGTTTTCGTTCTTCTATTATTTTATCTTTTTAATCCATTTTTGGGTAGAAATTCAAAATTCCATCCCAAGACAATAATTAGTTGTCTGGATTTTGGGCCCAACTGCCTATTATTAGGGTAAATTATAATTATGTTCATTGAAATTCTGTGGTCATATTACTCAATTTTGATTTTAATTGTCCAATGCACTGAACTTTCATTTTTACGATTAATGCATTTTGACCTCAATTTGGAGGCATTCGATAAAATTGACAATGAATTGCGAATTGGCATGAATGATCCTTATTGTGACGATTTTCTTCTTATAGCAAAGGGATGAAACATATGATAAATCATAAAAATACATTACTACCCAAAAAACATACAGGACATTTTAATTAAAATTTACAAAGCTTTGCTCGATATCTTCAGTGCGTTAAAGAAAATTCGGTGCATTCTCCAATCAAAGTCATTGCACGTCAATTTCAGTCATTTAATAAACTAAAGTTTCATTTTTGTTAAATGATTGATGCACTTTAATTGGAAATAGGTCACATTTGTGAGTACTAATATGGTTGTTTCTAGAGCATATATGATGATAAAGTGGTGGAATCAATATGATGATGAAGTTGCACAACCCCTTGCATTTTCTTTTTCATTTTTGGGATAAATGCACTAAAAATCTTTTTTCTCACCTGCAATTATGCTCAATCCCTTGGCTTCCAAAGAGCGATTTTTTTGAAAGTGATTGTAAAGTCTCAATTGATGTCATTCAACAAAAGGGTCTTTGTCCTTGGAGTATTTGACTATTCGTTGTAGATTCTCACTTCCTACTTTAACAAAATCTAGGTTGGACCTTGGCCTAGACCTATAGATCCAAGAATGGAATTGCTTATGTGCTTGTAAATTTGGCTTTTAATCAAATAGGCACTTTCTTTTCCATCATTTCTTGTCTAGAGTTAAAAATATTGTATTAGTCAAGTCTTCTTTTATGAATTGTTCTAATATAGATACCGCATCCAATCTGTAATGTTTTGTTTTGAAATGAAAATTTTATTTATAGCAAAAATTAAAAAAAAAAAAAAAGAAGTGTCCTGAAAATTTTAAGACATGTCAAGTCCTATAATTTATCAAGTTTGTGCAATTAAGTTTTTCAATTAATTATATCTAACTTGAGAAACAAAAAAAATGCTTGTAATTATAGGATTTGATTGCACCAACCCGATAAGTTTTACGACTTAATTGCACTATTTAAAATTTTTTAGAACTTAATACACTTTTATGATAAGTTTTAAGACTTGATTGCGCTTTTTAAAAAGTTTAGAAATCAATTGTACTTTTATAATAAGTTTTAAGACTTCTAATGCACTTATCCCTATATTTTTTAAATTTCTTAATTTTTTTGTTAGGGCTAACATATACCGTAGTGTTGTGTCATATTTGGGGAGACATTAGTTATAGGATGAAAATTCAATTGGGAAAACATAACCAGAGTGCAACAATCAATGAACAAAAACCATCAAAGTTTAATGTGTTGAATGATTCAAATCTAATGTTGTTCGCCAATTGAAAAGTTGTATCAATTATTTTTTTGGTATGACGACGGGAATTTAACCCCAACAAATTGAAATTGTTTACAAGCAACTAGGCCGACATACTTGGGGCACCAAAGACGTTATCAATCCAACGGCCTTGTGTTAAAAATCCTTTGCCTTCGATTGATCTGATTGTGTCAAGATTGACGTTAGCTTTTCACTCTTTCTTTAATCTAATTCTTGCATGACACCTACCATTTTATCTTTTATTAGCTCAAAACACTTGGAATTTTCACAACACACAAAAGTCGAGCTATAAATTCACACATGATCTTACCAAAGTTAAAGAAAACCTCACATGGGATTTTTTTCTTAATTTTCTGAAATCTGAAATTTAGGGGCAAAGTGCTTTTTTCCCCCACAAGATAAATCTCAACCTCAACCAAACGCGCTCTACTCTCAAGCCATTCCGCATTAGTAGGAACTCTAAAATGAGGAGTCGATGTCGCTTGTGGCCCGTGGGCGTACGCAAATTACCAGCCGTGGGCGAGGCAACTGGCATTTTACCTGCTTATCCTCTCGACCCAAAACGGAAGGCGGAGGGAAGTTGGATCCATGTGGGCTGAAAGCGACCGCAGCAACTGGGGACTCTAGCGACCCTCCATCGACCCTCGATCGAAAATGGGGCGTGCCGAGCAGCATCGGATTCAGAGAAGGAATCATGATCGATGGCTAGATCGTGGGTTAGCGCCGAAAGCAGCGCTTCTGGTTTTGTACTTCTGCTCGGTGCCGACGCCCTGGGCCCGGGCTCTTGTCCTCGAGTCCCCTTTTCATGTATCCATTGTTCGGTTGGAACTGTTCGTCTTCTTCATATGCCTAATGGCATAATGTATGAGTATTTCATATCGCTTACTTATAGGATTTATGTTCTCTTTGGATACGCGTGGTCTCATTTTCGATCATGTAATGTGCTACATGATCGTTTCTCGACAGTTCAATAACTTTGATCAGACGTGGACTTGGTTGTTGGTTATCGTGTTAGAAAACTCAACTCAAACCTCTCTCCCAAAAATGGCATAGGGTCGCCGGTGTTGCGAAGGGAACTAAAATGCAGTGCGCCTATGGATGTCAAGTCAGAGCCAAATGACCATCTGGTCAAGGTCTTATTACTTGTAAATTTATCTGAGTTTAGGTCGAAGCGCATTGATCGCCAAGAACGAAAGTTTAGTTCGATCCCTGATGATTAAAAACGAAAGTCTAGTGGACCACCTTCCAGACGTGAACAAATAAGCAGTCAGGCATGTGCTTGGACTTCATTTCTCTTGTGCAGACACTCATGCAAAGTTTATGAGCTACTTTGCCAGTTCATTACAAGGGAGAAGATAAGGAAGGGTTTTGTTGAGCGCGACTGCTCCTGACGTGACGATCCAGTGCTCCTCTTCTACCTCATTTTCACCCTAACAAAATTCCGGAGCATTTGTCTTTCAGTTTGTCTAATATCAAACATAGGTATCCCATAAATTTGGTCACTTTTGGCTTGAGAATTACGTGCATATACCTTTGATTCGCCTCATCCTATTTCTCAGTCAAGATCGGAAAGGGACAGCGAAAGATAAGACTTCTGTTTTGAACATTTTCACGGGGAAAACATAACTTCTACAGGCCGCGCGAGGATTTGAACACGACGCATTGTTTGGCACCGACCGTAGAACATGAAATGCAAACGCGGAAAGCAAATGCAAAGCGGTACTTCTTTCCGAAAGAGCCCCATTGCCATTTTCATCGAATGCCACACCATCTACCATGTGAAATGCCATTAACTCATCGGCAAGGAAGAGAGAGAGAGAGAGAGAGAGAGGATGATAGATTGCAATTAATGCGGATGCGTGGGAGAGCAAGAAAGGAATGTAACATGGAGCTGGGAATATATGATGAGATTGTGTGAAGTCGATGTGTGGTCCTCTTGGAAGTGTGTTAACTACTGTCTATCCCCTTACATGCATCGGACGGTTGTTTTCATGCACAGAGAGAGAGAGAGAGAGAGAGAGAGAGAGAGAGAGAGAGAGAGAGGTCATGCAAGAACTGCAACGCCAACGAAGCATGAGCTAATAGAGTTCGTGCCTAAATGGGGCACCACACCCTCTATCAGTTCACCTAGACATCAGAATTGCATCCCTTTCTTCATGTAAATTAAGGGTAAGATTGCATTTGCTTATGAGGTTTTCATTGGTCCGACGTTACAGGGCAATGTTGTTTTCACATGCTGTGTCAGGATGTTAATTATGGGTACAATTCACATTCAAGAACTCCACGTACATTATATGGTTTTTTTTTTTTATTGTACTATATATCTTATCATTCTCATGTCGTCCCTTGAAATGATTTTCTCTTTTTTGTTTTATTGAATTCATCCCCATGGATGTAGATAGTTATTTGGAGGCTCATGAAGCACTCTACAAGATTTACAAACTAAGTAAATTCAAACTCTTGACCCATGCGAGTTAGCCGTAATCCAAAGTAGCTCGCAAGTAGTTGATTGAATTTGAATAGGGGACCTCTAGTTCATCCATCGGGAATCTATCGATACTTCAATTTATTATGTTGAACCCATCTTTCTTTTGGGGTTTTTCGAAAAGTAACAGAGATTTGTTGAGGGGGGACCAAGCCAGGCTATCATCCATCACATGGAGGTGGGGGACACATTGATTTATTGTGCAAGGATTGATGAAGCTACAGTCACACGTAAAGAGCTATTAATGCCTCTCGAGGTTACATTCACAGTCAACTACACTGAAAGCAGTCAAGTGTAAACCTTCTCAGCAAAGGCCTTTGGATGATGTCTTTCTGATTAGGTGATGCCCCAGCAAAGTAAATTAGCCAAGGCATTTATGCAGAGGAAGTCCCTGTGTCTGTGTCAAGGGAAGCAAAGAGGGCTGTTTCGAAAGACATTCTCAAGAGACATCCTCTTCGGTCTGTGGGCTACTAGGTCTCAAGAAATGGCAACATGGCTGGCGCTCCTCGGCTTTGCAAAGTGGGCTCTTGGCAGAGCAACATGGTGGACTCACCCTTGTCTATCAGTGGATCTGCCTGATGTGTTGTGCATCCGACTCTCACATTTGACTAAGTTCTTGTGCTGAAAATATTTTTGATGTGAATGTGGATTTTCATGTCTTGTACCACACTCAATTAAGCATAATAATAAGTGCTAGGTATTCTTGTCCCTACCTTATTTATTTTGTTTGCACGAGAAAGATGGTGTTGCCCCTATATTGCTCATATGTATTTATTAAAAATCTAACTAAACGAAGCATTGAACCGTTAATTTATAGAATCTCGAAAATCATTCTCAACGTCTTTATTAGACAATGTCCCCGGTGTTAGAGATGCATCTTTAGACAACAAGACCTAGTTAAAAGCCAAACTACTCCTCCACCTCATTTAAACTCTAATCACATCCCCAATCGATGCCACTGCGCCCCAATTAGAGATGCGGCCAATGCCCTCCTTATCAATCCCGTGTCTATTTGTCTTCCAGCAAGCCTCGTTTCTCTATCTGCTCCTTAGGCCAACCATGGCCATGCCTTTGAAGTCTAGTCGGCACCAAGCTCAACTAGATTTAGAGTCGAGGTTGCCGGATTGATGTCACTTGACACTAAGCGAGAGAGAGAGAGAGAGAGAGAGAGAGCTAGGGGATATGGAGGGAGAGACGAACTCAACCAAGGTGGTTGCTAGTAGCGAGATGATGGCTCAACTCAAGGTGGCGAATGGTGCCAGTGAAGGTTGCGAGTGGTGCCGAGAAGGATAGGTTGAGCTTGGATTAAGTTAGGGCTTCAATTTGATGGATCTTGTGGCGAGTGTTTTTGGAACAATAAAATGGTAAAATTGAGAGGAAAATCTTTCAATTTCAATTTATAGACATGAAAGAATCACTGAATGAATCATGCCATACATGATGCTCTGTATAATTTCTTATGGAGATTTCAATTCGGAAGTTTAACATTGGCCATTTTTTTAAGAACATGTATTTTTTTTGGAGTTGTTTGAAAAATGAAATTAATTTACCTAGTACATGATTTTTTTCTCTTTCTTTTTTTTGATTTGGCCTTTCAAGTTCACCTACCTCAATGCGAGTAATTTCGATCTAGAGCGGTCCAAAGATGAAAGACCCACACACCTGAAGAACCAGCGCGCGACAAGACAACTCGAGAAAAGCTCCATCGCCTTTGTCTCCGGCCCCAGCCTTGATTTGATTTGCCTTGTGTTTTTTTCGCATCAATTATCCAAGAAATGATTTGATAGATGTCGGGAAGGCACACAGTTTCGAGGAGAAAACATTGGCTAAGTCGGCCCCCATATCACCATGATATCAGGTAGCTCGACTCAACAGAAACTAGTATATATTAATTAAAATTTATTTTTTATTTTATGAAAAATAAAAATTGGTAGGTTGCTATATATTTATCAAGAATTAATTTTCATTTCACAATTTCCAAACTGATTTGTTTACCGTTCTTTAAAATTCCCATGCAATATTTTCTTAAAGTGCATGAGTATTGCATCTACAAGATGAAATGACGTGGAATATCTGGTATGCATTTTAATGGAGGTAGATTTAGGTTAGCAGCACCGGTTTTGGGAATTTTTTACGAAATGAAAAATAATTTAGAATAAATGTGTAATAGGGATACTGATTTAGGAATTTTTTGTGAGACGAAAATTAGTTTTAGGTAGATAAGTGAAAATTTGTGGTTCTTAATGGTATTACCCTATTTTCTTGCTGCATGTTATTTTTGTATTTGATTAGAACAAAAGTAAAAAAAAAATAATGATATTATCATTTTACCATGAGAAAAAGCCAAGAAAAATCCTAAATTATGTCAAGTTTGATATATTTACTCTGAACTTGTTTATAAAATTAAAAACTTCAAACTATACCCACTATGATATATCTATCCTAATTCTTATGTGATATAAATAACCATAAAAGTTGTATTTATGTGACATGTTTACTATTTATCAAGGTTCCTTCAGATTATTTTATAATCAAAATAATGTCATTTTTACTTCATTTAGCCATGTCAACACTATTGGCCTTTTGATGTCCATGCACATAGATTTTTGATGGAGCTCATTGACAGAAGCAAGTACAAATTTGAAGTTTTTGATATCACAAAAAGAGGTTTAGGATGAATATGTTACAGTTGACATAATTTGAGAATTTTAGTGACTTTTTTTCTTTTATCATGGTTTGTATTATTATCATAACTATAAGTGTTGACATTATAAGTTCCAACTGTTGTACTGCACCAATGCCCAATGCACCAAGGGTGTTAATGGGTCGGTCGGGACAGACCCAACTTGAAGCGTAAGGGTCGCAGGCCACGACCCGACCCGATTCCAAACACATGAGACTCAAAACAAAAATTGGGTTGGGTCTAGGTCGGGTTTGTGATTTTTTTTTTTTTTTTTTTTTTCTTTTAAGCAAAGTGTTGCTTCGCATCCTCTTATTGGAACAAAAGATGTGGAGGAACTCTTTTGATGTCTTGTGGAAAAGACTTGGGGATTTCAATTACTTACTTGAATTGACATCTTGTGCATTTAATGCACTATAAATCTCTAGAGAATGACATGGATCTTAATATTGGCCAACCGAACGTATGTTAAATGACACCTTAATTTGTAACAAGATAAGTAATTGATTGAATCATCCTGATCAAGAATTTATCACTTTATTTGGTGTATTAATCTAGTAAATTAACCTCAAGACTCCAGCATTAATTCTTGATTTTCCGGCCCCCATCTAATTAACCTCGACATTCAAGGATGTGCGTGTGTGGATCCTCAATCCATAAGGAGTTTTTGGGTACCGCATCGCGTGCTTATATGGTGGACTTCTTCCGATGTACTAATTTTATTTCGCATTTTTCATACTTTTTTCTTCATTTATTCATCCAAGCTAGATTAGTTGAACGTTGTGCAACCTATAAACTTAAGAAAAATTGTCCAATCAATCTTGTAAACATACTGTATAGATGCCGATTGAGTCATAAACTTTTAATTTTGTCAATTTAGTCTTAAATTTTTATGCAAAATCCCAATGCAGTTGTTTTGACTAATTTTTGCTTGAAATCCCCGATGTGGAGATGTGTTGCGTGAAATAATTGAATTGTTGCATCAACATTTCCAATAAAAATTGATCGGAAGGATCATGTTATAATTTTGCGCAAAATTTTAAAACTAAACAGAAAAAATTAAAAATCTATAATTGAATTGACATCTACAATAATATTAAACTTGATTAGACAATTTCTCCTATAAATTTGAGAATTGGTAACTTGAAATTTCACTTGGGTACATGATGTTGAAACCCTTGCCTGTCTTAAAACTCTAAAGCTACTTTATGCACGAAGTGAATAAGACAAAGTGAAGTACTTGCTGGAATGGATGGGTTCACTAAATTGGCGAGGGCAAAAGCACTACGGATGTTGAAACCCTTGCTTGTCTTACAACCCTAAAGCTACTTTATGCACGAGAAAAGAAGACAAAGTGAAGTAATTGCTAGAATCTTACAACTTGAACTTCTTTTTTCTAGGTCTCACTTCTCCTTTTTTTTTTTTTTTATTTAATGTAAATGCCTGCGCAGTGTTCACGGGATCGAACCCAGAGCCTAGGACTCTTCGGCCCCATCCCCCAAATCTCTTTACTAGTAGGGCCGCATACCTGCAGGCAACAAGTTGAACTAGATTAGTTTCTTCTAGGCTCAGAGAATTCTCCCTGGGAAGTCAACTCGCTTCTCACTGAATGGGCCCTCTTGCTGGCCCTAATTTTCTTTTGGCCCATTGTAATAAGGAAGTAAATCAGGTTGCAGACTGGATAGTTAAAGCCAAAAAATGCACATGTTTACACTATAATTGGGTCATTAACCCCTCTCGAAACCCTTTGAAAATCCTGTATGTGCTAAAACCCTTTTTAGCGGTCACTAGTCATAATGGTTTTCTTTCTAGAAAAAAAAAATGTTTGCAGAAGATGGGTGACATTAACCCCTCTGGCCCATTGCAGCATAAAAGCCAACAGACCTGTGGACCAGCTTGCAAAAGCCCAAAGAGAGAATTACCTTTCTTAGTAATTAGGTAACTAATCCCCCGACAGCCCTTTTGATTTATTATGTGCCGATACTTTTGATGTAATTGCTCCAAACTTGCCTAAGTAAATGAATAGTAATCCTACTTTCAACAAAAAAAAAAAAAAGTGAATATGGATTAAAAAAAAAATCCGCAAGTTCAACAACGGACACCATTAATAAATGAAAAAAAAGCTAATTAATCAAGATTCAATTCCCTAAAATAGGATCATAACCCTTGCCCAATTCGACGATTCAAGCTATTCTATAATTTTCTGAAAATGTTCCTGACGTGAAGGACGTGGAAAGCCGGAGTTGGCCCTGGGCATGACTTGAAAGCAAAGGCTCTCTATCTTGAGGTAGTTGTTTTGATATCTCTTTAAGTCACAAAAATTCGAAAAGCGAATGTCTCTTTCAAATTGTCCACGTCGAAAGGTAGTTTAGAAGTGCAGAAAATAGCTTTTTGCTCGTTTTCGGTATTTCGATTATTTTATAGAAACCGCACGTTCTTATTAGGCCAAATTGAAAGCTATATCCCCTCTTACGAGAGTCATCGACTCCGCTTCTACGTAATTGATATTTCAATTTCGCCCCGGATCGTATAGAATCAGTGCAATTTAATCCATGAGATGGGTGTTTGATCGTCCAACCGCGATAAACATAGTGCTCACTAATCAGTATTCTTGCTTTTTTCTTTTCTTTTATTTTTCTTCTTTTGGTTCAACTGAAAGGAAATGTTGCATGACTTCATTCGATAACAAATAGAGATGACGACCATCAAAGTTGTTAGGCCAGCGGTATTGGGGTTCTACCAATCTAACACGAGATCATGAATTTAATTCATGTCATCAGTAAACCTTTCAATGACTCGTGCCACATTGCCTAGCTATTGCATCTCTCGTGTGGTGACTTTGAGGAATTGTAGTGATGGGCTTGCTAACCTCGGACATTTGGATTGCGGGTGTTATAGAGTAGATATGACTCAAATCGAATATTTTGTAGCAAGTGTGAGACTCTAATGATAACACTTGAAGGCTTTTTGATGTAGAAGTAGTTCTATGCACGTGCTCTTGGATTTATCACTTTTGCCTACATCACCTCGACAATGCAAAAAGTGTGAAATGGGACATGTGGTCTAATCACCGCGAAAGCAATTGCTAAGATGTTGCTTGCAGAACCTTAAATTTTCCATTATTGCATATTAGGGCTTATGTAATGAGCCGCCCAAGAATTTAAACAAGTCCATTATCCGCTTCATGCATTTTCCATCATGACAAAACTGGTGCATAGTGATGACCTATTCCATGGCGAAGCAATATCAGCTTAGGAAGCAAGGTCTTTTGGCTTCGATCCACATGTGGAAGAAACGAATTTCCAAAGAATGAATATAAAAAACATAGAGTAACGATTCATCTAAGCATAGGTTTGATTAATGGACTAGAAAACATTTATGAACACTTTGGAATGCATTTGATCTCAGATTCTTGGACGAATTCAAGACGAGACGTGAGACCGTGGAGAATACTATATAAGGATGGCATGAGATCCACACACCAACCACGAACCGACTTTAGTTAACCCTTCTCTTCGGGCAACATCGATATTGTTTCAGATGCGATCAAGGTGTTGGAACACTCGAGATCATTCATACAAACAGGAAAACCGTGTTGGTCGAAGGATCGCGATGAAGAAAATCATGAATTGCGTGGCGAGGAAGTTCACGGGGAAGAAGATGGTGGATAGCAATGGCACAGCCAACTTCACGGGGAAGAAGACGGCGGATAGTAATAGCATAGCCAAGAAGTGGAGGATCCTAAGCGGCGAGGACGATTGGGAGAATCTGTTGGACCCTCTCGACATCGATCTCCGTCGGTACATCTTGCACTATGGAGAAATGGCACAGGCTGCTTACGATGCCTTCATCTCGGAGAAGGAGTCGAAGTTCGCCGGGGGTTGCCGGTACGCGAGGCGAGACTTCTTCTCCAAGGTGGGCCTGGAACTGGGGAATCCGTTCAAGTACAGCGTGACCAAGTTCTTGTACGCGACATCGCAAATCAAGGTCCCGGATGCGTTCATAGTTAAATCTCTGTCGAGGGAGGCGTGGAGCAAGGAGTCGAACTGGATTGGGTACGTGGCGGTGGCGACGGATGAGGGGAAGGCCGTGCTGGGGAGAAGGGACATCGTGATTGCCTGGCGAGGGACGGTCCAGACGTTGGAGTGGGTGAACGATTTCGAGTTTGATATGGTCTCGGCCTCGAAAATCTTGGGAGAGAAGGGCGATCCTAGGGTGCATCAGGGTTGGTACTCGATATACACATCCGATGACTCGCGCTCGCCCTTCACTAGGACAAGTGCCAGAGATCAGGTTGGTTTTGAATTATAATGGCTAGCTAGTCGAATCGAATCGAACGATTGCATGATAGAGGAGAGTCATTATAAACCTGAAATTGAAACGAGCGTACGGCTAAATTATTAGTACGATGAGGAAAGATTGTGATTTCATCTTTCATTTGGGTTTCTTGTCTGATTTGATGACATTAAATTGTGCAAATTCCCTGCCTGTTCCCTGACAGGTTCTGCAAGAAGTGAAAAGACTGGTGGAGCTGTACAAGAACGAGGAGATCAGCATCACCGTGACTGGCCACAGCTTGGGAGCGGCGATTGCGACGCTGAATGCGGTCGACATCGTTGCCAATGGACTGAATCAGCCTAAAGATCGGAGAGGGAGACCTTGTCCAGTTACAGCTATAGTCTTTGCCAGCCCCAAAGTCGGGGACTCCAACTTCGGAGAGGTGTTCTCTGAGTACCAAGACCTCCGAGCCTTACGTATCCGTAACGCCTTTGACATCGTCCCGAGCTATCCAATCCTGGATTATACGGAAGTCGGGTTAGAGTTGGGCGTCGACACTCGAAAATCTCGCTACTTGAAGAGCCCCGGGAGCACGTCGAGTTGGCACAACTTGGAGTGCTACTTGCATGGAGTCGCAGGGACGCAGGGGTCGAAAGGAGGGTTCAAGCTAGAGATCAACCGCGATGTCTCCCTCGTGAACAAGAGACTCGATGCTTTGAAGGACGAGTATCTCGTGCCGGTCTCTTGGCGGTGCGAGAAGAACAAGGGCATGGTTCAGCAGGGAGATGGGTCCTGGAAGTTGATGGACCATGAAGAGGATAATGATGTTACTTCAATGTATCAAATGTAAATAAAGGCAGTAGACACAGTTGTGCTCCTAGTCTTTTCCAGAACCGATGTACACCAGAAAAGAGATTCATTGGTTTTCATGAGTGCACATTGATAGTTCTTGAAGCTTATGGGCCATCAGATGTAATGGTTTTTCATTGTGGATTAGAGCTTTCTTTCGCTTTCGTGGGATGGCGTGTCTCCGTTTTGAGGCTACGTGAGATACCTCGCTACTCTCATGAATCCTCGGGAGAGAAGAAAGGCATAAATTTCGTGGAATCGATAAACCATTAACAGGTGTAACCGCAGAAGATGGGGCGTTATCAAACTGATCTCGAAAAGGAAATTAGATTTTTCTGCATCCTAAAAGATTGCGCAGAAGAAAGGGGGTTGATCTTGTGCTTCTGTAGAAGAGAACATGATAGAGATATTAAGATTTATGTACAAAAGCCTGCCCTGTTGGACAAACCAATCCAAACTCATCATGGGAACATGATAGAGATATTAAGATTTATGTACTCAGTAGATTTATGAAGTTATGTGACAAATGGTAAATAATTATTTATCATAATGGATCCATATAAATGCTCAAAAGAAATCTTTTGTATCATTTAGTAAAACTTTTTAATTTATGAGTCTTAGCATATCTAGTACTGTTCAAGTCACTATTTCAAGATTCATTTTAATAAACATCCCAAATTCGTTGAATAAAACTACAAAGCATTCTCATTGCGCTTAGTATATTTCATATTTAGGAAAATCATATGTTCGGTATCTTTCTACTAGCACAGGAAATCTAACTGTAAAGACGTTGAAATTAGTAGTGCATTTTCTTTTCGCACGAGGATTTGAACGATGATTGATCCAACAAATAAGACAAAATGTTGCAGAGCTAATGTGATGCCTAGGAAAGAGACCAATATATAGTCCCAAGGAGAGTGATAACAGGGCCGGCGGCCTCCTTTAAGCCCATGGGCAAACTTAGATGGAGGTTGCCCATGGTGGCCCGGACCTCAGATAGAGGTCGCGGCCACGGCCCTTGTCGGGGCCGTGGGTGACCTCAGATCGAGGCTCTAAGATCTCATTGCAACGACGGATGAGGTGGATAGAGGTCTTGTGAGTGTTGTCGTTGTGCGCAGAGAGAGAGAAATGCAGAGGAGATCGAGATGGGAGTGCTTCCTCTCGAGCCAGTAGGCTTCGTACCAAGCTACGAAAGAAAGCTCGGGCCAGAATTGTGAATAGGAAATACTATACAAGCGACCTACCTACTCCTTGTCGGCCGGGTTGGAGCCCATAGATAAAAGTACAGGCAAAGCAGCTACAAGGGTAAAATGTATACAAAACCGAAGATTGCATGATCGAATAAAAACAAGTTTAAGAGAGTTGCCACCAATCATTTTAAATAAAATTAGGATGATTGGAAAATTTAGGTGCATGCATTAAAGATACCGGTCATTTTGTGGGAAAACCGTATAAGCAATCCGGAGGTTCACTGCGTGTGGGGAACGGTTAATGCCCTCATAATGCCCATTTTGCACCACACTACTTAATTGAATCCTTGAATGCAATTTTGTTTCTTTAGAGAATATAATCCGATGAAGTTCTTCACATTCTCCTTTATGCCCCAAAATGACTCGGTGTCCCTTGTCTAATTTGTGTTTTGTAAATATGTATTATAACGTTGCAAATATGCATGAGTCCTAATTTTGAGTGTTAGCCCGTGCAATTGCCTGAGTGGCGTTTATCCATCAATGTATGAACGATTTTGAAAATGACGGAGTCATGTTGTTTCGTCTACTTAGATAGAAGTACTTTCGTCCTTTTGGTCATATAAAATATTGGGTATCTGAAAACTCAAAATAGTTCTGAAAAGACAATATAATTTTGATTATTTTTGGAAAAATCATGATGTATGAGGAGCCTCGGTTTAAAATTGGGCAATTATTTGCCATTTTTTTTTTTTTAAATTTTGGTCTAGTACTACCCTACTCCTTCACTCAAGCATCCTCACTACAGGTGTGCAATATGGACCGCCTGAACTGGGAATTGCCCGGATCGGACCAAATTGGCCGATTAGGTTTGGTTTCCAAGAATGTTGGTTCGATTCATGATTCTTAAAAGTGAAATTGGTATTTGAACGGTCTGATTCCTAATTCCAAGGGGAATCAAACCAGACTAGACCGATTAGCCACCGCCACTTGCCATCCTGAACATTTGTGTACTTACATAAACTTGACCAACGCAGATTCATTGTGACATCACGTCCCCACCACACAGCCATTGTGATGACCTTGGATCTGCCACAATCACTCCCCCACCGCAATCAAGTCGCCTGTCAAAGTTCCTTGAAAGTCGACAGGGTACACATCTTGATATTGATATGAGAGAGAGAGAGAGAGAGAGAGAGAGAGATGGCTGATAACAATTGTGGTGATGGTCAAGACAATGAATGGAGGCAGCCGTGATACTTTACGGGGTGGCTATGCGGGGTTGTGATCACCATTAGTCCTCACTCCAGCCCTAAGAAAATGGGGAATTGAACTCCCCAGTTCTTAGGCTCTCCCTTCTTGAGTGGGAAGGGTGGTGAGGTTTGTTTGGATTGATTTCCTTGATATTTCGACTTATGAGTTAGTTGATGTGCAAGTGTTTTTCAAATGCAAATTGACATAATTACAACAAAAGAAATTATAAAATTTTCTATATTTTATTTAAGTAGAATAACTATTGTCAAAGCTTATTTTTGTAACTTCTAACCATTTATTTTGATATTATAAGTAGAGGTGGGTGGTTTCAAGTTTCGTACATATTTCATAAAGTTTCCACTTGAAACTTGGAATCTACTTTATTGGAACAGGTTTCTTATTTTTAGAACTCGAAACCTACCATACATAATCTGGAACCTAGAATGTGGAACCTCCATTGTCATAAGTTTTAAGATCTACCTAGATTCCACCTTTAATAACTACCACTTGCTCACACTAAAAATATAAAATATTAACAAAATAAAAATCTTAGTTATAAAATGGAAACTTGGATCAGTGGTTCCAAGTTATATAGTCATCATCAAATGTTATGGGGTATCGCAGGATCATGCGAAGCCATAAATCAAGAAAAACACAAAAACTTATTTCACATTTTATATTCCAAGTTCTACCAATTTAGAACTTGGAACCTATTGTTTGAAATAGATTTTCCAATTTTTTTGAATTTAGAGCCCACCTTGCATATTTTGGAATTTGGAACTAGACTGATTCCCATTGGTTTGGTTCTTAGGTTTCAGATTCCAATTTATAACTGTTGCGACCAAATTTTCTGGTGTGAACCACCTAGGGTTTGGCTAATGGATTGTTAAGCCTACACTTAACTTGGGCTCTCCCAAGCCCATACCAATTCGCAACTTAGGTTCGAATTCTTAACATGCAATTGATTTTTAACTAGGCCACTAATCTATTTTTTTGGTGGGTCGATTAGAAACCCAAGTAAAGTAATGTGAGATTCACTTTACTCCTACAAACTAGAGATTTGGATACGGGAATTTGATTACGTTAGATTTCTCTAATGCCCTTTCGGTACCATTTCTTTATTTTTGAAAAAAAAGGTTTTGCAGACACCTTAAATTGATTTTAAACTAATTCCCTAACATGTGAGGTATTCATGCAGGTGCGCAAACCATCAATTTAACACCCAATAAAGCAATTAAATAATGCAAGACTTACCTCAAAGCAACGAAAGCATCTGCAGTGTTAAATTAAAATCCACATCAACAACCTAGATATGGTTTCTAATTAACACGCAATTACTCAATTTTTGTTTTATCTTTTTTAATGAAAATATAGTCCATATGCAATGTAATGCTTCTAATTTAATATGAAATGATATGGCATGACAATATGTCATAAACTATATGAATGAGTAAAAAAAAAACTAATGATTTCTTAATGAACATGTAATAATTAAATATGCAATCTAAATTAACCAAAATGACTTAATTCTAATGACGTGCAATGCAATGCAATGACGACATGAAACATGCAATTTAATATGCGAGCTATATGTCACACGGCATTTATTAAATGACCTGATTTAATGACAGACAATTTCTAATTAGAAATGAACCTAACAATAATCATTAAAATGACATGCATTTCATGAACCTAATTCTATATGACATGCAAATGACATTTTTTATTTTAAAAATGCAATCTATCCTAGAAATTGCAACTAATTTATTCTAAGACAAATTTTATGAAATTTGAAATGATCTAGCTAAATTAAGATTCTATCTAATTTAAACTAGGGATTAAGTCATATTAAATCCTAATTTAAACTAAGACATTATCTAAATCTAAAATGCAATTTATCTAAAAAGATTATCTAAATTTAAAATGAAACATGCAATTCTAATCTAATATGCACAATGTGTTTTTCTTTAAGAAATTCGAAATTAAAACTTCACATAATTAAACATGCAATTCAAATAAAAAACTAACAACCTAAATGAATGCACTTTCTTTTTTTGGATTTTTTATTTAAAAATTCATAATAAGATTGCAATCCTAAATATGCAAGATAACAACAAACCTAATCCTAATTAAGATTTTTTTGGATTTTTTCTTTTACGAAAATAAAATTGATTTAAACACCACGATATCAAATCAAGCAAGATAATGTTGATATCCAAAAATTGGCGAACCATATTTCGCGTATGAGATCGAGTTGACCAATTTTAAAATTGAATCGCGAATCGAATCTCTGGCTTGAGATTAGATTGTCGATTTTTATAAGAGATTGCGAGTCGAATTTTGGGCGCGAAAATCGGACTATCAAATGTTGGGATATCAATAATATATTAAGGAATAATTCCACTAAAACAGAATATTAAAGAAATAATAATAAAAATATAAAAATAAAAGAAAAACTACTCTGATTTTTTCTTTTTCGTTTTGCTTTCCAACCGAGGATAGTGCTCGTGGTGGCTGGTCACCAAAGGTGATAGGTCGCTGGCGTTCGGAGCTCCGGCAAAAGGTGGCAGCCGGCGTGCAGGCGGACCGGGTCGGCGGTGGTCCGTCAGAGGAGCATGTCGTCACGGGCGTTGCTAGCGACGGACAGGCGAGCAGGAGCGGAGCAGAACAGAGGGGCTCAGGCAGTAGGACGTTGAGTGAGCAGGGGCGGTCGGTCCTGGCGTTTCGATCTACAGCTGTGGTGCAGAGCAGATGGGCTCGCGGTCTGGTGAGCGGAAGCGTCGGCGAGCAGCTCCAGTGCGGCAAATAGGGGTGAAGATCGGCTGAGGCGCAATGGGCCTCGTTAGGCTGGTGGAGCAGATCGGCGAGGCAACAGCAGTTTCGCGGGGGCGACGGGGCTGGAGTCGGGTCACGCGGTGCTGCTAGAGTCGAGTCGGAGCAGAGGGTGTGAGTGCCGGCGATTGGTTCACTGCTGGCGTCGGGTAGCAGTGGTCCACCGGCGAAGGCAGGGGCGCGGCTGGGTTGCAGATCTGGTGCAGTAAATCGAGTAGTGGCAGAGGAAGAGGAGCGGTGGTGCACCGGTGAAGGGATCGGTGCGTGTGCAGCGTCGGTCGCGATTCGGGGAAGAAGAAGACCTTTTTTCCTTTTTTGTTTCTGTTTTTGTTTTGCTTTTTTTGTTTTCCTTTTTCCTGCTTCTCCCCCTGCACGTCTTTCTCTCTGCTCTCCTTTGGCACCTTTGACTTTTCTCCTCCCAATGAAACGAAACCCCCTCAGCAAAAGTAAAATCTTCACTTTTTCTTCCCCAAACCCTAAAGAAACCGAAGGCAATTTTTTCAATCAAGCCAAAGAACCCCCTTAAACCTTTGGCAAGCACGGCCTTTTATAAGGAAAGGAATTGGATTTTCAAATTCTTCCCCGAATCAACCTTCGCAAATCTTTTTCACAAAATTCATCCCATATTGATAAGGATTCGAGATCAAGATGAATTTTTTTCTAAATCCAAATCTTTTAAAGACAAATCGCAATATTTTTTTACCCATCTGCCCTATCTAAAAAATTTCATATCCCGGTTGAAATTTCAAAATTAATTTTCCCACGAGATAATTTTCGATCATTAAAAATATGGGTTTGGGCCGACTTGCTTGTTTCATGGGCTTAGTCCAACTAATTTGAAACCATCCGCCACCGGTCTAATAAAATGCAAAAAATGCAAAAAACAAAATAAATGCAACCTAAATCAGTATGCTATGCAATTAATAAAATTAACCCATAATTTTCTATGCAACAAATAAATGACATGATTACCAAAATTTAGGTGTCAACAATAACCATGCTCACCCCTAGTTATAACAAGCCTTTTCTTTTTAATCTTTCTCTCGAAAAGCTTGTTTTTGATCGATAGAGTAACAATTATATTTATGAAATTTTTTTAGACTAATTATACCATTATAACAAATTATTTTAATTTTAAAAGGTGGGGTGAAAACACTTACCTAGATGTCAGGCCACCCTTCTTGGATTGAGCTCTTCTCAAAACACTAAATTTATTTCGTGAAAATAAATGATTTAGAAAATATTTTTCAAAAAATAATTACTCTATATAATTAATAAATGAAACTTATTTTTATTGTTGACAACAATTTATGTTTAAACATTTTTGTAGATGATGAAATTTTTATTTATATATTCATTTTTGTAAGCGATACAAGCAATCATGTTTAAAAGACGCTTTTCAAATTATTTATTTTTATGAATTAAATGCACCTTTTATTTTTTTTGGTAAAAATTAAATGCACCTTTAGTTCCTTCTTTACCAACATAAACCCAATATATGATTAACTATAAGAAAATACATATATGAAGATACATTTGCTATTGAAATTTTTAAAGAAACACGAAGTGTCATACAAAAGCATACGTCTAAATAATTTCAAAGTAATTTTAAAAGTTCAAGCACCATGATGTACTCAAATAATTTATAAATTACCATCATTACCATATCCCAGTCGCATCTCTTTATGACTCATTTTTTTTCTTCTTTATGACTCATTTGACCTCTCAAATTTTCAATCCTTGAAGCAAATTAAAAGAGCAAATAGCAACAAAGTTTCCTAAAACAGCTATAAAAGCAAAACAATTAATGATCCTCAATTATTGCACAAAACACTCTGTTATTATCGATATCTTGAACGAAAGTAATCACAAAGTATTTTAGATGACTAAAATCGCATGCATCACTCGTTTTTACGACAGACAGACAGGCCAACCAAACTAAAACAGCAGCAACGAATGTAACTAGGACATTGGTATGTCATTAGCGAGAAGATAACATATGTGAGGGGGGATCAGACGCCATCTTTCTGGAACCTGGAGGCTAAATCATCTGTCCAAGTGGAGGCGGAGGTTATCATCAGGAATGCCACCGGAAGACGTAGCCGCGCGTCCCGTAGTCCCACTCCCTGCGGTCACGCTGCCCGACATAGAAATTCCCGCGACAATAATCAAGTCGGTGAAGCGACGAATGAGACGATTGTTGGAACCAAGCGGGATATACAACAGAAGGTATAAACTCAAGATGAGGAAGAGGGCGACCGATCCCAAGACCAAGACAACAATGGCGAGCCAAGCGAGTTTGGTTACGCTCACGTAGACGCCCGCCATGAATGCCAGAGGCATCGCAGCAAGAGCTACCAACAACGGGAGTCTTGATTTCGAAAGGGCATTTTCCACCACGTGAGGATCATTAATCTGTGTCCAGAGGAGGATCACGAGTGCGATGATTGAGCTGTACATGGCGATGGAGTTGGAAATCACAAAGACATTGTACATGGCTTTGTGGAGCAATATGGCGATACCAGCATCTGGGTCGGAACTATTGTATCCTCCCGGAACGGAAAAACCAGATGCAAAAGTCATGGCGGCTACTAGCGCCGCAACGACCATGCGAGTATTTGCCTCCTCCTTGAGTCTATCCAATTCTGGAGGTTCCAATTCTTTCCCTGGGATCCGACGGTTTGGCTTGCAGATAGCTAATTCTCCACTTCTCGGTGTCCCAGCAGATTGCAAGATTATTCGTGTTAACCTCTGCAAGTAGTGAGTAAAAGAATAAACAAAGAAACTAAAACTTTATGATTTTGGCAACTAAATTACACATTTGACTGAGAACATTCTTATTCACATTTCATTAATTTATATTCGAGGCGTGTCCCTGATTCGTGCAACAATTTGCAATAGATGATCACCCATGACAAGAGTGTAAAAGGTCGTACCTTCCGAAGTGGAGCATCTATTTCTGTAATGGCCTGCTCCACCACGTCTAGAGCCGTCATGTTATTCATTTACCAGCTTATAGATCAACTCTTCTGTCTCGTGCAAGAAGAAGCAAGACCGAAGGTTGCCAGTGCAATGCAGCCAGATGGAAAGGCGTATTTATGTCAAATCTCTTGCATTTATGAGGTGACCGAACTTGGGGACTTTTCAGTATGTATTTGACAGTTGAAATGCATCCGTACCTCGCAGACACATGAAGAATGTTTTGTTGTCTACTATCTGGAAACTCTGCAGGGTCTGGCCATTGTTGATGTAGCTCCTCGACGATCCTCACATGATCCATCTTGCAAGCACATGGATAGGAAGATAGCCCTCGGTTGTCTTGCTCCAGGGCACGCTCCATGGGAACTTCTCCATCATTAACTTGACTCCATCTAGATAATTCGCATATGCTGCCAAATGGAGTGGAGTGCCCCATTCTGCGTCTCAATCAATTGAAATAGCCTGGCTTCTTTTCCACATTTCTGTCAGCATATCTAAATCCAGCAAAAGAATTTGATCATTTTGGGATGAACACAAAGTCCTGTAATTCTTTAATAGGGTTGATCCCGTCCTAGACGATCCGAAGTATCGGGAGTTGACTCACAATCTTGCCCCTTAGCATAGTAGGCTATCATACCAAACGTACACGTGAAACTTGCTTTTTCCACCACCAGTAGAAACGATAATGAAGGGAAAAAAAAAAGGGCGTGACCAAGAAGGTCAAACAAGCGAGAGCTTGAAAGTAGGATTTACCCATGTTCTGGTACATAACCGCGACATGAGCAGGGTGACATGCCGAAAACCCTTTGAGTCTGTGATCTCCTCTCGTCTTCGCCCTCATTTGGCACTTCCAGCAAGAGCTTGAGAACCTTCAAGTCCCCTGTTTCGACAGCTAGGCACCATGGAGACTTGCTTTCCTTATTCTGATAATACAACGGATCGGGATCTGCATTCACCAGCTGGCGGATCACCTCGTAATGGCGATTCTTCACGGCCTCATGCAGAGCGGAGTTGCCACTGCGGTCAGGAATCTTGGATTCCCCTGGGGAAGGAGGAGCTCCACCGCACTGGTTTTCCCAGCTCTAGCTGCAAGGAGCAGCGGCGTCTCTCCTCTGTAGTTCGCCCGGGAGATCAAGTGGTCAGGGACGAAATCGATGAGGGCTCTGAGAATATCATCACTCCCTGTTTTCCATTGATGTTAGGTTCATTTGAGTGCGAAAATTGCTGGCATTTTGAAATGTGCAGCACAAAAAGTAAATCTTATGGTCACACCCGCTTTAACATACCTGCCACAGCGTGAAGCAGTGTATTCCCGGATGGGCTGAGTTGCTCGAGAGTCACGG
The DNA here is from genome assembly GCA_014182885.2 of Eucalyptus caleyi. Lineage (NCBI taxonomy): Eukaryota > Viridiplantae > Streptophyta > Magnoliopsida > Myrtales > Myrtaceae > Eucalyptus > Eucalyptus caleyi. The sequence goes on from CM024470.2 coordinate 42,451,576, forward strand.
GCAACGACACTCCTTCTCTTGGCGCAATGATCCTCCAGGGCTTTAATGAACTTGTCGATGTCCCCTTCCTTTGCAGCCAAGTACAGCTGATGATCCATAATTCTGGGAGCGTCTGCAGGATCCCGCTGTTGCTGGCTCGGGTCGGCCTGATTAGCGCATCCAGTCTCTGCTTCTCTGCTCCCACGTCTCCTGTTCATCTATAGATAGCTTCGCATCCATCTGTGTGTGTGCGTGTGTGACTATGCCTGTGAATCTGGGTGTCTTGCCCTGGTGTCCTGGGAATCAAATTCAGCAGGGTGGTCAGTATATCCGGTATGATATAAGTCTTCGTCTTTTTTTACTTTTTCTTTGAGAAATCATGGACAGAGACTTGCAATCTTAGATGATAATGACCTGACTTGATCCGATGATCAAAACCGTCCATGTGAGGACTCGTGGCCTTGACGAAGGGGATCATTAAGACGTCACTCCACTATTAATCAAATTCAGCATGGCACCGAAGCCTTTGACCCGGCCTCGGCGGACTCGGGCTTTACCGCTGGGGCCCAGGTGCGGGTGCCGAGGACCCTATTTCGGGCACTAGGGATTATGCCCCGACCTCAGGGGACTGTGCTTGACTATTGAGGTCCTCGGTGTAGGACCTAAAGTTTTTGTCAAAACATGTCTCAAATCTAAATTTTGAAAATAAAAATAAATAAATACAAAGGACAAATTTAATACAAGTTTTGTAAATCAACTTTCCTACTTACGTTGGAATCCAAGTTGGAGAAGTCTCACTTTGTGTCAGGAAAGGAAATAAAATCAATGAAAAAAAAGGAGGAAAGTTGACCGTGGACTTTCCTCAACTTCTTTCTCCATACGCGTGAGAGATTAGTTTTTAATGGGGCCTGAGAAACACCGAGAGTATTTGAATGATTCGAGTGTGATTATAATCTCTGTTATATCGTTTGATTTATTATGGAATTTGTTGCTGCTTTCCTTATGAACGTAGGTCACTACTATCTGATTACGTAAACCTCATGTTGGATTTTTTTTCATGTTCAATTTATTTTATTGTTCGATCGTTTGCTTTGGTAATAGTTTCTTGAACCCAATCTCTAAGAATTTGGCTACAGGAGCCGAGGACTTAGACTTGGCAGCTCCAGTACATACAACTTAGGCATGGGAGCCGGGTACCTAGACATAGCCTCAAGAAACCCAAGCATGACCGCCAAGGACTAGGCATGAGCGTGAGGGTACCCATGAAAATAGGTTTTTCGTTGATTATGAAAAGATTTTCCATGGACTCATTTTCTTTAGCATTCCAAATGCAAGAAAATAAGGACAGTGCTTTTTGGTAATAGGTCTTTCGCAAAATAAACAAATCCTAAGTGTGAAAATACATCATAGAGAGGCAAATTGACTTAAGCTGTTAGATGGATGCGATATTTAACATTTAAGTATTTTAACATGCGGTAAATGACGCCCAAAGTGTATAGCGCCGACAAGATACACGACAAAAATGAAGACCTCCTTCGCGCCAACAAGACGTGAGCCGACAAAATCTACAGCTGAACTACTTCACCACGACCAGAGAAAAAAACATAAATCGCATGAAAATGGCTGATCAAACCAAAAACAAAGCCACTCACCAGCTCGTCGAGCCACGGAACGCTTTGGCCTCTCCTCGGAACCGGCACAATGCTTCCTCTCCCTGTTTCCACACACTCTCTCTCTCTTCCTCTCCCTTTCTCTCTGTCAACTCTTTCTCTGTCTTTCTCGAAAGCAAAGCCAAGAGAGGGAAGAGGAGTGAGTGAAGTAAAAAAGAGGAGGGAAGGGCCTACGGGCTCGTCCTTCTCTTTCTTCTCTTGACGTTGACGAAGAAGTGAGAGAGAGAGAGAAAGAGACGACTAATGGGTAGGAGAGATTGCAATGAAACGCGAGTGAAAATTCATTTGAAATGAAGGGCGAATTTCTCCGATAGGATAGCTTTAGAAGGATTAGTTCGCGATAGAGAAACAAGGAAGAGAAAGTGTATAATACAACAATGCGGAAATAAAAACCAGCATTCAATTTCACCTATCTAACGGCTCCCTTTCTCTGTCTCTCCCTCCTTGACGTTAAGAAAATATTTTTTTAATTATTTATTTTTCACGAAATAAACGAAATTTCGGTGTTTTCGTGAAAATGGTACTTTGGTCCTTCCGTCCTTGAGATCCTATGTTGTTAGAATACGAAGAGCTGTTTTGGAAAAGAAAAGGAAAAGGGGGAATGTAGTAGAGGGGTCAAAAGTGGGTTTCTTTCCATTCTTTTTTGTTTTTTGTTTTTTTTTTTCATTTAGTTATTTTACTCATAAGCATTATCAACAAATGTCGTACAAATACTTGTTGACGAGGTCTTGACATTTAATTGGGACATTCATTTGTCACAGACGTGGCAGAGGGTAATAGATTTTCTACACCTAACATTGAACTTGTATTTATGTTCGTTTGTCTTTTAGCTCTCTAGTATCCGACCTTCTTAATTTATGTTTGCCGATGTTATACATCTCGGTTGACTCTCGGCTTGTCCCTGATAGCCAAAGGTCTCTTTGGATATCTTGTCTCACTGAAAATGAAATTTTTAGTGTTCTTTTTGAATTATGGCCTGGATGTTAAAACGTTGGATGATCTGATAATGGTTATATCTTAGTTTTCGTCATTGAATTATGGGTCAAATCTAAACTTTCATGGCTAAAGGGTTAAATATAGCTAAAGAATTATCGCTTTGGGGGAAAAGTACACACTGCTCCAAAAAATTGACATTTCATTGGTTTTTACTCCTTTGTGTATATTTTATTTCATTTAGTCGTATATACTAGCTTCAATTGTTCCAGCTTTTCCCGAATATTTCTTGAACTTAGTCGTCCTAAAGCATGTGATATAGAAAGAGGGTGTGCATTGATATACGATGCGGCTTATGCTCAAAGACTAGTGGCAAGATATGGGGTTAACATTCTCTAATTGGGGGTGCTCTAAAGAGTTTTGGTGTGCTCAAAGACTAGTGGCAAGATACGGGATTGACATTCTCTAACTAGCAGAGACCAGCCAGCAAGCCGTTGAAGCCGTCCACGCCATCACCGCCGCACATCGTCTGCCTCGCGTGCCGCCATGCTTGGCCGCACCTCATCGCCGTCCCAGCCACTGTGCCGTGACTTGAGAAGCTCAACCGGAGCTGTCTTTCATCATTCCTTCGCCGGTAAAGCCCCGTCAAGGCCTGGTTTGGCCTTTTCACCCTTTCCCGATCAATCCCCGTGCTAACCGAGCTTGTTTTCTTTCTGTTTCAACAAGAACAGAGCAGAAACTTTGTAGGTATTCCAGCACCTTTGAGGGCCGTTTTTAGGTGGTTCTGAGCCTTGGTTGCTTGGCCCGCCTTGAGGAAAGTCGTTTCTCTCGATGTTCCCATCAGTTTGATTCGACCCATTCGCTAATTCAGTGAGTTCTGCTCACTAATCCTTACTTAGTATGCTAATGATGCTTAGGGGTTGATTAGATTTAATTAAATGCAATTAGGTGGATAGATTAGATTAGAGTAATTAAATTATAGACTTATTAATGCATGTTAGGCAAATGGTTTAGTTAGCAAGGAAATATGTCATAATATTTATTGAATGAGTCTTAGTAATTTTTTGGGCTCGTCTCGGGTTCCAATTAGGCATTAAGGGCCTAAATTAGATTTATTGCATTTATTTAATTTTCCGTAATTATTTAATTAACTAATTATTTTCTGGAAATTAGGCTGGGATGACGGATAGCCAAAATTTTATGATGATTATTGTGGTGCAGTTTGTTTATTTATTTGAGTATTGAATCGTGCTGAATTAAATTAATTATTGTTTTAGGATTTTATTCCTAAATTATTCAATTTCAGAAATTAATTGGGAATTGACCGAGCCTGGATCTATAGCGTCAATAATATTTTAGTGGGCTATATAAAGTGGTGAGAAAGAAAGTTGTATTATGTGGCTTAGAGACCAAGAGTGTCGTTCTGGAGAATGCACGTGACTTGTGGATTAAATAAATGACCTGTGAATAGCACGTGGCTCGGTGATTAAGTATACCGCCTTAGAGAATACATGTGACTTGGTGACTAAGTATGTTGCCTTAGAGAATTCACGTGGCTCGGTGACTAAATATATATTATCTTGGAGATTGCATAGTATGGATTAAAATGACTGGGTAATGGTCAGAGTGACATGGAGTCGACTAAGTCGATTGATTAATGATTTGATCCGATACTGTGAATTGATGTGGTTCATGTATATTTAATATATACTAATTTGCAGGAATGGAACTGAGGTCAAGGTAAGTCATTTGACTCGTGTTGTGCTTAGACAGTCTTTAGAGTGTATTGGCTTCCTAATCAGATCTTAGGGGGTAAAACTTGCTGAGACGTAGTCTCATTCCGGTTATGGGACAACATTTCGAGTCTCTAGATAGCAGCACCTCCACCTCCTCGTCCTCCCATGCATTTTAGTATACCCGAAGAAGTTATCGAGATAGAAACTCACTTTTCGATACACCCTCACTCGGAAGGACTAGAGTACATTCTGGTTAAGTCGACTGTCTAGGTTGACGTGGGTAGAGATGACTTGAGGCCCCACGAGTATAGGTCGTGGTATCGTGAATATTATGATGGGCAAAGAAAGGGTCCCATGCCAGAAGGTGATGTATCTCTGCTCGTTTTAGAGGAAGTGTTCAGAGAAGGGACTGTGGATCCTAAAGACGGAGCGGTGACCGATGCTAAAGACCCTAAGTTCGAGAGTGAAACCCACTCTCCCAAGCAATCAGCAGAAGACTCCAGCTAGAACATGGAAGAAGGAGAGGTCGAACAAGAAGAGGTGTACCTAGAAGAGAACCTGAAGGAAGAACCTGAAGAGGAAGACCCTGATGAGAAACTGGAGGAGGGGTTTGAGGAGGATCCCAAGGATGATCCGGAGTATGACCCAGATGAGGACTGAGACCTCACCCCGTTTTGCAAACCCTGAGTGTGAACTATTATGAAATATATTGGACTTTTGTTAATAGTATTGTAATATATACTATGAGGTTTGCCTTGTATAAAAGTGTGGTTGTGGTTTTTCAGTTGTGAAAAATATAGCCCTACTTTTTTATCCTATTATTTTATTGTCTGGGGATTTTTATATGCTTTCGTATGCAAAATGAAAGGGTCGACGATGTGTCATAGAACGTTGCTATTAATCGATCAAGATGAGGAATGGATGTGTGCCCGATGATCGGGGCGTGACACCTAAACATGGTGGTCAGATGTAATGGTTTCCATCGTAGGTTAGAGCTTTCTTTCGCTTCCGTGGGATGGCGTGTCTCGATTTTGAGGCTAGGTGAGATATCTCACTAATATCATGAATCCTCGGGTGAGCAGAATGGCATAAATTTCGCGGAATCGATTTTCCATTAACATGGTGTAATTGCAGGGGAAAAGGGACGTTATCAATCTGATCTCAACAAGGAAATCAGGGTTTTTCTGCACCCTAAAGCATTGCGCTCGCTTGGTTGATCATGTGCTTCTGTAGAAGGGGAGAAAATACATGAGTCTGCTTTGTGGGCCAAATTCATCACGGGAATAGAATAGACTATATATACTTATTAAATTATGTGACAAAAGTAAATGATTATTTATCCTAATGGACCCATTTAGTATTAGGAAAAATGACACTAATAATTCATGAACTTTGGCTCAATATGTAATGTAACTCTTGAACTTTTAATTTGTTTAATGTGGTCAATGAATTTTAGCCCATTCTGCAATGTCATTCTTGAATTTTCAATTTGTTTAATGTACTCTCTAAAGTTTTCGTATATATTCAATCTAGTTCTTAGATTATAAAAATAAAATAAAATTGAATGTTGTTCTTGAACTTGAATTAATGGTAGGATAACGTTGAACATTTTCATATAGTCTAGGGACTAATTTGAATATATACCAAAAGTACATGGGCCATATTGAACAAATTAATGCTCCGTTCGTTTCGCGGAAAACAACTTCCTGGAAAATATTTTCCTGGATTTCTGGTGTTCGGTGGATGGAAAATTCATGGTCAAGGAAAACATTTTCCGGTCAACGGAAAATTCTCTCTTGACTTTGAGGAAAATGTTTTCCTCTTTTGAAAAGAGGAAAGCATTTTCCTGGGCTCTCACGCTCGCCCTCGCGCTCCTTTTTCCTTCTCATTTTTGCACTCTCGCTTAGGGTTTCTGATATCCTCCTCCTCCTTCGACGCCCGACGATGGGTGAAGCATCCCTCATTCTCCGCCCTCCCCGGCTGCTCCTGCTTGCCTGCTTTGGCCGTGGCGCTTCGCTTCCCCGGCGGTTTGAAGCCGCTCGGGAGGATCCGGCTCAAGAGGGAGCACCGCGGCGGCGCCGGGAGGCTCGAGAGGAGCCCGCCGTCCAGGCCCCTCGTCGTGCGGTGCGAGGCTTCGCCGGATCTGGCGGCGGAGCTTGCGGCTCGTCGATCCAGGCGAGCTCGAGCTCTGTCGCCAGATCCGGCGAGCTCGGGTGAGATCGGCCGAGCCTCGAGCTCGCCGGGTCTGGCCACCGGGTCTTGGTCAGCCGCTGGGCAGTCGGCCATCGTCAGGCAGGAAGGAGGTGGCGGCGGCGGAAGGAGGAGGAAGAAGGAGGAGGAAGGAGGCGACGGCGGAGGAAGGAGGAAGAAGGAGGAGGAGGAAGGAGGAAGGAAAAGAAAAAAAGTAAATAAAAATTTCGATTTTAAAAATATAAATAATTAAAAAATCATTTAAAAAGAATATAAATAAATAAAATAATTTTTTTGGTCATTTAAAAATATTAAAATTCAATTTTTGATTTTTCTGAAAACATGATATTTTCAGCGAAGCGAACAGAGCCTAAAAGTTCAGGAATTGCATTGTACATTTAGTCTAAGTTCAAGTATTACATAGAACATATTAAAAATTCAGGGACTGTATTGCACATTTGATCATAATTCATGGACCATTTGCATCTTTATTCCTTTAATATTACAAGTCTTAGGTATCTAGCATTGTTCAAATTATTATTTCGAGATCCATATTAATAAAATTACAAAGCATTCTCACTGTGCCTAGTATTTTCCATATTTAGGAAAAACGTATGTTGTTCGGTATCTTTCTACTAGCACGGGAAATCTAACTGTAGAGACGTTGAAATTATTGGTGCATTTTCCTTACGCACGATGATTTGAACGATGATTGATCCAACAAACAAGACAAAATGTTGCAGAGCTAATGTGATGCCAGGGAAAGAGACCAATATATAGTCCCAAAGCGAGTGATAGCAGGGCCGGCGGACCTCCTTTAAGCCCATGGGCAAACTTAGATGGAGGTTGCCGATGGTGGCCCGGACCTCAGATACAGGTCGCGGCCACGGCCCTTGTCGGGGCCGTGGGTGACCTCAGATCGAGGCTCCAAGATCTCACTGCGACGACGGATGAGGTAGTCCATAGTGGCCTTGTGAGTGTCATCGGGGTGCGCAGAGAGAGAGAGAGAGAGAGAGAGAGAGAGAGAGAGAGAGAGAGATGCAGAGGAGATCGAGATGGGAGTGCTTCCTCTCGAGCCAATAGGCTTCACACCAAGCTACGAAAGAAAGTCCAGGCCAGAACAGTGGATAGGGAATTGCCCAAGCGACCAACCTACTCCTTGCCCACCGGTTGGAGCCCATAGATTAGAGTACGGGCGAAGCGGCTACAAGGGGAAAAAGTTTTAGAAGTCGAAAGATTGCGGTTTCGAATAACAACAAGTTCAAAAAAAAATTGCCGTCAAACATTTTAAATAAAATTAGGATGATTGGAACAAAATGAACATGTAATTAAAGTTCATAGACTACGTCGAATAAATTAAAAGTTTAGGGACTATATTGCACATCAAATTAAAGTTTATAAATCATGTTGAATGATTTAAAAATTTAAGAATCACATTTTATATTTAGCCAAAATTCAGGACCACTTATGTCATTATTCCATTGGAGATGTAGTTTAAACAAGAGTATTTCAGAATTGTTGTGTCCATCCTCTATGTAGCAAGTATATCATCTGCAACATGGACTTTTGAAAATTATTTGTGGATGATGCACTCGTGAAGGAGACGAACATTAAATTTTTTGTTCTTGCAAATTGCAGGCTTGTTTGGGAAAACAAGATTGAGCGTGATGTCGCCTTGGGTGCAGAACTTGACATGTTCTCTATCAAAGCAGAGACAAAGAGGCAGAAAGAAAGAGGGGCAGAGATTGAGAAAGTGAAGAAGAGAAGGGAAGAGGGAGTGCTTGAAAAGGCTCAGCATGAGGAGGAGATGTCAATGCTAGCCAGAGAGCGTGCTCGAGCAGAGTTTCAAGATTGGGAGAAAGAGAGAAGAGTTTCATTTTGATCAAAGCAACGTCGGGTTGGGTCAGAGTGTGAAGGGTGTGCAAAAGCAATTGATATTCTTTTTAAGCACCTCAATGGTTCAGATGATCCGGATATTGAATTGAATGAGCCTTACATGGTCTTCAAGGGCCTAACAGTGAAAGAAACGGAAGAGCTTCGTGGTGACGTCCAAATGCATCTTGATTTAGACACAGATACACTGACACATGTTGAGTACTAGAAGGTGTTGGAGAAATCGTTCCAGAATATTTTGAAGCTGACAAAACATTTCCTTCAGTCTAGTCTGAAGACTTTTTAACTACCAGACTCAAGATTCAAGACTCAAGATTTGAGACTCAAGACTCAAGACTCAAGACTATTCTCATTGACAGTCTTTCTGATCCAGTGACGAAGGAAATCCAGAGCCGAAGTATATGGTTGAGGATTTAATCCTATCGTCTAGAGAAGATCTTTTTGGTTGGATAAATATAACGGATTCTTTTGTTCGTATCTAGATCAATTGAAGATCCGATGGTCGACGAAGTATTCTTGGAATGTTCTATTCTTGGAAACCAAGATCCTGATTGTATGGGCGAACATGATTGATGGATTATCGTCAGGTTCCTTTTATAGCTCGAATGATATTCCTGATTGATTCCGTCCAACGGGTAGATTGGAGGAATTCCTTTGGTAAGTGCCAACGGTATGATGGCATAAAGGAGTATAAAAAGGAAGTCGTTCCAGTTGTTTGAAAACGTGATTGATAGAAAAATTCCAGAGTCTGAAGCACCTTGATTATTAGTCGATACAGTTTGAGCGAAATTGTATACACAGAGAGTGTCTATACTTGGTGATACCTTGAGCGAGTGTGGTAGATCATCTACACCGAGAAATCAAGGAAAATCAACACTGTAACATCTCTTTGTTCATAGTGGAATCCAGCCAAATTGGCTGTCAGTGCAGAAGAGTGGACGTAGGCTTGAATCAAGCCGAACCACTATAAACCGCGTGTTTAATTCTCTCTTTCCTTACTCAGTCTTACGTTGATTATTACTCTTCGCAAATCCTTCAACTGTCTAAGTATTGCGCAAGTATACAGAAATTATCAAGAAAAATCTTTATACACCTATTCACCCCCCTCTAGGTACTCGTACTAGCAATATCAGAAGGCACTTTAGTGGTTTGCAATTGGGTGATGGGAGGAGCTAGGAAAAAGGATGCACTCGATCGAGTTAGAGCGTGTGGTGAGGAGCCTCCTGCAGAGTTGCTTGCAGAGGTGCGCATTCTAGCATAGAAGCATATTTGAGGAGTTATCTGCTTAAGAAGACCTACCGATAATTGGAGGATATACATGCTGCTGTCGAGGCTTAGTTGCGTTCGGCCACAGCTATTGTTGTGGAGTTTTGGAAGGTTATCCTCAAATGTAGCCACATACAAAAGGCGCAGGCATTTTGAAAGAATTTCGTGCGAAAATGTTGTGCAAGCATCTTCAACGTTTGGAGTAGCCTGAGGTTGACATTGACAGACCAGAAACTACTAATGTCCTCAGTCCTATACAAGAAGAAGGTGTGCCTGATGATGAAGGATCAATGTCCCCAAACCCTTACCTAAAGAAGAGATGATGGAGTCAGAAGAGGAGGCTGGATCATTTTCTCTGCAACTGCTGCATGGTGATGAAACTGAAGGAGCCATTGACCCTGAAGAGAACAGGGCTGCATTGGAATGGAAAAGAATGGAGGTACTAGAAGAACGATAAAGACGGATGCAAGAAGCAATGGCGTCAAAGCCAGCTCCATCAGAAGATAATTTTGAAATGAAGGCCATCAAAGCCATGGGAGCCACGGAGGAAGGTGATGCAGTTTTTGGCGCCGGTGAGGAGGTGGATCTGCACTCATAGGTGCTTCATGTCTCCAATTTCCTCGAATATTGACTGAGAAAACCAAAATATCTCAACTGTATCCACACTGGATATGAGTGGAATAAGTACAAGCAAACACATTAGGATCACGATAATCCATCTGTTGGGGATAACGGATCCCTGAAAAACAGATTCGACACTAAATCGAACCCCTAAATCATTGCGGAAGACGAAGCCCGGGAAAACAACACGCATCACCGATCCTAAAGCACACCACGGATTCGAGCGTACCTTTTAGCCACAGATTAAACACCGACGTTGATGAAGGAAGAGAAACTGAGCAATTCGATCCGATGAAGCCTTGAAGGGAGGAAGAACAAGCCGTATGCGTTACTGTTCTTTCTTTTTCCTTTTGAGAGAGAATACGTGCGGGAGAGAGAAGACGTGAATTCTGATTTTCAACCAATGTCTTCTCTCTCTCTCTCCTCCCTTTTATACCCCCCTTCTTTCCACAGGCCCTATTCCCGTGGATCGGGCTTTCTGGGCCCAGCATGGGCGGACGGGCCTTAAGCCCATCTAATAAAGCTTTCATCTCCCACTCGCACATGGTGGGCTAAACATGATTCTCTTTACCTCTCTTCAACATTCATACTGGTGAATAATCCGTGCGACCAGCATACTTTGAGAGCTCGTTGCTATACATCTGTTAGGAATATATAGCAGCTTATAATGGGCATCACACTCCGAGTAGATTTAGTATGCAGTATCCTAGATCGATCGATCACATTTATATCTCCCTTGATCTCTTTTAAACAATGATATATATATTGTATTCACAATTATAATTATCACAAAGACAGTCATAATTGGTTGACCAGTGAATACAAAACCACGATGTGATTCTCCAAAATCGATCTTCCTCTTTCCTTCAAACTCTCAATTTCAGTTCAGCTTGCTTTTCTAGAAATGCCCCATTAGATCGAATCATCTCATGACCATTGGCAACACCCTAAGATAGCAAACACTAAATAGAAATCTTGAGAATAAGTAAGAGTCCTGAGGGGACTAAAAATTGAGGAACTCTTTCCCTCAAGAGTCTCACACGTCATAAAAATTGAGATCAAACTTTTTGCCACTCTTCTTGGTCGTCTCATGCATACGTAGTATGAAATACGTATTACGGTATTAACTCCTTTCCCATGGAGCGTACGTCTACACCTTTTAATACCGTACATATGATAGTTCAGACATACCCAATGTCTAACTTGAGTTCACCTATCTACTCATTCACAAAAAATTTATCAGAACTCACATCTGGCATCTTAGACAGATAAAGTAAAATGTGTGGGGTATTTTACTTTCGGATATCACAAGTATTATGTCCTCATCTTAACACTTAGTTAAGGCGACATGCGTATTTTAAGCTTGAGCTCTCGATTATCACCTAGATAATAAGCTTAAATACTGTCTCATCTCTATTTATCACACAGTAAATAGAGGCGATTACCCGTGTGAGTGAGCTAATCTTATATCTGTCCGACATACTTCTCTTAACTTAAAGTAATACACTGAGTATTAAGATGCATAAAGATCACATAAAGATTCATAAACATTAATCAATGAAAAACAAAATTTCATTAAATGTGAACAATTCAGGGAAAATACAAATTCAGTACATCAGACTCTACGCAATCCTAGAGATTTTATATGACCACAAAACACATCTCTAGGTATTGGCTTTGTCATAGGATCTGTTACCATTCTATGCATAGATATGTACTGCAAGTTCACATCCTTTCGTGCAACCATAACTTTTACAAAGTTATACTTGGTATCTATATGTTTGGTCTTGCCATGATACTTTGGATCTTTGGTGTACGCTATAGCTGCTTATCTATCACAGTTAACCAACAATGGATTTGCAGCTTTCTCAATAACACCTAAATGATCCAAAAATCTCTTAAGCTAAACTCCTTCTTGTACCGCTGCTGATAACGCCACGAACTCAGCTTCCATCGTGGACAAGGCTATGCATGTTTGCTTCTTACTTGCTCCATGATATGGCGCCATTGTTCATAAGAAAGCAAATCCAGTAGATTTTCTTTCATCTAAATCTCCTCCCCAATCAGCATCTGAATAGCCTTCAAGTCGCAGATCCTTTCCTTGGTAATTTAACTTGAAATCAGCAGTTCCCTTCAGATACCTTAGTATTCTCTTGACGGCTTTCCAATGTGCTGGACCTGGATTGGATTGGTATCTACTCACCATTCCAACTGCAAAACATATGTCGGGTCTTGTACACATCATAGCATACATCAAGCTCCCAACAGCACTAGCATAAGGAACATGTTTCATTTGTTCCTTCTCTTGTGGAGTCCCTGGACACAGTCTATGGCTCAATCATTCACCTTTTGCAATAGGAGTGTCTATGGGTTTATAGTCTTGCATACGAAATCGTTCAAGAACCTTATTTATATAGGTTTCTTGCGAAAGAGACAACGATCTCTCAAAATCTTAACTCCAAGAATGTATGCAGCCTCACCCATATCCTTCATCTCAAAGTTAGAAGACAACCATCTCTTGACAGTATTAACCAACTCCATATTGCTTCCAGCAATCAGTATATCATCAACATATAATGATATGATCATAAATTGATCTTTGGATCTTTTGATATATACACAATGATCCTCATCAATCATTGTAAAATCATATGCCACTATGGCATTATGAAAACGTATATACCATTGTCTTGATAACTGCTTAAGACTATATATCGACCTCAAAAGTCAACATACTTTTCCTTCTTGGCCTTTCACTATGAAACCAGTAGGTTGTTCCATATATATTTCTTCCTCTAATTCTCCATTGAGGAAAACAGTCTTTACATCAATTTGAGCAGTCTTTACATCCATTTGATGTAACTCAAGATCTATACTTGCCACTATTGCCAGAATAATGCGAATCAAGGTAAATCTCACTACAGGAGAAAACGTATCTTCATAATTAATTCATTCCTATTGATTATACCCCTTTGCCACAAGGCGAGCCTTATGCCTTTCTATCGAGCCATCGGCCTTTCGCTTTATTTTGAGAACCCACTTGTTCCCAATAGCGCTGCGTCCTTTTGGAAGATCAACCAGTTCCCAGACTTGGTTTGATTTCATTGACTCCATTTCCTCTTCCATTGCATGAATCCACTTTTCTTTACTAGGGCAATTCAGAGCCTCATTGATATTTCTTGGCTCATCCTCATCTTGTGGAGCAACCATAAAAGTTTCCCCTTTAATGTCAAAACGTCGACGGGGAATACTTTGGCGACTTGTTCGCCGTATGGGAGATTGTACACTTTGCACATCATTCCCTATTATGCTCCCATTTGGATGAACTCCACTAATATCATTATCTTGATCCAAGGTCTCAAATAGGGAGTGATCTTCCCCTATTTCGCCCTTCTTAGGAAACTCATCATCTAAGAATGTGACATATCGCGATTCAAATTCAGTTATACTCCCACTTTCTTGCTCACCAATGAACACATACCTTTTTGAGTGTTCCGAGTATCTTATGAAAATACTCTTCTTTCCTCTGGGACCTAATTTCCCAAACTTGTGAGAGGACTCATGTGTATAAGCAGCACAACCCCATGGCTTAAGAAAACTCAAGTCCGGTTTTCTACCTGTCCATAACTCATATGGAGTGGAAGCAACTGATTTGGAAGGCACTCGGTTAAGTATATACGCAGCAGTTAACAATGCATCACTCCAAAAAGTGATAGGCAAGTTAGCATGCGCCATCATGGACCTAACCATTTCTAGTAGGGTTCTGTTTCTTCTTTCCGCAACACCATTTTGTTGAGGAGTGTATGGAATAGACAACTGTCTTTCTATTCATTTTTCATCACATAATTTTCTGAACTCATCGGATAAATATTCTCAACCTCGATCGGATCTCAATGCTTTTTTTTTCTTGTCTAATTGATTCTCTACCAGGTTCATAAACCTTTTAAAACAACTTATCGCTTCAGATTTATGAGAAATCAAATAGACATATCCGAATCGAGTATAATCATCAATAAATGTGATGAAATAAACAGCCCCATGCATTCCTTTTACATTCATTGGATCACAGACATCAGAATGGATTAAATGCAGAGGAAATTCAGCTCTTTTTCCTTTTCCAAATGGTTTCCTTGTCGTTTTCCCTTCTAGGCAATGCTTACATATGGACAAATCGACTTTTTCAATATTGCCCAACAAGCCCTCTTTGGCTAGTCTATTCATACGCTGTTGGCCAATGTGACCAAGTCTAGCATGCCACACATTCACATCATTATCATATTTATTAGGAGACGTGAGAAGGGAATAACAAACATTAGTATTAACATAATCAATATCTAATACAATAAAACCATCCAAAAAGTAACCACAACCATAGTAATTTGTCTCCAAAAACAAATTCACACATCTACTATAGAAGTTCATATTAAAACCTAATTTAACCAACACTAATACAGACACTAAATTCCGACGAATCTCCGGAGCATACAACACATCATGAAGGAATAAAGTGCGTCCACCACGCATATTCAGTTGGCATGTGCCAATTCCTTTTACTTCAGCTCTGGAGTTGTTTCCCACATAGATCCACTTAGTTCCAGTCGGTACTCGTCGGAATTCCACGAAGGATCCTCTATCCTTCGCTACATGGTCCGTTGCTCCTGAATCCACAGTCCACAAATGATTAGACTCAGTTAAGAACACAGAACTCGACACAAAAGCAAAGTTCTGAAAAGTACAAGGGCTGCATACCTTCTTTGGCTCACGACAGTCGCGAGCATAGTGACCCTTCTTGTCACAGTTGTAGCATTTCACCCTTGCAAGCTTTTTCATGCGAGGACGCTTCCCTCTTCCATGTTGGTTAAATTTGGGTTTGTTCCCTGAAGGACCTGCTTCTTCCTTGCCTTTCCCCTTATCAAATCAGTTAGGGCGCTTGCGCTTGGAGCTCGAAGCTCCATTTGAGCTAGAATCAGCATAATAGAGTTCAGCATCCGGCTTAGCCGCCAACAGGCGGTCCTCTTCCAGCTTAAGATGACGCATTGCAACCTCAAAGGTTTTGATATTTTCATTATGAGTCAGGTGCACCTTCATATACTCCCAACTCTGAGGTAAGGAACGAATTACTGCTTGCACTTGCTGCTCATCTGTGAGGACATGGCCAGCATCTTTCAGCTCAGTTATCATGTTTGACATCTTTCTAAGATGTTGCTTCATGATCTGACCATGAGGCTTCTTATAAGAGTCAAACCTGATAGTGAGCTGCCTCAGTCTAGTCACCGAAGTATGACCATATCTAGCTGCCAATGCCTCCCACATTTCCTTGGCATTGTCAAAACGCCGAAACTCTCGCATGACGTCATTTTCCATGCTGCTCAGCAACGTGATGCGAGTTAGAGAGTTCATTCTTTTCCACGCAGAAAAAGCTTCTTTGTCTCTTTTGTGCTGTGCAGTGGTTCCATCTTCAGGTTCTACCATGGTCATGACAAGAGCCTCAAGTGCTTCTTGCTCTTCTAGCACATACTTTGGATTTTCATTTGCCAAATTTCATAGTTGTCTCCATTGAGCTTTTCACCTTTGTTTAGCTCGGCAACTATGCTCTTTGTGGTCAAGCCATTGATCGAACAAATCGACAAATATGCACGAATTATTAATGCCTATCATTTATGCATCCCTTTTTACATAGACCCATCATATTAATGAATAATTTCAAGTAAGGCTTGAGAATCAAAAGGTCACTACGTTTCCAATCATCCTCCAAAAATCCTAACTTAAAACTATCATTAATATGATTGTCATATGCAAAATCATTTCTATGAAGCTACAAAAACTTCTAAAACTACCCACAGCTAATTACCCACAGCAACCAGCAATAACAGAAAGCAACAGATAATTGACATACAATTAAGAAACAATAATGCTTTTAATTAACACAATTGGGTAGTAATCATTACATTAAGTTGTCCACAAAGCACACTTGATATATATCAGCCAATGTAACTAACACAAAGTCAGCACACGAACTGGGAAAGATCCTTTTTTGTTCAATTTCTTGATCTTTTCCCTTGAAACAATACAGTAATATTCGTTTACAAAATCCATCACAATTTTCTTATAGGAAGCAACTCCGTTGACATCCCATATGCGATTCAACACATCTTGCCATTCAGGTGGAAGAGTATTTATGAAAAATCGCACCATCTCTGACTATGACATAGGATGACCATTCCATATGACTTGTTGAATTTTCCCGTTGACTTCAATGACATGATCAATTAAGTCACCTCTCTCCCATCGATGATCAGTCAGCTTAGCTATCAACTTAGACAGCCTATCCCTTTGTTCATCGGTAACTGCGCGAATAGGTGTGCGCAACCTTAGGGGAGGCATAGTTCCTGCAACAAATGTGGAACAAATAAGGGATCACATTATAATCCACATAGACTTAATTGAAAAAGAAACAAATTCTTTTCCTTTTTTTTTTGGGGGTCAACGGTCAACGGTCAATGGTAAACGGTCGTTGGTCAACGGTCAACGTGGTCAACGGACGTCGGACGTCGGACCGGTCGGACCGGTCGGGCTGGTGGGACCGCTCGCGCGGACCGACGCACGTGCCGTGCGCGTGCGGGGGATGACGTCACGCAGACGTCATCCGCATGTGCCGGGCACGTGCTTGCGTCAGCGAGTCGGGTCGGGTCTCCAGTCGGGTCGGGTCGCCGGCCGGTGACCGCTTGGGAAAACGTCGTCGGTGATGAAGTCATCGGTGACGTCATCCGAACGGTTACTGACCGTTGGATGACGTCAGCACGCGTCGGTCCGCGGACCAGCGCGTGCCGGTTCACCGACCGGCGCGTGCGCCGCATGCGCTGGCCAATGCCAACGCTTCGGGCGCGTCGCGCCCACGCGCAGCGCCTTCCGGCCGCGCGTGTGGGCGAGTGTGGCGGCTCCCGGCGGCGGTCGACATCTCGCCGGACTCGTCTCGACGTCGCCCTTCTTCCTATGCTATCACAATTTGATTTTGACTTACGAAAACTCGGAAAAATGGCCGAAAAGCGCTCGGGTGTCGGGATTTTTGCCCCGATCCGTATGGCCGAAGTTCTTTTGTGAAAAATCAATTAAAAATCGTCAAATTGATCGGGAAAAAACATGAACTAGGGCTCTGATACCAATGTTGGGAATAACGGATCCCTGAAAAACAGATTCGACACTAAATCGAAACCCTAAATCAATGCGGAAGACGAAGCCCGAGAAAACAACACGCATCACCGATCCTAAAGCACACCACGGATTCGAGCGTACCTTTTAGCCACAGATTAAACACCGACGTTGATGGAGGAAGAGAAACTGAGCAATCCGATCCGATGAAGCCTTGAGGGGAGGAAGAACAAGCCGTATGCGTTACTGTTCTTTCTTTTTCCTTTTGAGAGAGAATACGCGCGGGAGAGAGAAGACGTGAATTCTGATTTTCAACCAACGTCTTCTCTCTCTCTCTCCTCCCTTTTATACCCCCTTCTTTCCACAAGCCCTATTCTCGTGGACCGGGCTTTCTGAGCCCAGCATGGGCGGACGGGCCTTAAGCCCATCTAATAAAGCTTTCACCACCTCCAAGGATCAAGCAAGGGTATAACTTCAATATCTTTTACCCTGAACTAGTCGACAAAACCAAGGCCCCGGCATACACGTTTGAAAAGGATGGGAATAGCACACAGACGTGTATCATCCGGTTTGACGCTGGGCCCCCATAAGAGGACATTGCTTTTAGGATTGTGAATAAAGCATGGGAGTATTCACACAAGAAGGGATTCAAATGCACTTTTGAAGGGGGGAGTTTGCATGTTTATTTCTATTTCAAACGTCATCGCTACCATTGATGAACAGTTACAAAGCCATCGGTTTTGAGAAAGAGAGCATCTATCAAAGGGAAGACTGTAAGAGAAATACAGAATAAGTGACCCAGGGCAGTTTGTTGAAGCAGGTACTTGCGGGTTCATGTTCACCCTATGCGTTTTCTAAGGTTACTCATCAAAGGTGATTGTGCTTATGATACATCCAACTGCACTTGGGTAACTTTGTGACACATGAACTTTGATCAGGTGCAATGAGAAAGATTGGAAATCAAGAATCATTGTTGGGGCTGAATCCTATGTAGTTTTGGACAAACCTGCTGGTACATCTGTAAACTGTCTTTCATAAAGGATTTCTTTGATCTGCTACCAACAAATAGTTGTGGATTCACAAACCGTGGAGTACAGGGGCCATGTTCTTGTTTTGCAGTTTGGGCTTATGTATGACTTATGAAAGTAATCTAGTAGATGAGAATGTGAGACGGCTTCTATCATATGTAACCATCCTATATCTTGTTCTCTGTTTCTGTTGTCTTATTTCATAGCCACTAATTTTTTGTCTGATGTTTGAAGACCATTGAGACATATTTATGTAACTCGGGTCTTAAGAAATATGAAAGTTGTGGACGACTAGTGACATTGATGACTATTGGCTTGTAGGCCACATGATCTGCCTGCAGAAATGGAAGCCCTTTTCTGCAGAAGCACGAGTTTTTATATTAATATCTGCTGTTTGCTTTATTTCCACTGGTATGAATATAGCATTGACCAGATTTTTTCTTTAATCGGGAAAGGAGTTATCGGCAAAAGGAAATTTGAAATTGGAGAAACCAAACTATCGCTTAGCTTTTGAGGATGCTATATGTTCATAAAATTAACATAGAGAACAAGTTCCTTATACCCTAATAAGGCTGTTGATGGGTTAGTGGTTTTGATTGTTGGTACGCCAAATGAGTAATGAGTCAATTTTAATCTTAACTCGAGGTGGCAACAATTGAAATGAGCTTTTGAGTTGGTTTTCTTGCATTTACATGGACCTGCGTTTCAATAAGGGCGTGGGTAGCTCAAAAAATTGAATTTCCTGTTTAGAGCAAAGAAGTTGATTGGCTGACTCGTCTGGGCATTACACTTACTTGGCATAGTTTAGTATTACACTTCTGAACTTGAGTTTGTGGCTTAATGTCCTAACTCAAAGCTTAATTGAACAGTTTCTTTTCATTCGAAGGGAAAGTATTCCCTCTTACCATCATTGTCTGATAGTTTTGTGCATTTTTCCTGAATTTTCCTTCGGCTGCATCTTCTATTTTCTTAACATGTATAGCTTGGAGGAACCACGGATAACATTGAAGAGACTTGTGCAACTTTTGTGACTCGGTGCTTTAGGACTAGTAGAACCGCTTAAAACTAGTCATCAGATTGATAATTGCTCAGAAGGATGGTAAATTGGCAATTTCTGTCTGGCACAATGCCGTTGCTATTTTTCTCATATTAAAAATTGTTGATAGGAAGCAGTTGCTTGAAATCAATTATAGGTATTTTGTTAGCCAGGACAAAGGAGTACTGCTCGGTTTTTCATGGTAAAATCAGAGTAAGTTGACCATATATAGTTCCAGCTTTTTCTTGTAATGGGTTTTCACCCATAATGTAAAGGTTCAAGTCATTTCCCACTTTTTGAATATATATTCTTTAATGTTTTGTTGCCAGCCCAAAAAGGTCAAGCTGGAACGGTCCCTTAGTTTGTACTGTTTTATGAAGTGAAGAAGTGTCAATTAACTGATTAGAAATCAATTGTGCATGTAACCTGTGAATTTTCTTTTCCCACACAACTTACATGCACCAATGAAGACACAAGAATATAAGAAACAATTCAAAATTAATCGATTGGCACATTTGAGTAAACCATTTCACACCTTTATCATTTCATAAATATAACATCAACTCCAAAGTACAACTCTCAAGTTGTTAAGACACTACAGCTGTATGAGAGGTCATTCATTGCTCAAACGATCTAATTCTTTCTCCCTCTTCATTCCAAACATCTGACGTCCAGAAGGCACAATGAGACTGTAGTGAGATACCCACACCAACTGCAACAAACCCATTCTTGTTGACAAAATCAGCACCAACCTTGTTCACCCCATAAAAGTAGTACACTAGAAGCAGAAAAAAGCATCCGTCAAATTGAATACAGCAACCCAAAAAACTCGCCTTATCATTAATACCACACATTTGCACTCTCAAAAAGGCTTGTCCCACTCAGATCGTTTGCTTCTATGGAGCTCAAGAGGAAGATAGCTGATAGACGGTCTACAATCTTCTTTTGGGGCTTCGAGGCCCTTCCATCCAGCGACAAAGATGAAGATGAAGATGAAGACGATCGCCATTCGACAGAGCAAAGATCATCGGGTATCTATCGATGAAAAAAGCCTTTTCACCTATTTTCGTTACTGGCATGATAAGTAGAACCATTTTGCCAAAATACACATTAACTTCCATGAACATCTCCCTCGGATTCCTTGAATTCAAGTAAGAACAACGATGACACTGTCAACCAGGAAATAATAATAACAAGATCATAAATCTTGAAAGATATTGCAAGCATGAAATACAATTGAAAATTGAGCAGTAGATCTCAAAAGAGCAAAGGCCACTTACCTGCTTTATGTTCCTTTGTTAGAAAATGTGGATCATCTTTAGTGTATTTCTCATCCGAGTTGTCCATATAGTCTGATCAAAATTCTATCATTCTGCTATAAAAATGGCTTTGTTTCCTCTGTAATTTGGATAAATTCAGATTCTGGGTAAATTTGGAATTGTTTTGAGTGACTTGCGTCAAATGATCCACAATTCTTTCAAATGATACCCATTTTGCAGCCTCCAGCTTCTAATATCCTCAACCTCCCGGATTTTGGAAGGTCTAGCCTTTCAATTGAAGTGCACTCTTGAATATATAACTCTTCTAAAAACTCTAACCTATTGAGGCCTTGAATATTAGATAATTTCTTGCAAAAACCAGCATATAATGTCTTCAGGACCCCGAATTTTGGAAGGAGCAACCTTTCAATTGAAGTGCACCCAATGATATCCAGGCTTTCCAAGAGCTCCATCCTATCGAGACCATGAATTTCAACTAATTTCTTGCATGATTTAGCATACAATGTTTTTAGACACCCAGAATTTGGAAGGTTTAGCCTTTCAATTGAAGTGCACCAAGAAATATATAGTCTTTCTAAGAACTCTAAGCTATCAAGGCCTTGAATTTTGACTATGTTATCGCATTCATGAACTTCTAATATTTTCAGACCTTCAAGCTTTGGAAGGTCCAACTGTTCAATTGAATCACAACATGCAACAGTCAAGCTTTCCAAAAATTTCAATTTATCAAGACCTTGAACTTCAGGTAGATTCTTGCAAAGGTTGATGGATAATGTCCTTAGATGGATAAACTGTGAAACGTCCAGTATTTTAATAGAATCACAGTCATTGACCTCCAAGATTTCCAACTTGAAGAGAGTGTTTAAGGATTGTGGTACTTCTGACACTCTAATGTTTGTTAGTTGGGAGCATTCTGAATTCTTTATTAGTGCTGATGGAAGCTCTTGGATGCATTCAAGAAATTTGCACTCCCTAACTCGTAGTTCCTTAAGATGGGTTAGGTGGGAAAGTGGAGGCAATTTGTGACTTTGACAGGTAATGCCCAAAAATGTTAAGCTAGAAGGAAGGTCTGGCAGCAATTGAAGGTTGGAGCAGCCACGGACATCAAGGTGTTGTAGGGAAGAAAGATTACACAACATGGAGGTTTCTGGCATTTCCCTTCCCAGATTTTTGCAATATGAAGCATTTAAGTTTCGGAGCTTTCTTAGCCTCTCAATACCGTTAGGTAATTCTTCTATACCGGTTCCAGAAATATCTAGACTTTCTAGATTCTCCAAAGAACCTATGCTATCTGGTAAAGTAGAAAGGGCTGGAATATCTCGTAGACAAAGTTGCTCTAGTGATTTTAATTTACCTATTTCCGCTGGAAGATCCATTAGGCTCTTACACTTGCGCAATTCCAAGCGAATGAGGGCCTCCATGTCTCCAATTGAAGAGTCGATTTGCTGTAGACTCCAACAGTCATTGAGGATTAGAACCTCTAAATTCTTAAAAGCTGAGAGGAAGTGTGTACTTTCCAAGGAACAACAAAGTGTAAGGTCGAGAAATTTGAGCTTCTTCGCCATCTGGTAAAAATAAGATTGTCAAGGGGTTAGTCGAGATTGATTATGCTTCAAAAGAAAGCATGAAAGGTCAAAAAAGATTTGTTCTTTACCATGAATGAACTCCATCCTTCCCATTTCCCATTTATCTCGCTTATTGACAATTCGAGTACGACTAATTCCTTTACATGAAAGTTGTTTACTTCAAAGTTCATGGGACAATTTGGCCATCGAAGCCATCTTAGCCCCTCAATCGAGTTCTTAAAGTCTCCATTGAGATGTGCCCCCTCTATGTGAAGGAATCTTAAACTTGTCAAATTCTTGAATTGCTTTTCTGTGTAAATGCCACCATCTCGTTCAGCTATTGTGTTAAAGCCTTCTGAGTTGCCTTTGCTCAAATCAATGGCCTCAATCTTTTCCGTCCCCTATAAGCAAGAATCAATGTTACATCAATACTGTATCCAACTAAAGTAATCTAATATCATTTATTCATATTGCTATTGATGTGCATTAATGTGTTCAAGAGACTAGCAATGTAAAGATAAGCCAATAAACAGTATTTATAAAGGCTAACAAAATGAAGGATGTCAACTTGCATTCTGAAATTTGGCCATATACATTCGGATCTTAAAGCAATTTATGATGTAATGGCTCATATAGAGTAAAAACTTTACAACTTGTGTTCTTCTTCTTTCAACCAAAAAAAATTTCTTCATCCTTTCGGTACCATAGCTTCATTACCAGACTAGTTAAGACATGCATGCAATGCACGAAATTTAATCAAATTGCTATGTGCAAAATCAAAAGTTAATTTGATCAATTTCAAAAGAAATATATACATTTTTTTTTTCTCTTTGCAAATTTCATATTAATTTCGTGTATATTACCTAACTATACTACTTACGCAATTAATATAAAAATAACTGTACTCTTATTTTCAATTGGAGTAATAACTAATGACAATAAATGGAATATTGTGATAGTAGTTATATTAATATATTATGTACTTATTATTTTACTAATAGTAACTTCGAATTCTGTTAATTAATTTTTCTAATTATAAGTAACTGAGACAATAATATTAGTTATATTAATGTTCTCTACAAATTATTATTTTATCACTAATTTTGTTTAACTATTAATTACAATTTGATATATTCATCATCATAAATAACTTAGTTACTCAAGTATAATAAATATAATAAACAGACCCTAATAACTTTGATGTATATTTAAAAAATTAATTGTTGAACGTGCAAAGCATTTTTGAAATGTGAAAATTGAAGCTATTCTTGGCTACAAGCCTAAATGGAATAGCTTTTTGGTTGGATTCAAATGTTTGAAACTCTCAACGCTTTTGGGCTAACATCACAGGCGAAGCTTGAGAAGAATTGGCTTTCTCAAATTGACACGTTTGAGACATGCTTTCATGTGCATGGTCACCCCCTTGATTTTGTACCATACCTCTCTGACTTCATTTGTCAGGATAGCATGTCTGATTTTATTCGTTCTTTTGCCACTACTTTCTAGTGATCGATTGCTGTCCTTGCAAAAGGCCAACATGGTCCTCATGTGCACTGCATTATGCACCAGCTGGCGGTGTTAAACTGTTTATTTGGATAATATCAGTTTCTCCGAGCCAGAAATTTTGTTACAGTACTTCACAATGTTGTACAAGATTTTATGGACACTATACGTGAATGACATAATAATTTGGGAAGTAATTAGATCCCAACACCTAAAAGGAATCCGAGAGAAGAGTAACTACAAAGAAAAGGAAGAAACCTTCAGCACAAGTAATCTACTGAGATTAGTCGTTTCTCCATAAACCACCCTCTCAAAATCATAAGATACCTTTTTTTTTCAGGATTGTGTGCAACTTTCTTCACCTTCAAAAATCGATAGGTGGAGTTTGGCCAAATCCCTATAATAAGCCTAACCTTTTGTACTTACGACGAAAGTAGCAAAACCTTTAAAACGTCTTAAAAAAGCCTAACCTTTTGCGTCTACAGCAAAAATAACATAACCTGTCAAATGTCAAAAAAATAACCCAACCTTTTGACCGTAGAACAAAGCTGACACTTGTTACAAATTTCATTCATCGTCGTCGATAAATCGCCATGGGTACCCTACATTGCTCACTGTGTTAACATACTAGTGAGCCATCTCAACCCAGAGCAAAAAAGATGTCGTCTTTTATTTTATTTTCTTGTTAAAAAAAACTTAGTTCATAATCTTTCTTACAAAATTTCTGGCTTTTTGTGATCATGATTAACATGGTTCAATGTGCATGTTCGGATAATGAGCTGAGTAGGATGATATGGGGCGATTTGAAGTGAGAATAGGAATATTTGACGGCATTGTCATTTTTATCCCATGAGTGAAAGCATGAGTTGGACAGGTAATGTTATTTTCGTCCCATATGCAAGGGCTGGGCTTCTTTTTATGGTAATACCATGGATGAAGAGCGAAATGGAGCGTGCAAAAGTATAAAAATGTAAAAAATTACGGAAGATAATTATACAAAAATGTACCTTTATAGTTGCGAAATTTAGCTATACCATTATATTTGTATATAGAACATACATCATATTTGTTTTTCTTTTGGTTAGTTTAGTTTAATTAATCATGTGGTATGAAAGACATAATAAATATACATTGGCTTTGAATTGTTAATATATGAATTCGCTTTTGAGATTATATATGTTTCACACGTTGAGATTGCAAATAAGTGCTAGTCCTT
This sequence comes from Eucalyptus caleyi, assembly GCA_014182885.2. NCBI lineage: Eukaryota > Viridiplantae > Streptophyta > Magnoliopsida > Myrtales > Myrtaceae > Eucalyptus > Eucalyptus caleyi. The sequence goes on from CM024470.2 coordinate 42,476,641, forward strand.
TGAGCAACAACTTGAGTAACCAAATGATGGATTAAAAGTAGTCAAGTCAAAATTATGATTAATTTCACAAATGCAATTACAATCACATACTTAGTTATACAACAAAGAATCTAAGTATTTATCTCTTGGACTTTTTATGAAGAAAAAGTAAAACATTTCTCTTTTTAATGGTCATTGCATTAAGTACGCTTGATTTTACACACACACGCACGCACGCACACGCACACATATTCTTTTTTTTAAGGAATGTCCATTCCTACCTTATTCGGTAAGTTTTAAATCAATCCGTCCTATGAATATTGGTAAATGGAATTGCTAATGTAATATCACATAAAATAAGTATCTCTTCCATTCTCCGTTATGGAATAATGACTAAAATTTCAAGAGAAATACGGACATCATTGGTCCTATTATATTAATTTTAACATCTAAGATTGTAATCTATAATTTATATATCCTAAGTAGTTATGGTTTACAATAGCTAAGTTAAGTTATTTATTGCATGTGTCGAAGACGTAAATGAAGCAATTATAGAAATTCAAGATTATTCCAATAATGAATACCCGTGTCAATTATCTATGAACTTTGAAAGTATCTCATTCTTGAAGATGATTTTGTAATATACACTTTAAGAGAAATGTTAAATAACATGATAATACTTATTAAGAGAGAGAAACCTCCCAACTTTTTAATCACGTCAATGAAACATTGAAGGGCAATAATACTATATGGTTCTCTGTTCACTAGATCAAGCACTTAGTAGTGGACCGACATTGCTCTGACAGTAGAATATGGACAAAGTGAGAAAAAGAAACGAAATGGTTACCTTATTTTCCTTGAGCACTTTTTGGACTTCCTTAGAGTGCCATAACCTACTGCGGTATTGTGGCTCCCGTTGGTTTTCCTCACGAACTATTTCCCTACCAAGGTCTCTCAGTTGGTCATGCATTCGGAGCTTACGATCATCTCCAATTTTTATTAATGACATGAATCTCAATACTTCAATTCCCTCCTCTGGGAAAAAGCCACAAGCATCCCACATGTAGGATGTGATGCTTTTGTCAGTTCCAATGAAGAAACAAGCGATATCCAAAAATATTTGTTTTTGTTCGTAGTCTAATTCTTCATAACTTATCCTTAACTTTTCTCGCACTTTCTTATGGGGAACTCTTTTTAACTTGTCTATTGTACCTCTCCAGAATTCTGACTTTTTTCCGCACAAAAATGAACCTAAAACTTTAAGAGATAAGGGAAGCCCTCCCGTGGTAGTTATAACATCACAAGCGAGGTCCTTAAATTCAATTGGAGGGGAGCTCATTCGAAATGCATGTCTACTAAACAAAACCATGGAATGATTCTTGTCCATTTCCTCAAGTTCATATTTGTAGTCCACCCCTACATTGTCAAGAATACTATTGTTTCTAGTGGTAATAAGGATCCTGCTTCCAGAAGAAAACCAGTTATGGTTTCCAACCAAAGTCGTCAACTGATCATGATCATCCACATCATCAACAAGAATGAGAACTTTCTTATCTTTGAACATGTATGAGATGAACTTAGTCCCATCATCCTTATTTGAAACTTGATTCTTTTGCTTCAATATATCAGAGATTAGTTGATTTTGCAAGTACTCAAGTCCCTTACGCTGACATGATTCCCTAATATCTGCAATGAAGCTATGATACTGGAACTGACCGGAGAGCTTGTTGTAGATGGCTTTAGCAAGAGTTGTCTTACCAATGCCTCCCATTCCGTGAATTCCGATAAATAGGGTAGCACTATAATTATTATCTACAAATTTAATAACCTTCTCCACATGACCATCAATTCCAACCAAATTTTCAGGAATAACCAACTCAAACTCTTTCTTCAGCTCGCTCAACACTTTTTGGATGACCAATTTCACCAATTCTCCTTCATACCTATTAAATGCGACCAGTTCAAACATGTGAAAACAGTAATTTTATGTTATTTGTCTAACGAGAACACAATAATAAACAAATTTGGGAATAAATTGAAAAACTTAAAAAATTGCTTTCGTCACACCTCCATGTATTATTTTATAAGCCAAGGCTAAAGTGGGAAACATGGCGTGCCTAATCCATTATTACTTCGACATAATCTATTGAGTCGGAAGACACTTGAGGATATCACTAGTGAATTTTAATTAAATATGTTATGAATTTGAATCAAAATTCAAACTCGTTGTTTGTGAAAGTTATCAGGGATGACGTGGATGAGAGGATATGACTATGAAAACTTTCTAGAGTGTTTGAATAAGCAAAAGTCCAATAAGCCAGCTCTGTACGGGGGTCTACCTATCTTTCAATACATATGACATAACTTTTGATTCAAGAGATATTCGTGTCCTATAATTTCAATCCGGAGAATTATTCAAAGTCCTGTATAGTGAACTAGTCAAAGACAATCGAGAGAATTTCTACTTATTTATGCAATTCTACATGTCTGTAAGTTTCTACGCATGTTGTGAATTCAGCATCATTCTAGATTTGTGTTCGCAACAGTCATTGCGTCAAGGTATAATAACAAGTTGTACTTTATGATCTATGACATTAATTAACCGAATATTGATTTTTATTGAGAAGTAGAAGAATAAATCCCCTCTCTCAAAAAAATAAAAATAAATAAAGAACGTTGCCTCGATTTAAGCAAGTGTATGAGATAAAATTATGCGTTGAAGATAAGGAAAATTGCATTGAAACTTATTTAAACAAACATGTAATAAAGATAACCTTTTTGCTTTTTCATATTTAACATCTTCATACATAACCAATCAAATATTTCTTTTGTAAAAATAACAACATTAATGATTTAATATATGATACTTGGAAAGATAAAGAATATAGCCTTGACCATCATCATGTGCGATATATGATGTTATGAGCTTTAAATGGGGAAAATTATAAATAAAAAAAGAGTCATAAATCCATTGTAATTGTGCTAATTCAGTTTTTTTTTTTTGGTCAATTGAATCCTAATTTTTTTATATATTTTAATATTGTTACAAATTTTTTTATTTATTTTCTTTTTCTTTTTTTATTCCTTTTATATCTCTTTCTTTTTTCTTCTTCTTTACTTCTTTCTTCCTCTTGCTAGTTGTCACACCTTGAGGACCAGCCAAAGACTAGGGTTAGTGAGGGCTCACCTTGCCCAGTGACGCTTTGCCATAGCTAGGGCAAGGCCAACTTTGCTGGTCCTCACCTTTGACTAGTTGGTGAACTATTGGAGGAAGAAGGAACCGAAGAAGAAAAGAAAGAAGAAAAAAAAAAAAATAAAATAAAAATTTGAAAAATTAAAATATTATTAAAAATTATCCATGTTAGCACTACCCAACCAAAATTTGATGTATGGACTGAAATGACACAAATATAAAAAGATTTATGACTCAATATGTAAAAAAAAGGGTTTACAACTTAATTAACACAATTGTAATAGGTTTATGACTTATGTGGTAAGTCTCCCACTTTAAATAGGAACCGCCAATAAGTTGTATTATTAATCTCTAATGAATATCATTATAAAAGTTTGTAATGGAGATTAATGTAGTTTATGCTATAAATATGAAAAGAATGGCACAATGTTATGAAATCTTTGGTTATAAGAGAAAAAAATTCATTAAAATAACCTTATATAATTGAAGTGAATGGGATCTTAACAAAAAAAAAAAAATTAGAATGGTCAATTTCATGAATATCAAGATCTTACTGCTAGCAAGGCTTCAGCTTTTTCCTTTTGTAAAAATAAAAGAAAAAAGAAAAAGAAAATAAAATGAAGCATATGATAAGAACAACCAGTAAACATCCACACAAATGAAAAGACGGTAAAGAATGTTTGGGCGAAAAAGTGAAGTACCTATTGCCTTCCCAACCTTTCAAGGAGCTAACTTTAATAAGTGCTTGCTTCCATTTCTCCAAGATCATCAAGTCGAAATGCCTTCCACACGTATGAAATGCCTCTCCAAAATTCCCAATTTGATGTCGCACATGAGTTGGTTCCACTTTGTAAAATATAGGCAATACTAGACAAGCCTTGTTATGGTTTTGCACTCCATTATTTGAACTAGTTCATCAAGACACCATTTGCTCGAGCCATAATTAACTGAGAGAATGGGGATTAGGATCTTACTGTTCTTGATGGCTCCAAAAAGATTTGGGCCAATTTCCTTGCCATGGTGGAGCTCATTATCATCTCTGAAAGTATGAATTCCGGCATCAACGAGTCCGATGTAGAGGTGATCCGTGAAGCCTTTTCGAGTATCTAGACCTCTAAAACTCAAGAACACATCATAGCAGTTTCTAGTTGGTGTAGTCAACAAAGTAGATGGATCATCATTTGCTTCTATTAGTGTAGTCGACAAACAAGATTTGCCAATACCAACACCTTTTGCATTTCGATAAATACTAAATTTCTTCCTAAGGAGAAAATTGAAAGCAACCATGAAGAGAAGGATTAGGGCCACAAGTAGTGCAAAATAACGGCTGAAAATAGGACGTTGCATTTCTTCTCGCGCTAATTCTGCCCTTCGTTTTGTGACAGAGAAGAAGTTCTATATGCCTTCTTATTGCCCACAAAAGAGAGCCTGATATCTTTTTTTTTTTGGACTAATAAAAAGTAGCCAATGTTGACCAAGAATTAGTAAGAGGGTAGATATTTTTATAACCCTTACTGCACGTCTTTTAAGGTGGAGATTACTTTCAACCCATCAATGCTCAATATACTTGTATCTCCTCTTGTCTATTTTTTTTTTTTCTAGATAAGACATTTTAATTTCATGACAATTCTTTCTAGTTCCTTCCTTGACCTTTGGACGTCTTTTAAGGTGGACATTACTTTCAACCCATCAATGTTCAATGTACTTGTGTCTCCTCTTGTCTAATTTCTTTTCTAGATAATACATTTTAACTCCACGACAACTCTTTCTAGTTCCTTCCTTGACCTTTGCACGTCTTTTAAGGTGGAGATTACTTTCAACCCATTAATGCTCAATATACTTTTGGCTCCTCTTATCTAATTTCTTTTTTAGATAAGACATTTTAACTCAACGACAACTCTTTCTAGTTCCTTCCTTGACCTTTGCACGTCTTTTAAGGTGGACATTACTTTCAACCCATCAATACTCAATATATTTGTGTCTCCTCTTGTCTAATTTCTTTTCTAGATAATACATTTTAACTCCACGACAACTCTTTCTAGTTCCTTCCTTGACCTTTGCACGTCTTTTAAGGTGGACATTACTTTCAACCCATCAATGCTCAATGTACTTGTGTCTCATCTTGTCTAATTTCTTTTCTAGATAATACATTTTAACTCCACGACAACTCTTTCTAGTTCCTTCCTTGACCTTTGCACGTCTTTTAAGGTGGACATTACTTTCAACCCATCAATGCTCAATGTACTTGTGTCTCCTCTTGTCTAATTTCTTTTCTAGATAATACATTTTAACTCCACGACAACTCTTTCTAGTTCCTTCCTTGACCTTTGCACGTCTTTTAAGGTGGACACTACTTTCAACCCATCAATGCTCAATATACTTGTATCTCATCTTGTCTAATTTCTTTTCTAGATAATACATTTTAACTCCACGACAACTCTTTCTAGTTCCTTCCTTGACCTTTGCACATTTCTCTCTTTCTTGACCTTTACACATTACTTTTAACTCCACGCTAATTCTGCCCTTCATTTTGCGACAGAGAAGAAGTCCAATACGCCTTCTTATTGCCCACAAAAGAGAGCATGATATATATATTGGACTAATAAAAAAGCAACCAATGTTGACCAAGAATTAGTAAGAGGGTAGATATTTCTATAACCCCTATTACACGTCTTTTAAGGTGGAGATTACTTTCAACCCATCAATGCTCAATATACTTGTGTCTCGTCTTGTCTAATTTTTTTTTCTAGATAAGACATTTTAACTCCACGACGATTCTTTCTAGTTCCTTCCTTGACCTTTGCATGTCTTTTAAGGTGGACATTACTTTCAACCCATCAATTCTCAATATACTTGTGTCTCGTCTTGTTTAATTTCTTTTCTAGATAATACATTTTAACTCCACGACAACTCTTTCTAGTTCCTTCCTTGACCTTTGCACATTTCTCTCTTTCTTGACCTTTACACATTACTTTTAACTCCACGCTAATTCTGCCCTTCATTTTGCGACAGAGAAGAAGTCCAATATGCCTTCTTATTGCCCACAAAAGAGAGCCTGATATATATATATATATATTGGACTAATAAAAAAGCAACCAATGTTGACCAAGAATTGGTAAGAGGGTAGATATTTCTATAACCCCTATTGCACGTCTTTTAAGGTGGAGATTACTTTCAGCCCATCAATGCTCAGTATACTTGTGTCTCCTCTTGTCTAATTTCTTTACTAGATAAGACATTTTAACTCCACGACAACTCTTTCTAATTCCTTCCTTGACCTTTGCATGTCTTTTAAGGTGGACATTACTTTCAACCCATCAATTCTCAATATACTTGTGTCTCGTCTTGTTTAATTTCTTTTCTAGATAATACATTTTAACTCCACGACAACTCTTTCTAGTTCTTTCCTTAACCTTTGCACATGTCTCTCTTTCTTGACCTTTACACATTGCTTTTAACTCCACACTAATTTTGCCCTTTGTTTTACGACAGAGAAGAAGTCCAATATGCCTTCTTATTGCCCACAAAAGAGAGCTTGATATCTTTTTTTTTTTTTTGGGCTAATAAAAAAGCAACCAATGTTGACCAAGAATTAGTAAGAGGGTAGATATTTCTATAACCCCTATTGCACATCTTTTAAGGTGGAGATTACTTTTAACCCATCAATGCTCAATATACTTGTGTCTCGTCTTGTCTAATTTCTTTTCTAAATAAGACATTTTAACTCCACGACAATTCTTTCTAGTTCCTTCCTTGACTTTTGCACGTCTTTTAAGGTGGAGATTACTTTCAACCCATCAATGCTCAATATACTTGTGTCTCCTCTTGTCTAATTTCTTTTCTAGATAAGACATTTTAACTCCACGACAACTCTTTCTAGTTCCTTCCTTGACCTTTGCACATTTCTCTCTTTCTTGACCTTTGCACATTACTTTTAACTCCACGCTAATTCTGCCCTTCGTTTTGCGACAGAGAAGAAGTCCAATATGCCTTCTTAGTGCCCACAAAAGAGAGCCTCATATCCCTTTTTTTTTTTTTTTTAATTTATTTCAACTAATAAAAAAGCAACCAATGTTGACCAAGAATTAGTAAGAGGATAGATATTTCTATAACCCCTCCTACACGTCTTTTAAGATAGAGATTACTTTCAACCCATCAATGCTCAATATACTTGTGTCTCGTCTTGTCTAATTTTTTTTTTCTAGATAATACATTTTAACTCCAAGACAGTTCTTTCTAGTTCCTTCGTTGACATTTGCACGTCTTTTAAGGTGGAAATTACTTTCAGCCCATCAACGCTCAGTATACTTGTGACTCCTCTTGTCTAATTTCTTCACTAGATAAGACATTTTAACTCCACGCCAACTCTTTCTAATTGCTTCCTTGACCTTTGCACATTACTTTTAACTCCACGTTAATTCTGCCCTTCGTTTTGCCACAGAGAAGAAGTCCAATATTCCTTCTTATTGCCCACAAAAGAGAGCCTGATATCTTTTTTTTTTTTTTTTTTTTTTGACTAATAAAAAAGCAGCCAATCTTGATCAAGAATTAGTAAGAGGGTAGATATTTTTATAACCGTTACTGCACGTCTTTTAAGGTGGAAATTACTTTCAGCCCATCAATGCTCAGTATACTTGTGACTCCTCTTGTCTAATTTCTTTTCTAGATAAGACATTTTAACTCCAAGACAATTCTTTCTAGTTCCTTCCTTGACCTTTGCACATCTTTTAAAGTGAAGATTACTTTCAACCCATCAATGCTCATTATACTTGTGTCTCCTCTTGTCTAATTTCTTTTCTAGATAATATATTTTAACTCCACGACAACTCTTTCTAGTTCCTTCCTTGACCTTTGCACATTTCTCTTTTTATTGACCTTTGCACATTACTTTTAACTCCACGCTAATTCTGCTCTTCGTTTTGCGACAGAGAAGAAATTCGATATGCCTTCTTATTGCCCACAAAAGAGAGCCCGATATCTTTTTATTTTTATTTTTATTTCAACTAATAAAAAAGCAACCAATGTTGACCAAGAGTTAGTAAGAGGGTAGATATTTCTATAATCCTTATTGCACGTCTTTTATGGTGGACATTACTTTCAACCCATCTATGCTCAATATACTTGTGTCTCCTCTTGTGTAATTTCTTTTCTAGATAAGACGTTTTAACTCCACGACAACTCTTTCTAGTTCCTTTCTTGACCTTTGCACATTTCTCTTTTTCTTGATGTTCCCTTGTTGTCTCTGCTTCACTAATGTAGTGGGATTTCTCTAACATAATTTGGATATATTAATAGTTCTATACTCATTAATTCTCTGATATAGGACTTCTTTAACACAACTCACATGTGCATCCTAAAAATATTTTTGAGTGATGGTGGCCCACTTTTAATGTGCATCAGTATTTAGTGAATATCTCAATGAATGAATCTAGTAGCCAACCCGATTTTTGGGTAGTTGGGCATTGTGGTGTAGCAATGTAGGTTCGATGGCATACTTCATCATTCGGTCTGGAGAAGGAGATTAAGGATGAAGTTAGGCGTTGGAGATTTAAGATGAGATGAGTTGACGGAGAATTAGACCAACCCGATTTTTAGTCAGTATAGTCAACAAACTAGATTTGCTAATATCAGTGCCTTTTGCATTTCTCCAAAAACTAGATTTCTTCCTAGTGAGAAAACTGAAAGCAACCAAGGAGAGAGAGGATCGGGGCCACGAGCACAGCAAAATAATGGCTGAAAATAAGATGGTGCATTTCTTCTTGTGCTAATTCTACCCTTAGCTTTGCGACTGAGATGAAGTCCAATATGCCTTTTTATTGCCTACAAAAGAGAGTTTGGTATCTTTTATTATTTCTTGGACCAACCAAAGAGCAGCCAATGTTGATTAGGAATTAATACGAGGGTAGATATTTCTATTTATTATTTCTTGTACTAATCAAAGAGCAGCCAATGTTGACTAAGAATGAGTAGGAGGGTAGGTATTTCTATAGCCCTTATGACACGTCTTTTAAGATGGAGATCACTTTGAACCCATCAATGTTAAATATATTTGTCTCTCCTCTTGTTTAATTTCCTATCCCGATAAGAATAATTAACTCCGTAACAACTTTTTCTAGTTCCTTTCTTGACCCTTGCATATTTCTCTTTTCTTGATCATCCCAATTGTCTCTACTTCACTGATGTGGAACTTATCTGATATAATTTGGATATAATAATAGTTCTATATCACACCAATTCTCCATTATGGGTGTTCTTTAACACAATTCATACGTGCATCTTACCAATCTCTTCGAGTGATGGTGGCCCATTCCTAATATATATTAGTATTTGGAGAATATTTTAAGGAATGAATTTAGTGACCAACCCAATTTTCGGGCGGGTGGGCGTTGCAGTGTAGCAATACCAACCTGATGGCATATTTCATCGTTCGGTCTGGAGAAGGAGACTAAGGATGAAGTTAGGCATTGGAGATTCAGGTTGAGATAAGTTGATGCAAAATGATATATGAATTGGGAGTAAGATCAATACAAGTGTCATAACTTTTCTATGGAGCTTACTTAAGAGTCATAACTTTTTTTTTTTAGCTCATTTGAATACTATAAATTTGAAAAATCAATTACGTAAGTGCTATCGGCAATTTGCCTCACCTAACAGTCCAATGTGGACGCCCGTCATCCTATGTGACTTTGCAATTGTTGACGTAGAAAATTTTGAATATTTTTTTATTGTCCTTTTCTTTTGCCCTTTTTTTAGGGTCATCGAGGGTCATCGGCAACCTTTATTGGCTATGAAACCCCTTGCCCAATTTGAGCAAGGGCTATGTTGCCTTTGAGTGCAAAGGCAATTGCTAGATTTAGGTGACGTGGCCTTGCTTACAGCCACCTAGAGCCAACGAGGGCCTTCATGGTGTCTCTCGCAATTGGCAAGGCTGTAATGCCCTAGGTTAGGGCCTTTGTGCCTAGACCGAGTGAGGGCTGCCTTGCCAGATCTAGGGCGGTTGCAGGTGAGGTTGCCTCGCCTATATCTAGTGAGGGCCTTCATGGCCTCACCAAGGGCCTTCTTAGCCGAGGGCAAAGTGGCCCCTCGCGCGGTTTGGGTGAGGCTTTCGTAGTTGGCAAGGGTTGCCGATGACCCTTGCCGACCTTAAAATAAAGTTTAGAACATAAATAAAAAATTTTAAAATTTTAAAATGTTAAAAATATAAAAAATAGAAAAATCCATGTTGGATGGGAAATTAATAAAAGAATACATATAGGATGATTTTTTTCGAAATGACACTCAAATGATCAATTTTATTTTGACGTGGCACTTAAGGGAGTGAAAAGAAAGTTATGGCACTCAAGTGAGTATCATACGAAAGTTATGACACTTATGTTGTTCTTTTCCCCATGAATTAAGGGAGAATAATCCTAACACTACAGCTCACACATGAGAGAAAGATTGTTGAGGTTATCTTACATCAATTGTAGAAGGGGTTGATGGTCGGTTTTGATGTGTGAGGGAGATCTTTTGTGAAAGGGCCAATGGTCAATTTATAAGTATGAGGAAAGTCTCACCATTTGAGCAACCTTTTGGATTAAGAGAGGTCTAAGACCACTCAATATTTATATCAAAAGCCAGGTTGCGAACAAGTCTTTGCAACCTCCTCATAGCGAGTAAAACCGCCTAGGGGTTCAACTAATGAATTATTAAGCTCAGACCTAACTTGGGTTCCCCCAAATCCATATCAATTCACAACTTAGGATTTAAATTCTTAACATGCAAATGATTTTCAATTAAGAGTCACAACTATTCTATTTTTTGGTAGGTCGATTAGTAATTCAAGTAAAGTAACAGGAGAATTACTTTACTCCTACGAACGAAAGATTATGGGAATTGGGACTTAATTACGCTAGATTTTTCTAACACTTTTTCGGTACATCTTCTCTTTCATTTAAAAAAATGTTTTGCTAGCAACTTGCATTGGTTTTGCAAGCAGCTTGCATTGATTTTGATTTACTCCATAACATGTGAGGTGATGTGCACAACTATTATTTAACATTTAATGATCAAAGCGTTAAATAAATTGTAAGGAAAGGGAAGAATTACTCACCTCGGACCAACAAAAGCATATGGTGTGTTAGCTAGGAAATCACGTCATCATCCTAAATGTGATGTTTAATTAATAGGTGATTTCACTCAAATACTTTTTTTTTAGGGTTTTCTCTTATTTAAATGAGAATTACTTATATGCAATGCATGTAATACAATTACTCTAATGCAATGGCGTGCAAAGCATTTCCATTCTATCATGACACGCAATCCCTAATTAAATGACGTGCATGCAATTACTAATAATGTGCAGTTTAATTAAATGACGTAACATTGCAATATCTAATGATGGCAAAACTAATATGCAACTACCCTAACTTGACACGCAATTCTAATTAAGCGAACCTAAGCATGGAATTTCTAAATAAATAAATTTAACATGCAAATTTTATGACAGTTGATTTTTAAATTAAATGACCTAAAAATATAGACCACTAAATGACATGCAAACAGTGACATAGCATATATGATAACATGGAAGATGACGTTGAACATGACATGGAATATGACATGGTGCAATGACATGGCATACAATAATGTAGCATGATGACATGGCATACGATGAATGATGTGGTAGGATGATACACAACATGACGCACATGGCATGTAGTAATGAGTCAATGACATAGTAGTGATGATGCTAGCATAGTGCAATTATTTTATATGACATGCACATGATATATTTTTATATTTTTAATTTAAATTCGGAATTAGAATTTACTCTAACTGTGCATCATTATCTTTAAAAAAATCTACATCTATTTTTGTCTGATCTTTTTGAATTTTTCTTTATAAAAGCAAAATCAATTTAAATCAAACAAAAATAGAAAAAGAATAATATCCACATCAAACGAGGCATTAGATCACACAAGATATAATTGATATCCAATTAATTTTGGAAATATATTGACATATCATATCTCAAGATAAGGATCGAATTGGTTAATTTTTCGTGTAATCGTGAATCGTAGCATGAAATTGGATTAATGATCTTCTGTGTAATCGCGAATTGTATCTTGAGCATGAAATTAGATTGACGATTATAACACGTTACGAAATTAGGAAATAATTCCTAATTTAAGGGCTATTTGGGAATTCCATGGATACGATAACATTACTCAAAGATTCAAACAAGATTACGATTTCACAAATCAGACAGCAAAATATATGAAAATCAAGTTAATGAAAATTCTCATATAATTTGTGATATCACTTGAAGAGTGTTTCCAAACTCGGATGGACAATGGATCACGAGAATCGGAGGTTGAAAATCGGCGGATTATGGTTTGCTCGCAACAGTGATCGATAGTGGCTCAACAAAGCGGCGCTCATGGCGATGGGGGCCGGCCGTCAATGTCTTGGCCAAGGAAAGCAGCTCGGTGGGGAGTGCTCTCGGTGGCAAGTCGGGAGAAACCGCGGTAGGTTTTGCTTACGGTGCTGCAAGGGAATCTGTTGCACTTCCAGCAAGACTCAAACAAACCTGCAAATAATTCAAATTGGATCCAACGAATTTTGTTGACTTCATTGGACCCACTGAGCAAGAAAGCCAAGACTAATGATATTGCCGTATGCAACGGAGACCAAGTGCTAGCAATTTGAACATGACAGAAGCCCGATGGGGGCAGCGAAATTTACTTGACTTGGTACAAAATTGATGGGCGCTGTGGAAATTCAACCGCCTGGGATCTACTGAACTTGACTGGGACTCAGCTGAGGAAAACTCGGCCGGGACAGAAAGTCAGGTTCGTGGTGACCTATGAAGCACGGACACGTGTTGTATCCGACATGTGTCGGAGCGTGTCGGACACGTCAACACGCTTGGACACGGTTGGTCACGTGGTCAACGTATGTCGGATTTTCCAACACGCGGTCAACTTTTGCTCGACATGTTTGGACTCGCGTGTCCGGAAGAAGATGGAGTGTGGAGGCGAGGGCGGAGGGAGCAGAGACGGCTGCGAGCAACAGCGAGCCCACGACGGTGAGAGACGGCCAGAGAAAGAGCATAGACTAAGGGGAGGGCTGCCTCTGTGATGCTGCGATGGACGGCGATGAGGCTGCAGGCTGCAGCTGCGAGGAAGAGAAGAGGAAGGCAGTCGTGCGGCGAGGAGGAGAGGAGAAGGATCAAAAGGAAGAGGAGAGGAAGGGGGTCGTGTGGCGAGCCGCAAGGAGGAGAAGGATGGAGAGGAAGAGAAGAGGAAAGGTCGTGCGGTGAGCGGCAAGCGGTAAAGGAGTTAGGGTTTTCATGAAAGAAACTCAAAAATAATATAAAAGGGGACTGTCACTCTGATGGGTTGCGTGACTTTTAATTCGAGGGGGGAGGGGAAGTGATAGGACAGCCGGTGGTGGGGAGGGAAAGAAAAGTAAATATGGGGGTGGGGGAAATTTGGGAATGAGGGGAAATGGACGATGGCGGGGGAGGAAAAGAAAAAATAAATTTTGGGGTGAGGGGAAATGGACGAGGGAAAGAAGAGTGGGAGTGAGGATTTTTTTTTAATTGAAAAAATAAATAAATGAATTTAAAAAATAAAAGTATTGAATTTAAATTAAATTAATTAAAAATAAAAATATTGTACCTGTCGCGTCTCCATGTCTATGCTACATAGGTGGTGACTCGCTGGACTTGCTCCTTCGGCCCGATGCAGGGCTGTGTCCTGGTCTGGCAATGCAGCGGGGAATTCCCACAATCTAGATGACTCACGAACGGCAGCAAGAGGAAAGGGAATCTTCAGATTGGAGCAGCTGGTCGTCGGTAGGTAGGCTCTGGTGGGACGCCGAGATCTGCCTGAAGTTCGCTGGGTTGCTTCTGGGATGCTTGGGATCGGCTGGAGATGTCGCAACAGTGACGACGACGCTTGGCTAGCGTCGCGTGGAGCAACAAGAGGGAGTTGATGTAGCTGGTGATGGAGCTCGAGCGTTGGCTACCCAGAGAGGAATTCGCTGGTTGTCCCTTTTATACGTGGCGTCCTCCCTATGTGTTGCCCAATAGTGGAGACGTCTGTCCTCCTCTCTCTCTCTCTCGTCGCTCCTCTCTTCTATGTATGCCGAGCTTCCTCTCTGTTTTTCTCTCTTGCTTTCTTGTGGTCGTGTATCTCAATTCTGTGGCCTCTTTTCTGTGAGCGTATTGTGGTCCTTTTATAGGTGAGAGCGCCATGGCCATCAAGAGAAGTGAGTAGATCTTCTTTCCTTTTATGGGTGCTTCCGGACATATATTTGATTTATTTCCTCACTCTTTATTGCTCTTTTCCTGCACGTATATCTCCTTTTTATATTGGTGTATCTCTTCCATCGCGACCTACTACCTCGAGGGTCAATCCCAAGGGAATAAGTTTAGAGGTAATTGCTTATGAGATAATCCGTCTCTTGTGGGACGCCTTTAGTAGAAAGTCAATGATTGTTTAGTTGCATATTCTAGTTACTCTGTGATCCCTGCACCTAGCATCCTATATCCGAAGCCAACCACATTCAGTATCCCAAAGCTCCACAATTTATGGAAGTTAGGTGATAACTAGCTCCATTACAGATGACACAGTCAGCCACAATTTATAGAAGTTAGGTGATAACTAGCTCCATTACAGATCTCCAATGAAGTTGTGTCAAGAGCCAGACACAAATTATCCTATCATTACCAGTTCGAGTCCATCCGATACCGAATAAACTCAGTCCACATAAAAGATTCAAGAAATCAGAAGGCTTCATGAATCTCGACGTGAACGCCGCTGTAAATCATGACCCCAAGAAGTCTGGACACAAAAATGACAGCGCTAGACTCATCAAGCGCACAGAGCAATCACAGAATTGAAGTACTCCGCCATAGTATGGCGGCTGACTCGGGAACGTCCCGAGCTTTCCACCCGATCACGACTGCGAGCTCCACCTTGTGATCGAGCGACAGCAGGGGAGGCGGCACCTCGTCACCCCTGCATAGTCCAGATACGAAGACCTTGGCTTCAGGAACAGCATCAGCTCCTAGCCACAGGACAACGCGTACACGAATCGTTGGTGTCGAAAAATGGACCCAAACAAAGGAACTGATTCAAGCTGTATAGCGACCGAGTACGGCGATCTCGGTAGATTTCAAGAAATTGACGAAGGCAGAGAGAGTGTACCCTGGGAAAGGCATTTCTGTGTTCCTTGGCGTGGGCGGCGTAGTTGCAGCACCCCTAAATCTATCCATTACAGGGCCTTTCCTGCCTTGAGGGATAGGTCGCAACAATACTATACATTGAACGGCCATAAATAGAATTCTTGATTACTTAAAGAAAACAATATGGTCTATTCTATGGAAAACAACCAACAATACTATAAGGATATTCAAATGATAGTTCCAACTAGTATAATGGATAACAAGTCGACATTTAAATGAGTTTTTAAAGCTTGTCAATGGTGCAGCCTGTCGGGCATGAAAGAAGCAAACATATATAATTCATTCAATGAAGGACTATGACTTTATATCACTATTGACGGTTGGCAAAGAGAGTGAGTGGCTGTGGAATTTATTATTAAACAAAGAGTTATGGCCACAACAAATTGCGGCTACATCTTTACATTGTGATAGTGAGCCAACTATATCTAAGGCATATAAAATCTAAACATACTAGTTTGTGACATGAGTATATTCAACAATTAATTATTAATGGAGTTATTTTAGTAATTTATGTTTGGATAAATAATAACTTGACTATCTATTCATTAAGGGACTCTCGAGAGGTTTCATTTGCAAACACTGCTAAGGGAATGGGTCATAGACCAATTGATAATAGTCAAGCAAAGTGGCAACCCAACTTTATAATTTCTAACAAAATTATTAAAGTTAAATGGGTAACACCAAGCTATAGAAACTTGACGGTGATCAAGTATTGGGGCAAGGTTAATACTCATGGAAAGTTAGGTGGATGAGTGCAAGAAAACACTCTTAATGAAGTTCAAGGTTTTGCAAAGCAATGCCAAGGTAACAAATTTAGGAACTTCACTTATATGAACATAAGAAGTGGTGCTGTTTCTAATAAAAGTTGGATGAACTTTTGTAAATGTTCATAAATGTAGGAGGAGCACAAGGTCATAAAAGTGCTTAGGCATATGAAATTTCTAATTGAATGTGTATAAATTCAAAAGTGTGATAGTTTGATTAACAAGTGAAATCATGGTTCAAAATTTTATCTACTGTTGATTTCGTGAATGGAATTATTTACACTAATCGAAGTTTCAAATCGATACATTCTTGTATGTATGAATTTATCTAAATTAGTGTAGATAACCAACTAAATGGGGGATTGTTGAAATAATTTGTTATCGTAGAAGAGGTATCCTTTGATTAAGAGAAGACATGACTCTTAGTTATGAAAAAAATAAAATAAATATGACTCTTGGTCCTAAAAGAAGGTTATCGATAGTTATGAAAGGAAATTATTCTTGACATGAAGAGTGGTGATTGTTGGGGATAAAATACCTATTTCTAAAAGATGTGTTGATTGGTTGTCTGTGAATAGAGACCATGTCATAAATTATTCATAATAACCACAATTATTCATAAATGTTTATTCTTCAGAAATCTTTCATTTTCTCTTTTCATACACTCAACTTTAACATCGAGAGAAATTAAATAATTGTTGAACTCGTTTCTCTGCGGCTTTGGTTTATATCTTGGAAGTATATTTTTTTCTAAACCCCATAGTGACAATAATGGGGGCAAATATTGGTCCATGGAGTCCCAAGAAGGTAAGAACTACGGCCCATGCGATGCTTCTTCGGCCAAGCACTTTGGAATATTCACCTCTTAAGCAATGTTAACAAATATCTCCGAGATACTCGACGACAAGGGCTTTGTAAATATTTGAATAGTCATTTATAATGAACAGACATTAAAAGATTCTCTATACCTGACATTGAACTGGTAGTTGTGTTTGTTTGACTTTAGCTCTCTGGTACATGGCTTTTTCTTAATTTTGTAAAATGGAAATAATACCCCTATCTTTGAACAGGGAACGTGACGAATCAACGATTGGATCGAAATAGAAAAAAAAAAAAAAAAGGCGATAAATTACCTCCATGCAATAAGGAAAGTACTGAGATCTTGTTATTGTTTCGCCAATCTTTAGACATCTTTAATTGACTCTAGGCCTGTCCCTGATAGCCAAAGGTCTATGTATCATTGCATCAAAAATGAAATTTTTAGTGTTTTTTTTTTTTTTTTGGTGCTGGAGAAACCGGCTTGCAGCTGACAGCCGCGCCGTAAACCCCACACTTAGGCAGGAGGACCCACCACCCCTGAGTCACATTTAATACACCTAGCGCCTCCTCTGAGTTTTGAACCCTTCACCTCTTCGTTGAGGATCAGTAGAGTCTTAGCTAGTGGAGCCACCGCGGCCGGTGGTATGAAATTTTTAGTGTTCGTCTTCGAATTATGGCTCGGTAATGTTTAGACTTTGAATAATCTAATAATGATTATTTTCGACACCTAAAGTTTTGCGACCCGATTATTCATTTATTGTATAGAAAAATTAAGGATTGATTTTTAACCCCTAAACAAAAAAACATTAGAATTAAATTACATAGCATATAATTTTAGGAGCATTTATTATTTAGCTCATATTTTTCAATTAATTGCATTAGTATTGGACCAGTGGTGGATGGCTTTGAGGTTAAAATTTGATAAATTGAGCCTGTAAAAGGAGAGAAAATTTGGCTAAGCCTAGGGGAGGTATAGGCTGAAATTCATAGGCTTGAAGGGCTTTAATTGGCCTAATTTGAACTTAATTCAGCCATCTAGAGTTAATTAGAGACAAGCCTTGGGTTATTAGAACCAATCACATTAGAAAAGGCTTAAGTTAAGCCCAGGATATTGAAGTTAAACTAGGTTTGCATTATAAATAGAGCATTACGTCTCATAAATTAGAGGTCGGCAAATTCTTTTTTAGAGCACACAATTCATATTAGGGGTCATTAGTTCCTGATTGTTTCATTGAGGAACTGGGAGTTAGATCAGCTAGTGCTGGAACCGGGGATTGAACCGATCCAGTCCAGTCCGATTCCCGGGCGGTCCAACAAAACCAATGGACCGTGCTTGTCAGCCAAGTCGAGGGTGATAAATCGGAGAGGATGGCCATGGTAGGGTTGGGGTGGGAGGCAAACCACCGGGCGAGGGAGAGGTGGAGGGTGGAGATGATGGGGACGTTGCCAAAGGGATCGATGTCGCGGAAGTTCTCGACCCACGGTGGGAGCAGGGGAGGGGCGCATGGAGGAGCGACGTGTGGAGGAAAAGTGTGTCAGTGACTCAGTGGGACATTGCTTGGGACTTTGGTGAGGATGGGGACTTTGTTGACCGAGAGCTTGCCTTCGGAGAGTTCGAAGGGGTTCCGCTGGGCATTAGTCCGGAGGACAGTGGAGAGTGGCTTGGCTGGGTCGTTTGGTGGTGCGATTATCAGCAGATAATGAAAATGGAGAACTACTCAACGAAAGAGATAAACGAAGCTATTGGAAGAGAAATGCAGGACTAGAAAAATGACAGAGTTAACATGAATCTGCGAAAGGGAGGGTGACTAATTAAGCTTTGCACGGATTGATGTGAGAAGACTATGGATTGACGTGAGAGAGAGAGAGAAATTGGAAAGACTACTTTTTTCTTCCTTGAAAAAATGAAGGGGGCTGAAAATGAAGATACAGAATCAAGAAAAAGCATTCTCAAAAGATTAAAAAATCGATGTGGTCCGGGTGGTTCGATTCTCACTCTAAAATCGAGAATTGGATCGTCTTGTTCTAATTTCATGGAATAAAGAACTGGATTAGTACCTTTGAGAATCGTCTAGAACCAATCTGTCTAGTTTGTCCAATATAGTTTGGGTAGTTCTCGATTCGGGCGGTTCCGTTGAACACCCATAATTTAGATACACGATCACAAAAGAATTAAGAGAGAGATCGTGAGTGGGAGAGAGGAAGAGATCGTGACTGCCCTCAGAGACTGAAGATGGTGATGAAGCGGTGATTTTTGTAGTCTTTCTCGTGAGTGCAGTTTGACAATTTGGTCAAGCACCCACTCACTGTCAAGTTCAACAAAGTGAAGCTTTTCCCGGCCACAATAGGAAGGAAAAGACAAAAGGAGGCTACGGACTCAACAAAAAGTCAAGAAAAAGAAAGGCAATTGAGCCTTCCTCCGCGCCGGACCCATGACAAATCCAGGAGATCCTCCTCGGCATTCCACAAGTTCATCAGCACCGCTGCAACTTGGCGAGCTTCCCCGGTTCCTGTGACGTTCCAGCAGTCCCCTCACGCAGCTGCCCTCTCACCGTCTGCTGCTGTGCCCCCACCCTTCGCAACGCTGCTCCCTTCGCTGTCCAGCCTTGACGTCGCGAACTTGCTGCTTGAACTGACCGTGAGCCGCAGAGTCCCAAGTCCCGACGATTGAGCCACTGCCTTGGCCGTGGATCCTGCAACATCAGCGACTAGATCAATATCAAGCGTTACCATGAGCCTCCAGGGAACGACGAGTGACCAGCAACCTGAGTCGACTCCTAGTCATCGTTGCTGCATCTGAATCTGATTTTACAGGCATCCCTCCCCGTGAAGTCACGTTCCCACAAGTAGTCCCCTTGATGAGCACAAGTTACTGATGAGTTATTCACCAGCTAGCCGTTCACCGTGAGCACCTCAACCAAGAGTTACTAGTCGTGAGCCGCCCCTAATCGCATGCCGCCAGTGCCGCCCCGAGGAGCTGGTCACAATCTTGGTGCGATTGCACTTGGTTTATATTTATCCAGCCAAGAGATCTTCTCCAAAGGATAGGACTAAATCCTCAACCAAATACTTCGGCTCTGGATTGCCTTCGTCAGTGGATTAGAAAAACTGTCAATGAGAATAGTTTTGAGTCTTGAGTCTTGAGAGTTGAGTCTGGTGATCTGAAAGTCTTCAGACTCTAAACAGAAGGTCTGCAAATATCCAGACTGGGCGATAAACGTTTGTCGAACTTCAAAATATTCTGGAAAGATTTCTCAAACAATCTCCCCCTTTTTGATGGTGACAAAACTTTCCTGTAGATTTGAACAACTTTGACCTGCAAAACATTACTCAAGCAATATGGCTATCTCATAAAGATTAATAAATCAACCATACTCTGCATCCACAGAAAATCGGTTAGTCTTTCATGAGTAAGACCATACAACAACACTTGATATAAATGCAAACAGTCAAGCATCAAAATCCACACCCAAGTCAGTCAAATTCAAGTTCATACCCAAGTCATACTCAAAAACAAACATTCAAACACACAAAAGAAATTTATAGTCAAAGTTTAAAGAGTTCAAATTGCAATTCTCCCCCTTTTTGTCATCATTAAAAAGGTGAGAAAAGAGTCAAGTCTGCTTGGGAATGCGCACAATCTGGAAATCTCCCATCGACTGTACGATGCCTTCCAGCCTCTTCAAGTCTTCCCGTAGATGAGCCACCTCTTCTCCTTTGGCATTGGCTTGAATTTGAAGAGCGAGGTCTTTCATTTTATCAGCTAGGGTAATAGAAGATGCTTGTCTAGCATTCTTCAGGACTTGAAGTTCACAGTCCAGAGCATAGATTTGACCTTGCATTTCCAGAAGAACATCAAGGATATGACGAAAATTTGCTGTATTGTTCGTCTGTGTGCTCGCATTTGCTCTCTCGGATGGAGTGAAGGCAGACGATGGAACTTCGGTGTAATCGAGCAGATTTGGTGTTGACGTATCATGTCCTTCCTCAGGCATTTGAGAAGCCTGAAAATCTTCTGGATTTGCTGGTGAACGACTCACACCTTTACTGTTGACAGCATGTGGTGTAGTCCTTCCTTGCTTGCCATCTCCCCCTGTCTCTAGGACCTCAATTGGGGAAGAGTGATGGTCATGCTCTTCAGCGTCTTGATTCCCTTTCTCTCCGGCTTCATCTGCAGACTTTTCTTTCACTGCTTCTCCTTCTTCTTCAGCTTCTTTCTCTTTGTCTTCTTTCTCTTTCTCTTGTTGCTCCTCTGCTTCTCTTTTCTTTACTTGTCCCTCTTCTTCTCTCTGTTCTTTTTCCTCTGCTTCTTTTCCTTTCTTCTGTCGTTCTGTGAATTCAGGTACAGAACGTCTGGTCCTTTTCAATGCAGAAATAGTGAGATCTTCCTCTTCATCTTCATCCTCCAAGATAAGAGTTCTTTCTTTTCTTTTTGGATGGAGCACCCATGGGCTCCTTCCCTTTTCTCTTTGATGCAGAAGATACTGGAGTCTTCACTTTGAACTTCTCCATTGCCTTATTAAGCTCTTTCAGACGCATTTTTGTTAGCATTTTCAAACCCACCACCATTTTATCGCATGGTCGAACACAAAGAGTATGCGGAGGTTCAATGTTCAAGTGTCTGAAGATCTTGGTCACAAGACCTGGGTAAGGCAATTGGCCCTTATCCTTCACCATTGCTCTGTACATGTGAAAGAGAATGGTGTGAAGGAGAGAGAACTTATTCCCTGTATTGATTGCGTACATCAATTTCGCCTCGGAGTTAGACACGTCAGTCTTGGATGTAGACTTTGGCCTGATACAGTTGATCACAATTTTGTGAAGCAAGATGTTAATGGCACGCAATCTTGTGTAGGTAATTCTTCCCTCTGTATCCCTGTCTTTGACAAGCTCCAGTGTGGCACAAGCAATCGAAACTTTGATCGGTTGATAGCGTCCTCTTTCAACTCCAATTATATCTGCCAACATGTCTACATTTAACACATAGTCTTGGTCTCGAACACTGAAGGATATTCTATTCGCATCTAAAAAGCTAAGATTCGAATAGAAGTATGTTGTCAATTGCGCATAACCGTCTGTGATATCGGGGCAAAATTGCTCAAGTTGAAGCAGATTGAACTTCTCCCTTAAGTTCACATTAATGGCATCCAAGAAATCGAAATCAACACTCCTAGGGTTTATCACCCCTCGTTTCAACAGTCTGAAGAACAGATTCTCCTGTTCCTTCGATTTAAACAAATCCATCCTTTTTCCCCTTCACCTTCGTAGCAACACCCATTCTAGGTTGAAATTCACTGAACATTTTATCATCATCGTTCCCGTCAGTCGGATTCAGTCTCGATACACGAGGGTCACTTGGAATGTTCGCAAGTGCTTCCTCAGCCTTTCCTTTGAAGCAATTCCCAAATCCTCCATTTGTAGCAAAAAGATATACTCATTCCCATAATTCTTATCTTTAAGGAAATCATCTACGTAGTTCAGCGGAGTTCCAGTGCTCTTCAATGCACAATAGAGCTTGTAAATATAAGAGGGTTTTTGGACTCTTACAGGGTTTGCGTCCTCGATTATTTCTTCCTCCGGTTGTTGACCCGTACCTTGTGGGGTAGATGGTGAAGAGTGACGTGGTGGAGAGTGAATCGGGCTCTGTTGCTGACTCGGTAAATCTTCCTCTTCGGTGAGATCGAAATGGGTAGGCCCCTCCCTCATTCTCTGTGGTCCCCTGTTCGCGATTCTTGAAGACTTTCTCAAAGAAGACATCATTCCTTGTCGTTGAAAGATTCCTTTACTCGCTTTCCCAAGAAAATATGACAACTTTCTCGAAGATGAACACAAAGTAGAGACAAGATTGGGAGGAGAATGCCTTTTTAGGGTTTTGAAGTTTAAGCGAGGAAAAAGTCTATATATAACTCAGTTTAAAAAGGAAAAACCAATCGGCACAAAGGAAAGTGAACAGACGCCTCTTTTAAAATCGATAACCGCCAAATAGAAGTTAATCTTTTTGAAAAGACAAGTTTTCGTTTTTCACGGAAATTATAAATTAATTGAACTAATGATCGTACCTTTTCGAGATTAAATATAATAACAACTTACAGTCTATAGCCATGAATGTCTGAGTCTGAGAGTTGGAGAGTTTCTAGACTTTAACTTCCTCAAGTTTCAAAATGTTAAGTCTGGAACGGATAAAATCGAATTGATTCTTCTCCAAAGGCTTTGTGAATATATCCGCTAGTTGATTTTTTGAATCAACAAATTGAATCGAGATTTCTCCATTTTGAACATGATCTCTAATGAAATGATGTCGAATCTCTATATGCTTTGCTCTTGAGTGAATGATTGGATTTTTAGTGAGATTGATTGCGCTGGTGTTGTCACATCTAATCTCTGTGCATGAGTCTTCAATTCTAAAGTCTTGTAACTGTTGTTTTATCCATAGAATTTGCGAATAGCAACTTCCAAGAGCTACATACTCTGCTTCTGTTGTTGAGAGAGCCACAGTGCTTTGTTTCCTTGAAAACTAAGACACTGTCCTGCTTCAAGCAACCGGCAAGTTCCCGAAGTGCTCTTTCTATCAGTTCGCAACCGGCCAGATCTGCGTCCTGAATATCCTTAAGATTAAAGTCTCTCTTCTTAGGATACCAAAACCGATGCTTGAAGATGAAGCAACGTATTTAATAATACGTTTCGCAGACCGAGATGGGATTCTCTAGGATCTAATTGAAACCTAGCACAGATGCAAACACTCAACAAAATGTCAGGTTTAGAAGTAGTAAGATAAATAAGTGAACCAATGATGCTCCTGTACAGCTTTTGATCAACTTTCTTCCCTTCTTCATCTTTGTCTATCTTCAAAGAACTTGACATCGGTATGTCGGTCTTTTTGCACTTTTCTAGTCCAAACCTTTTGACAAGATCATTAGCATATTTTTCTTGATAAATAAAAGTTCATTCCTTCAATTGTTTTACTTGAAGACCAAGAAAGAATGTCAACTCTTCCATCATACTCATTTCAAACTCATCCTGCATAGACTTAGAAAATTTCTTGCACAGACTTTCATTAGAGGATCCAAAAATAATATCATCCACATATATTTGAGCAAGTAAAAAGCTTTTGTTTTCCTTTTTGATAAATAAAGTAGTATCTACTTTACCTTTGACAAAACCATTCTGTATTAAGAACTTACTTAGTCTGTCGTACCAAGCTCGAGGTGCTTACTTTAAACCATACAAGACCTTTTTCGGTCCCGAAGACCGAGTTTGGCTTCTTTGGGTCTTCAAACCCTGGTGTTTGTTCCACATAAACTTCCTCATGGATAAATCCATTTAGGAAGGCACTTTTGACGTCCATTTGGAATAACCTGAAATTTTTATAACAAGTAAACGCAAGTAATAGTCGAATAGCTTCTAACCTTGCTATCAAAAGTAAGTCTCATCATAGTCTATTCCTTCTTCTTGCGTATATCCCTTGGCCACGAGTCTTGCTTTGTTTTGTACGAATTTTCCTTTCTCATTCATCTCGTTCCTGAATACCCATTTAGCTCTAATAACGCTTTACCTTTTGGTTTAAATGTCAATTCCCGGACATCATTAATGTTGAACTGCTGTTCGAGCTCTTCTTGCATAGCTTCAATCCAGCTTTCATCGATAAAACTTCTTCTATGCTCTTTGGTTCAATTTCAGAAATGAGAGCCACAAAGACTAGACTCTTCACGCCTTTTGGATCTGGTGCGAATTCCTTCATTAATTTCGCCGATAATGAGATCTTTGGGATGACTGGACTTATGCTTCCAGTTACTGGTTGATTTGTCTGGTTGATGATCTCTTTCTTTATTTGAATCTTCATAAACAGCTTGATGCTGGCCTTTCAGAGTTTGAGATACTTCTTGAGTTGTAAGCTTTGGAGGGTCTGGAGCAGGTTCGGACTCTTCATGATGAGTCTGACTGGATTCATCTTGCGTAGAGTCTTGAAATTTTACATTCATTGACTCATCCACAGACTGGCTCTTCTTGTTATAGACTCTGTAGGCGTTGCTTGATGTAGAATATCCAAGGAAGATGCCTTCATCTGATCTTTTTTCAAACTTACCAACTCGATCTTTTGCATTTTTCAATATAAAGCATTTGCAACCGAACACATGAAAGTATGAAACAATAGGCTTCTTACATTTGAATAACTCATAAAGGGGTTTTCTCTAGAATAGGTCTTAAGAAGACTCTATTGATGATATAGCACATTGTTGAAACAGCTTCAGCCCAAAATCGTGAAGAAATCTTACTTTCAATTAAAAGAGTTCTAGCCATTTCTTGAAGAGATCTATTCTTTCTTTCCACAACTCCATTTTGTTGAGGAGTATATGGAGAGAAGAACACATGCTTAAAGCCAGATTCATCACAAAATTTTGTAAAATCTTGATTTTCAAATTCACCTCTATGATCTGTTCTTATACTTGAGATAATACATCATTTTTCATTTTGAACATTTTTAGCAAATTTTTCAAAATACGAGAAGGTTTCGGACTTACTTGCAAGGAAATATACCCAAGTAAAGCGGGAGTAATCGTCCACAATTACTAGGCAATATTTCTTACCTCCAATGCTTTGGGTTCTGGTTGGTCCGAAGAGATCCATATGCAGTAATTGTAGTACATGATTAGTAGAGACATGATTTATTGGCTTAAATGAATTTCTTACCTGCTTTCCCAGAATACATGGAGTGCATGGATCAGACTTTTGGTATGGTAATTTGGGTAGACCTCGAACAAGCTGCTTTGATGAGATTTTGGCTAATTGCTTCATGTTGACATGACCAAGCTTTCTATGCCATAAGCTTGCTTCGTCTTGAATTGAGATTAGGCATTGCGATTCATTTGGTTTCACATCCAGAAGATAGATATTTCTATGTCTTCGACTCATGAAAGATTGAGTAGAGTCTTTACTGGTTCCAGAACATGTTCCTTCTTGAAAGAAGATCTTAAAATCAATATCACACAATTGGCTAATGCTGAGAAGATTGTAATTGAGTCATTCCACTAGGGAAACATTACTTATTGTGAGATTTCCAATTTTCACAGTTCCAAATCCCACAATACTTCCTTTGTTGTTTCCTCCAAATGAAACTTTTCCACCATTTACTTGAACAAGCTTTATGAAGCAATTTGAGTCTCCTGTCATGTGTCTTGAGCATCCACTGTCAAGATACCACTTTACCTTTTTCTTGACGGAGACCTACATTTAAAAGAGAGTCTCAAGCTTTCTTTGGTACCCAAATTTTCTTGGGTCCTTTGGTGTTAGTAAGATAAACAGTATTAGCCCATACTTTCTTAACAGGTTTCCAAACCATAGGACACTCTTTTTCAAAGTGATCCGAACTGTTGCACTTTGAACACCTAAGGGCATTTCGACCTACAGACTTTACAAAAACTTTCTTGAAATGATTTTTGTAAGCCTCTCTTGAGGGTGTTTCCTTAATTCTTTCTTTTACTTTAGGAAAATCAATTAAAGGAATTGTTTCTGCTGTCATACCTAGACCGGACTTATTGAAGTAAGGTCTTTGAGTTGAAAGAATTTTTTCAAGTTTTTCGGACCCTATTGAGAATTTCTTTGAAATATTTGATAAGTCAGTTTTTAAAAGAGCATTTTCTTTCAAAAGATTATCTTCATCTTCTTTAAGAGTGGAAACATTCAAGTCTAAACTTTTAACTCTTTCTTCTAAAACGTTTTCCTTTTGTTTTAGAGCTGAGTTTTCTTTTTAAGTTCGGAAATTCTTTTGAGAGAAGTCTTAAGACTAAAACACAGTTCATCAATATATTTAGAGATTTTGACAGGAATTTTAGAATTACTTGCCTCAAATTCACTGTCTAAGTCTCGATCCAGACCAGTCGAGTCCGATTGTGCCATCGGACATAGGTTGGCATATTCATTATCACTTTCTTCACACTCTGTATCACTCCAGGTTTCGGCTTTGAGAGCTTTTCGAAACTTTTCAACTTTTCCTTTCTTCTTTTTCAGAAGAGGACAGTTGGGTCTGATGTGTCCGTTTTTCTTACATTCAAAGCAAACTACATCTTTGTTTGATTCCTCATCATCAATAGACTTGGTTTGCTGTCTTTGAAAACTTTGTTTCTTTGAGTTGAACCGTCTTCCTTTTCTATTTAGTTTTCTGAATCTTCTTATCATGAGAGCAAGCTCCTCATCGTCCATATCATCTTCAGAATCAGTATCATCGAATTATCATTTGATTTTAATGCAATGGATTTCTTACCTTTTGGATCTTCATCTTCATTAATTTGTTCCACTTCATAAGATTGAAGAGTTCCAATCAACTCATCGACAGATAGTGGCATAATTCTTTACGTCTCTCTTATTGAAGTCTTTACGTGATTCAAATCCTTGGAGAGTCCACGTAGTAGCTTGTTTACCTTCATAAGATCAGAAATTGTTTATCCTTGATTCTCAAGACCATTGACAATATCTGTAAAATGGCTAAACATGTCAGTTATAGATTCTCCTGGTTTCATTTTGAAGGTTTCATATTGATCGAGGAGAATGTTAATTCTGGTTTCCTTTACTCGATCTGTTCCTTCATAGGTGATATGTAATCTATCCCAAACTTCTTTTACTGTAACACAAGAAGATATTCTGTTATATTCAGTTGGTGACAAAGCACAATATAAAGAGTAAATTGCTTTTGCATTGAGTGCTTGTCTCTTGATTATCTCTTCCTGAGTCATTCCGCTGGTCTTAACAGTTTCTTTCCCTCTTTCAGAGACTGATGCAGCTGTAGGAGTAATTCCTTTTTCTACAACGTCCCATTCTAGAGGATCCTTTGATCGTAGGAAGGCTTTCATCTTGTTCTTCCAGATGTTGTAATCCTTTCCATCAAAGTAGGGTGGTATGGTATTACTTTGCCCTTCCACCAGCTCTGGTGCTAGCATACTAGCCATGGATCTTTTACTCTGAAGTAAAACACTTCAAATAAAGTGAGTACACAAGCTCTGATACCAATTGATAGAGCTAATATAAGTACCTAGAGGGGGGTGAATAGGTACATAAAAGATTTTTCTTGATAATTGCACAATACTAGATAGTTGATAGATTTGAGACAAACAATAATCAAAGTAAGACTGAGAGAAGGGAAGAGAAAATTGAACACGTGGTTTATAGTGGTTCGGCTTATTTCAAGCCTACGTCCACTCTTCTGCACTGACAGCCTATTGGCTGGATTCCACTATGAACAAAGAGATGTTACAGTGTTGTTCTCCATTGATTTCTCGGTGTAGATGATCTACCACACTCGCTCAAGGTGTCACTAAGTATAGACACTCTTTGTGTATACAATTTTCGCTCAAAATGTATCGACTAATAATCAAGGTGCTTCAGATTCTGGAATTTCTCTATCGATCATGCACTAAAGCAACTAGAACGTCTTCTTTTTATACTCCTTTATGCCATCATACCCGTTGGCACTTACCAAAGGAATTCCTCCAATCTATCCGTTGGACGGAATCAATCAAGAAGATCATTCGAGCCATTAAAGGAACCTAATGATAGCCCATCAATCCTGTTCACCCATACAACCAGGATCTTGGTTTCCAAGAATAGAACATTCAAGAATATTTTGTCGACCATCGGATCTTCAAACGATCTTGATTACGAATAAAAGAATCCGTTATATTTATCCAGCCAAGAGATCTTCTCCAGAGGATAGGACTAAATCCTCAACCAAATACTTCGGCTCTGGATTGCCTTCGTCACTGGATTAGAAAAACTGTCATTGAGAATAGTCTTGAGTCTTGAGTCTTGAGAGCTGAGTCTGGTGATCTGAAAGTCTTCAGACTCTAAACAAAAGGTCTGTAATTATCCAGACTAGACTGATAGAAACATTTTGTCAGCTTCAAAATATTCTGGAAATATTTCTCCAACAAACCTTTCAACTCCCACCTTCACAAAAGGTTGCCTCTTCCCTCTGTATCATTTTGGCCGAATGTAATGAACGCGGTGGCAGCTACCAAAGCTTCCACAACGTGGTGCACCCCGACCTCTCTGCTGAACCGGGGTTCCGGAGTCCAGGGTGCAGTCAACAACCTCACATGCGAATGGATAGATTGCTTGTGTTGATTTCAGAGCAACCGCAAAGAGGATGACAAAGACAAAGAGCTCAGTAGGCCTCATTCTTGCAAATAATGTCCTATCATCTGGGTCATAAGTGTTAGCCTTAAATGCAATGGACTTCTTACCTTTTTTTATCACATTTATCTCGTCGTTCAACTTCATAGGCCATTGAAGTTGTTATTAGCTCATCCATTGTTAGAGGTATGATCCTCAGTGTCTTGCAAATGGAGGTATTCATGCAATTCCATTCGGTTGGCATAGTTCTTAGGATCTTGTTCACATTCTCTTCATTGGTAAATGTCTTTCGTTGATCGGCAAGACCATTACTATCTTTGTATACTTAGTGCTCATCTCAGTGATAGTTTTGTCATACTTCATTTTGAAGGTTTCACACACTCCCAAAAGTATGTTTATCTTGATTTTCTTTACTCTATCAGTGCCTTGAAAAGTCACTTGAAATCTGTCCCAAATCTTTTTAGCTGTAGTGCAAGTTGAGATACGATTAAACTTAATAGGAGATAAAAGCACGGTATAATGAATATAAAGCAATAGCATCTTAAGCCTGTCTCCTGGACAATTCTTCAAGAGTTATCGTGGCTTGTGGAGTTGTTTAAGCTATTGCAAATTGCTTACTACCATAAAATGTTGTCGATGCGATTGCTCAACGGGTTGAGCACCTTTAACTCCATTTTAAACAACGTCCCACATTGTTGGATTTCTAGATCTGATATATGCTTTCATCTTGCATTTTCGAGTAGCAATAATTTGTTCCATCAAAATAGGAAGGCCTTGTCGTTAATTGTCCTTGATAGACTCCTGCACCAATGGTCTAGCAATGGCAGATCTTTATGCTCTTGAAATAAAACAACTTCAAAATATATGAGCAACTTGCTATGATACCAATCATTATGGCTAAACATGCAACACAAAGGAGGTGAATAGGTTGAAAAACAATACTTGAGATATTGTCGAATTATTAAAATAAAGTTTAATTAAGCAAGAGCAATTTAATATATGCAAGAGCAAGTTGATAATCTCAAGTGTAATGTGCTTATATTAAATAAAAGTGGAAATAAATAAAGAAAGATAGAAGATTTTGCAGGCAGATCTTATAGTGGATTGGCATAAATCAAGCCTACATCCACTCTCATAAACTAACAGCCACTAATATGTAGGAACCCACCAGTAATATTTTGAAAGGTCATAACATAACCTGTGCCACTCCTACTCAAAGCTAATAGATCACACTACTAATCCCAAGCACTAATACAACACTCGTACACTTCTCAAAAGAGACTACAATTAGTGAAGCACTCTTAGTAAAAGAACTTCACACTCAATGATACAACAAGAGTGTAATTGTATCAAAATAAAGTTTTCTTAGTTTGTTCTCGCATTCATGTCTTCTCTAGCGTGCATTGATCTTCTCTTATAATCTTTTAGTATTTAAGCTAGTCATTAGATAATCTTTAGGAAGATCAATTCAGACATTGAAGATAATCAACACAATTATCAAGAGATCTGATTGCCCCTACAATCAAATCTTCCTAGCGTAGTATCATTTTCATGGATCGAATTATCTATATTAGATAAAAAAATCTTTACCACCAAATCGATTTATAACTAATTGGATTCTCCTTCAGGTATTTCTTCCAAAGTTGTCTACTACTTTCTATTAAAATTCCCGAGGTTTAAATTTATAGTCAATGGAATATTTGGCTTTTCAAATCATAGTATATAATCCCATGACTCGCATTTTCTTCTCAAGTGATATAAGAACCTGCTTCTATCAGCAATACGTAAGTCTATTAAGGCTTCCTGTAGTTGTTGATTTATGTAGTATTCCATTTCATCTTCTTGAGTATTAACCAAGACTGCATAAATACTTCACCTCGTTACTGTACCTCCAAGTCCCCATGAACTTCTTGTTCTCTAATTTGTTCACTTTCATTAAGGTTCATCTAGCTATCATTGGTCTATCAATTTTATAGTTCAAGTTCTAATATTTGGGAAAACTACTATGCTATTTTGAAGTTGACTAAATCATTAGTCTATATTAATATTTGATAAATGCATATGTTGTCTTGTCTCAAGTTGAACTAATGCAAGGAGAGCTTTATCACCACTAATAAAACCTAGAATATAATATAGAAATTTGATGATGGCCGGATGGAGATTAATAGAGGTGAACAAGTTAGAGAATGGGAAGTTCACTAGAACTTGAAGGTACCATGACAAGGTGCACAACTTATATAGTCATGGTCATACTTAGGAAGATAAAGAAGAAGGCAATACGTTTATAAAATATCGGCAGGAAGCCTTGATAGGATTGTTGTGTCGCTGACAGAAGCAGTTCCTTATATCACTTGAGAAGAACATAGGGTGTCTTGTGATTATAAAAGGAAAATAACATTACAAGTGCTATAATTTTTGCACAATGCCCACTTAAGTGTCACAACATTTTTTTTTTTTTTAAATCACTTGAGTGCCATAATTTTTGTATAATGCTAACTTGAGTGTCATAACTTTTTGCCTGATCACTTGAGTGCCATAAATTTTAAAAATGTTCATTGCAAATGTCATAACATGTAAGATTTTCGACACTCTATGTGAATGTTTTTTAAAGTTATTGCACTCAAGTGATTCATTTAAAATTGCAATGCTCAAAACATTCTCTTATAAGTAAGTAGTCGAAAAAAAAAAAAGAAAGATTATGACTCTCAAGTTAGTGCCATATGAAAGTTGTGGCATTTGTGCCTTACAAATATAGTTTTCACTACATTGGCAAATCATCTAAAGGTTTAGGACTAAATTCATAAAATTGAAAAGTTTAGAATTAATTTGGTCGTTGTATAGCAAGTTTTAAATTTTTGGGCAATTTTTCCTGGTATAACCTATAGCATAAATGTTACTTATGATTAGCATCCCTGTGGAATGCCCATCCGATTAGGGACTGAAAGGTTATGCTAGATTCTAGATTACTTTTGGGAAGCATCCCCATGACTACATGACAGTTTTTTCTATTCACTGCATGCTAACGACTAAGTTGGAATTCTAGGCATGAGGCGTTTACCTAAGGATGATCTATTCTTACCAATATTCAGAGGTCTTGAATATAATTCCTATCTTATTTCAATTCTTCTCCTAAAATTACCCATACATATATATGGGCAATGGAAAAAGATTAAAAAGAAGAAGAAGAAAATTTGGCAATTCCTTGTTGTATTAGGCGTTTACCTAAGGATGATCTATTCTTTGTTTACTTCTTCTTCTTCTTTCTATGTATTAACCCTTGATCAGTTAATAGGTCTATTTTCGGACCAACCGCGTGAGAGCCAGATCCTCCAAACTCGCCCATGACAATAATGGCAGAATAGTGGCCATCAATCATGTATATCAAAAGTCAAAGCTCATGTACGAGGTCAGATCTCTTAAAGAATAATGACCATAAATCATATTATATCAAAAGTCAAACTCATGTTCGAGGTCAGATCTCTTAAAGAATAGAAAGAAGAAGAAGAAGTAAACAAAGACCAACATCGAGTGAGGAAAGAGGAGAAGAATAAGATAAGCAGTAGAAGGTCAACAAAGAGCAGTTGTTTCGAGCAGTTGCTAGTTGGGTGAGGTGAGAGATGGGGAAGTCAGACTCGATTGAATCCTATAAGAGGGCGGGTGTGGGGTTACGAAGGTCTTCGCACGAGCTTTAGCTTTTAGGACGAGGGAAAAACTTGGTTAATGTCGCTAGTGAATAGAATGTCGCTAGTGGAAGGAGGGGGCGATGACTATACGCAAGACGGAACCGTCGATCTCCGTGGAAACCCTGTCTGTCGATCCAAGCGAGGCGGATGGACCGCCTGCTCCTTTATCGTTGGTACTTTCTCTCTCTTTCTCTCTCTCTCTCTCTCTTTCTCTCTCTCTACAAAAGGATGACTAAGAATATATACGCAAGCCCTCCTGAATGTAACACAGTAAAGGCACTATTCCAGGTTTCCAAACAAAATGAGATTCCTTCTGCTTTAAATTATATTTGTCTGTAGACAAAACTCAGCACCTGAACTTGACTAACTCGGGAAAATAATTTCTACAATAGAGAAATTTTGCAGGTAGTAGATAGTGAAGAGAGCCAATAACACCTCCCAACAGAAGAGTCAACCCATAACTTGTCATTTGCCACACCATTTATATCCCTAATTTCAGCTTTAGTCTAATTACAGACAGTGAAAAGCAGGCTCCTTAACATTAACTCCAATTATAAGGACAACATTTGAAGCATTTATTTGACCCATTTCTTCTAATACTTAAATGTTTAAAATAAGACAATTTTCTCATAGTAATAGTCCATTGGTTCATATATTTTCAAAAAAACACTTTATTTGCCTCTTATTTTATATTTCTATGTTTAGTCTTGAAGTTAAAGTCCAACCTTTACATGTGAGGAAAATTGTTATAATATTTAAATATTAAATCATACATTTATCCAACAATTTAACCTCTTAAAATAGTTAGTAGTAGTCCCATAAAATTTTACAAAGTTCTTCTAATCATGCATCTTCAACTGGAAAAAAAAAGCAATGATGTCTTATTGTCAATTTCTCCATCGAATTACATAAGCTCACGTGTAATTTCACTTTTCTTCATTTTCCATGATTTTATGGTCATATATATTTTCCTTTAGTTTAGATTTGGACTCAACATATTAAGAATTCATAAGTATGCAACCACACTCTCAATGTATCAAATAAGTAGGTGTTTCACATAATTTGACCTAAATTTTCACGATATTTATTAGTTCTACATCATTGTCATTAGTGTGATGAAAAACACGAGTGCAATTTTTTCATTAGAAAGATTAGTAAAAGACTTTGAGTCAAGTTACGTAAATTTCAGAAAATTATTTTCATATCTCACCTTTCGAATTAACTTGGTTTGTTTTATTATTTGTTTTTCGCTCGGTTATTCTTTGCTTTGACCCGTTGACTAAATGGTGCAGTGTATGAAGTCTTCGAGAGGATGGCATACTATGGAATTTCATCCAACCTCGTCATGTACTTGACCAAGAAGCTTCACCAAGGCACGGTCGAGTCGGCCAACCACGTCACCAACTGGGTCGGCACCATTTGGCTCACTCCCATCCTCGGCGCGTACATCGCAGACGCCCATCTCGGCCGTTACTGGACCTTCATCATTGCGTCGGCCATCTATTTTGTGGTATGTGTTATGCAACATCACCCTGGAAATGTATCTCTTATAGAGAGTCGTTATCGGCTCAATATGTGAAAATCATGCCGAGCCAGCCTGAAAATTCAGCACTATAAACTTGTTATGCTAGCAAGCATGTAATCCAAATCGGGTCACCCAATTTGTTAATAATCGATCTTGAATCCACTCAATCACTTTGAGATCGGTTCAATTTTGAACTCAAATTCTTAAAATACAATGGGTCTTTCTTAAAATTTATCATTTATCTATTCATGATAGTCGCATGTGTGTATGTAAATGCAGTTAAAAACGTGTGAATTAAGCTTTCGAGCTATTAGTATTTTAAAACTTGACTCTAGTGAAATTTGACCAAAAAAAAAAAAAAAAAAAAAGAGTACAAGTGAATGTTGAAATGCTGGACTTTTCTTCCCTGACACCAAAGACTTGAAATTTTGACCGGACACGTGGAGGATGCCCAATGCTTCCAAATGTCTGGCATGACAATTTATTTAGAGCTTATAGATAAATAATGAGTAATTTAGTAATAAAGACAAAATATGATTAGGTAGAGAATACTAAAGTCTATGGATTAAATTGAAAACCCAGTAAAAGACTTATTACGGCATTTAGTAATTGTAAAATAGATCTTAAATTATGAGAACATTGCTCAGTAATAGGAATTAAGCCATGTATTACTCCCAAATCAATGTTCCTAATTACCATTTTTTTTTTTAAATACATGTAATGTGGAGAAAGCATCTTATCTTATACACCAATTAAAATTGAGTTTTTTTTTCTCTTTCTTTAACATATTATATAACCACTTAACTGAAATGCGATTGAGTTGCTCATCTTGCAAAAGATATTTCTTTTCATCATGGGTGAGACAACTAACTAGCTTACTTCATGCAGGGCATGTCGCTGTTGACCCTGGCCGTCTCGCTTCCCGGACTGAAACCGCCTCCGTGCTCGGAAGCCAACGTCAACAATTGCAAGGAGGCCTCCATGTTGCAACTCGCCGTCTTCTACGGTGCGCTGTACACGCTGGCGGTCGGGACCGGTGGGACCAAGCCCAACATCTCGACGATCGGTGCGACCAGTTCGATGACTTTGACACGAAGGAGAAGGCCAACAAGCTCTCCTTCTTCAACTGGTGGATGTTCAGCATCTTCTTTGGGACCTTCTTTTCCAACACCATCCTTGTGTATGTCCAGGACAATGTGGGCTGGGCTCTCGGGTATGGGCTTCCAACCCTTGGGCTTGCAGTCGCGATTGCGATCTTCCTCATAGGCACCCCAAGATACCGGCACCGGGTGCCTGCAGGCAGCCCATTCACGAGGATGGCCCAGGTCATCATGGCCGCTGTGAGGAAGTGGAGGGTGCAGGTCCCGAGCGATCCGAGGGAGCTTCATGAGCTCGACCCACAAGAGTATGTTGGCAATGGGAAATTCAGGATCAACTCGACACCAACCTTTGAGGTAGTAATTTGCTTCAAATTCCATTTCTTCTGTGTTCCAATCTGAAATGTTGATACATCAGCTGTCCATTGAAATAGTTTCCACAAAATGGGTGATTGTTTGGTATACATTGAATTTATGCCTTTCGTTTTGTGATGATTTAGCTACAAAGTTTTATTCTATCCATTGTTAGATGAAATGCTAGTTTCCAAAAGCAATTGCTGTCATCAAATCATCATCACATGTGTTTTCAAATCAAATTGGTAAAATCGTAAGTAGATTCCTTAATTTTTATAGTTGTGGCACACATGATAGTGTACCTACAGAGTAAATTGCTGGCAAAAGGATTTATCCATGGACAATTGATTGAAACAAGGACGTGCAGCAATTGAACATCGTGTGGCTCACTCTCGATGCAGATTCTTGAACAAAGCATGCGTCCAAACTGGCTCGACTTCTCCGTGGAAACTATGCTCGGTCACCCAAGTCGAGGAGACAAAACAAATGTTGCGGATGATCCCGATCCTGACCGCAACTTTCGTCCCGAGCTGCATGATAGCTCAAGTCAATACCCTCTTCGTCAAGCAAGGAACTACCTTAGACAGAAGAATCGGCAGCTTGAAGATCCCCCCGGCGAGTCTAGCCGGATTCATGACCATATCAATGCTTGTGTGCATCGTGGTGTACGACCGCGTCTTCGTCAAGATCATGCGAAGATGGACAAAGAACCCGAGAGGCATCAGCCTTCTTCACAGGATGGGGATCGGCCTTCTCCTCCACATCATGGTCATGAGTGTGGCATCGTTCACCGAGAGATGGAGGATCCGAGTGGCTAGGGAACACGATTTGGTCGAATCGGGAGGACAAATCCCGCTGACGATCTTCATTCTGCTTCCTCAATTCCTGCTCATGGGAATGGCCGACGCATTCCTGGAAGTAGCGAAGATCGAGTTCTTCTATGACCAAGCGCCGGAGAGCATGAAGAGTCTGGGCACGTCTTATTCATCGATCACTTTGGGTATCGGGAACTTCCTCAGCAGCTTCCTACTATCGACGGTCTCGCACCTCACCAAGAGGCCCAGCCACCACGGGTGGATACTAAACAACCTGAATGCGTCGCACCTTGACCATTACTATGCCCTCTTTGCAGTGCTCAACCTCCTGAATTTTGCATTCTTTCTGTTCGTGGCAAAGCTCTATGTGTATCGCGCAGAAGTCTTGGATTCGATGGTGGTGCTCAAGGAAGAACTGAAAGTACATAACCTGGAAGCCGCGGTGTCATAGCTCTGGCTAAGTAAAATGCCACATATTGGAGTTGTGTCGATAAGAAGATTGTGAAACAATGCTTATAGCCTAAGCTTTACTTTGTGAAGAATATCTAGTGCTTGTACGGCTCTTCGAGTCGTCGCTACAATGCGTGCCTTTACATTTACATACAGAAGATGATGACAACTATCAACCAAATATAAGTTTATCGGTTTTGGAACCCTACCTTTGGAAGTGGTAAAGTTTTGTACTTTATGTATTTCTTTCCCTACAAATCAAGTCTCCTACAATATACTCGAGTATATAAATAATCATCAAAATTTAATGAAAATATTAACAATTTCTATCTCAATAATGACCATGACAATGTTGATGCTGATCTATCTTCACTCAACTGTTTTGATGGATGATAAATTGCTAATTTCAGCTGCAAAGACAATGACAACCTCAATGGGAAAATTTCTCCTACTGCAATCACCAGCAACCCAACATAATTTTTCTCTATGATATCCAAAATAATAATGCACTACTAAAATAGCTGATTCGCTACTCGATCGTTCATGTGACACAAGACATGCATTATTGTTTTTGGATCTAATATACTCAACCATTCTGTTGTCAGAGCCACAGATTGCTTTTTCCTCGTCTGATCGGCTGCATTCTCGTCAATTTTGATGATAACACTGCCTTTGATTGGCCTCTCCTCCCGAGGTGAACTGTGAGGGGTTTAACGAGTTTGCAATCAGGCTGGGAACAATCCTCTTGCGAGGTGAAGGTTGCACTTAGCTGTGCCCTCCCAAACCCTATCGATGACAACTATACAAAGGAGACAAGGAAAAAAATGTCAATATTGAAAATTGGTGATGATAATTGGTGTCGAGATCAATCCATTTAAAAGTAAAATGCGACCAAATTTTTTCAGTCACTCTATACATCTGTGGGGTCAAGGAATTTCTATCCCATACTAGATCAATTCCCAAGTCTAGTCCAAGAGAACACGAACGAAGCCCTTGTGTGCCCAGTCACAATGCAAGAGGTGAGGAATGTCGTGTTCCAATCGGCAAATGCACTAAGGCTTGATGGACTCAACGGCTAGTTCTTTCAAGATCGCTAGGAGGAAATCAAAGGGGATATGTTCTAGAAAGGTAAAAAGGTTCTTTGATTTAGGTAACCTCCATCCTGAACTTAATAAAACCTATACTACCCTTATCCCCAAGGTCCCAAACCAAGAGAATTTATCCTAATTTCATCCCATTAGTTTGTGTAATTTTGCATACAAGATCATTTCCAAGGTCATGGCAAATTGTCCCAAATCTTGGCTCCCTGAGATTATAGTGATGGAACAAAGCACCTTTGTTAGTGGAAGGCAAGTCCAAGACAACATTATGCTAGTCCAAGAAGTGTTGCATCAACTAAAGACCACAAAAAGAAAGGAAAATTTGTGACTTGATATGCAAAAGGCATACAATCATGTGGAATGGGACTTTTTGGAAGCATGGATGAAGAAAATGGGATTTTGTGAGAAACAGTTTTCCCTAGCAATGGCATCTATAAAATCGGTGACTTTTAGTGTTGAGTTTAATGGAGAACCACTAGACTTCTTTTAGCCAATGAGAGGTATTCGATAAGGTGACCTTCTATCCTCCTACTTGTTTATAATTCTTTCTAATGTGCTGTCTCACCTTCTGAATAAAGTAGTAAGAGAGGACAACATCTTAGGAGTTTAAGTTAAACATGCATTGCCCCACCTTATCTCACTTGTTGAGGACGATGCAATGTTCTTTCTAGATGGAAGATTAAGGAGTGTTGGAGTTTTGCTACAGTGTTACATCAATATTACTTTGCTTCTAGACAAGCTATAAACTTAAACAAGTTAGGAGTTTTCTTCAATCAAGGATGCCCAAAATCTTTGAACCGAGGAACATAGTTACAGAGCATAGAGTTCTTG
Source organism: Eucalyptus caleyi (assembly GCA_014182885.2). Taxonomy (NCBI): domain Eukaryota; kingdom Viridiplantae; phylum Streptophyta; class Magnoliopsida; order Myrtales; family Myrtaceae; genus Eucalyptus; species Eucalyptus caleyi. Next base: position 42,515,609 of record CM024470.2, read on the forward strand.
TAATAGATAAAACTGGAAAGTATTTGGGTATTCCATTTGATTGGGATAAATAAAAAAGGAAATGTTTTCTTGGATTTTGGCAAGAGTAAATATGGGTACATTTGATAACTATTATGTTCTCGGAACAATTTATGCTCAGAAATAGTTTTTTCTAATGTTGTTCATTAGATAAGTTTTTGAACATTCGAAAGTATTTGGTAATTATATAAAATTTCTATTCCCGGAATAAAACTGCGTTTGTACTGATTATCAAATTTTTTTGTGACTTAAAATTTCTTTTAATTTTTTAAATAATTTTATTACATTTTTATCTTCTTATAGTCAGTTTTTGGACTTGGGCAAGCCTTGCCTAGCCACAATGAGGCTTGAGTCATTGAGGCTTCACCTCATTAGTTGCGCTAGGGGCCAGCGAGGTCATCGGCTAGAGGAAGGAGATGAAGAAAAGAAAAAGAAAGAAAAGAAAATGAAGAAAAAAAAAAGGAAAAAATGGTTTGGGTTAATTCTTGAGTTGTTCCCGAATATAAAGAAGCAACTCTTTTATACTTCTTGATTCAATTCCAAATATATTTTCTAGAGCAATAAAATTACCAAAAGTATTTTTGTTCTTTTTTTTTTGTCTAGGGAATAAAAGAACATAAATAGTTACCATTTGGCCGATTATCAAACAAGGCATGAGAATAGTTACTGGGTATATTTGGTAACCATTTTGTTTCCAGAAATAATTTATGCTCAAAAATAGTTTTTTTTTAATTCTATTCCCTTGCAAGATTTTTTTGGACATTCGAGGCATTATTGCATAAAATTTCTATTTCTAGAATAGAAAAACAATAGGAACGCGTTTGATATGACTCTCAATTTTTTTGTGACATAAAATTTCTTTTAATTTTTTAAAAATTTTTGTGATTTTTTTTTTTTCTCCTTCTCTTCTTCTTCCTCCTTTAGTTGTTTGCCGGGCTCGCAATGGTTGGCGACTAGCTAGACGAGGAAGAAGAAGAAAAAAAAAAGAAGAAAAAAAGAAAGAAAATGGCTTGATTCTTGAATTGTTCATGAGAATAAAGAAATAAAATTTTTCTATTTTTTAAATTAATCTATTTATGAGAATATATCTTTTTGTGGGAATAGAAAAATTAACTAACATTACTAAATGGATTTTTTTTCTTTTTGTTGTTCCGACAAGAAAAAAATAGAAATAGCCAAGAATTGATTAGTTATCAATCAGGCTCTTAGATGCCACACACTTTCTACTTCACCACGGAGTATGTACTTATCAGCAAAAGGTTATCTGACTCTAATGAGGATGTTGCCTAGATCTCGTAGAGAAAAAACTTGAGAGTTTCAACCAAGGCAAATGTCTTGACTTGCTCGGCCGAATGCACTTTGACCATTCACCAGCTCTCCATCTCGATTCCTGAAAACGCAGCTAAAAGTTCTATTCGTCGTTCCTGGTAGGAAGGATCCACCGATGTCAATTTTGAGGGTTTCTTTGATCGGGCCTCTCTAGATCTGTGGTAAGGGGTTCTCAGTTGTTTTGGCCTTCTTCTTCGACCTTACACAACTAATGAAGGATTGGTTTTCTTCCATGGCTGAGCCAATTAGGTTCTGTGGGTTTGGCTTTTGACGGTGAAAAACAGTGTTATTTCCTTTTTTTCCAGATCCGCTAGAGAACTATAGCCAGAAGGCTGAAGCTTGTTGAACTCTGGTGGAAACTTAATATCCATTAATCAATTTGGCCAAGACAGGCGAAATGGGTGTCTGTTTCACAGGCTCTGGAATGCTTAGGAAAATGAGTTAACGAAAAATGTTTCATTAGTTAATGAAAAAGGTTTTCCTACCAAAGTTTAAATTAATGATATCATAAATCATTTTTGAAAATATAACTAAGTATCAACACTTGAACTAGAAATTTTGTGCTTGGCCACAAGAATGTCAGTGTCCATTCTTGGGCCCTTGGCAGCGAGGCTGACTCCCTAGCACCCCTAGATGTTTGAGACCCTGGGTCTATTGAGGCTGGGCCCATGACACTAGTGCTTGTGCCTAGGACGCCAGGCCCGGTAATATCAAGGTTAAGCTCGGTCCCTGATGCCTATGCTCAAGTCCATCAAGAAATTTTTTAAAAAAATTATAACACTCCATTTTACATGCAAACTGAAATTTAGTTTAAGAAATGGCATGGAAATACATAATAAAGAGGCAAATAAAGGACCTGGCAATTTTTAAATTCAAAACTCTTGCTATGATACAATGTTAAATTTTGTGATATCACTATCTATTATTCTATAAGATATGAAATTTTTAAAAAAGATGACAGTGATTCAATATGTAATTATTTTAACAGACAACATATAGTGTCCAAAAAGGGACAAAAATGAAGACCACCTTCCCGCCAACGAGATCTGAATTAAAAAAATTCTACAGCTGAACTGCATCACCATGACTGGAAAAGAAACATAAATCACGAGAAAAATAGCTGATCACCAGTGTTAAAGAAGCTGACTTGAAGACTGCATCTGTGGCAATGCACCGCATCTGTGGCAATGCATAAGAAACGAAGAAACATTTGAAGATAGTAAATTCAAGACTGACTGGAAGAGAGAGTTTGCTCATCACACGTGTTTGCAGAGCTTGAAGACTTGAAACAAAAGTAAATACACGTGTTCTAATTCATTAGAGCGGTTAGTCTGTTAGATGTAAAATCGAAGTTGTTAAACCGGTGTTGAGTCGGTTGATTCGTTTTTATCATCTTCCTTCCTTAAGTATAAAACTACAGAGAATAGCATAGAGAGAAATGGCGAGAAAAAGCAAGAAGTGTAATTGAAGAGCAAATAGAAAAGCTCTCAGTTGAATGTATGCTTTGCTCTTATTGATTCCAGAAGTAAAGAAATCCTTTCTCTACATCTTGTTTTCTCTGTTCTTCGTTCTCTGTTCTCTGTTCTTTGCTTCTCTGTTCTTCGTTTCCTCACAACCAGCACGTCAAACCCAGGAACGCTTTGGCCTCTCCTCGAAAACGACTTAATGCCTCTCTCTCTCTCTCTCTCCTGAAAGCAAAACTGCAAGGGAAGAGGAGTGAGGGAAGTATTTATTGAGGCGGGAAGGGCCACGGGTTCGTCTTTCGCTTTCTTATGAGTGAGAGAGAAATGAAATGCCAATGAAATTCTTGTGAAATGAAGTGTGAATTTGTCAGATCATATTGGTTTTTAGGCATTAATTCCGCAGAGAGAGAGAGAGAGAGAGAGAGAGAGAGAGAGACTCGGTGAATTTGACGACCAATCCTGGATCGTCATCTTCGGAGGGCGAAGCAAGTTTGGTTTGCCCGTGAAGCAAGTTAGGTGTACTTCTTAGGAGCTTTCCTTCTGAAAGTTCAGTCCTTTAAGATGCAACTAGCACGCCGACAAATGGACTGAAAATTCAACTCTTAAGTCAATGAACTAATCTATTTAACTTTCCATGTCCCCAGTGCCAGCTATTCACCAGCTCTTTCATTGTCCACTTCTCGGTGCCACTCTTCTCCAATTATTTTTGTGTTCCTTTTCCTCTAATATTTAAACAAGGGAAAATTTTAAATAAGAACTTGAAGTGCACTCAATTTCTCAATTAAGAATTTGAAGTTAATATTGTCTCAAATATGAGGCTTAAAGTGCTCTCATTTTCTCAAATAAGGGTTTGAAGTGGTATGTTAATCTCAAAGAATAACTTGACCTCATGGGCTAGTCAAGGGCATTTCCACCCTTTATATTTTCTTATTTTCTTCACCATTTTTTCCTTATTCTGTTTTTTTCATAAAAAGACAAACTAAAAAAAGAAAAAAAAAAGACTAAAACTTCAAAAAAATAGAAATTAAAAATAAAAAAACTCTTGCCTCTAGCAACTACCCCATCGATGGTGGGGCGTTAGCCATGGCGAGTCGGCACCTAAGTGAGGACCAGCAGCCTCACCGATCACTCATCAAAATTGGGAGAGGGCCGCAACCCTCTCCCAAATTTGGTGAGGGTTGCCAGCCCTCCCCTCGATCTAGACCCTCGCCCAAATATGGGGGAGGGCCATGACTCTCTCCCAAATTTGGGTGAGGGTCAATAGTTTTGGGAGGGTTGGAGGCCCTCACCCAGATTTAGAAGAGGGTCATGGCCCTTTCCCAAGGTGGCAACCATAGGTGAGGAAGGTTACTAGTTGCCTGTATTTTTTTTATTTTGATTTTTGAGTTTTAGCTTTTTTTTTTTTTTTGAGTTTTATTTTTTGTGAAGAAAAATAGAAAAAGGAAAAATGAAAGAAAATAAGAAAAAGTAAATGATGCAAATGTCATTGACTATCTAGTGAAGTCAGGGCCTTTTTTGTGGTTAACATGCCACTTTATGCTTTTATTTGAGAAAATGATAGCACTTCAAATTCTTATTTGAGAAAATATTTACTTCAAACCTTATTTGAGAAACCAAAGGAACTTCAAGCCCTTATTTGGAATTTTCCCTTTTAACAATGTTGTTCTTCCATAGGATTGGTGGCTCATAGGTTACCAAACCAAAACTTAGCATTGCGAGGAAGATGATTTAGATTAAATTGTCTCTGGACAAATGGGATTATATATGATATTTCGTGTTATGAATAACTAGGAGATTGAAAATTGGTGTCGCCCAACTAATGAAAGCGGATCTTGGTCCATGGTCCCCCCATAAGGTAAGAATTCCAACCTGTCCGGTGCTTCTTCGGCCAAATACTATATACAAGTGGGACTCCCACTTTGGAATATTCATGTATTAGGTAGTGTTAACAAATATCTTGGAGATACTCATCAACAAGGCCTTCATAAATATGTGAATATTCATTTGTTATGGACGTGAACAGATGTTAAAAGATTCTCTAACGTTGAACTTATTTCTGTGTTTGTTTGTCTTTTAGGTTCTCTACTGCCTGACTTTTTCTTAATTTTTTTAAACGGAAATGATACCCCTTTCATTGAACAGGGAACATGACGAATCAACAACTGGATCGAAATAGATTTTTTTTTTTTTTTAAAAGGACGTGGTAAATTACCTCCAGGTAATAATGAAAGTACCGAGAACTCGTTATTGCTTCGCTAATCTTTATACATCTTTGGTTGACTGTAGGCCCGTCCCTGATAGCCAAAGGTCTCTTTTATATATCTTTGCATCGAAGATGAAATATTTAGTGTTCGCCTTTGAATGATGGCCCGGTAATATTTAAACTTTTAATAATCTGATAATGGTTATATTTTAGTTTTCGTCGTTGAACTGTGGTATAAAGTTTAAACTTTTATGGCTAAAGGGTTATATATAGCTGAAGAATTATCACTATGGGGGGAAACTACACACTGCTCCGAAAAATTGATATTTCATTGGTTTTTACTCCTTTGTATTTATTTTTATTTCACTTGGTGACCTACACGAGCTGATGTGATATAATCTAAATGAATGCGCATGGAAAAGAATTAGGAATACGATAGATGGTGCGCTTATTTAAATAATTGATTGAAAGGCGATACATTAATATATGATTATGCTAAATCTTGTAAACCATCAAAGATACCTAATAATAATTTTGTGCATATTAAAAACCAAATAAGGAAAGAAAAAAGGCCCGAGGGGGGGTTGCTTTTGCTGTGATGTCAATGGGGCATATTTGGAGTCGGATCCTAGAAATTTTGGATCTTTCCCAACTCCAATGTTTGTTTCGTTAACTTTCACACCGTAAGATACCATCAATAACGCCTACAACATTTATTTACATAAAGAATTAGATCTGCTGGGTTCAATACCCATTACCAGCTAAAAAGAAAACCATAAAAAAAGAAAAAAAAAAAAAAAAGAGCTTTCGTGATGTATAGGTAATGTCTTATGAATCGACATTTTCTTATTAAATTTACTTAATCATTCAAAATTCCATTAAGAGTAACAAAATTCCATTAAGAGTAACAAAAAGTGCCATCTTTTTCTACAAATAGTTGTTCCCAGGGGTCATAATTGCTCAGCAAGTACGTAAGAGAGGAATTCCCAAGAATCTATATTGATACATAGAAAAACGATGCAATGGTAGTTGAGAAAAATGATGTGTGACCCTCTCGCCTGAAGCAGTTAAGACTTATCCATTTCAATGGATTGGGCGGGTTGTTTATTTTTTTATAGCAGCCAGATCCTTGAGGAAATATTGTTGCAGTATTTTTTAAATATAGGCACATATCAATATATCTAAACCCCATATTGAAATGACTAATTTGTCCTTCCTGTAGACTCATTTTAGTGTCTTTCCTATGATTTAATGGTTTTGTTTTCATTTAGTTTTGCATGATTTGAGTGGGAGCAAAAATTTAGGTTCTGGGTTTGGCATTCTTGGAATATAGTGACCCTTTCTTAAATAGGACAACAAGATAGTTCATGTGAAGGTGCAAAATGGTCTCTAAAATAAAATTCAGGCCAGTATCTAATACTTTTAGAAAATGGAGGTATGAAATAGAAAAATAATAGAAATTCATTTGGTAGTGTTAGCTAATTTTAATATTTGACGGGATATGAAAGTGGTCAAGGAATAGATTTGAAACAAAGATAAAAAGTAAAAAAAAAGTTACTTCTTATTCATAGGAACAATTTTTGAAAATAAGTATGTTTTTTTTTGCCTTTATATTTTAACCTATCACCTAGTCGAGATTCAATATTGCTTGGCCATGGCGAGGCCGACCTCACCATGGCTAGGCAAGGTCGGGTCTGGCTAGGCAAGGTCGGGTCTTGACCTCACCAGGGCCGGTGAGGCTCCCTCGAGGCTGACGAGGTCATAGGCTCTCGTCTCTAGCCAATCGTTAGCCATTGCTAAGGCTCGATAATTAACTAGAGGAGGAAGGAGAAAAGGGAAAATAAATTTTAAAAAGAAAAATCTTAAAAATTAATTAAAAATTAAAAGAAATTCTACATCATAAAAAATTTTTTAAAGGTTGTACCAAATATATTTATTTTTTTTCTATTTCGGAAATATAAATTTTATGTAGTTTCAAAACACACTCTTTTGCTCAAAAATTGTTCCAATGAATAAAAAAAAAATTTATAAAAAAAATTATTTCCAAAAACAGAAATATTACCAAGTGGTCATTAGGTGAAATTTGAGGTATATTATTTTGTATTTTTCCTAAATATAATGATATATCCCAATTTAATTTTTCATTTATCTATTTAATAATATTTTATTTTATTTATTCAAAGGCCCCTCCAAAGACACGTATTTTGACCATCGTAATTCATCTTCTCTTGGAGTTTGTTTGTTTAGTGTAAAATAAATAATTTAAAAATATTTTCTTAAGAATGATTGTCAATATTGCTTTTAAAAATAAATGAACAAAAAAAAATCGTTCATCATTTAGATATAAAATATTTAGATATAAATCTTTAAAGTTTTTTCAAATCGTTAATTTTTTGTGAAACAAACTCACTGTTAATATGCAAACTAGTGGAGTAAAAAGGGGAACGATCCAGGTGAGAGTAGATGATGCTTTACGCTGGAGAGAAATTGAAGCGACTGTGGGGACGTAATAATATAGTGCATCTGTATAGTGTAATTTTCCACAGAGAAGACGGACGGTAGTTGAGGAATAGTCATCGACGGAGTCCTTGTCAATACCCGTAAATACCCTGTCATCTTCAGGCTCATCCCCCTTCCATCTTCTCCGCTCTGTATCTCCCACGATCTCCCGTACAAAGTAAACGAAATGGCTGCAGTTGCAGGTGCAGGCAGAGAGTTCATGGTGAAGTGGGGCAAGAGAGAAGTGGTGGCGGCACCACTGCCCATGCAAGAGCATTGGCTGCCCATCTCTAACCTCGACTTGCTCTTGCCTCCGCTTGACGTAGGCGTCTTCATCTGCTACATCAATCGAAAGCCGGAGAGGTGGTGCAGAGGCTTGAACATGGGTCCATGGTTGGTATTCTGAAAGCCGCCTTGGCCCAAGCTCTGGTCTCCTACTATGCTCTCGCCAGAGAGGTGCTGCAGAACTCGGCCGGTGAGCCTGAGCTCCTGTGCAAAATCACAGGGTCGACTCCATCGAAGCTTTCGCAGACGTTGAGCCCGGCCATCTCAACCTGTATAATCTCGATGAAATCATTGAAGGGAAATTGGTGCTCACAAAGAAACGCAAGGTGTTGACACTTAAATTTTGACAATCAAGTTATTTTTTATTGCATAAAAGTTAGGAATTAATTTGATCCTTGAAAAAAATATAAGAATGCATAGTCTAAAATTTTAGGTGCATTCATTTTTTAGTCATTGCATTGGCATTAAATTGATGATGGTGAATGGATTCAGAAGAACGGGACTCTAAATATTTTCTTACAAGGTCATGGAATATACTTTATCGATTCCTTTGTGGTTGTGTTTACATAATCTTGAACTTTTGACAATTGAAAATATGAATATTTCCTTTCTATGAACAAAGCACTTATCCTTAGCATAATATATGGAATCGACCAACCTGTGAGCTGATATTTAGTTGAAAGAAATAAAATCGATAAAGATTATTCAGCATACACGATCAAAAGGAAAGAAATATGCATGAATCGCGAAAAGATGGACTCACGGTCAAAGGAGGGAAGAAATGGACAGATCATGATATCTTTTAAGATGAAATACGATTTGTTTTCTTTTTGGTAACCCTGCCCGTTGATCGTATAAAAGAAACGCTTCACGACCGAGGGCGGGGGCTTCTCGGGGGTTCTTCAAAAAATACCACAAAAACAAAAGAGAAAAAAAGCTGTTGAAGAAGAAAGGAAAAGTCTGCAGAGGGAGCAGAAAGTACAGAAAAGCAGCAGAGAGAGACGAGTACCGTGAGGGGGACGTGAGAGGACTAGAGAGAGAGAGAGAGAGGGGACGTACGAGGGGCTAGCAGGAAAAACATTAAAAAAAAAAATGGTTTTATAAGTCCCTGGCAACCGGGGAGACTTGTGGAGGAATTTAAATATAAATCTTATAATAAAAGCATACCATATTCACTTTAACAGTGGAAGCTAGGCGCGTTTGTTTGTGTTTGTTTAAAAATTGTTAGAACGTAAATAGAAAAAAGTATTTCTGCATTAGGAACAATTTTTGAACAAAAATACGCGTATGGTAAACTTGTTCCGGGAATAAAAAGAAACAAAACATGTTTGGTAAATTTGGATAATTTTTTTATTTCTTTTATTTTTCTATTTTTTTCTTATTTTTCCTTTTTTTCTTTTTTCTTTTCATTTTTTTCTTCTTTTGGCCGGTCGCCGGCGGGCGAGCTCGAGGCCGGATCCGGGCGAGATCGAGCTCGCCCGTGCCGCGCGAGGTCGGCCTCGCCTTGATCCGGCGAGGCCGAGCTCGCCCGGCGGGCGAGGCGCGGCCTCGCGGGGCCACCGCCCGGGCGAGGCCGAGGCTCGCCGCGCCGGGCGAGCTCGGCCTCGCCGGATCCGGGCAAGATCGAGCTCGCCCGGGCCGGCGTGAGGTCGGCCTCGCCATGGGCGGGCGAGCTCGAGCTCGCCCGGATCGGGCGAGGCCGACCTCGTCCGGCGGCCGGCGAGCCTCGGCCTCGCCGAGCCACCGCCAGTGCCGGCCATGGCGAGGCCGACCCTCGCCCGGCTACGGCGAGCCTCGGCCTCGCCGGGGACGGCGAGCGTCGGCCTCGCCGGGGGCCGGCGAGCCTCGCCGTGGCCGGGCGAGGCCGCCGCCCTCGTCGGCCGGTCGCCGGCCATGGCCGAGGCCGGCGACCGGCCAAAAGAAAGAAGAACAAGAAAATAAGAGAAAAAAGAAAAAAATGTTTCGATTTGTGTTCCGAAAACAATAAACACAAAATTTGTGTTTCTTGTTTTCTTTTTTTTGTCACAGGAACAAAAAACAAAAAAGGAACAGAAAACGCACCCAAACGCGTTTACTTCCTTTTTTTCCCGAACAAAAAAACAGAAAAACTGTTTAAAAACAAAAAAAGAAATACAAACAAACGGGCCCTAAAATGAAAGGGAAAAAAAAAAAAAAAGGATCACGGCATAAGTAATATATATATATATATATATATATATATATATATATATATATATATTTTTTTTGGTGAAAACGGCATAAATAATATTTTTGCAATGGTGATTCTTACATTTTTTTTTTCAATTTGTTAGATTTTGTTAATGAAATTTTTTTCCAAATGTTCGAAACAACATGTTTATTTTTTCCATTCAAATTGGTTATTACGTTAAAGTAGTAAATGAAAATAGAGATGGAGACAATTAATCACAGTTAACTAGTGATGTGGTGTTGACGTGGCATCCCACAAGACTTTCAAATTTTTTTAACTAGTGATGTGGTGTTGACCCATCAAGCATCAATGCCACTCACAAGGCCAATGCCTATAGTCTGCCGATGGTTAAGGTTGCGGTGATCTGAGTAATGAATGGTCAGGGTAGCACAATGTTAGGCTAGCCCAATCTTGCTAGGAGTTGCACGACCCTAGCAACAATTGGCTGAAGAAATTAACATGAACACTAACTCATTATACACAAAATAATCGCTGCCAAACCTATGGACTCTCTTGCACCATTTGCTTTCGATTTTATGCTAGCCTACCTTTAATTTAGTCATTTAAGGGTAAAAGTAATATAAGTCCTCTGATAATTTCATAAAAGGTGATATATATATACTTTCATAAGTTGTTGCGTGACTTGTCAGCATTTTCATTTTTAAACTATCCCATCAGGTCAGAGAAAATATTGGGTGGTCATTACCTCAGTCCTCCCCTCGACCCAAACTACTGGGGTGCTGCACCTTCCTGCCTGCACCAGTTATTTTCGAAGCTCCATGAACGACAAAATATGTACTGCCACTCCTACTCCCCAAAGAATCGTGGAAAATGCGCTCAGAAATTGGTGTATCTTTTAGCATATTTTCCTTGGTATCTGTCTCCAAGGGCTCGAATCCCCGGACTCGATCGGATCGGAGGACTTGGATTGAAGATTTATGGGTCAAACCCTAGTTCTGCGCGCTTAGACACGGAAGCCTGACCTGCGAACTACTCGATACCCAAACTCGTTACTCTACGGCCGTTTGGGACTATAAATGCCGGCCCATCTTCAACCAAACAGGTCCATCCCTCTTCCTTCTCCTCTCTCTCTCTCTCTCTCTCTCCCTCCCTTCCTCTCAAACTCGCTACAGAGTACATAAAATGGATAAAGATGGAGGTGCAGGCAGAGAGTTCGTGGTGAAGTCTGGCAAGAGAGAAGTGGTGGCGGCACCACTGTCCATGCAAGAGCATTGGCTGCCCCTCTCCAACCTCGACTTGCTCTTGCCTCCGCTCGACGTAGGCGTCTTCTTCTGCTACGCCAATCCAACCACCACCGCGTCACAGAGGTTGGGATATGGGTCCGTGGTTGCTGTTCTGAAAGCCGCCTTGGCCCAAGCTCTGGTCTCCTACTATGCTCTCGCCGGAGAGGTGGTGCAGAACTCAGCCGGTGAGCCTGAGCTCCTGTGCAACAATCAGGGGGTCGACTTCATCGAAGCTTTCGCCGACGTGGAACTCCGCCATCTCAACCTGTTTAATCCGGATGACACCGTTGAAGGGAAACTAGTGCCCACAAAGAAGCGAGGCGTGCTTGCTGTTCAGGTATTGATATTAGATACAGCCTCGCTATATATCGTTTATCCATCTCAAGAGATCATATCACCGTATATGCACCCGCACCCATTTTCATCTTCATTTCACCTAAATCTATAGTCTTTTTCTTATATATTTTATTTATGCATAACCAGCGTCGAACGAAATAGTGTATTTTCTGCCTCTAGTCTATCAGTCTAATTTTCCAACTTTACTTAGAACGGTTCACAAAATTGATTCATTCATCGATATTGAAGTTTTTCAATAGGTATTGAATATAAACTAACTGTTTACATCATCACTTGGCGTGCGAATTTGACTGATCGATTTGGATACCCTTTACCATTGTTCAGAAAGAAGAATAATGCTAGGATTTCGATCACGCCTAACAGCATAATCTATGATTAAGACTTTGTTTGTTTCACGGAAAATATTTTCCAGCATTTAGTTATTTTAGGAAAATGAGTCAATGGAAAACTATACTTAAATCCAACCAAAAAAAAAAAAAAACAATCAAACGAGAAATTCAGGAAAATGATTTCCTTTTTGAAAGATTGGAAAACATTTTTCAAAATATGATTTGGTATTGGTGTGGGTCTTTGGCACACAGGCTTGAGTTCTTGTTTATGAAACGTTCATTCTTATAAAAATATTTAAAAATTTGAATATTTAATTATTTTTCTTTTTTTTTTTGGCTTCATTTTGGCCAATTGTGGGCCACGGTGACAATCATCGATTGGCCCTAAGCTAGCTTGAGCCTCACCAGAGGTCGACAAGACTTGAGCTCGAGCTCGCAAAATAGACTTGAGCTTGCCAGACTTTGGCGAATTCATGCCTCAATGACCTCTAACAAGTCTCCAGCTCGTCGAATTCTAGTAAGCTTGAGCCTTGTCGACCGTTGCCATGGCTAATGACTAGCTCAGGAAGAAGGGAAAACATAATAAAGAAAGTAAAGAAATAATTTCAAAATATTATTTAAAATATTGAATTTATTAGTAATTTTCCTTAGAAAAATCAAATTAGATTTTATATACCAAATGATTAATAATATTTTCTAGTTCATTTTCAGGTTTTAACTCTACATCATAAAATGTTATCGTTTTCTTGGAAAATGACTTTTTGGAAAAGATTTCCTAGAAATATTATATTTTCGTGAAACAAATAGAGCATAAATACATTAATGATTTCTCATACAAAACATAACAATGTATAAAGAGTTAAAGTTAAGGTTCTGTTTGTTTCGTGGAAAATATTTTCTAGGAAACATTTTCCTCATTTTCCATCATTTTGGTTTGCTTAGGAAAATGAGCCAATGGTAAATGTTTTCTTAGTCAACAAAAAACCTATACTAAAATTCAGGAAAATAATTTCCTCCTTAAAAGGTGGAAAAACATTTTCCAAAATATGACTATGTATCGGCATAGGTCTTTGGCACTTGGACTCGAGTCCTTGGTTAATGAACGTTTGCTCTTATAAAAAAAAAAAAATTGAACTTTTAATTAATTAATTATTATTATTATTTTTTTCGCTTCTTACTCAACCACCACGACAATAGCCCATCACGGGCGAGCCAAGGCTCAAGGTTGTTGGAATTTGGAGATCATGAGCCTAGCCGGTTGCCGCTATGGTCAGTGATTGGCCGAGGAAGAAGGAAAAAGAAAAAAAGAATAGAAAAATAATTGAAAATATATCAATTTTCTCCAGAAAATCAAATTCCATATCAAACGGTAGAAAATATTTTCTAATTCATTTTCATTTTTTAGCTAAGCACTATAAAATATTGTCATTTCCTCGAAAGTGATTTCTTAGATGAGTGATAATAATATATCGCAGGAGGAGACTATCATCTTTTTTTTTTTTTTTTAATGGACGGAATTGAATGAGTGGAAAAATCTTGCGAAGGTGGACCCCAGAAGCAATCATAAATTTATTGAGACCGTAATGGCATGGCGTGGGTTCCCAGTGCCCTCAAGCACACAAGAATTCAAGTATATGTGGCAGAGGTGGGATCTCTCTTTTACCCTCAACTTCATGGGAAACATTTTAAGGTCTTATTAGATGACCGATCAATCCTTGATTATTTTTATTGTTTTATTTCTCAAAATAAAAATAAAAATAAATTCATTTGATAACATTAGCTAATTTTTCTATTCACGGGAATAAATCGGTGACCATGGAATATAATTGGAATAGAAATATGAAATTGAAAAAAATTACTTTTTTGTTTTCGGGAACAATTTATAAAACCAATCATTTTTTTTTTCTTTTCTTCTTCTTCCTCCTCTAACTAGTTGTAGGGCTCAGCAATGGCGGCAATTGGCTAATGACCGATTAGAGATGAGGCCCAGTGACCTCGCTAGCCCTTAGCAAGGTTGGCCTTGCCTTGATTGGGTGAGGTCAAGCCTTGCTAGTAGCTAGGTGAGGCTGACCTCCCTGGGGGCTACTGAGGTCGCTAGCTCTTGTCTTTGGTTGGTTACTAACCATTGCCGAGGCCCAGTGATTAGCTAGTGGAGGAAGAAGAAAAAGGAAAAAAAGAAAAATCTCATAAATTATTAAAAAATTGAAAGGAATTTTACTTCAAAAAAAAAAATTGAAGATTGTACAAAATGCATTCGTGTTCTTTTTCTATTTTGGGAATAAAAATTTAGTGCAATTATCAAACACATTCGAATACTTAGGAACTTGTTTTTTTTTTTTCATAAAGTAAGGTATGTATTAACTTTAACCCAAAACGGAACTATACAACAAAAGAGGGGGGGGGGGGGACCCGACACCAACATAAGGACTTGCACTTCTGGTGACGTTAGGAAATGTCAATAGGAGTGTAAGGGCGTCATGGTAAACCAAATGAAAAGAGGGGGCTAATACTTAGAAACATGTTCAAGGAGCAGAATCAGAAAAAACTATTTTCAAGTACAAACTGTTTATGAAAATAGAATGGTTACCAAATACATACTAAGACTCTTAAATAATCTCTCCTCTCTTTAGTAAGTCTCATATGAAGTAATTGGATAATGGATATCACCTTTTTCGCAGTCTCTATGATAAAGACCAAGTTCGTTTCCACTGTTAATCATGCGTTTCCATGTTCAGACATATATAATTATTTATTGAAATAATATTGTTCTATATGGTCAATATGTCATTTGATAACTTCTCGGCATAAGCTGCCAAAGGTATGTCTAGAGCGTGTAGAACTAATCTTAAATCCGCGTTAGGATTGGTTCTATTAATTGAGACATAAGTTTTTCATTTGATGGAAAACATTTAGGCAACGGAGCTAAAGTGTGGAGGAATAGTGGTGGCATGTACGTTTGACCATCGGATAGCTGACGCCTACTCGGTCAATATGTTCGTGGTGTGTTGGGCAGAAACGGCTTGCTCCGCTGCACCCATCTCCCTCCCTCCTTCCTTCCGTCGCTCTCTTCTCAACCCAAGGCATCCGCTCTACTTTGACCCCTCTCTAGACCACATGTACATCCCAGTCTCTGCATTGCCCCCACCTCCCAATCACAAGTTGCAGGTGGATGAGCAATGCGAGATGGTGACATTGAGGGACGAAGACCGCCCATTAAGCCGCCTGTACTATGTGACCGCTACCAAGCTAAGTGAGTTGCAGCAGAGTGCCTGCTCCAATGGAAGCAAGAGGACTAAGTTGGAATCTTTCAGCGCTTTCCTTTGGAGGATGGTGGCTGAATCCTCCTCAGTTGCTAATAATGATGACAACAAGATAATGTCAAGGATGGGGATTGTGGTGGACGGCAGGTGTAGGTTGATGAGTCAGGGCGAGGGCGACAAGCCCACACCCATGTCATCCTACTTTGGGAACGTGCTGTCGGTGCCATTCGGAGAGAAGAGGGCGAGGGAGGTGGTGGAGAAGCCGCTGAGCTGTGTGGCGGATGTGGTGCATGAGTTTGTAGGGAGGGCGGCAACGAAGGAGCACTTTCTGGACTTGATAGATTGGGTGGAAGAACAACGGCCAGTGCCAGCATTGGCAAGGATATTCTGCAAGCCCGGCAGCGAGGAGGAGGAGGAAGGGTCGACAGCGCTCGTGGTGTCATCTGGACAGAGGTTCCCGGTGAATGAGATGGACTTCGGGTGGGGGAAGCCAGTGCTGGGGTCCTACCACTTCCCATGGGGAGGCAAAGCCGGATACGTTATGCCCATGCCTAGCCCGCTCTCCAACGGGGATTGGGTGGTCTACCTTCACCTCCCCAGGTCTCAGGTGGCCTTCATTGAGTCCCACGCTCCCACTGTCTTTAGGCCATTGACCCCTCACTATCTTAACCTCCTTTGATTCTTCTTGTTCTTCTTATGTGAGTATCGTTAACGTGCCTCATCAGCACTGTCGATTGTTGTTGTTTGTCCTTTTGAATTAAAACCTTATGTTCCTTGGATGTTTTCTTCCCATCCATCCGGTCCCTATGATTTAATCAATCTGAGGTATACATTTTCTTTCTAATTGCAAGGTGTCTCGCTTGCTCAGTCTTTCAATGTCATAAGCAATTGATGAATGTAGACATTTCGAATCACTCATTACATGTGAATGTGACATAAACGTTGTGTACGGGAGTAACTTTTCCTTGCACCACAAGATAATTCCAACCAAATATACAAATTACATAATTTGTGTATCATATAGAATTTTGATTGATAGTTACATTGAACATTTTTATATAGTTTATGGACTATATCGAATAAGTACCAAAAGTTCATGGACCATCAATTGAAAATTAACAAGTCATTTACATATAAAGAGATACACAATATCGCCATCGTCATATTTGTGAAAATAAACACAATGGTCAACCTCACAATGAGCAAATCCGTTTTCTTCCATAAAACCATCAATTAAATACCATTGCTACAGAGCTTGTTTCAAGCTATACAAACTTTTCTTCAAGCGACATGCTCATTATCTCTGACTTCAAAACCATTAGATTGCGCCATATAAGTCTACATCTAGGTCACCATGTAAAAATGCCGTTTTTATGTCTAACCGCTCAAGATGAAGATCCTCCACTACAACTATACTTAGTAAAACTCTGATTGATGTCATTTTAACTATTGGTGAAAATATGTTGGTGTGGTGAATCCATTCTTTTTTAGAAAAGCTCTTGACCACATGTCTCGCCTTGTATCTTGATACCACCACCTTCTTCATTTTTAATCCTATACACTCACTTGTTTAATATCAATCGTTTAATAAGGCCTTTTTACTTTTAGGCAACTTCTCCCAAGTTTTTTTCTGAAGTAACGAGCCCATCATCTTTCATAGCATGCTCCCACTGCATGTGTGATGTCTATTTCTTTGCCTCATCAAAAGTCTCACACTCTCCCGAATCTATATATAAGACATGGCTCATAATAATATTTGCTAGTGGATCAAAATTACCTTTGACTTTCTCACACATGTAGACTTCCTCAAGACATGTTCTTCAATGTTGTTAGTCTACTCCAAGTCACCGTGTTCCTCTTAAACTACCTCCTTATTGATAATAGGCTCATATTTAACCTCTCCCTCAACTGCACTCTAATTTGCTGGAATCATCTTCACGTACATTGTGTCTAGCTCAAAATATTTTAGTTCTACTGCCTTCTCATGCTCTATCAAACGATCCTTGTATGTTTTTTTCGTTGAATACCACATTTCGTCAACGGATGACTTTGTTATTCTCATAATCCCTAAGCCTATAGTCATACTCATCATCACCATATCTAATAAAGACGTACTTCTAGGACTTAGCATCAAACTTCTTCCAATCTTCTATATCAATCTGATCATATGCAATGCAACAAGATACTAGTAGATATGAATAATTAACTTTTTTACTTGACCACTGCATTTGCAGTATTTCTCCATCCAACACACTAGATGGACTCTGGTTGATAATGTAAACAACGACATTAACTGTAATAGCTTTTAAGTGTAGCAAGAGATGCGTGTGTAGTCTCATGCATCTCACACTTTACAAAAGGGTTCTGTTTATCCTCTTAGCTACATCATTTTCTTGAGGGGTTCTAGGAACAGTCTTCAACCGTTGTATGCCTTCTTGGCTCAAGTATTCTACAAATTCCTTGCTCATGTATTTACCGCTATTATCAAACTTCAGAGCTTTGATTGGATGAACTATCTCTTTTTCTACCGCAATCTTCCACATTTTGAACATCCCAAATACTACTGAATTTCCTCTGAGAGCATAGACCTGGGTCTTCCTTATTGCATCATCAATGAAGATGACAAAATATTTCTTACCACCATAAGAGAGTTGTTGTGTTTGCCCCACACATTAGTATGAACTAACTCTAACTTTCGACCTATATTTTGTCACCCATTCAATTGAAAACTGACTGCTGTCTTTTTTTTTTTTTTTTTTTTTTTTATAAATGCAATTCTCATAGAAATCCAACTCAACTTTTGGCAAACCTAAAAGTACTTTCCTTGAATTTAATTGCTTTACACACTTCATCAAGATGTCCAAACGATAATGCCAAAGAGTAGACAAATTACCTGTAGCCACTGTACTTACAATCATATCACTAATATTGTCTCCTTGAAGAAGGTAAAGTATACTTGTATGATTTCCCTTTGCTACGACTCTTGTCTCTAAGGTTATCTCACCTCTTCACATCCAAAGGTTGCAACCATACCTCCTTGGTCAAATTTCCTGTTTAAGATGATATATATATATATATATTTTTTTAATTTAGGATCACACTCACTATTGATACATGAAGTTCTATTCAAAACCCAAATTATTTGTGCCTCATTGCACATTTTTTTTTGATGAAAGCTAGATGTTGCATAAAAGAATTGTCAATTTTGTGGTGATGCATAATCATAGAGATGGGGAGTGTGGCATCCAAAATTTCGCTCGACAAAATAACAAGCCTCAAATACTTGATGAATCATGTGCCGCAAGTAAGCTCGCCTTCGGCACCATCAAGACGCCTCAGTTTGTCAAGTTGACATCGTTGCAACGCATCACCACCACTCCCTCACTTAGTGCCGTGTCTTAAACCGCCATTAAAACAAGCCACCAGGTCCTACCGTACCTTGTAATTGCCAAGCCCACTAATGAATTTCATCACCGGATCCATCGTGCCTCATGTTAGTAGTTTCCGGCACCGGGAAACCACCACCGCACTGCCACGACAATGCCACGCCAGCTTGCCAACTCGGCACCTCCGCATGCTACCACCTGACCACATCCCTACAAGACACGCCTGACCAGTTGGCCTTTCTTCCACTTGCCACCAGCAGCAATGCCGCTCAAGTCAATCACGATGACCAACTCGAGCAACGGTCCTGCCCAACTCCAAAATAGCAGCGAAAAGGTAGAAACAGAGTATAACAAAAACTCAACCCATCCTCGCTCGGAGCAGAAGCTAATTCCTTAATCCCTCTTCAGACACTACATGCCCCCTCCCTCTTTCTCTTCTGTTGTGACGCCCCAGTTCACCTCACACTCATCTTCAGTTGCCCTCTGCATGTGTATGCTAGCAAGCTAGAAGCTAGTGAAGACTGCCCTTCCTCAGTTCACGGTCATGCTCTCTCCCCTAAGCCTTTGTCCAGCGCACCACTGCAACTTGCAACCATTAGCAGCTTCCCTTTCCGTCGCATCCATGCGCGTCGCCACCATCAGCCACCCCATCATCCTGCCGAACCACCACAACAATCCACAAGGACGCAAGGTAAGTAGATATCTCCCGTTCTATCCTAGGTCAACCGATTACGTGTGATGAGGATGGTTTCCTAGAAATTCATGAACGTTGTCTTTTTTTTTTTGGGTGAAATTCATTAATGTTGTTTAGATCCTCATTTTATCAAAAGTTTCAATTACATTACCTAGCTACATTGTCAAGTTCAAAGTAGTCGAGCTTGTGGTTAGGTTGTAGGAACATAGACGGTTAATATTTACCACGTACGGGGGCTGGTAGTTGAATTTCTGGGTGAAATTAGTGCTGGGATTGAGGACAGATTCGATTTAGCCCAACCCTGACCTTTTGCTAATTTTGTACTGACTTATATGATGTGAATTTTAGGGGCATTCTTCATGAAAATTGTCCATTTTTGGCCGTTCTGCAACATACTTTAATATCCGAATTTTAGGACTTCATACGACAAAAATACATTTGAAAACTACAGGATTAGAAATCTATTTTCAATGTCGCTGAACCAACCTCTTTTTGCTTTCCATTTTCCACAAATTTTCAGTCAAAGAATCTTAACATGCGTCCTTCATGAAAGTTATTTAGAACTATAAGAGCTGAATCGAACTTTGGGTCCTTCGCTGAAAAATGTCCCTCTAGGTCTTGTCTACCTTATATTAAAGTTTCATAATTTTTCAAACCTGTTTACCTAGTTAACAAATGCCATTTCTAAAGGCGCGTAGAACACCTTTTAAGGCTAATTTAGGGCCTAGAATATGAGATTCTTTTTACAGTTCATCTAATATTAGCACTAGTGAGTTTATATTACTCTCGAGGATAAGAAATGACTAAGGATTTATTCGATTGATGGTTGAGTCCCTAGATTGTATTGACGTCAACGTGTTTTTAAATTGAATCATGGAATTGCTGTATCATGATGTGGATGTGTGATTGAGAATGACATTGGTCATTGGGAAAAAGATGTAGATGCCAAAAAATTATCTCCACTTGAGACTTTCTTTGGCATCTCTTCATCCATCTAAAGTCAAATCATCCTTCATGGTGCATGAAATTCCTCGCACTATGGTATTGTAGCTTTCTAGAAGGGAACATAAAAATAACAATGCTCGAAACTTCATATCCTCATTATGCTTGTGAATTCCAACTAATCTATGACTTATGTGAAACTATTGATAAGTTCTACCACAAATAACTTCATATTGACCAATTTCTTCAACAAGAATACCATATTTGATGTGGATGGCTTGTCATAAATATTCTTTAGAATATCCATGGCTTATTTTGTAGTTTTTGCTTTCACAATGTGGTGTCTTATCTTTTTCGTTAGCCCTAGATGAATTGCACCTAATGCTTTTCGATCAATTTTCCACCCCAATTTTGCTACTAGATCCACCTTCATGATCTTGGGTTTCCAACCCTCGAGTGGTGCATAGAGATCTTTCTAATAAAGATAGTTCTCAATTTGGAGTTTCTACCTCCGAAATCCTGCCCATCAAACTTGTTGATTTTAATTTTATCTTTTGTCATGTTGTTTGCTTTCACTCAAACATTACCAAAAAAAAAAAAAAAAAACCCTCTATGTTCTCAATTAGCCAACCCAGGCTACGATACTAGTTGTTAGGAAATAGCATGTCAATTTTAAAAAAAAACGTTCACAAACAATTCACTCAAGCATATTATAATAATAAAGAGCAGAGTTGAAAGAACACACTAGAAAATGTGTTATTGAAGTTCATCCAAACCTAGGCTACGTTTTTGCACAAGGCACTCTATAAATGCACTTTGAAGAAATTTGGAATATAGCGATAACCTTCTGTCAAGATCAAGGCACAAAAAGATTGAGTACACTCATAAAGAAAAACTCACTTTTTCTTCTCGCTTTTTCTTTTCTCTCTATTTTCCTTTTGAACCCCTTGACGGCTAACTGCTAATGTCTATCTATCACTAATATAAAGGTGTATCTTTTAACCTAAAAGCAAAATTAATAGAAAAGACAAAAAAGCCCCTAAAAAGATTTGGCTTCATCCGCCAATAAATAGTTCATTCCATTGATCAATCTTATGCTCAAGTATCTAGTCATGATCATGCATAATGCTCGTAAAAAGGCAACCAAGATTCTCTCCTCCACCTATTATCAGCTCGCGACTCTGTCCACAAAAATATCCTAAACTGGTATGCACATACCTACACACACCTCTATAGGTTATAAAGACACTAAGCATAATCCATCAAGCTTAATCTCTAGAAATCCACAAGTAAAATAAAATACAATCTTACAACTCAGGTTTAATAACTAGATCACAACTTTTCACCATTACAATTCATATATCAATGGTCAAGTCCATTAATTAATCTCTATTAAATCACATCTTATGTATCACAATACATTTCCCAGACTATTTCAAAGTCCATTTCGTAGACCAGTTCACAAATCAATATATAACCATTCACAAACCATATTTAAAATCAAAGACTTCTCATGAGTCTTTCCCAAAAGGCTTTGTAAACCCATTTGCAAGTAATCAATTTAGACTATAATCAAAATCATTTGCACATCTAATACACAAATGCTAGTAAAAATGCTCAATCCAATTTATGCAAGGAATATGCTTGTTCTTAACTCATAACATGACTAATTTATTTCATTTTTGAAACATGAATTTATAAACTCAAAGAAGAAATACTATCATTTACCTAAAAAAACCAAAAACCAACCTACGGTGGTTATTCAAACTATTGCACTTGCATTCCTATCAATTAATTGAAAAACAATATGAAACTTTGAGTAACACAATTCTAACAAACGACTAGACTAAATTACATTTAATCGTCGACAAAATGACTTCTATGCGTTTGCGAGTGACCTCATTCAAAGCACACATGCATCCTTTTCCTTATGTGTATTATCCATTACGTGTAACTTGTACGCAAACTTCATAATTTTGTTCCAATCAAACTGTACTTCAGAATTGAATTTCTTCAAACTCCAAAGCTCCACAATGCCTTTATCAATCATTTCCATATAAATCTAAGCTTAATAGCTCCTCAATCGTTCATTAGAGTCCACATAAGTTTGAACTCGTGCCCTAAATCAGAAATTTACTCCAATTAGATGAATGATCGGCTTGAATACTCACCAAGTGTTGCAACTTGTAGTTGATTTGGCTAATCGTGGAGTCTGAATTGGCTAGGCGCTAAAGTTTTTCCTCTTTTCTCCTTTTCCGCTTCTTCTTCTTCTGCCCAGGATGAGCTCCCTCTGTTTTTCCTTGTTTTGTTCGTTGGAGACGTCTCACTTAATATGCTGAAGAAAATTAAAATGGGTCGGGGCTTGGGAGAGATAGGATTGAGCTTGTTGAGCCCATCTATTACAAAATCATACACACGAAACTATGGAGAATCAAAAGAGCGAAAGTGTTGGACTTAGCTTATCGATTGACGTCCTAGTCCATGAAGTTAGATGTACATAAGGTCCGCAGTTTGAATGGCAAAGATGATGCGGCTCAAAACGGTGATGATGGAACAATCTTTGAGCTCAAACCACCATAGAAGCGGAGTAGGAGGGTAGCTCCAAAGTTCACATTAGCAATGTCAGAAATCAAACCAAATTCATAATGTTGTATTGATGGGCAAGTTTAATGTTGGTGTCTATTCGAATTCCACTACACGTGCATGAGTTAAGAAGAGTCTTTATTGTAATGTTGTTTTAAAGAGTCTATTCGTATTTCTATGTCTTGATTGTTTGTGTTTCTAAGTTGAGTTAATGTTTCGTAAATTCCCAAGATTTATCTCATTGGAATGATAAATATATTTATGAGTCATTTGAGTGTAATATTCATATAACAAGCTTATTTAAAAGCAAGTATTGTAATCATTTCTGATAAGGTGAAATAAATAAATAAATAATCCATCTTGTCTCCTTCGCTTCCTTGAGATGTGTGAGTTGCGAGTGTTTCAATTTCAAATTATTTCATCAAGCAATGTCGTCACAGGCAGTGGGTTACGGCATTGCTAACTAGAACAACAGCCATTGACAGAATTTACGACACTAATTGCGGCAGTGAAGATGGACTAGTGATCAATGAGGATAAACACAGTCGACGGATGGAAACAGGTGATCATCTTTAGTTACTCATGGGTTCTCCTTCTATTTGTTCAATGTTCCATTGCCTTTAGCAATTCATGTAGCCATCTAACCTAGGAGAGAGTGAATCACGTCGTGCATCTCTATATTCAAATGAATCCTCCTTTTCTCTCCTCTCTTTTTCTCCCGAAATTCCCCCTTCTATAATTCACCGTCAATCTCCTTTTAACGGAAAAACAAAATGGAGGAAGAACTCCCTGAAGTCTGTCACGCCTCGATCCTCGGGCACGCACCCTTCCCTGCTTGGTCGATATAATAGCAACGTCCTATGGCACATCGCCGACCTATTCATTTTAATACACATGCAGAAGCATATAAATAATTCCCAGACAATAACCCAATGGGATAGGAAAGTTTGACCAAATTTTCAAACCGACTGAAATGTTTTTATAAATAAACTTGTTTATTTACAATAGCAGGCTGTTTACAAAATCCATTGGCTCCATAAAAGGTAATGGTTCTATGACCCACTAATCGGACACGTTGCTGATTTTTCGATCTCCTCCTTCCCAGACTCCAAGGCTGTCGGTCCTTCATGACCGCCATTTAGGGACCTGAAATAGTTATACAATAACCAATGAGACAATGTTTCAACGAGTTCTATCATCTAAGACCCGATTAGGAAGCCAATATGTCATAAGGCTGCCTAAGCACAACACGGGTCGGAGGGCTTACCTTGGCCTCTATTCCTTCCTGCAAGTTAGTATATATCAGATATACAAGAACTACATCAATTCACAGCATTAGATCAAAGCATTGATCAATCGACCTAGTCGATTACATATCAATCAGACCATTTCCCGGTCATTTTAATCCATACTATGCAATCTCCAAGATAATATATATCGAGTCACCGAGCCACGTGCATCCTATAAGGCGACATGCCTAGTCACCAAGTCTCGTGCATTCTCTAAGGCGACGTACTTAATCATCGAGCCACGTGCATTCTCTAAGGCAACATACCAAATCACTGAGCCACGTGCAATCTCTAAGGTGTCGTACTAATCACTGAGCCACATGCCTTTCGAAAGTGATGTATATAATCCACAAATCACGTGCATTCTTCAGGACAATACTCTTGATCTTCGAGCCACGTAATATAACTTTCTTTCTCACCACTTTATATAACCTACTAAAATATTGCTGGCGCTATAAACTAACGCTCAGTTATTTTCCAATCAATAGCTGAAATTGAATAATTTATTAATAAAACCCTAAAATCATAATTAATTCGATTAAGTGTAAATCAAAGCTCAAATAAATAAACGGATCGCACCACAATAATTAGCATAAAATTTCGATCGTTGACTATCCTAGCCTAATTTTCATAAATAAATAAATAATTAAATAATTACGGAAATTATTAAATAAATGTAATAAATCCAATTTAGGCCCGTAATGCCTAATTGGAAGCCGAGACGGACCTAAAAATTTCCGAGATTCGTTCAATAAATAATAGAGCATGTCTACTTGCTAACTATGCTAACCAATTGCCTAACATACACCGGTAAGTCTCTAATTTAATTACTATAATATAATATATTCACATAATTGCACTTAATTAAATTTAATCAACCCCTAAGCATCATTAGCATACTAATAAGGGATTAGTGAACAAAAATCACCCCGATTAATGATCCGCTTAGATTAAAACAATGGGGACACGACATCGGCCGATAAAGCACAAAGCGGCGGCACCAACGGGGGCCGGGACAAGCTAGAAATCAGCCACGCCACTTTCCACCCTAGCTAAAAGATCGGTGTAGATCTGGCTCGTTTCTAGCGCTACTGGGTAGCTTGGCTCGTGTACAAGGAGGGGACGCGCAGCATCGCTGTTGGCAGTCCACAAATCAACTGAAGAAACAACTTCAGCTTTGCTGGATTTGACCCATTGAAGACGTTCGGCCAAACAAGAATCGAAAGAGGGGTGGTGGAGAGATGCTGCTGGTGATGACCGAATGGGATGCTTCGATGGGATCCTGCATGAAGAGAAGGGAGTTGCGGCATTCGGTAGAGAGCTACACAGAGAGAGGAGGACGTGCGACACTGCTTCGGTCAACAACTGTCACGGCCCGATCATTGGGCACACACCCATCCCTCACCTTGGTCAATTAATAGCGACGTCCTAGCACACATCGCCAACACTTTCATTTTAATACGTATATGGAAGCAGATAAAATAATCCCTAGATAATAAAACAATGGGATAAAAAAGTAGGGTTATATTTTTCACAACTAAAAAACCACAACTACATTTTTATATAAGCAAATCCCATAGTATATATTACAATACTATTAACAAGCCAAACCTATCACACATCGAATCCCAACTTAGGGTTTGTAAAAGAGGGTAATGTCTCAGTCTTCATCCGGGTCATACTCCAGATCATTCTTAGGATCCTCCTCGAACTCCTCCTCTGGTTCCTCATCAGGGTCCTCCTTTTCGGGTTCTTCCTCCTCAGGCTCCTCCTCCTTGGGCTCATCCTCCCAGTTCTCTTCTGGGTATACCTCTTCTTGTTCAACCTCTCCTTCAGGCATGCTCTAGCTAGAGTCTACTACTGATTGCTTGGGAGAGTTGGGGTCACTCTCAAGCTTAGGGTCTTTGGTATCGGTCACCGCGCCGTCCTTAGGATCCGCAGTCCCTTCTTCGAATGCTTCCTCTAAAACGAATAGAGGTACATCACCATCTGGCATGAGACCTTCCCTACACCCATCATGATATTCGCGATACCATGATCGATACTCATGGGGCCTCAAGGCATCTTTACCCACATCAGCGCAGACGGTCGACTTAACTAAAACGTACTCTAGTCTTTCCTGGTAGGGGTGAATCGGGAAGTGAGTTTCTATCTTAGTGACTTCTTCGGGTATACCAAAGTGCATGGGAGGACGAGGAGGTGGAGGTGCTGCCATCTACAGACCTGGAATGTTGTCCCACAACAGGGATGAGACTACGTCTCAACAAGTTCTACCCCGTAAAACCTTATTAGGAAGCTAATACACTTTAGAGGTTGCCTAAGCACAACACGAGTCAGAGGACTTACATTGACCTTAATTCCTTCCTGTAAGTTAGTATATATATATATATATATCAAATATACACGATTACATCACATCACTCAATCAGATCGAATCATCGACCAATCGACTTAGTTGATTACATGTCATTCAAACCATTTCCCGGTCATTTTAATCCATACTATTCATTTTCCCCAACGGTATACATCTAGTTACTGAGCCACGTGCATTCTCTAAGGCGACATGTCTAATCACCAAGCCCCGTGCATTCTTTAAGGCGACGTACTTAATCAACGAGTCACGTGCATTCTCAAATGTGATATACCAAATCACCGAGTCACATACATGCTCTAAGGTGACGTACTAATCACTGAGCCACGTGCTATTCACAGGTGAATTATTTAATCAACGAGTCACGTGCATTCTCCAAGACGACACTGTAGGTCTTCGAGCCACGTATTACAACTCTCTTTCTCATACTTTATATTAAATCCATAAGTCACGTGCATTTTCTAGGACGACCTTCTTGGTCTCCAAGCCATGTAATACGACTTTCTTTCTCACCACTTTATAGATATAACCCATCAAAACGTTATTGATGCTATAGACCCACACTTGGTCATTTCCAATAAATTTCTAAAATTGAATAAATTAGGAATAAAATCCTAAAATTATAATTAATTCAATTCAGCATGATTTAGCGCCCAAATAAATAAACGGACTGCACACAATAATCAGTATAAAATAATTAATTGATTAAATAATTACAAAAATTATTAAACAAATGCAATAAATCCAATTTAGGCCCGTAATGCCTAATTGGAAGTCGAGATGAGCCCAAAAAATTACCGAGACTCGCTCAATAAATACTAAGACCTATTTCCTTGCTAATTACACCAACCATTTACCTAACATACATTGATAAGTCTCTAATTTAATTACTCTAATCTAATCTATCCACCTAATTACACTTAATTAAATCTAATCAACCCCTAAGTATTATTAGCATACTAATAAGGGATTAGTGAGCAAAACTCACTTGATTAATGCGCGGGTCAGATCAACCCGACGGGAACGGCGCGGGGGTCGCTTTTCTACTCGGGGTAGCGAACGACGAAAGAACAGCGACGGTGTGGGCAGTGCATGCGACGGTTGCAGCTGGTTTTGCTCTGGCTTGCTAGTTTTCTCACGGCTCAAATGGAGGGCAGGAAAGGAGTTGGTTGCCAGTTGCTATGGGAGGGAGAGAGAGGAAGAGGATGAGGGGGTCAAGGGCCCCATTTGGCCAAGTTTTTCCATTCAGTGGTCTCTTTTGACCATTTCCAGCCATGGCCTTTCATGTATTTGGATATTTCCCTTCAACTATACAATCCCTTGGCTGCAATTCAGCCAACAAGGCTCTCTTCACAACCTTGGAATGGTACAATTTGGATAGGCTAAGGGGGCATACGAATTTGACACAATTCATCACCAATTGGACACTTGATCTACCTCAAATAAATCTCATTTGGCCCTCATAATTTCAATTGGCACCTCAATGCTACAATTGATATTTTCCCTCATCCAATTAACCTTCTTGCATCTCAATTTTGCGACCAAAAATGATCCCTGGCATTTTCTGAACAAAAACGGTTCCATGCCGACTTTTTCCCAAAAAGTCTCGGGTTGCAGAAAAATCTTCTGAGACTGAGTCGACGTTCCTAAAATTTATTATGACATGATAGAATCTTAAATCGGACTCAAATTTGCGGTTAATTTCCATTTGGCGCGTTTTTAGTACAAATGACCTATGATCGATTTTCTTCGAGCCACAATGAATCCATTCAATTCATTGGCGACTCTCGGTTGTCATGAAAATCTCGAGGATTCAAATATGGACACAGGGTACCAAAACGACAAAAGAATTAGTCTAGGGTCGGTTGATGAGAATTTTCCAATTTAGTGGTGTCACTCACGATTAGCCACACATCTCAGTCAAATCGACATTTCTCGAATCTCAAATTGATTTTATACTGTGCCATAAAGGCCTCTAAAAATGAGCACGGTCAAGAAGTCGATTCCTGGTCAAATTCTCAAGTCTATTGCCTTAAAATTCCTTAATAGCTTCCCTGAATAGCCTGGTTATCTCGAGAGTGATCAGCTTTGAGAACAACCTATAGGCACGTCAATGAAATGCTTGATTTTTTCAAAAGAAAACGTGAATAAAAATATGGGATGTCACAACAACAGGAAGTCCACAAGTGATGCTGGCGTGGAGAGAAGAGGCAAAAGACTGTCAGTGGGGATGAGGGACGATGGTTCTCGTCTAGGAGCAGCCCACGTGCAACAAAAATGAATAAAATGAGAGATGAGCAGGAGGAAGCAAAGTAGAAAACGGCAAAGGGAGCTCGTCCATGCAGCCGTGGGAGAGAGAGAGAGAGAGAGAGAGAGAGAGAGAGGGAGAGAGAGGTATTTAATCATTGGATAAGTGAAGGCTTGGTCAAACAGAAAAAGTGATGTTGAATTCTGCAGAGGGATCATCGGTGGGGGCAACAATGAGAGAGAGAGAGAGAGAGAGAGAGAGAGAGAGAGAAACGTGTGGCCAAGAGGGAGGGGATGTCTACATGCATGGGGGGGAAGAAAATGTGGAGATAAGTAAAAAGGAAGAAATAATATGCGGCCAAGGGAGGGTTTACGTGAAGGGGCAAGAGACCAAGGGAAGAAGGAAGAAAAAGATTAAAACGAAACAATAGTATTATTAACTTCAAAACACCTTGCCAATTGATCATCCTAGGGCCAATTTCTTCGCCAAATGTGCAATTTGAAGTCTAAACAAAGACCAAGATAAGATAGTCCCTTTATTCTACGAATTTCCTTCAAATCCAAATTTCATTTTGTTTTTCTCGAAATCCGATTTTTCAAACAAACTTCTTTGATTGGGGTCTAATTTGATGCGGAAAAAGCCCACGAAATTTCCTATCACCAATTTACTTCCACCCAATGCCAAAAATCCCTTCAAATTGGCCAATTCGAATTTCCGTATTTTTTTCGATTCGTCCGAAATGATTTTCCGTAAAAATCTTGAACTTGCCGGAATTTCCTCAAAATGTGAGCCAACATTCCTAAAATGACTCATGACACGACAAGACCTTTAATTTTTGAAATCAAATTCAAATTTGCGGTTAATTTCAATCAAATGCGTTTTTAGTGTGACATTGTCTACCGGGTAGCTTTTAGGAATTTTTGGTGCAATTGATTTGTGGTCGATTTTCTTCAAGCCATACGTACCTCTTCGACACATTGGCGACTCTCGGTGGTTGTGAAAATCTCGAGATTTCAAATACGGATACTGGGTACCCAAAACAATAGAAAATTGGTTTAGTGCCGATCGACGAGAATTTTGCAATCAGGTGGAATCACCCACACTTTGATCACCATCTCAGTCAAATCGACTTATGCCCAGTCTCTGATCGATTTTTAATTGTACCGTAATGACCTTTGTAGACTAGCACGGTCGAACGGTCGATTCATGGTTGAATTCTCAAGTCTATTGCATTAAAATCTCTTAACAGCTTCATTTGATAGGTCAGTTATCTCATGAGTGGTCATCTTAGAGAAAAACACTATAGTTGCATTGATGAAAGGCCTGACTTATCCAATCGAAATTAGAACCTAAAAATTAGGATGTCACAAAGTCCATCCCGACATGCGCGTTCGTCTTTTTCTATGCTTAGCTAAACGTGTTCTTGCTTTCTTCTAGAATGCTATTGTTTCTTCCTCTCCTTCGACCGTGAATGTTCACCTGCTCTTCCCAATATTTCCGATTCGAAGCTAAGCAAATATTCCCTCCGGACCTTGCTTTCTTGTGGCACCCCTCGACAGCCCCCGATCCGATTAGGGTCGCCACAGTTCGCTTACCATTTACTTTCCTTATTAACATATCACTCTGATACCATTTCAAGTGCAGCAAGTCCATACATCTTGGGGGTTTACATTTTTTTTTTCGATCGGTCCCTTGCGCGATTTATATGCAGAAGCACATCCAACAACTCCCTTCCCTATATTCAGAAAACGATGCACACCTACTAAACATTTATAGGTAAAAGCCGTACACTTTTTATTTACCTAAATCAGATGGACATCATTCATCAGTACATCAAAATGCCGTAATCTTCTATATTCGACTACACTCCAAAAGATGATCGACATTTCCTCCAACAGTCATACACTTAAAGTCCATCGATCAGTGTCGGCGTCCAAAAGTTCCTTCCTTTGCTATCCTTCTCCTCACAGTCATATCCAACCGCTCAAACCATCTACTAATCTGAAATGTTATCCTCAAAAGAGGTGAGTACAACCACTTAGCAGATAGGGAAATCCAGTAACAACTCAATGCATCAGGCAAATTATACATGCATTGCAGGCGTTACTCACCTTGAAACCATGCGCATACTATCATTCATCATATCATACATGTCATCATCATCATGGCATCATTATATCATACATGTCATCATCATCATGACATCATGACATCACACATGTCATCATCATCATCTTGCATATCATCATGCATATCATCATCATCATCATCATGCATATCATCATGCGTATCATATCATGGGTGATCATCATTATTTCACATCACATATCATTATCATCACATCATCATGCATATCATTATGCATATCATATCATAGGTGATCATCATATCACATCACATATCATCATCATCATCACATTATCATGCATATCATTATGCATATCATATCATGGGTGATCATCATATCATATCACATATCATCATCATTACATCATCATGCATATCATTATGCATATCATATCATGGGTGATCATCATATCACATCACATATCATTATCATCACATCATCATGCATATCATTATGCATATCATATCACGGGTGATCATCATATCACATCACATATCATCATCATCACATCATCATGCATATCATCATCATGCATTAATTTCCATTTTTATCTTTAGATTTGATCATCACATCACCCATTCTCAATTATCATTCCTTCGGGCAAAGACCTCCGACAGGGTCCCCAGCATTCAGCCTCCCAGGCCACCAGGCTTCCGCCCCCCCACATTCCGGGCATCTCGCATCTCAACTAGCATCACGAGGCATTCCCTTCGGGCAGAAACCTCTGACAGGGCTTCCGGCCTTTACCCTTCTAGCCAGGCATCTCGCACCCCAATCCTGGCATTGCGAGGTATTCCTTTCGGGCAAAGACCTCCGACAAGGCTTCCGGCCCCCCACATTCCGGGCATCCTGAATCTCCCAGGGAATTCCGGCAATGCATCTCTGTACATTCCGGCCTCATCCTCCACCACAACCTCTTATTCACATATCATTTTCCACATTCACCATCCTTTTAATCTTATTATTACATGGCATATGATTCACACATGCATCACAATTTATGATCATACATACACCAATGTCATATAACAATGCATAACAAATTCAATGAAATTCATGGCCAACAAAATAATCCCTTTTTATTTTATTATTTTATTTATTTACTTTCATAAATAAATATTAAATTTAATATTTATGATTTTCCCAAAATCATAATATTCAAACAATCACTAAATAAACCAATAGGATGACAATTTCATACAAAATTCATGGCTAAATTGAATTTCACATAATTTCACAATTTCCACAAAATAACACATGATATTCGGATAATGACCAGAATTGCACAATTTCCAAATAAATTCGATTAAAATACTCATATGGCCTTCAAAAATTACGAAATTTTACAGGGTGATAGCCAAGAAATTTTAGTACATTTTTCATGCAGAACTCTAAGCCAAATTATTTTTAGATTAATTTATACAACCCCACGAAACCTCCGGAACCACTACCGCATCGTCCAGAATACACATCTTCGAATTATTAAGATTTCACCCATCTATTCTCTTTCGTTTCCTCTGAAATTTGAGTATGTTATGTACCACGGTGTCCTTTACAAGTTTCATGCAGAGATCTAGGTCAAATAACCAAAGTATGGTCACCATTTAAGTCCATGAAGTCTCGGGTGTCTCGGAATACTTCACCAGAACCATCATCTCCAAGATCTAGCCGATTCACCAAGCTATGCTTGTTCTTTTTGCTTCAAATTTGAGTATGTTGTATTTTAAGGTGTTACCTACAACTTTTATGAAGACATCAAAGTCAAATCTTCAACAGAAATCAACATGCAAACAAGAATCCAGCAAGAGGTCAGTGGAAACTTCACAGATCTAGGGTCTCCGTATAATAGAACTTTAACCCCTCATATCTCCATCATTTTCCACAAAATTTCAGTATGTTATAGTCCAAGACGTTAGCTACAACTTCCATGAAGACATCGAAGCCAAAATCGGACTCCAAACACAATGCAAGCTCCAACAAGCTACTGACTCCCACAAACCGAACAAGAACAGTCACACGGTTTGAAAATAAGCCACCCTTACCTCGGTAAACGACGTAAGGACTCCACTTGCCTCTAAGATGAGCAAACGACGGCGTACGGACAGCGGGACACGCCGATTTCCTCCTCGGCTCCGCCTCCTCTCCCTCTCGGTCTCTCCCTTTCTCTCTCTCTCTCTCTCACCCTCTCTCGGCCAAATGAGCAAAGAACCGGCCACCTTCTCTCTCTTCTCCCCTCTTATACTCCCTAATCTTCATGATTGATAATGATTGCTTTGCCTAAAAACTAACCAATGCATGCTCTTGCCCTTTGCCACTTGTCTCATTGGATTTTTAAATTTGATTTTGGGCTTGGGCTTTGGAGTTGGGCCATCTGGCCACTCCTCTTGGGCTGGTCGAATTCCCTTCTTGGGCTCTAATGGGCCGACTAGCTTGGCCCACCAAGCTTTAGGCCAATGGGTCCAAGGCCCATTCGAATTTTAACCCTTTTTTTTTTTTTGAATTCCTTCTATAAATATTTTTGAATTCCAATTTTCATCTTGGCCAAAGTCTTAGGATATTTTTTTGTTCATTGAAATTTAATTTATAAATCTTATGGCCAAGCATAGGTTATTAATCTTATTAAATTTAAATTTCCACAATCACAAGCACAAATCATCAAATTTAAAAGACTAATGGCTAAAACATAAGCCATGGAAATTCTATCACCTAATTAAAGACTTTATTTAACACACCTTATGGCTCGGCTTTGAATTTCTGGGATGCCACATTTCTTCTTGCCTGTCACATGCTTCTTTGCTCTTCTTTTCTGTTCCTCCACATGCGCACTCACCCTTTTCTATCTCCCTCTATTGCGTGCTTCCCTATCCGTTCATTCATTCACCTCCTTAAGAAAAAACACCTCTTCGTTTGATACCTACTCAACCTTCACTTCTCATAATGCCCAAGCGCAAATATGCTCTTGCGTGTCACTAATTACGCCATTCATTTCCTCATGTCTCCTTTTAGCTATTCTTTGACCACCGAATTCAGAAGTTCAAGCTTGCTTATGCTGACTGGAGCTTCTTGTCTTAAGCAAAATAGATCAGTGACACGAACCACTCTGGATCAAACCCATTGAGAGCGTCGGACCACACGTCAGCTTGAAGCTCATACATTGGTTGTTGAAGTTTTTGAATTCGCAACCCCAGTCGACATGTTAAGCATGTGAGACCAGCTTCTGTCCTTCTTCATTTTTTTTTTTTTTTGGGGTACAGAATGGACATTTTCGTAGTTCTTGCCATACAAAAGATATGCTCTAAGTAAAACAAATGTCACGAATCCTCTTAAACCCCTCCCCCAAAAAAAAAAGGAAAAGAGAGATGCGAAATGACGAATTGGGCGCTTGACTCTTCACATGCTTTTTTCAATTTCTTTGTTTATTCCAACAAGAAATCTTCCATTTCAATAAGACAATCTTGACAATTTTTATGCTTGTCATGAATCATGTGGTTTACTTTTAACTTTTGAATTAACATTGGTCGTTTTTAACAACTAAAACTGTTAAATTATGTCTCAAATTTGAGCATTTACAAAATGCGATTCGCTGGAGTTCTTAAAGTTAAAGCTGCACAAAAGAGGAAATAATTAAAAAAAGGAATTTTTCTCTTTGAAGTGAAGCTGCCGAAGATGTCCCCTGTCCCCCTGCACGAAGAAGCCCTGCACATGGAGAATCAAAGTTGGTGGGGCCCAAGGTCTGACCTTAGGCACACATTCATGCTGATTTCTTGTTCAGCCATGCAAACAAAAGAAGAAAAAAAAGACTGCCGAGACTCTCTACACATGAAGACAAATCTTGGTGGGTCCACGTCAAACTTTTGACTCTTCACATGCTTGTTTCAATTTCTTTGTTTATTACAACAAGAAATCTTCCATTTCAATAAGACAATCTTGACATGATTTTTATGCTTGTTATGAATCACGTGATTTATTTTTAAACCTTTTAATCAACATTGATCGTTTTCAACAACTGAAACTGTTAAATTATATTTCAAATTTGAGCATTTACAAAATGCGATTCGCTAGACTCCTTAAAGCTAAAGCGTACAAAGGAGAAAATAATTAAAAAAAATGAATTTTTCTCTTTGAAGTGAAGCTGCCGAAGACGTCCCCCTCCACAAAGAAGCGCTGCACGTGAAGAATCAAAGTTGGTGGGGCCAAGGTCAAACATCAAAGGTTTGACCTTGGGCACACATTGACGCTGATTTCTTGTTCGGCGATGCAAACAAAAGAAGGAAAAAAAAAAGTCTGCTGAGACTCTTTGCACGTGAAACACAAATGGTGGTGGGCTCACGTCAAACTTTTGAATCTCCACATGCTTTTTTCAATTTCTTTGTCTATTCCAACAAAAAATCTTCCATTTCAATAAGATGTCTATCTTGACATGATTTCCATGCTTGTCTTAAATCACGTGATTTACTTTTAAACCTTTTGATCAACATTGGTTGTCTTCAACAACTAAATCTGTCCATGACCCTCGACAAATGGGGTGGACTGTTAAATTGGGTCCCTTATTTCTATGTGCTAGGACCTACCTGCTTTACCTCTCTCATTGGTATAATATCTTTTTCGAGCCACATACGCTAGTGTACCCACTGCTTATTTAACATCTAAAGAATGCTGAGATTTGCATGAAGTCTTAGACGAAGCAGTTTCAAATTGTACTTAGGCCCAAACCACTCTCTTTCTATAAAGTTGGCTTGTTTGGTCATATTTTTAACAATTTCAATTATTAATAAAAAAGATTATGTTGAATACTTTGATATAATAATTTAATCAATTGTGACCACAAATTGGTTTTATAAGTCCCTAGCAACCGGGAGGACTTGTGGTGGAATTTAAATATAAATCTTATAAACCGGTCCCTCTTCCTTCTTCTTCTCCTCCTACTCCTCCTCTCTCTCTCTCTCTCTCTCTCTCTCTCTCTCTCTCCCCCCTCCCTTCCTCTCAAACTCACACCAGAGTACGTAAAATGGATGCAGATGGAGGTGCAGGCAGAGAGTTCGTGGTGAAGTCGGGCAAGAGAGAAGT
The DNA here is from genome assembly GCA_014182885.2 of Eucalyptus caleyi. Lineage (NCBI taxonomy): Eukaryota > Viridiplantae > Streptophyta > Magnoliopsida > Myrtales > Myrtaceae > Eucalyptus > Eucalyptus caleyi. Next base: position 42,551,513 of record CM024470.2, read on the forward strand.
GGTGGCGGCACCACTTCCCATGCAAGGGCATTGGCTGCCCCTCTCCAACCTCGACTTGCTCTTGCCTCCGCTCGACGTAGGCATCTTCTTTTGCTACGCCAATCCAACCACCAACGCGTCACAAAGGCTGGAATATGGGTCCGTGGTTGGTGTTCTGAAAGCTGCCTTGGCCCAAGCTCTGGTCTCCTACTATGCTCTCGCCGGAGAGGTGGTGCAGAACTCAGCCGGTGAGCCTGAGCTCCTGTGCAACAATCAAGGGGTTGACTTCATCGAAGCTTTCGCAGACGTGGAACTCCGCCATCTCAACATGTATAATCCGGATGACACCGTTGAAGGGAAACTGGTGCCCACAAAGAAGCGAGGCGTGCTTGCTGTTCAGGTATTGATATTAGATACAGCCTCGCTATATATCGTTTATCCATCTGAAGAGATCATATCACCGTATATGCACCCGCGCCCATTTTCATCTTCATTTCACCTAAATCTATAGTCTTTTCCTTATATCTTTTATTTATGCATTGAAGAAATCGTAGTTTCCGTATATTGTCATATGATCTCTTTTGTACAGACTATATATAAAGATATTACAAGAGCCCTAAATTAGGGATGATTGAGGATGCTTAAGGCAAATAGAGAAAATACGGGAACAATATCAACAATATCTTAAATTAGATACAAGAGATAATATTGCTGACTAGGAACGTTATCATGCATAACCAGCATCGAACGAAATAGTGTATCTTCGCCTCTAGTCTATCAGTCGAATTTTCCATCTTTACTTAGAACGGTTCACAAAATTGATTTATTCATCGCTATTGAAGTTTTTTCAATAGGTGTTGAATATAAACTAATTGTTTACATCACTTGGCGTGCGAATTTGACTGATTGATTTGGATACCCTTCACCATTGTTCAAAAAGAAAAATAATGATTGGACTTCAATCACGCCTAACAACATAATCTACGATTAAGACTTTGTTTGTTTCACAGAAAATATTTTCCAGCATTTAGTTCTTTTAAGAAAACGAGTCAATGGAAAACTATGCTTAAATCTGACCAAAAAAAAAAAATCAAACAAGAAATTCAGGAAAAAGATTTCCTCTTTGAAAGATCAGAAAACATTTTTCAAAATATGATTTGGTATTGATGTGGGTCTTCGGCAAACAAGTTTGAGTTCTTGTTTATGAAACGTTTATTCTTATAAAAATATTTAAAAATTTGAATTTTGAATTTTGAATTTTTTTTTACTTCATTTTGGCCAATTGTGGGCCACGGCAACAATCATCAATTGGCCATAAGCTAGCTTGAGCTTCACTAGAGGTCAACAAGACTCGACCTTAAGCTCACTGAATTCTGGCAAGCTCAAGTCTTGAGCTTGCTAGACTTTGGCTTGAGCTTGCTAGACTTTGGTGAGTTAATGCCTCAATGACCTCTAACAAGTCTCTAGCTTGTTGAAATCTAGTAAGCTTGAGCCTTGCTGAAGAAGAAGGAAAACATAATAAATAAAGAAAAGAAATAAATTCAAAATATTATTTAAAATATTGAATTTATTAGTAATTTTCCTTAGAAAGATCAAATTAGATTTTATACACCAAATGGTGAATAATATTTTCCAGTTCATTTTCAAGTTTTAACTCTACATCATAAAATGTTATCATTTTCTTGGAAAATGACTTTTTGGAAAAGATTTTCTAGAAATATTATATTTTTAGTGAAACAAATAGAGCATAAATACATCAATGATTTCTCATACAAAACATAACCATGTAGAAACATTTAATATTAAGGTTCTGTTTGTTTCATGGAAAATATTTTCTAGGAAACATTTTCCTCATTTTCCATCATTTGGTTTGCTTAGGAAAATGAGCCAATGGTAAATGTTTTCCTAATTAACAAAAAAACCTATACTAAAATTCAGGAAAATGATTTCCTCCTTAAAAGGTTGAAAAACATTTTCCAAAATATGACTATGTATCGGCATAGGTCTTTGGCACTTAGACTCGAGTCCTTGGTTAATGAAACGTTTGCTCTTATAAAAAAAAAATTGAACTTTGAATTAATTATTATTATTTTTTATTTTTTTTCTTTTCGCTTCTTACTTAACCACCACGACAACAACCCATCACAGGTGAGCATAGGCTCAAGCTTGCTAGAATTTGGAGAGCATGAGCCTAGCCAATTGTCACTGTGGCCAGCGATTGGTCGAGGAAGCGGAAAAATAAAAAAAAAATAATAGAAAAAATAATTAAAAATATATCAATTTTCTCCAGGAAAATCAAATTCCATATCAAACGGTAGAAAATATTTTCTAATTCATTTCCATTTTTTAGCTAAGCACTATAAAATATTGTCATTTCCTCGAAAGTGATTTCTTGGAATATATTTTTCTGAAATATTATATTTTTCCCGAAAAAAATTGAGCATAAATATTGAAAGGAAAAAGAATCTCACACTTTGCACGAGTTTCTCTCGTTTACTTGTGTGATCATTGAGATTATACATTGGCTCATTGAGTCCATAGAGAACAGTGAGATAATAATAGCATGACAGATGAGTGATAATAATATATCGTTTTTTTTTTTAATGGACAGAATTGAATGAGTGAAAAATTCTTGCAAAGGTGGACCTTAGAAGCAATCATTAATTTATTGAGACCGTAATGGCATGGCGTGGGTTCCTAGTGTCCTCATGCACAAAAGAATTCAAATATATGTGGCAGAGGTGGGATCTCTCTTTTACCCTTGACTTCATGGGAAACATGTTAAGGTCTTATTAGATGACCGGTCAATCCTTGATTATTTTTATTCTTTTATTTCCCAAAAAAAAAAAATCATTTGATAACATTAGCTAATTTTTCTATTTACGAGAAAAAATCAGTGATCATGGAATAGATTTGGAAGAAAAATATGAAATTGAAAAAATTTACTATTTTGTTTTCGGGAACAATTTATAAAACCAAATCGTTTTTTTTTTCTTCTTCTTCCTCCTCTAACTAGTTGTAGGGCTCGGCAATGGCGGCGACTGGCTGATGACTAATCAAAGATGAGGCCTAGTGACCTCGCTGGCCCTTAGCAAGGTTGGCTTTGCCTTGATTGGGTGAGGTCGAGCCTTGTAGGTAGCTAGGTGAGGCCGACCTCCCCGGGGGCTAACGAGGTCGCTAGCTCTTGTCTTCGGTTGGTTACTAACCATCGTCGTGGCCCACTAATTAGCTAGAGGAGAAAGAAGAAGAAAGGAAAAAAAAGAAGAAAAAAATCTCATAAAATTATTAAAAAATTGAAAGAAATTTTACTTCATAAAAATTTGAGGATCGTATACTTAGAAACTTGTTTTTTTTTTTTTTTTTTTTTTTTTTTGCGTAAAAGTAAGGCATGTATTAACTTTAACCCAAAATGGAACTACACAAAAGGGGGGGGCAGGGGGACCCTACACCAACATAAGGACTTCCACTTCTGGTGACATTAGGAAATGTCAATAGGAGTGCAAGGGCGTCGTGGTAACCCAAATGAAAAGAGGGGGCTAATACTTAGAAACTTGTTCAAGGAGAGCAGAATCAGAAAAAACTATATTTAAGTACAAATTGTTTCTGGAAATAGAATGGTTACCAAATACATACCAAGACTCTTAAATAATCTCTCATCTCTTTAGTAAGTCTCGTATGAAGTAATTGGATAATGGATATCACCATTTTCGCAGTCTCTATGATAAAGACCAAGTTGGTTTCCATTGTTAATCATGCATATCCATGTTCAGACATATATAATTATTTATTGAAATAATATTGTTCTATATGGTCAATATGTCATTTGATAACTTCTCGGCGTAAGTTGCCAAAGTTATGTCTAGAGTGTGTAGAAGTAATCTTAAATCTCACCAAGGCATAAGTTTTTCTTATACAGTTTCCGCGTTAGGATTGGTTCTATAAATTGAGACATAAGTTTTTCATTTGATGGAAAACATTTAGGCAACGGAGCTAAAGTGTGGAGGAATAGTGGTGGCATGTACGTTTGACCATCGGATAGCTGACGCCTACTCGATCAATATGTTCATGGTGTTTTGGGTAGAAACGGCTCGCTCCGCTACACCCATTTCCCTCCCTCCTTCCTTTCGTCGTTCTCTTCTCAACCCAAGGCATCCACTCTGCTTTGACCCCTCTCTAGATCGCATGTACATCCTGGTCTCCGCATTGCCCCCACCCCCAAACACAAGTTGCAGGTGGATGAGCAATGTAAGACAATGACATTGAAGGACGACGACCACCTGTTAAACAACCTGTACTATGTGACCGCTGCCAAGCTAAGTGAGTTGCAGCAGAGTGCCTGCTCCAATGGAAGCAAGAGGACTAAGTTGGAATCGTTCAGCGCTTTCCTTTGGAGGATGGTGGCTGAATCCTCCTTGGTTACCGATAATAATGACAACAAGACAATGTCAAGGATGGGGATCGTGGTGGACGGCAGGTGTAGGTTGATGAGTTAGGGCAAGGACGACAAGCCCACACCCATGTCATCCTACTTTGGGAACGTGCTGTCGGTGCCATTCGGAGAGAAGAGGGCGAGGGAGGTGGTGGAGAAGCCGCTGAACTAGGTGGCGGATGTGGTGCACGAGTTTGTGGAGAGTGCAGCAAAGAAGGAGCACTTTCTGGACCTGATAGATTGGGTGGAAGGACACCGGCCAGTGCCAGCATTGGCAAGGAAATTCTGCAAGCCCGGCAACAAGGAGGAGGAGGAAAGGTCGACAGCACTTGTGGTGTCATCCGGACAGAGGTTCCCTGTGACCGAGATGGACTTCGGGTGGGGGAAGCCAATGCTGGGGTCCTACCACTTCCCATGGGGAGGCAAAGCGGGGTACGTTATGCCCATGCCCAGCCCACTCTCCAACGGGGATTGGGTGGTCTACCTTCACCTCTCTAGGTCTCAGGTGGCCTTCATTGAGTCCCACGCTCCCACCGTCTTCAGGCCGTTGACCCCTCACCATCTTAACCTCCTTTGATGCTTCTTGTTCTTCTTCTATGAGTATCATTAACGTGCCTCATCAACACTGTCGATTGTTGTTGTTTGTCCTATTGAATTAAAACCTTATGTTCCTCGTGTGTTTTCTTCCCATCCATCCGGTCCCTATAATTTAATCAATCCGAGGCATACGTCTTCTTTCTAATTGCAAGGTGTCTGGCTTGCTTAGTCTTTCAATGTCATAAGCAATTGACGAATGCGAACATTTCGAATCGCTCATTACATGTGAATGTGACATAAACATTGTGTATGAGGGAGTAGCTTTTCCGTGCACCACAAGATAATTACAACCAAATATACAAATTACATAATTTGTGTATCATATAGAATTTTGATTGATAGTTACATTGAACATTTTTATATAGTTTAGGGACTATATCGAATAAGTACCAAAAGTTCATGGACCATCAATTGAAAATTAACACGTCATTTACATATAAAGAGAGATACATAATATCATCATCATCACATTTGCGAAAATAAACACAATGGTCAACCTCACAATGAGCAAATCCATTTTCTTCCATAAAACCATCAATTAAATACCATTGCTGCGAAGCTTGTTTCAAGCTATACAAGTTTTTCTTCAAGCGACATACCATGTTCTCATTATCTCTGACTTCAAAACCATTAGATTGCACCATATAAGTCTACATCTAGGTCACCATGTAAAAATGTTGTTTTCACATCTAACCGCTCAAGATGTAGATCCTCCACTACAACTATACTCAATAGAACTCTAATTGATGTCATTTTAACTATTGGTGAAAATATCTTGGTGTAGTCAATCCATTATTTTTAGAAAAGTTTTTGACCACATGTCTCGACTTGTATCTGATACCTTTACTTGCTTCATTTTTAATCCTATACACTCACTTGTTTAATATCAATTGTTTAATAAGGCCTTGTTACTTTTAGGCAACTTGGTCAACTCCCAAGTTTTGTTTTGAAGTAACGAGCCCACCTTTTCTTTCATAGCATGCTCCCACTGCATGTGTGATGTCTTTTTTTTTTTTTGCCTCATCAAAAGTCTCACACTCTCCTAAATCTATATATAAGCCATGGCTCATAATAATATTTGCTAGTGGATCAAAATTACCTTCGACTTTCTCACACGTGCAGACTTCCTCAAGACAAGTTCTTTAAGGTTGTTAGTCTACTCCAAGTCACTGTGTTCCTCTTAAACTACCCCCTTATTGATAATAGGCTCATATTTAACCTCTCCCTCAAGTGCACTCTAATTTTCTGGAATCATCTTCACGTACATTGTGTCCAGCTCAAGATATTCTAGTTCTACTGCCTTCTCATGCTCTATCTAACAATCCTTGTACGTTTTTTTTTTTTTTTTTTTTTTTTGTGGAATACCACATTCCGTCAGCGGATGACTGTGTTATTCTCATAATCCCTAAGCCTATATCCATACTCATCATCACCATATCTAATAAAGACGTACTTCTAGGACTTAGCATCAAGCTTCTTCCTATCTTCTATATTAATCAGATCATATGCAATGCAACAAGATACTAGTAGATATGAATAATTAACTTTTTTACTTGACCACTGCACTTGCAGTATCTCTCCATCCAATGCACTAGATGGACTCCGGTTGATAATGTAAATAGCCACATTAACTGTAATAGCTTATAAGTGTAGCAAGAGACACATGCGTAGCCTCATGCATCTCACATTTTATAGAAGGGTTCTGTTTATCCTCTTAGCTACATCGTTTTCTTGAGGGTTTCTAGGAATAGTCTTCAACTGCTATATGCCTTCTTAGCTCAAGTATTCTGCAAATTCCTTGCTTATGTATTTACCACTATGATCAAACTTTAGAGTTTTGATTGTATGAACTCTCTCTTTTTCTATCGTGGTCTTCCACATTTTGAACATCCCGAATACTTCTAAATTTCCTCTGAGAGTATAGACCCTGGTCTTCCTTATTGTATCATCAATGAAGATGACAAAATATTTCTTACCACCATAAGAGAGTTGTTGTGTTTGCCTCACACATTAGTATGAACTAACTCTAACTTTCAACCTTTATTTTGTCACCCATTCAATTGAAAATTGACTGCCGTCCTTTGTTATATATAAATGCAATTCTCATAAAAATCCAACTCAACTTTTGGCAAACCTAGAAGTAATTTCCTTGCATTTAATTGCTTTACACACTTCATCAAGATGTCCCAAACGATAATGTCAAAGAGTAGACAAATTACCTATAGCCACTGTACTTACAACCATATCACTAAGATTGTCTCATTGGAGAAGGTAAAGTATACTTGTATGATTTCCCTTCGCTACGACTCTTGTCTCTAAGGTTATCTCTCACTCTCCACATCCAAAGGTTGCTACCATACCTCCTTGGTCAAGTTTCCTGTTTAAGATGATATTTTTTCTTTAATTTAGAATCATTCTCACGACTGATACATGAAGTTCCATTCAAAACCCAAATTATTTGTTCCTCACTACACATTTTTTTAATGAAAATTGGAAGTTGCATAAAAAAATTGTCAATTTTGTGGTGATGCATAGTCATAGGGATGGGGAGTGTGGCATCCAAAATTTCGCTCGACAAAATAACAAGTCTCAAATACTTGACGAATCATGCGGTACAAGTAAGCTCCCCTATGGCACCATCAAGACGCCTCGGTCTGTCAAGTTGACATCATTGCAACGCACCACCACCACTCCCTCACTTAGTGTCGTGTCTTAAACCGCCATTAAAACAAACCACCAGGTCCTACCGTCACCTCATAATTGCCAAGCTCACTATTGAATTTCAACACCGGATCCATCGTGCCTTACCTTAGTGTGAAAACTAGTACAAGCACCTAGAGGGGGTGAATAGGTGCAAAAACAAATTTTGCAGAGTAAAGAGTATAATTTTGCTTTTAAACCAACTCTGTTTAGCAATAGATTATGAAATGGAATTTAGACTCTAATAATCAAATAAAAATACGATTAAAGTAAAAGAGCTGAGGGAAGAGAATAAAGACACAAGGTTTATAAGGGTTCAGCTTGATCCCAGCCTACGTCCACTCTTCCGCACCAACAGCCCACCGGTTGGATTTCACTAAGAATCAAAAGAGTTGTTATAGTATTGCTCTTCTTTGATTCCACAGTGTAGAGACTCTGCTACACTTCCTCAAGGTTTCACAGAAGTGTAAACGCTCTTTTAAGTACAAGTTTTCACTCAACAATCAAATTGACAAAGAATAATGAGCTTTAGACTTTGGAATTCTTCTATTGCGCACACACTCGAACAACTAGAATATCTTCCTTATATACTCCTCCATGCCTTCATACCCGTTGGACAGAATCAATTAGGGAGATTTCGAGTTATTTAAGGAATATGACGATAGCCCATCAATCATGCTCGCCCATACAATCAGGATCTAAGGCTTCCATATGTAGAACCTTCCAAGTATGCTTCGCCAATGAACGGATCTAAATTACCTGAATTGAAATCAAAACGAATAACAGATTTCAAGATGCTATCTCCAGCCGAGAGATCTTCTTCAGTCAATAGAATCAAATCATTAACAAGATACTTAGTTCTGGATAAGTCTTCTTCGACGGTCTAGAAACTGTCAATGAGAATAGACCTTGAATCTTGAGTCTGACAATTCGGCGATCTTCAGACTTTGACTAAAGAGTCTGCAAGTTTTCAGACTAGACTGATGGAAGCGTTTTGTCATCTTCAAAACACACAAGGAAGTTTTCTCCAACAATCTCCCCATTTTTGATTGTGACAAAACTTTCTTGCAAATTTGGATATTTTTGACCTGCAAAACAGTACTCACGCAAACATGGATATCTCACAAAGATAATTAACTTAGTAAAGACAGCATTGGATCTACATTCACAGGAGAAAGTTAGTCATGTAAATAAACAGCTATCTTTGCCATGAAATATCAATAGTGCTTAAAATAAACAAACGATCAAACAATCCAAATCCAAATCCAAATACAGCCAGTCACAACCAAACAACCAAATAAAAGTAAAAAGTCATTCAAAAAGTAAAGTCAAACGAAAGTCAAGTCAAGTTTCAAGTTTCAAATCTGCACCATCTCTCCCCCTTTTTGTCAGCATGAAAAAGGTAGAGATAAAAAAGATAATGGAATCATGGTTGCCCAGGAATGCGAATGAGCTGGAAATCTCCCATTGACTGGACAATCCCTTCCAGCTTTTTCAAATCCTCCTTCAGTTGAGCCACATCTTCACCATTGACATTTGCTTGAACTTGAAGAGCAAGGGCATTAACTTGATCACGCAAGGAAACTAAAGAGGCTTGACCTGCATTCTGCAAGTTCTGAACTTCGCATCCCAGAGCATAAATCTGGCCTCACATCTCCATAAGTCTGAGTACTGGCCTCTGCACGATTAGTAGGAGTATTTGCAAATGATGGTAAGTCAGCATGATCATTTAGATTTGGCGATGAAACCTCATGACCTTCCTTTGGGAATTGAGAGGCATAGATGTCTTCTGAATCTACAGGTGAACAACTAACACCTTCACTAGTAGCAACAATTGGAGATGTACCTCTTTCCTCAGCAACTCCCCCTGTTTCAATACCCTCAGGAGGTGAGAAGTACTCTTCATGCTCTGTTTCTACCTGTTCACCTCTGCCTTCTTCTTCTTCTTCTACAATCCTTTCTTCCTCTGCTTCTTTTCACATTGATTCTCTCTCTCCACTCCTTTCTTCTTCTTCTTCTTCTTCTTCTTCTTCTTCTTTGTCTTGATCCTCTCTCTCCACAGTCTCTGGAACAACACTTTGAAGATTTCTTAGTGCAAGAGCATAAATGGTAATATCATCCTCATCCTCTTCATCCTCCAGAATGAGTGCTCTTCTTGTGGCATCCCAAAAATTCATAATGATCTCTAGTTACATTAAAGTCTATGAATAGGTGATGGAAGTACCATCAAGTTATTTTATGGCCATTTAATCCATAATTTGTAATAAGATTTATGGCCAAGCTTTTAAGGGATAATTATGTGATAGGAAAGAAAATCCTATCATTGGCCATGTGTTTTATAAATTGGGAATTATGGAATTATGATTTCAAGATTTTGGCCATGTGGAATTTAGTAATTAAATTCTTAAAAGAAAGAATTAAAGATGAATGATTGAAAGGTGAAATTAGGATTTAAATTAGGAATGGGCCTTGGACCCATTTGGCCTAAGCTTGATGGGCCAAGCTAGTCGGCCCAAGGGGGGGGGGATTCGACCGGCCCATTAAGGCCCAAAGGAAGAGGTGGCCGGCCCATCTTGCATGAAGGAGGCCAAGTGTTTCCTCTGAGTTGCCAAGTGGCGTGGAGGCTGTGCAAGGTGTGGCTGCCCCCATTGGCCATCTTGGGCGGCCACATGCAATATAAAAGCCACTAAAAAGAAAGAGAGAGAGAAAGAGAGGGAGAGGAAGTGGCTGTCATCCAAAGAGAGAGGTGTGCGAGAGAGAGAGAGTTTGAGAGAAAGGGAGAGAAACCGAGAGGGAAGGAGGCGGAGCCGGAGGGGTGTGCTGTTCGTTCGACGTCCGATCGTCGCCGTTCGTCGTTGCTTGTTCATCTTTAAGGCAAGTGGAGTCCATAACTTCTCTTGCATGTTTGTTGTGGTGTTTGCATGTTAGATTTTAGGTGTGATTTGTGCGAAAAACCGAGGTAAGAGTTGGTTATTTGTAAACTGTGTGACTGTTCTTGTTCGGTTTGTTGGAGTCAGTGGCTTGTTCGAGTTTGCATGGGTATTTAGAGTTCGATTTTGGCTTCGGTGTCTTCATGAAAGTTGAAGCTAACGTCTTGTAATATGACATACTAAAAATTCGTAGAAAAATATGGAGATTTGAGGGGTCAAAAATTCTATTATACGGAGACTTAGATCTACGAAATTTTCACTGACCTCTTGTCGATTTCTTGGTTGCATGTTGATTTATGTTGGAGATCTCACTTTGTTGTATTCTTGAAAGTTGTAGGAAACACCTTAAGCTACAACATACTCAAATTTGAAGCAAAAACAACAAGTATAACTTGGTGAATCGGTTAGATCTTGGAGATGGTTGATTCTGGTGAGGTGTGCCGAGACACCCGAGATTTCATGGACTAAAATGGTGACCATAATCTGGTTATTTGACCTAGATATCTTCATGAAACTTGTAAAGGACACATTGGTACATAACATACTCAAATTTAAGAGGAAACGAAAGAGATTGGATGGGTGAAATATAAGAAATACGGAGAAGTGTGTTCTGGACGTCGCGGTAGTGATTCCAGAAGCTTCGTAGGGCTATAGAAATTAATCTAAAAAGAATTTGGCTTAAATTTCTTATTGAAAAAGGTACAAAAATGTGTTGGCTATCACCCTGTAAAATTTCGTAATTTTTGAAGGCCATATGTGTATTTTAATTAAATTTATTCGGAAACTGTGCAAGTCTGGCCATTATCCGAATATAAGGTGCTATTATGTGAAAATTGTGAAATTATAAGAAATTCAATTTGGCCATGAATTTTATATGAAATTGTGATCCTATTAGTGATTGTTGAATATTATGATTTTGGGAAAATCATAGATATTAAATATTTATTTATGAAAATAAATAAAATAATAAAATAATAAAATAATAAAATAATAATAAAATAATAAAATAATAAAAACAAAATAAAATAAAATAGATTTTTATTTGGCCATGGATTCAACTTCATTTGTGTGGCACTTGTGTGATAAGGTCTTTGTACATGTATTAAGTTGAAATGCATATGTGATTAAGCTTTGGCATGTGTATGACATGTGAATTGAAATGCAAGTGTGATTTGTTTTATGCCATGCCAATTGCCATGTTAAATTGAGATAAAAGGATAAATGTGGATGAGGAAGAGGTTGTGGTGGAGGATGATGTCTGGTGGCCGAGTGGCATAATTCCAGAGATTCCCCGGGAGTGTCGGGATGCCCGGTGGTATACGGTACGTAATTCCAGGGGAGGCCTGGTGGTATGTCGGTACATAATTCCGGAAGCCCTGTCGGAGGTTTCTGCCCAAAGGGAATGCCTCGCGATGCCAGGATTTGGGTGCGAGATGCCCGGCTAGAAGGGTAAAGGCCGGAAGTCCGGTTGTATCTTGGATACATGCCCGGAGGTTCCTCGTGATGCTAGTTGGGATGCGAGATGCCCGGAATGTGGGGGGCCGGATGCCCGGTTGTATCTTGGATACATGCCCGGAGGTTTTTCTCGCATGAGATGCGAGTGTAAAATATGAGATAAAATTGATGAATCGAGGAAGGGTGATGTGGTGATCAAATTTAAAGATAAAGATGAAAATTAACTCATGGCATGATATGGCATGATATGCATGATGATATGCATGATGATGGAGATGATGATATGTGATGTGATATGATGATCACCCATGGTATGATATGCATGATGATATGCATGATGATGGTGATGATATGTGATGTGATATGATGATCACCCATGGTATGGTATGCATGATGATGCATGATGATGATGGCATGTGATGTGATATGATGATCACCTATGATAATATATGCATGATGATGCATGAGGACGATGGCATGTGATGTGATATGATGATCACCTATGATAATATATGCATGATGATGCATGATGACAATGGCATGTGATGTGATATGATGATCACCCATGATAATATATGCATGATGATGCATGATGATAGAGATGATGATGTGATGTGATATGATGATCACCCATGATAATATATGCATGATGATATGCATGATGATGATGGCATGTGATGTGATATGATGATCACCTATGATGATATGCATGATGATGATGATGATGATGTGACATGATGATATGCATGGCGATGATGATGATGATGATATGCATGATGATATGCATGACGATGATGATGATGATATGCATGACGATGATGATGATATATGATGATAAGGCATGATAACATGTGTAATGTGATGATGTCATGATGATGATGACATGTATGATATGATGATGCATGATAGTATGCGCATGGCTGCAAGGTAAGTTACGCCTGCAATGCATGTATGATTTGTATGATGCATTGAGTGGTTATTGGATTCCTTTACCTGCTGAGTGGTTGTACTCACCCCTTTTGGGGACCAACATTTCAGATTAGTAGATGGTTTGAACGGTTGGATATGACCGCGGGGAGAAGGATAGCAAAGGAGGGAACCTTTGGACGCCGACACTGATTGATGGACCTTAAGCATACGATTGTGGGAGGAGATGTCGGTTATCTTTTAAAGTATAGCCGAGTATAGAAACATTGGCATTTCGATGTACTGACTAAAGATGTCCATATGCTTTATGTAAATAAACGTGTTCGCTTTAACTTATATAAGATGTTTAGCAGGTGTGCATCGATTTCTGAATGTAGGGAAGGGAATTGTTAGATATGCTTTCGTTATGTAAATTGCGCAAGGGACCGTTAATAGAAGATGTAAACCCCCATGGTTGTATGGACCCGCTGCAACTAAAAATGGTATCAGAGTGACTTGTTATTTGGGAAAGAAAAAGGAAAAGCGAACTGTGGTGACTCTAGCGGATCGGTGGCTGTCGAGGGGTGCCACACTTCTTTTCTTGGATGGAGTTGTCATGGGCTTCTTCCTTTTCCGTTTAGCAACTGAAGAACCTTGGTGAGACTTGATAGTGGTTTTCTCTTTCAGTCGCTCCAAAGTCTTGTCCAGCTCTTTCAAACGCATTTTGGAAATGATTTTCAGTCCCACTACCATTTAATCACATGATCGAACACATAAAATCCTGGGAGGCTGAATATTGAAACATTTGAAAAGCTTTGTAACAAGCCCTGAGTAAGGAAGTTGCCCTCCGTCTTTCGCCATCGTTTTGTACATGTGAAACATGATTGTGTGAGGTAGAGAGAATTTCTTGCCAGTGTTGATGGCATACATCAACTTTGCTTCTGAGTTAGAGACGTCTGTCTTCGAGGTTGACTTGGGTCTGAGCCAATTGATCACGATCTTGTGAAGCAAAATATTAGAGGCATTCATCCTCACGTACGAAATTCTTCCTTTAGCCATTCCATCTCGAACAAGCTCCACCGTCGCACGACCAATAGACACACTAATCGATTGGAAGCCCCTCGCTCTACTCCAATCACATCCGCCAATGTGTCCATGTCAACAACATAGTCTTGGTCTCGAATACTAAATGAAAACCTATTCGCATCCAAGAAACTGAGATTAGAATAGAAGTAAGCAGTAAGTTTTGGATATGCCTCAGTCGTCTCAGAACAAAATTGCTCAAGCTGAAGTTTAGTGAATTTCTCTCGTAGCTTCACATTCATAGAATCAAGAAAATCAAAGTCTCTACTTCTTGGATTGATCACCCCTCTTTTTAGCAACTTAGAGTAAAGTCGCATGTGTTCATCCAAGCGAAACAAATCTGTCCTTTTACTTCGAATATTCGCCCCAACACCCATTCTAGGCTTGAAATGAGTGTACATTTTGTCATCATCATTCCCATCATGCTAACTAAGACCTTCAACAAGTGGATTACTATGAATATTCACAAATGCTCGATCTGCCGACCTTGTAGGAGCAATCTCCAATCGTTCCATTGTCCGCAAAAAGTGGGTTTCATTTCGATACCCTTTATCTTTAAAAAATTCATCGATATATTTCAAGGGAGTCCCTCCCCTCTTCAAAGCAGAGTAAAGCTTAAAGATAAAAGCGGGCTTTTGAGATCTTACGGGTTCTACACCTTCAATGATTTCTTCCTTCGCTCTACGATCACTACCTTGAGGTCTAGCTTAGGAGATTGACGTTGTTGAGAATGTTGTGGGCTTTGCTGCTGTCTTGGGGATTCTTCTTCCTCGGTGAGGTCAAAATGTGTAGGACCCTCACGCATTTGTTGTGGTCCCCTATTCACGATCCTTGAAGAATTTCGTTGAGATGCCATTCTCACGGTTTTTGAGAGATTCCAAACTTGATTCGCAAAAGAAAAATGTGAGAACTTTGAAGATTAAACTAGAGAGTAAAAACAAAGGTTTGTACTTTTAGGGTTTGTGAGGAAGACGAACAGTAAATGAAGTAGTCGAAAAGAGGCATACGGAACAACATAAAAAGGAAAAAAAAAATAGAAAATTCCTTTTAAAAAGTAATTGCATTTTTGAAAAAATAGATAATTGTCTTTTCAAAAACAACTCATTTTTCGAAAAGGAATTATTGCAATAATCACGAAAACTGGGAAGATGATTGTACCTTTTCGAGATCAATCAATTACAGATTAATAAATAATCGTACCTTTTCGAGATTTTATCTAAGAGATAAATTTAAAAACGAAAATAACTTACAGTCGTTGATCTTCATCTTCTGAGTTTGAGTATCATTAGACTTTTATCCCTAAGTCTGAACTTCTTCAAACTTTAAGATATTGAGTTTGGAACGAATAAGCTCAAAATGAATTTTCTCCAAAGGCTTTGTGAAGATGTTCGCTAGTTGATTCTTTGAGTCAATGAATTGAATCGAGATTTCTCCATTTTGAACATGATCTCTAATGAAATGATGTCGAATCTCTATATGCTTTGCTCTTGAATGAAGAATTAGATTCTTGGTGAGATTGATTGCGCTGGTGTTGTCACATTTGATCTTAGTGCACGAATCTTTAATCCCAAAGTCTCTTAGCTATTGTTTTATCCACATAATTTGTGAACAACAACTTCCAAGAGCCACATATTCTGCTTCTGCTGTAGAAAGAGCTACAGTACTTTGCTTCCTCGAAAACCAAGATACTGTCTTGTTCCCAAGCAATTGACAAGTGCTCGAGGTGCTCTTCCTATCAACTCTGCATCCTGCTAGGTCTGTGTTTGAATATCCAAGAAGAGTAAAGTCTCATTCTTTAGGATACCAGAGACCGAGATTAGAAGTAGATGTAATGTATTTGATGATATGTTTTGTATCACTTAAGTGAGATTCTTTGGGATTTGATTGAAATCTGGCACAAATACAAACACTAAACAGAATGTCAGGTCTAGAAGCAGTAAGATAAAGAAGTGAACCAATGATACTCCTGTATAGCTTCTGGTCAACTTTTTTTCCTCCTTCATCTTTGTCCAGTTTTAAGGAACTTGACATTGGTATCTCTATCTTTTTGCAATTGTCCAAGCCAAACTTTTTAACAAGATCTTTAGCATATTTTTCTTGGTGAATGAAAATTTCTTCCTTCAATTATTTTACTTGAAGTCCGAGAAAAAAAGGATAGTTCACCCATCATACTTATTTCAAACTCATCCTACATAATCTTAGAAAATTTCTTGCACAGATTCTCATTAGGAGATCCAAAAATAATATCATCAACATAAATTTGAGCAAGCAAGAAGTTTTTGCATTCTCTTTTGATAAACAGTGTAGTATCTACTTTACCATTAATAAAGCCATTTTGGATTAAAAAATTATTTAGTCTGTCGTATCAAGCTCGAGGTGCTTGCTTTAAACCATATAGCGCATTTTTTAGTCTGAATACAGAGTCTGGTTTCCTTGGGTCTTCAAAACCGGGAGGTTGTTCCACATAAACTTTCTCTTGGATAAATCCATTTAGGAAAGTGCTTTTGACGTCTATTTGGAATAACCTGAAATTCTTATAACAAGCAAAAACAAGTAATAATCTAATTGCTTCTAACCTTGCTACTAGTGCGTAAGTCTCATCATAGTCTATCCCTTCTTTTTGCGTATATCCTTTGGCCATGAGTTTTGTTTTGTTCCTTACGACTTTTGCTTTCTTGATCATCTTGTTCCTAAAAACCCATTTAGCTCTAATGATAGATTTACCTTTCGGTTTAGGAGTCAACTCCCAGACATCATTGATACTGAATTGCCTAAGTTCTTCTTGCATAACTTCAATCCAGCTTTCATCAGTTAAAGCTTCTTCTATGCTCTTGGGTTCTATTTCAGAAATAAGAGCTAAAGCACTAGACTCTTCACACCTCTTGGATCTTGTACGAATTCCCTCATTAATGTCACCAATAATGAGTTCTTTATGATGACTAGACTTGTGCTTCCAGTTGCTGGTTGATTTATCAGACTGTTGATAATTTTCTTCATTTGATTCTTCAACGATCATTTGTTGCTGGTCTTCTGAAGTCTGAGCTGCTTTTGGAGATTTAGACTTTGTAGAGTCTAGAGCAGGTTCAGGTTCTTCAGGTTGAGTCTGAATCGATTGATTTTGCATAAAGTCTTAAAATTTGACATTTATCGATTCCTCCACAAATTGAGTCTTTTTGTTGTATACTCTGTAGGCTTTGCTTGTGGTTGAATATCCAAGGAAGATGCCTTCGTCTGATTTTTCTTCAAACTTACCAATTCAATCATTTGCATTTTTCAATATAAAACATTTGCATCCAAACACATGAAAATAGGAAACAATTGGCTTCTTTTCTATGAACAACTCATAGGGAGTTTTCTCTAGAATAGGCCTTAAGAAGACTCTATTAATAATATAGCATGCTGTAGAAATTGCTTCGGCCCAAAAACGAGAAGAAATGTTACTTTCAATTAGAAGAGTTCTAGCCATTTCTTGTAATGATCTATTCTTTCTTTCCACAACTCCATTCTGCCATGGAGTATAAGGTGAGGAGAATACATACTGAAAACCAGATTCATCACAGAATTTAGCAAAGTTTTAATTTTCAAATTCATCTCCATGGTCTGTTCGTATACTTGAAATAATATACCCTTTCTCATTTTGAACTTTCTTAGCAAATTTTATAAAATACGAAAAGGTTTAAGATTTACTTGCCAAGAAATATACCCAAGTGAATCGCGAATAATCATCTACAATTACTAGGCAATATTTCTCACCTCCAATGCCTTGAGTTTTGGTTTGTCCAAAGAGATCCATATGCAAGAGCTTAAGTACGCAATTAGTGGACACTTGATTTATTAGTTCGAATGAATTTCTTACCTGTTTTCCCAATACGCATGGTATACATAGGTCAGACTTTTGGTATGTCAGATTGGATAGTCCACGAACAAGCTTCTTTGCTGAGATTTTGGCTATTTGCTTCATGTTGATGTGCCCAAGTTTTCTGTGTCATAGATTTGCTTCCTCTTGAATTGAGATTAAACGATTTTTCTAGTTTAATATCTAAGAGATAGATATTCTCATGTCTTCGCCCTGTGAAAGTCTGAGAGGAGTCTTTACTGGTTCCTGAGCATATTTCTTCTTGAAAGTTGATTTTGAAACCGATGTCGCACATCTGGCTAATACTCAACAAGTTGTAGTTGAGTCATTCTACTAAGGAAACGTTACTAATCGTGAGACTTCCAATATTTACAGTTCCGAATCCCACAATTCTGCCTTTGCTATTTCCTCCAAAAGAAACTTTTTCACCATTAACTTGCACAAGTTTTATGAAGCAGTTTGAGTCTCCTGTCATATGTTTCGAGCATCTACTATCCAAGTACCATTTAACATTTTTCTTGATAGTGACCTGCATTTAAAAAAGAAACTCAAGCTTTCTTTGGTATCCATATTTTCTTAGGTCTAGTGGAGTTAGTGTGATATACAATCTTTGGCCAAACCTTCCTCACAGGTTTCCAAACTATAGGACATTCTTTCTCAAAAGGTTATGAGCTGTTACACTTAGAACATTTAAGAGCACCGCGGCCTACAGGTTTTACAAAAACTTTTTAGAAATGATTTTTGTAAGAATCGTTTGTAGGTGTTTGTTTAATTCTTTCATTTACCTTAGGAAAATCAATTAGAGGAATGGTTTCAGCAGTCATTCCCAAACATGATTTGTTGAAGTAGGGTCTTTGCGCTGAAAGAATATTTTCTAATTTCTCGATCCTATAGAAAATCTTTTAAAAATACTTAAGATATCATTTTTCAAAAATGCATTTTCTTTTGAAAGATTGTCTGCATTTTCTTTCAAAGTAATAACATTTTTGTTTAAACTTCTGAACTTTTCTTTCCAAACAATTTCCTGTTACTTTAGTGCAAAATTTTTCCTTTTAAGTTCGAAAATCCTCTTGAGAGAGATTTTGAGACTAAGACACAATTCATCAATATATGTGGAGACTTTAGTATGAATTTTTAAATTACTTACCTTGATTTCACTGTCTGAGTCTGAGTCTATCTCGAGTCGACTACGATTACGAGTGTGCCATGAGATAAATATTGGCATAATTATCATCACTTTCTTCACACTCGATATCACTCCAAGTTTTCGCTTTAAGTGTTTTTCGATATTTCTCATCTTTTCTTTTCTTTCTCTTTAGCAGATGATAGTTGGGTGTGATGTGTCACTTTTTCTTACATTCAAAGCAAATTACATCCTTGTTGGATTCATCATCCTCAACTGTTTTATTTTGTAGCTTTTGAGAACTTTGTTTATTCGGATTGAATCTTCTTCCCTTTTTATTCAGTTTTCTGAATTTTCTTATCATGAGAGCAAGCTCTTCATCGTCCATGTCATCTTCAGAATCTGTGACATCAGAATCATCATTAGATTTCAACGCAATGGATTTCTTACCTTTGGGATCTTCATTTTCATTGATTTGCTGCACTTCATAAAACTGAAGGGTGCCAACCAATTCGTCAACAGATAGTGGCATGATCCTTTTTGTCTCCCTTATTGAGGTCTTTATGTGGTTCAAATATTTGGAAAGCCCACGCAGTAACTTGTTGACCTTCATGGGTCCAGAGATTGGTTGACCTTGATACTCAAGACTATTCATGATTTTTATAAAAGGACTAAATATGTCAATGATAGATTCTCCTTGTTTCATCTTGAATGCTTCATATTAACCGAGCAGAATATTAATTCTGGTTTCCTTCACTCGATCGGTTCCTTCATAGGTGATGTGTAATCTATCCCAGACTTCTTTAACTGTTTCACAAGAAGATATTATGTTATATTCAATAAGAGATAATACACAATATAAGGAATAAATTACTTTTGCATCAAGAGCTTATTTGTTGGTTATCTCTTCTTGAGTCATTTCACTGGACTCAACAGCTTCTTTTCCTCTCTCTGAGACTGTGGCAGCTTTAGGAATGATTTATTTGTCTACCATGTCCCATTCCAGAGGATCTTTTAATCTTAGGAATGCCTTCATCTTGTTTTTCCATATGTTGTATTCATTTCCATCAAAATAAGGCGGTCTGGTGTTGCTTTGTCCTTCAACCAGACTTGGAGCCAACATATTAGCCATGGATCTTTAACTCTAAAGTAAAAACACTTCAACTTAAATGAGTACACAGGCTCTGATACCAATTGTGAAAGCTAGTACGAGCATCTAGTGGGGGTGAATAGGTGCGAAAACAAATTTTGTAGAGTAAAGAGTACAATTTTGCTTTTAAACCGACTCTGTTTAGCAATAGATTATGAAAATGAATTTAGACTCTAATAATCAAATAAAAATACAATCTAAGTAAAAGAGCTTAGGGAAGATAATAAAGATACAAGGTTTATAGTGGTTCGGCTTGATCCAAGCCTACGTCCACTCTTCTGCACTGACAGCCCACCGACTGGATTTCACTAAGAATCAAAAGAGTTGTTACAGTATTGCTCTTCCTTGATTCCACAGTGTAGAGACTCTACTACACTTTCTTAAGGTCTCACAAAAGTATAAACGCTCTTTTAAGTACAAGTTTTCGCTCAACAATTGAATTGACAAAGAACGAGGAGCGTCAGATTTTGGAATTCTTTTATCGCACACACACTCGAACAACTAGAACATCTTCCTTATATACTCCTCCATGCCTTCACACCTGTTGGCACTTACCAAATGAGTTCTTCCAATCTACCCATTGGACAGAATCAATTAGGGAGATTTCGAGTTATTTAAGGAATATGACAATAGCTCATCAATCCTGCTCGCCCATACAATCAGGATGTAGGTTTCCATAAGTAGAACCTTCCAAGTATGCCTCGCCAATCAACGGATCTAAATTACCCAAATTAAAATCAAAACGAATAACAGATTCCAAGATGCTATCTCCAGCCAAGAGATCTTCAATTGATAGAATCAAATCCTTAACAAGATACTCAGTTCTGGATAAGTCTTCTTCGACGGTCTATAAAATGTCAATGAGGATAGACCTTAAATCTTGAGTCTAGCGGTTCAGCGATCTTCAGACTTCGACTAAAGAGTTTGCCAGTCTTCAGACTAGACTGATGGAAACGTTTTGTCATCTTCAAAACACACAAGGAATTTTTCTCCAACACTTAGTAGTTTCCGGCATTGGCAAACCACCACCGCACTGCCACAACAATGCCACGCCAGCTTGCCAACTTAGCACCTCTGCATGCTACCACCTAGCTGCATCCCTACAAGACACGGCTAACCGGTTGGCCCTTTTCCACTTGCCACCAGCAGCAATGCCACTCAAGTCAATCGCGACGACCAACTCGAGCAACGGTGCTGCCCAACTCCAAAACAACAGCGAAAAGGTAGAAATAGAGTATAATAAAAACTCTACCCATCCTCGCTTGGAGTGGAAGCTGCTTCCTTAATCCCTCTTCAGACCCTACATGCCCCCTCCCTCTTTCTCTTCTATTGTGATGCCCCAGTTAACCTCACACTCATCTTTAGTTGCCTTTTGCATGTCTATGCTAGCAAGCTCGAAGCTAGCGAAGACTGCCCCTCCTCAGTTCATGGTCATGCTCTCTCCCCCAAGCCTTTGTCTAGTGCACCACTGCAACTTACGACCACTAGCAGCTTCCCTTTCCGTTGCAGCCACGCACGTCGCCACCATCAACCACCCCATCGTCTTGCCGAACCGCCACCACAATCCACAAGGACCCAAGGTAAGTAGATATCTCCCGTTCTATCCTATGTCAACCGATTACGTGTGATGAGGATGGTTTCCTAGAAATTCATGAACATTGTTTTTTTTTTGGGGTCAAATTCATGAACGTTGTTTAGATCCTCATTTTATCAAAAGTTTCAATTATGTTACCTAGCTACATTGTCGAGTTCGAAGTAGTTGAGCTTGTGGTTAGGTCATAGGAACATGGACAGTTAATATTTACCACGTATGGGGGCTGGTAGTTGAATTTCTGGGTGAAATTAGTGCCGAGATTGAGGACAGGTTTGATTTAGCCCAACCTTGAACTTTTGCTAATTTTGTATTGATTTATATGATGTGAATTTTAGGAGCATTCTTCATGAAAATTGTCCATTTTTGGCCGTTTTGCAACATACTTTAATATCCAAATTTTAGGACATCATAAGACAAAAATACATTTGAAAACTACATGATTAGAAATATATTTTTGAGGTCATTGAACCAACCTCTTTTTGCTTTCCATTTTCCACAAATTTTCAGTCAAAGAATCTTAACATGCATCCTTCATGAAAGTTATTTAGAACTATATGAGCTGAATTGGACTTTGGGTCCTTTGCTGAAAAATGTCCCTCTAGGTCTTGTCTACCTTATACTAAAGTTTCATAATTTTTTAAACGTATTTACCTAGATAACAAATGTCATTTCTAAAGGCGCGTAGAACACCTTTTAAGGCTAATTTAGGGCCTAGAATATGAGATCCTTTTTACAGTTCATCTAATATTAGCACTAGTGAGTTTATATTACTCTCAAGGCTAAGAAATGACTAAGGATTTATTCGATTGAAGGTTGAGTCCTTGGATTGTACTGACGTCGACGTGTTTTTAAATTGAATCATGGAATTGCTGCATCATGATGTGGATGTGTGACTGAAAATGACATTGGTCATTGGGAAGAAGATGTAGATGCCAACAAATTATCTCCATTTGAGACTTTCTTTGGCATCTCTTCATCCATCTAAAGTCAAATCATCCTTCATGGTGCATGAAATTCCTTGCACTATGGTATTGTAACTTTCTAGAAGGGAACATAAAAATAACAATGCTTGAAACTTCATATCCTCATTATGCTTGTGAATTCCAACTAATCTATGACTTATGTGAAACTATTGATAAGTTATGCCACAAATAACTTCATATTAACCAATCTCTTCAACAAGAATACCATATTTGATGTGGATGGCTTCTCATAAATATTCGTTAGAATATCCATGGCTTCTTTTGTAGTTTTTACTTTTGCAATGTGGTATCTTCTCTTTTTCATGAGCCCTAGATGAATTGCACCTAATGCTTTTCGATCAATTTTCCACCCCAATTTTACTACTAGATCCACCTCCATGATCTTAGGTTTCCAACCCTTGAGTGGTGCATAGAGATCTTTCTAATAAAGATAGTTCTTAATTTGGAGTTTCCACCTCTGAAATCCTACCCATCGAACTTGTTGATTATAGTTTTATCTTTTGTCATGTTGTTTGCTTTCGCTCAAACGTTACCGAAAAAAAAAAAAAAAAAAAACCCTCTATGTTCTCAA
This sequence comes from Eucalyptus caleyi, assembly GCA_014182885.2. Taxonomy (NCBI): domain Eukaryota; kingdom Viridiplantae; phylum Streptophyta; class Magnoliopsida; order Myrtales; family Myrtaceae; genus Eucalyptus; species Eucalyptus caleyi. Next base: position 42,574,869 of record CM024470.2, read on the forward strand.
TTAGCCAACCCAGGCTATGATACTAGTTGTTAGGAAATAGCATGTCAATTTCAAAAAATAACGTTCACAAACAATTCACTCAAGCATAATATAATAATAAAGAGCAAAGTCGAAAGAACACACTAGAAAATGTGTTATTGAAGTTCATCCAAACTTGGGCTACGTTTTCACACAAGGCACTCTATGAATGCACTTTGAAGAAATTTGGAATATAGTGATAATCTTCTGTCAAGATCAAGGCACAAAAAGGTTGAGTACACTCATAAAGAAAAACTCACTTTTTCTTCTCACTTTTTCTTTTCTCTCTATTTTCCTTTTCAACCCCTTGATGGCTAACTGTTAGTATCTAACTATCACTAATATAAAAGGCATAGCTTTTAACCTAAAAGCAAAATTAATAGAAAAGACAAAAAAGCCCCTAAAAAGATTTGGCTTCATCTACCAATAAATAGTCCATTCCATTGACCAATCTCATGCTCAAGTATCTAGTCGTGATCATGCATAATGCTTGTAAAAAGGCGACCAAGATTCTCTCCTTAGTTAGGTCTCCACCTATTATTAGCTGGCGACTCTGTCCACAAAAATATCCTAAACTGGTATACACATACCCACACACACCTCAATAGCTTTATAAAGACACTAAGCATAATCCATCAAGCTTAATCTCTAGAAATCCACAAATAAAATAAAATACCATCTTACAACTCAGGTCTAATAACTAGATCACAACTTTTCACCATTACAATTCAAATATCAATAGTCAAGTCCATTAATTAATCTCTATTAAATCACATCTTATATATCACAATACATTTCCCAAACTATTTCAAAGTCCATTTCGTAAACCAGTTCACAAATCAATATATAACCATTCACAAACCATATTTAAAATCAAAGACTTCTCATGAGTCTTTCCCAAAAGGCTTTGTAAACCCATTTGCAAGTAATCAATTTAGACTATAATCAAAATATAACATTTTCACATCTAATACGCAAATGGTAGTAAATGCTCAATCCAATTTATGCAAGGAATATGCTTGTTCTTAACTCATAACATAACTAATTTATTTCATTTTTGAAACATGAATATATAAACTCAAAGAAGAAATACTATCATTTACCTAAAAAAACCAAAAACCAACCTACGGTGGTTATTCAAACTATTGCACTTGCATTCCTATCAATTAATTGAAAAACAATATGAAAACCTGAGTAACACAATTCTAACAAATGACTAGACTAAATTACATTTAATCATCGACAAAATGACTTCTATGCGTTTGCGAGTGACCTCATTCAAAGCACACATGCATCCTTTTCCTTACGTGTATTATCCATTACGTGTAATTGTAAGCAAACTTCATAATTTTGTTCCAATCAAACTGTACTTCAGAATTGAATTTCTACAAACTCCAAGGCTCCACAATGCCTTTATCTATCATTTCCATATAAATCTAAGCTTAATAGCTCCTCAATCGTTCATTAGAGTCCACATAAGTTTGAACTTGTGCCCTAAATCAGAAATTTACTCCAATTAGTGATGGGAGAACGGTAATAATTCGAACAATATCGAATCAACGCAGTGGAATAAAATAATCTCCTCTCTTGTGTAAACCTAATAGGAATTGATATAGTAGAGTAAAATAAATACCAAGCACGCAAACACTAGACGATTTTTTACGTGGAAAACCTCCTCGATGTGAGGAGATAAAAAACCACGGGACCAGAGTCCACCTGAAAATCTTCACTATCAATAAAATTGTTCTTCTCTAGCAAATACTAGAGGTACATAGTAGTAAACACCTTAAGAACATGATTCTTGGCAATACACATGAACTTCACAAGAGATCAAGGATAAATCTGACTAAAAACACAGGTTTTGATCAATCCACGAAAAATCTGATGTATGGAGCTTCAAACGAAAATCAAACTGTTCAGATTCGATTAAATTGCGCCACGAACATGCTGACAAAATTTCAGCTCAATCGGACCATGAATCGACCTCCGATGCCAGCTTGATGTAAATCAGATATTGCCCCAAACCCCAGATTTTCTGCTTTCTCTTTTTCTCTTGTTACTATTTCCTTTTATGCTGCTACATCTTTATATAGATAGTGAGAAACCATATTTCCTCATATAACTTATTATATGGGCTCAAGCCATTTTTGAACTTGCAACTCATTGGGCTTCCTTCACATAAGAGTGAACCCAGCTAACAAATCTCCCCCTCACGACAATGTGGAGGGATTCACCATCCCTGCTATCAAACGGCAATGTTCAAGCTTCTCTCTTGGTAGAGTCTTCGTCATCATATCGGAGCCATTATGATCCGTATGAATTTTCTCAAGTTCCAACAACTTTTCATCTAGAATATTCCTTATCCAATGATATCTAACATCAATATGTTTCGATCTAGAATGAAAAGATGAATTCTTACCAAGATGAATTGCGCTTTGATTATCACAAAATAGCACATACCTCTTTTGCTTGAACCCAAGTTCTTCTAAGAACTTCTTCATCCATAGCATCTCTTTACTAGCTTCAGTCACTGCAATAAATTCAGCTTCGGTTGTAGAAAGTGCAACACACTTTTGTAATCTTGACTTCCATGACATAGCTCCACCCGCAAAAGAAATCAAATAACCAGAAGTAGATTTACGAGTATCAATATCTCCTGCCAAGTCGGAATTTGTGTATCCAACTAACTCAAGTTTCCCGGTCCCGAAACTGAGTTTCAAATTTGAAGTTCCCCGAAGATACCTCATAATCCACTTCACTGCATTCAAGTGCTCTCCACCTGGATTTGACAAATAGCAACTAACAACGCCAACTGCATGCGCCAAGTCTGGGCGTGTACATACCATCGCATACATTAAGCTTCTTACAGTTGAAGCATATGGAATACTTTCCATATCTTTCTTCTCTTTATCAATCGTAGGACTTTGCATCATATTTAATTTAAAGTGGGCAGCAAGAGGAGTACTAACCACTTTAGCCTTGTCCATGTAAAATTTCTGAAGGATCTTCTCGATATATTTCTCTTGCGACAAAAATAACTTCTTATCATCTTTGTCTCGGGTAATTCTAATGCCAAGAATCTGCTTCGCCGAGCCCAAGTCTTTCATGGCAAAAGACTTGCTTAACTGTTTCTTCAATAACTCAATTCTTGAAGCATTCCTGCCAACAATCAGCATATCATTAACATAAAGCAAGAGAATAATAAAGTCATCATTAGAAAATTTTTGGACAAACATGCAGTTATCCGAGGAAGTCTTCTTATAGCCCTGTTCTGTCATAATTGACGCAAATTTCTTATACCACTGTCTCGGTGCTTGTTTTAGGCCATAGAGACTTTTCTTCAATTTGCACACATAGTCCTCTTTCCCTTTCACTTTGAAACCCTCAGGTTGTTCCATGTATATCTCTTCCTCCAAGTCACCATGTAAAAAGGCTGTTTTAACATCCATTTGCTTAATTTCTAAATCTAGGCTAGCTGCCAAGCCTAGTACCACATGGATAGAAGACATTTTCACTACCGGAGAAAATATATCATCAAAATCAATACCCTTTCTCTGACCGAATCCCTTAACAACCAATCTAGCTTTGAATCGTGGTTGTGCAGTATGTTCATCTTGCTTCAACCTATATACCCACTTGTTCTTCAAAGCTCTTCTACCTTTAGGTAACTTCACCAATTCAAAAGTATGATTATCATAAAATGATTGCATCTCATCTCGCATAGCATCGAACCAATTGTTTTTGTACTCATCTTTTATTACTTCTGCATAACACTCTGGTTCACCTGCATTAGTCAATAATACATACTCATCTTCAGAATACCTAGTGGAAGGTCGTTGGTCTCTAAAGGATCTCCGGACTGGAACATCCAGTGGAACATCTAATTGAGCCTCTGATTCAGGAATAGTATTATCTATTTCAACATGTTCAGGAACATGTGCGTTATTTGGAACATTGACTTCTTGCTGCTCTTCATCAACCTGTGTAGGAATATTTGTAAGAAGAACTGGATCTAAATCAACCAGATTATCACTAACCTATGGTGCTGAAATCATCTTCGATTTCTCAATATCCTCTATTGTTTGATCTTCCATAAACACAACGTTTCTGCTTCTTACAATTTTCTTTTCAAGTGGATCATAAAATTTGTAGCCAAGCATATCCTGTCCATAACCAATAAATATACACTGTCGTGTTTTCACATCAAGTTTAGACCTCTCATTTTTGGGAACATGCATAAATGCTTTGCACCCAAATACACGCAAATAATCATAAGAAACTTCTTTGCTTGTCCAAACTCTATTAGGAACATCAAACTCTAAAGGAACGCATGGAGTAAGATTTAATATATGCACAATTGTACTTAAAGCCTCACCCCAAAAGGATCCAGGTAGCTTTGACTGTGAAAGTAAGCATCTTACCCTTTCAACCAATGTTCTGTTCATTCTCTCAGCTAAGCCATTTAACTGAGGCGTCTTGGGAGGTGTCTTTTGATGTCGAATACCTTGTTGTCTATAATATTCATCAAAAGGTCCAATATATTCTCCCCCGTTATCAGTTCTAGTGCATTTCAATTTCTTTCCAGTCTGTCTCTCAACTGAAACCTGAAATTGCTTAAAAGCATCTAACACTTAATTTTTAGTTTTCAAGGTATAAATCCAAATTTTCCTTGAAAAATCATCTATGAAGGTAACAAAATAAAGAGAGCCACCAAGTGATTTTGTTTTCATAGGACTCAAACATTAGAATGCACTAAATCCAAGATACCCGACTTTCTTGAAGGAGGGAAGCTTTTAAATGCAACTCTGTTATGTTTTCTTGCTAAACAGTGAGCACACTTCTTTAGCACTGAAATTTTCAATCTTGAAAGGAGTTTCTTCTCGGCCAATATTGACAAACCCTTCTCACTGATATGACTGAGCCTCTTATACCATAACTCAGCTGCATTTTCGCTATCTACTGCATTAATTTTGTCTGTGGACAACTTTGCCTGCATAATGTATAACGAAGAATATTTTTCACCTCTAGTCACAACAAGAGAACCTTTGGTGAGCTTCCATTGACCATTACTGAAGGTGCTGCAATACCCCTCATCATCCAACTTGCCTGTAGAAATCAAATTCAAGCGGATATCAGGTATATGTTTAACATTATTCAATACTAACCTTGTGCCATTACTAGTTTCTAGGCACACATCACCGATGCCTACAGCTTGAGCTAGTCCATTATTTCCCATCTTCACAGATCCGAAGTCACCTGACCTGTATGATGTAAAGAAATCCCTACGAGATGTAGTAGGAACGGATGCACCACTATCAATTACCCAACTGGTCTCATGAAAAACAAAATTCACCACATCACCATCAAAAATAGTGAGAAAGTCTTCTTTAAGTGCAGCGACACGATTGTCATCACTGTCATCATCACTTTTCTTCTCTTTACCTTTCTCCTTTTGTTTCTCCCTTTTTAACTGGCGACAAAACCTCTGAATATGTCCCTTCTGATGACAATAATGACACTCAATATTAGCAAATTTATTATACTTACCTCTGCTTTTGTCTCGACTTTTATCTCTATTTCTCGGACCTCGAGACTCACTTCTCCCCTTTTCTCAACAACCAAGGTATCGAATATGAAGAGGACGATCCCCGTGTCTTCCTTCTCATCTCTTCATTCAAAATACTACTCTTGGCTAAATCCATGGTAATTGTACCATTCGGGGCAGAATTAGACAAAGATGTTCGGAACGTCTCCCATGAGTTCGGCAAAGTACCAAGCAACCATAGTGCTTGTATCTCATCATCAAACTTGATTCTCATCGCAGCCAACTGATTTATAATTCCTTGAAAAGAATTTAAATGATCAGTCAAACGAATACCATCATGATATCTCAGAGCCATCATCTGTTTTATCAAAAATAACTTATTATTCCCGTCTTTCGAGCATATAACTGTTCGAGCTTATCCCATAAACTGCATGCATGTGTTTCCTCAATAATATGGTTTAAAACATTATCATCTACCTATTGCCTGATATAACCACACACTTGACGATGAAATATAGACCATTCAGCGTCAGTTTTATTCTCTAGTTTCTTCTCAGCAAATACAGGCAAATAAAAATCTTTCACATATAAAAGATCTTCCATCTTCCCTTTCCAGATATGATAATTCGAACCATTCAATGTAACCATTCTACTTGTATTCGTTTCCATTGTTTAACACAAGGCAGAAAAATCAAGCAATAACCTGATGCTCTGATACCACTCTGATGGGAGAACGGTAATAATTCGAACAATATCGAATCAACGCAGCGGAATAAAATAATCTCCTCTCTTGTGTAAACCTAATAGGAATTGATATAGTAGAGTAAAATAAATACCAAGCACGCGAACACAAGACGATTTTTTACATGGAAAACCTCCTCGATGTGAGGAGATAAAAAACCACAGGACCGGAGTCCACCTGAAAATATTCACTATCAATAAAATTGTTTTTCTCTAGCAAATACTAAAGGTACATAGCAGTAAACACCTCAAGAACATGATTCTTGGCAATACACATGAACTTCACAAGAGATCAATGATAAATCTGACCAAAAACGCAGGTTTTGATCAATCCACGAAAAACCTGATGTATGGAGCTTCAAACGAAAATCAAATCGTTCAGATTTGATTAAATTGCGCCACGAACATGCTGACAAAATTTCAGCTCAATCGGACCACGAATCGACCTCCGACGCCAGCTTGATGTAAATCAGATATTGCCTCAAACCCCAGATTTTCTGCTTTCTTTTTCTCTTATTACTATTTCCTTTTATGTTGCTACATCTTTATATAAATAGTGAGAAACCGTATTTTCTCATATAACTTATTATATGGGCTCAAGCCCTTTTTGAACTTGCAACTCATTGGGCTTCCTACACATAGGAGTGAACCCAGCTAACAATTAGATGAATGATCGGCTTGAATACTCACCAAGTGTTGCAACTTGTAGTTGATTTGGCTAATCATGGAGTCTGAATTGGCTAGGCGCTAAATTTTTCCTCTTTTCTCCTTTTCCGCTTCTTCGTCTGCCCAGGATGAGCTCCCTCTGTTTTTCCTTGTTTTGTTCATCGGAGACGTCTCACTTAATCTGCTGAAGAAAATTAAAATGGGTTGGGGCTTGGGAGAGATAGGCTTGAGCTTGTTGAGCCACACGAAACTATGGAAAATCAAAAGAGCGTAAGTGTTGGATTTAGCTTATCGATTGACGTCCTAGTCCATGAAGTTAGAGGTACATAAGGTCTGCAGTTTGAATGGCAAAGATGATGCGGCTCAAAACGGTAATGATGCAACAATCTTTGAGCTCAAACCACCATAGAAGCGGAGTAGGAGGGTAGCTCCAAAGTTCACATTAGCAATGTTAGAAACCAAATTCATAATGTTGTATTGATGGGCAAGTTTAATGTTGGTGTCCATTCAAATTCCACTACACGTGCATGAGTTTTTTTTTGTTTTTTTTTGTTTTTTTTGGTCAGTCCGACTCTATTCCTACTCTACACTCATTTGCGGACTTGTGCCCTGCCTCTTGCAGGGCGTGGGAGTCGCAACCCACTCGCAAACTTACGCGTGCATGAGTTAAGAAGAGTCTTTATTGTAATGTTGTTCTAAAGAGTCGATTCGTATTTCTATGTCTTGATTGTTTGTGTTTCTAAGTTGAGTTAATGTTTCGTAAATTCTCGAGATTTATCTCGTTGGAATAATAAATATATTTATGAGTCATTTGAGTGTAATAGTCATATAACAAGCTTATTTAAAAGCAAGTATTGTCATCGTTTCTGATAAGGTGAAATATATTAATAAATAAATAAATCCATCTTGTCTCCTTCACTTCCTTGAGATGTGTGAGTTGCGAGTGTTTCAAATTCAAATTATTTCATCAAGCAATAACGTCACGGGCAGTGGGTGACGGCATTGCTGACTAGAACAGCAGCCAAGACAGAATTTACGACAATAATTGCGGCAGTGAAGATGGGCTAGTGATCAATGAGGATAAACGCAGTCGACGGATGGAAACAGGTGATCATCTTTAGTTACTCGTGGGTTCTCCTTCTCTTTGTTCGAATGTGCCATTGCCTCTAGCAATTCGTGTAGCCATCTAACCTGGGAGAGAGTGAATCACGTCGTGTATCTGTATATTCAAATGAATCCTCCTTTTCTCTGCTCTCTTTTTCTCCCGAAATTCCCCCCTCTATAATTCACCGTCAATATCCTTTTAACAGACAAACAAAATGGAGGAAGAGCTCCCTGAAGTCCATCCCGAAGTGCGCGTTCGTCTTTTTCCATCACGTTTTATCCATGCTTAGCTAAACGTGTTCTTGCTTTCTTCTAGAATGCTACTGTTTCTTCCTCTCCCTTCGGCCGTGAGTGTTGACCTGCTCTTCCCAAAATTTCCGATTCGTAGCTGAGCAAATAATCCCTCTGGACCTTTCTTTCTTCTTTGCTCTTCTTTTCTGTTCCTCCACATGCGCACTCACAATCGCGTGCTTCCCTGTCCGTTCATTCGTTCACCTCCTTAAGAAAAACGCCTCTTCGTTTGATACCTACTCAACCTACGCTTCTCATAATACCCAAGCGCAAATATGCTCTTGCGTGTCACTAATTACGCCCATCATTTCCTCATGTCTCCTTTTAGCCATTCTTTGACCCCCGAATTCAGAAATTCAAGCTTGCTTATGCTGATTGGAGCTTCTCATCTTAAGCATAATAGATCAGTGACACCACCAAAATAAGTTAAATTGTATGTCTAAATGATTAATTTAAAATGCCAAAGTTGCGATTGGTATAAGCTGGGGAGAGTTCATGCTAGGCGACAATACCATCTCTTTAAGCTCCATTTGTTTCCTAGAAAATATAATTCTTGGAAAATATCTTACTCATTTTTCTGGTAGTTGGTTTGCTTAGAAAAATGAGTCAACTAGAAAATGCTTTCCAAGTAAAGGAAAAATATTTTCCTACCGAAGTTTAAATTAAGGAAAATTATTTTCTCTTTGAAAATTCGGAAAACATATTATAAAATATGACTAGGTACCAGAACTTGAATCCGAAACTATGCGAACCACTATGGATCAAACCCATCGAGAGCGTCGGACCACACGGTCTTCAGCTCGAAGCTCGTACGTTGGCTGTTGAAATTTTTGAATTCGCAGCCCCGGTCGACACGTTAAGCATGTGAGACCAGCTTCTGTCTTTCTTCGTTTTATTTTTTGTACGGAATGGACATTTTACATGTTCTTGCCATACGAAAGATGCTCTAAGTAAAAACAAATGTCACGAATCCTCTTAAGCCCCACACCCCCACCCTTTTCTATCTCCCTCTATCGCGTGCTTCCCTGTCCGTTCATTCGTTCACCTCCTTAAGAAAAACGACTCTTCGTTTGATACCTACTCAGCCTAGGCTTCTCATAATGCTCAAACGCAAATATGCTCTTGCGTGTCATTAATTACACCCTTCATTTCCTCACGTCTCCTTTTAGCCATTCTTTGACCACCGAATTCAGAAATTCAAGCTTGCGTATGCTGACTGGAGCTTCTTGTCTTAAGCATAATAGATCAGTGACACCTCCAAAATAAGTTAAATTGTATGTCTAAATGATTTATTTAAAATGCCAAAGTTGCAATTGGTATAGGCTGGGGAGAGTTCGTGCTAGGCAACAATACCATCTCTTTAAGCTCCATTTGTTTCCTAGAAAATATAATTCTTGGAAAATATCTTACTCATTTTTCTGGTAGTTGGTTTGCTTAGAAAAATGAGTCAACAGAAACTGCTTTCCAAGTAAAGGAAAAATATTTTTCTACCGAAGCTTAAATTAAGGAAAATGATTTTCTCTATGAAAATTCGGAAAACATATTATAAAATATGACTAGGTACCAGAACTTGAATCCGAAACTATGCGAACCACTATGGATCAAACCCATCGAGAGCGTCGGACCACACGGTCTTCAGCTCGAAGCTCGTACGTTGGCTGTTGAAATTTTTGAATTCGCAGCCCCGGTCGACACGTTAAGCATGTGAGACCAGCTTCTGTCTTTCTTCGTTTTATTTTTTGTACGGAATGGACATTTTACATGTTCTTGCCATACGAAAGATGCTCTAAGTAAAAACAAATGTCACGAATCCTCTTAAGCCCCACACCCCCCCCACCCTTTTCTATCTCCCTCTATCGCGTGCTTCCCTGTCCGTTCATTCGTTCACCTCCTTAAGAAAAACGACTCTTCGTTTGATACCTACTCAGCCTAGGCTTCTCATAATGCTCAAACGCAAATATGCTCTTGCGTGTCATTAATTACACCCTTCATTTCCTCACGTCTCCTTTTAGCCATTCTTTGACCACCGAATTCAGAAATTCAAGCTTGCGTATGCTGACTGGAGCTTCTTGTCTTAAGCATAATAGATCAGTGACACCTCCAAAATAAGTTAAATTGTATGTCTAAATGATTTATTTAAAATGCCAAAGTTGCAATTGGTATAGGCTGGGAGAGTTCGTGCTAGGCAACAATACCATCTCTTTAAGCTCCATTTGTTTCCTAGAAAATATAATTCTTGGAAAATATCTTACTCATTTTTCTGGTAGTTGGTTTGCTTAGAAAAATGAGTCAACAGAAACTGCTTTCCAAGTAAAGGAAAAATATTTTCCTACCGAAGCTTAAATTAAGGAAAATGATTTTCTCTATGAAAATTCGGAATACATATTATAAAATATGACTAGGTACCAGAACTTGAATCCGAAACTATGCGAACCACTATGGATCAAACCCATCGAGAGCGTCGGACCACATGGTCTTCAGCTCGAAGCTCGTACGTTGGCTGTTGAAGTTTTTGAATTCGCAGCCCCCGTCGACACGTTAAGCATGTGAGACCAGCTCCTGTCTTTCTTCGTTTTATTTTTTTGTACGGAATGGACATTTTCCTTGTTCTTGCCATACGAAAGATATGCTCTAAGTAAAAACAAATGTCACGAATCCTCTTAAGCCCCCCCCCCCCCCAAAAAAAAAAAAAAAAAAAGAAACGGAAAAGAGAGAGATGCTAAATGACGAATTGGGCGCTTGACTCTTCACATGCTTTTTTCAATTTCTTTGTTTATTCCAACAAGAAATCTTCCATTTCAATAAGATAATCTTTCTGACCAAAAAATAAAAATAAAATAAGACAATCTTGACACAATTTTTATGCTTGTCATGAATCACGTGGTTTACTTTTAAACCTTTTGATCAACATTAGTCGTTTTCAACAACTGAATCTGTCTACGACCCTCGAGTGGTGGGCTGTTAAATTGCATCCCTTATTTTTATGTGCTGGTACCTACATGCTTTACCTCTCTCATTGGTATAATATCTTTTTCGAGCCACATACGCTAGTGTACCCACTGCTTATTTAACATCTAAAGGATGCTGAAATTTGCACGAAGTCTCGGACGAAGAAGTTTAAAATTATACTTAGGGCCAAACCACTCTCTTTCTATAAAGTTGGCCTGTTGGGTCATATTTTTAACAATTTTAATTATTAATAAAAAATATTACGTTGAATACTTTGATATAATAATTTAACAATAGTGTCATGCTTAACAGATAATAATATAAATGAAGGAGGAGATTATCATTTTGTCCATTGTGGATGGAATTGAATGAATGGAAGAATCTTGCGAGGGAGGATTTTGGAATTGATAATTAACCTGATGAGAAATCGTAACATTACGGCAGGGTTCCCCAGTGACCTGAAGCACAAAGAATTCATATATGTATGGGAGAGAAATGCTAGTTTTCACAAGGCCTTGCTAAACGGACGGTGTCGTTGTTCTAATTTGATAGCGGTTCAATTGTGACCGCAAATTGGTTTTACAAGTCCCTGGCAACCAGGAGGACTTGTGGAGGAATTTAAATATGAATCTTATAATAAACACATACCATATTTACTTTAACAGTGGAAGCTAAAATGAAAGGAAAAAAAAAGGATCACGGCATAAGTAATATTTGTGCACTGGTGATTCTTACATTTTTTTTTTCAATTTGTTAGATTTCATTAATGAAATTTTTTCCAAATGTTCTAAACAACATGTTTATTTTTTTCATTCAAATTGGTTATTACGTTAAAGTAGTAAATGAAAATACGGATGGAGACAATTAGTCACGGTTAACTAGTGATGTGGTGTTGACCCATCAAGGGCCACTTGCAAGGCCAATGCCTATAGTCTGCAGATGGTTAAGGTTGCTGTGATCTGAGTTATGAATGGTCAGGGTAGCACAATCTTAGGCTAGCCAGATCTTGCTAGGAGTTGCACGACCCTAGCAACAATTGGCTGAAGAAATTAATATGAACACTAATTCATTCTACACAAAACAATCGCTGCCAAACCTATGGACTCTCTTGCACCATTTGCTTTCGATTTTTATGCTAGTCTACCTTTAATTTAGTCATTTAAGGGTAAAAGTAATATAAGTCCTCTGATAATTTCGTAAAAGGTGATATATATATATATATATATACTTTCATAAGCTGTTGCGTGACTTGTCAGCATTTTCATTTTTAAACTATCCCATCAGGTCAAGGGTTGGGGGGGTCATTACTTCAGTCCTCCCCTCAACCCAAACTACTAGGGTACTGCACCCTCCTGCCTGCACCACTGTACCAGTTATTTTCGAAGCTCCATGAACGACAAAATATGTACCGCCACTCCTACTCCCCAAAGAATCGTGGAAAATGCGCTCAGAAATTGGTATCTATTAGTATATTTTCCTTGGTATCTGTTTCCAAGGGCTCGAATCCCCGGACTCGATCGGATCGGAGGACTTGGATTGAAGATTTATGGGTCAAACCCTAGTTCTGCGCGCTTAGACACGGAAGCCTAACCTGCGAACTCCTCGATACCCAAACTTGTTACTCTAAATGCCGGCTCATTTTCAACCAAACAGGTCCATCCCTCTTCCTTCTCCTCTCCCTTCCTCTCAAACTCGCTACAGAGTACATAAAATGGATGCAGATGGAGGTGCAGGCAGAGAGTTCGTGGTGAAGTCGGGCAAGAGAGAAGTGGTGGCGGCACCACTGTCCATGCAAGAGCATTGGCTGCCCCTCTCCAACCTCGACTTGCTCTTACCTCCGCTCGACGTAGGCGTCTTCTTCTGCTACGCCAATCCAACCACCACCACGTCACAGAGGCTGGGATATGGGTCCGTGGTTGGTGTTCTGAAAGCCGCCTTGGCCCAAGCTCTGGTCTCCTACTATGCTCTCGCCGGAGAGGTGGTGCAGAACTCAGCCGGTGAGCCTGAGCTCCTGTGCAACAATCCGGGGGTCGACTTCATCGAAGCTTTCGCAGACGTGGAACTCCGCCATCTCAACCTGTATAATCCGGATGACACCGTTGAAGGGAAACTGGTGCCCACAAAGAAGCGAGGCGTGCTTGCTGTTCAGGTATTGATATTAGATACAGCCTCACTATATATCATGTATCCATCTAAGATCATATTACCGTATAAGCAATCGCACCCATTTTCATCTTCGTTTCACCTAAATCTATAGTCTTTTTCTTAAATCTTTTATTTATGCATAACCAGCGTCGAACGAAATAGTGTATCTTCTGCATTTAGTCTATCAGTCAAATTTTCCAACTTTACTTAGAACGGTTCATAAAATTGATTTATTCATCGATATTGAAGTGTTTTCAAAAGGCGTTGAATATAAACTAATTGTTTACATCAATCGGCGTGCAAATTTAACCGATCGATTTGGATACCCTCTACCATTGTTCAGAAAGAAGAATAATGCTTGGACTTTGATCACGCCTAATAGCATAATCTATGATTAAGGCTTTGTTTGTTTCACGAAAAATATTTTCCAGCGTTTAGTTCTTTTAAGAAAATGAGTTAATGGAAAACTATGCTTAAATCTGACTAAAAAAAAAAAAAACAGACAAGAAATTCAGGAAAATGATTTCCTCTTTGAATGATCATAGAACATTTTTCAAAATATGATTTGGTATTGGTGTGGGTCTTCGCACACGGGCTTGAGTTCTTGTTTATGAAACGTTCATTCTTATAAAAATATTTAACAATTTGAATTTTCAATTAATTAATTTTTTTATTTTACTTCTTTTTGGCCAATTGTGGGCCCCACCAACAATCGTCGAATGGCCATAAGCTAGCTTGAGCCTCACCAAAGGTTGGTGAGACTCGAGCTCGAGCTCGCCAAATTCTAGGGAGCTCTAGTCTTGTGGAAATTTGGCAAGTCTTGAGCTTGCTAGAATTTGGTGAGCTCACACCTCAATGACCTCTAAAAAGTCTCTAGCTCATCGAAATCTAGCAAGCTTGAGCCTCGTCAATCTTCAGCATGGCTGGTGACAAGCTAAGAAAGAAGGGAAAACAAAAAAAAGAAGAAAGAAATTAATAAATTCAAAGTATTATGTAAAATATTGAATTTAGAGGTAATTTTTCTTAGAAAAATCAAATTAGATTTTATATACTTTTTATATACCGAACAGTGAATAATATTTTCCAATTCATTTTAAGGTTTCAACTAAACACCATAAAACGTTATCATTTTCTTGGGAAATGGCTTTTTGAAAAAGATTTTCTAGAAATATTATATTTTCTATGAAACAAATAGAGCATAAATACAACAATGGTTTCTCATACAAAACATAACAATGTAGAAAGATTTATTGCTAAGGTTCTATTTGTTTCGTGGAAAATATTTTATAAAAAAAGTTTTCCACTTTTTCCATCATTTGGTTTGCTTAGGAAAATGAGCCAATGGTAAATGTTTTCCTAGTCAGCAAAAATTCTATACTAAAATTTGGGAAAATGATTTCCTCCTTAAAAGGTGGAAAAGCATTTTCCAAAATATGACTATATATCGGCATCAGTCTTCGGCACTTGGACTTGAGTCCTTGGTTGATGGAATGTTTGCTCTTATAAAAATATTGCAAAAAAAAAAAAAAAAATTCACACTTTAAATTATTTTTTATTCTTTTTCTTTCTGCTTTTCTTTTCGCTTCTTAGTCAACCACCACGGCGACAACCCATTGCAAGCGAGCCATGGCTCAAGCTTGCTGGAATTTGGAGAGCATGAGCCTAGCCAATTGCTGCTATGGCCAGCAATTGGTCGAGGAAGAAGGAAAAGATAAAAAGAATAGAAAAAAATAATTGAATATATTAATTTTCTCCAAGAAATCAATTTCCATGCCAAACGGTGGAAAATATTTTCTAATTCATTTTTCATTTTTTAGTTAAGCACTATAAAATAGTCATTTCCTCGAAAGTGATTCTTTGAAAAATATTTTTCAGAAATATTATATTTTTTTCTGAAATAAATTTAACCTAAGCGCCCGTTCGTTTCACGGAAAATATCGTGTTTCCGGAAACATTTTCCTGGAAGTTATTTTCTAGGAAAATGACTCTATTTTCCGGTGTTCGGCCAAAATCTAAAATTTGAGTGGAAAATATTTTCCACTGTTCGTTAGCTCAAACATTTTCTTGAAAAAAATTATCAAAAATTGAATTTTAATATTTTTAATTGACCAAAAAAATTATTTTATTTATTTATATTTTTTTAAAAAATGATTTTTTAGTTATTTATTTTTTTAAAATAGAATTTTTTTAAAATTTTTTTTTTCCTTCCTCCTTCCTCCTCCTTCTTCCTCCCGATTCCTCCCGAGCGGCTTTGTCCGCGTCACCTCCTTCCTCCTCCTTCTTCCTCCTCATTCCACCGCCGCCGCCTCTTCCGCCCGAAGATGGCCGGTTGCCCGCCGCCGACCTGCACTCCGGTGGCCACTCCGGCGAGCTCGAGGCTCGGCCGATCTCACCCGAGCTCGCCGGATCTGGCGACAGAGCTCGAGCTCGCCTAGATCCGGCGAGCCGCGAGCTTCGCCGCCAGATCCGGCGAGCTCGAGGCTCGGCCAATCTCACTCGAGCTCGCCGAATCTGGTGACAGATCTTCCCGTGAGCCTCCCGGCGCCGCCGCGGAGCTCCCTCTTGAGCCGGATCCTCCCGAGCGGCTTCGAGCCGCCGGGGAAGCGGAGCGCAGCGGTGGCGGCGGCGCCCCGACTGGAGCAGGCGGGCAGGAGTGGCCAGGGAGGGCGGAGGCTGGTCTCGGAGAAGGACGTCGTCGAAGCCGACTTCGCAGCAAGGAGAGCAAGAGAGAGAGAGAACAAGAACCGAAGGAAGAGAAGAGGCGAGGCTTGGAAAATGTTTTCCTCTTTTCAAAAGAGGAAAACATTTTCCAAGCTGCAAAGAAGGAATTTTCCGGTCAACGGAAAATGTTTTCCGTTGACCGTGATTTTCCGCCCACCCGAACACCGGAAAATTCGAAAAATATTTTCCTGGAAGTTATTTTTCGCGAAACGAACGGAGCGTAAATATTGAAAGGAAAAAGAATCTCACACTTTGCACGAGAGAAAGAGTTTCTCTCGTTTACTTGTGTGATCATTGAGATTATACATTGGCTCATTGAGTCCATAGAGAACAGCGAGATAATAATAGCACGATAGATGAGCGAGAATAATATAGCGCAGGAGGAGACTATCAATTTTTTATTTATTTATTTACTGAATTGAATGAGTGGAAAAATCTTGCGAAGGTGGACGTCTAAAGCAATCATTAATTTATTGAGACCGTAATGGCATGGCGTGCGTTCCTAGTGCCCTCAAGCACAAAAGAATTCAAATATATGTGGCAGAGGTGGGATCTCTCTTTTACCCTCGACTTCATGGGAAACATTTTAAGGTCTTATTAGATGACCGGTCAATCCTTGATTATTTTTATTCTTTTATTTCTCAAAATAAAAAAGAAAATAAATTCATCTGATAATATTAGCTAATTTTTCTATTCACGGGAATAAATCAGTTATCATTGAATAGATTTGAAACAGAATTGGGAACAATTTCTAAAACCAAATCATTTTTTTTCCTTTTCTTCTTCTTCCTCCTCTAACTAGTTGTAGGGCTCGGCAATGGTGGCAACTAGCTAATGACCAATCAGAGATGAGGCCCAGTGACCTCGCCGGCCCTCAACAAGGTTGGCCTTGCCTTGATTGGGTGAGGTTGAGCCTTATTAGTAGCTAGGCGAGGCCAACCTCCCCGGGGGCTAACAAGGTCGCTAGCTCTCGTCTTTGGTTGGTTACTAACCATTGCAAGGCCTAGCGATTAGCTAGAAGAGGAAGAAGAACAAAGTTAAAAAAATATAAAAAACGAAAAATCTCACAAAATTATTAAAAAATTGAAAGAAATTTTACTTCAAAGAAAAAAAAAATTTGAGGATTGTACAAAATGCATTCATGTTCTTTTACTATTTTGGGAATAAAAACTTATGCAATTATCAAACACATTCAAATACTTATAATGCCTATTTCTGTTCCAGCAATAATTTTTCTATTCTAGACCTGTTTCTGGAATAGAAATCCGTTTAATAAACTTATTTCGCTTTTCTATTTCTGGAATAGATTTCTATTCCAGAAATAGGTTTGAAATAGAAATAAGTAGTAGAAATTTTCTACTTCTCTATTTCTGCAATAGAAATGAAAAATAAAAAAATTTCTCATCGTTCGTCAACCGGTCTTTCATTCGTTGCCGTCGACCACTGTCCGTTAATTGCCTGCTTGCTTGCCGCGCCGCCGCGCCATCACCACCGGTTGTCGGCCACCGCCGCGGCGGTCCGCCGCCGTTTGAAAGAAATAAATTTTATGTTATTATCAAACGAATTTCTATTTTTACAATAGAAATTTTGCGTCGTTATCAAACGATTATTTTTGCTTAGAAACTCTTCTAAAAATATAAATAGAAAAAATTATTTCTATTTTAGAAACTATTTCTAAAACAAAATGGTTGTTCTGCGCACCCTTAGAAACTTTTTTTAGGGAGCAGAATCAGAAAAAAAAAATAATATATTTTCGAGTGCAAATTGTTTCTGGAAATAAAATGGTTACCATATACATCCTAAGAACTCTTAAATAATCTCTCTTCTCTTTAGTAAGTCTCGCATGAAGTAATTAGATAATGGATATCACCTTTTTTGCAGTTGCTATGTTAATCATGCGTATCCATGTTCGGACATATATAATTATTTATTGAAATAACATTGTTCTACCACCGCAACGCCATTGGCAAACTACCACCGCACCGCCACGGCAATGCCATGCCAGCTCGCCAACTCGGCACCTCCGCATGCTACCACCTGGCCGCATCCCTACAAGACACGCCTGACCGGTTGGCCCTTCTTCCATTTGCCACCAACAGCAATGCCGCTCAAGTCAATCACGACGACCAACTCGAGCAACGGTGCTGCCCAACTCCAGAACAACAGCGAGAAGGCAAAAACAGAGTATAACAAAAACTCTACCCATCCTCGCTCGGAGCAGAAGCTGCTTCCTTAATCCCTCTTCAAACACTACATGCTCCCTCCCTCTTTCTCTTCTGTTGTGACGCCCCAATTCACCTCACACTCATCTTCGGTTGCCCTCTACATGTCTATGCTAGCAAGCTAGAAGCTAGCGAAGACCGCCCCTCCTCAGTTAACGGTCATGCTCTCTCCCCCAAGCCTTTGTCCAGCGCACCACTACAACTTGCGACCACTAGCAGCTTCCCTTTCCGTCACAGCCATGCACGTCGCCACCATCAGCCACCCCACCGTCCTGCGGAACTGCCACCACAATCCATAAGGACCCAAGGCAAGTAGATATCTCCCGTTCTATCATATATCAACCGATTACGTGTGATGAGGATGATTTCCTAGAAATTCATGAACATTGTTTAGATCCTCATTTTATCAAAAGTTTCAATTATGTTACCTAGCTACATTGTTGAGTTCAAAGTAGTCGAGCTTGTGGTTAGGTCGTAGGAACATGGACGGTTAATATTTACCACGTACGGGGGCTGGTAGTTGAATTTCTGGGTGAAATTAGTGCTGGGATTGAGGACAGATTCGATTTAGCCCAACCCTGAACTTTTGCTAATTTTTTACTGACTTATATGATGTGAATTTCAGGGGTATTCTTCAGGAAAATTGTCCATTTTTGGCCGTTCTACAACATACTTTAATATTCGAATTTTAGGACTTCATATGACAAAAATACATTTGAAAACTACGTGATTAGAAATCTATTTTCGAGGTCGCCAAACCAACCTCTTTTTGCTTTCCATTTTCCACAAATTTTTGGTCAAAGAATCTTAACACGTGTCCTTCATGAAAGTTATTTAGCTGAATCGAACTTTGGGTCCTTCGCTGAAAAGTGTCCCTCTAGGTCTTGTCTACCTTATATTAAAGTTTCCTTATTTTTTAAACTTGTTCACCTAGATAACAAATGTCATTTCTCAAGGTGCGCATAACACCTTTCAAGGCTAATTTATGGCCTAGAATATGAGATTCTTTTTATAGTTCATATAATATCAATGGATAAGTACACTAATGATGCCATAAGTTGTGTACGGCACTCACTTTGGTGCCAAAAGTTTCCGTTGGATCATTTAAGTGCCAAAAAATTTGGAAAACGCTCACTTTGGTGCCAACGACAATCTAATCGGTCGGAAATCTGACGTGGCCTTTTTTTTATTAATTTCTTATGCTGATGTGGCTCGTTGGAGTTTCCATTAGATCACTTAGGCCTTCAAACGATGTCGTTTTAGCATCCTAACACCAAAACGACGCTGTTTTGTGTCTTTCCCCCAAATTCAAAATCCTAAATCCTCAAACGACGCCGTTTTGTGTCGTCTTCTTCCCTGAGCAGATTCGTTTTCTTCCCCGAACAGATTCAGCAACACCAACAGCACCAAACCAACACCACCAGCAGCGGAGAACCAGCAACACCAGTAATTTTCCAGAAAAGAAACCACGCATTCCCCTTCGCCCTCCCCCAGTAGTTTTCCCCCATTTTCAATCATCTTATCAACCTTTCAAATCCTTGAATCTCAGCCTCATCACCACCTTTTCCCAAGAAATATCGTTGGGTGTAGAGGAAACGCGAGCTTGAAGAATCCCTAGAAGCACGAGCGATCCGGCCAATGGTAGCCGCGAAGATTTGGAACTCCACGGAGGTTGTCGGCGAAGCTAGCTGCTACGAAGGCGACAGCCATGGCCCCGCCATCCCCTCCTCCACCCTCATCGTCGACACCTCCCTCTTTCTCGGGATTTTCTGTTCGTTTTTCTTTTCTTTCTTTCTTTTGTCTTGCTGTGGCAAGCAACTACAATGGAGGTTGAGGGATGGCGGCTGAGCGACGGTGGCCGAGGGACATCGGCCAAGTGATAGTGGCTGAGGGACGGCGACCGAGCCACGGTGGACGAGCAATGGCAGACAAAAAAACCCTAATTTCAATCTCCAAATAAAATTAACAAAACGGCATCGTTTTTGTGAGGCTATCCACGTAGGACGGCAAAACGATGTTGTTTTCTTAAAAAAGACGGAAAACAATGCCGTTTAAAAGTCTCCACGATTTTTTTTTTAAAATATAAAAGCCACGTAATCATTTTGGCCGGAATCTGTCGTCAGTGGCACCAAAGTAATCGTTTTTCCTCCGATTTGGCACTTAAGTGATCCAGGGAAAATTTTTTGCACCAAAGTGAGTGCCGTACACAACTTATGGCACCATTAGTGTACTTATCCCTAATATCAACACTAGTGAGTTTAATTACTCTCAGGGATAAGAAATGACTAAGGATTTATTTGATTGACGGTTGAGTCCCTGGATTGTACTCACGTCAATGTGTTTTTAAATTGAATCATGGAATTGCTGCATCATGATGTGGATGTGTGATTGAAAATGACATTGGTCCTTGGGACAACAATGTAGATGCTAAAAAATTATCTCCACTTGAGACTTTCTTTGGCATCTCTTCATCCATCTAAAGTCAAATCATCCTTCTTGGTGTATGAAATTCCTCGCACTATGGTATTATAGCTTTCTAGAAGGGAACATAAAAATAACAATGCTTGAAATTTCATATCCTCATTATGCTTGTGAATTCCAACTAAGATGTGACTTATGTGAAACTATTGATAAGTTCTGCCATAAATAACTTCATATTAAGCAATTTCTTCAACAAGAATACCATATTTGATGTTGATGGCTTCTCATAAATATTCGTTAGAATATCCATGGCTTTTTTTGTAGTTTTTGCTTTTGCAATGGTATCTTATCTTTTTCGTCAGCCCTAGATGAATTGCACCTAATGCATTTCGATCAATTTTCCACCCCAATTTTGCTACTAGATCCACCTCCATGATCTTGGGTTTCCAACCCTCAAGTGGTGCTTAGAGATCCTTCTAATAAATATAGTTCTCAATTTGGAGTTTCCACCTCCAAAATCTTGCCCATCGAACATTACTAAAAAAATCCTCTATGTTCTCAATTAGCCAACCCAGGCTATGATACTAGTCGTTAGGAAAGAGCATGTCAATTTCAAAAAAATAACGTTTGCAAACAATTCACTCAAGCATAATATAATAATAAAGAGCAGAGTCGAAAGAACACACTAGAAAATGTATTATTGAAGTTCATCCAAACCCAGGCTACATTTTCGCACAAGGCACTCTATGAATGCACTTTGAAGAAATTTGGAATATAGTGATAATTTTCTGTCAAGATCAAGGCATAAAAAGGTTGAGTACACTCATAAAGAAAAACTCACTTTTTCTTCTCGCTTTTTCTTCTCTTTATTTTCCTTTTCAACCCCTTGACGGCTAACTGCTAATGTCTAACTATCACTAATATAATGGTGTAGCTTTTAACCTAAAAGCAAAATTAATATAAAAGACAAAAAAGCCCCTAAAAAGATTTGGCTTCATCCACCAATAAATAGTCCATTCCATTGACCGATCTCATGCTCAAGTATTTAGTCATAATCATGCATAATGCTCATAAAAAGGTGACCAAGATTCTCTCCTTAGTCAGGTCTCCACCTATTAATAGCTGGCTACTTTGTCCACAAAAATATCCTAAACTGGTATGCACATACCCACACACACCTCAATAGCTTTATAAAGACACTAAGCATAATCCATCAAGCTCAATCTCTAGAAATCCACAAGTAAAATAAAATACAATCCTACAACTTAGGTTTAACAACCAGATCACACTTTTCACCATTACAATTCAAGTCCATTAATTAATCTCTATTAAATCACATCTTATATATCACAATACATTTCCCAAACTATTTCAAAGTCCATTTCATGAATCAGTTCACAAATCAATATATAACCATTCACAAATTATATTTATAATCAAAGACTTCTCATGAGTCTTTCCCAAAAGGCTTTGTAAACCCATTTGCAAGTAATCAATTTAGACTATAATCAAAATATAACATTTTCATATCTAATACGCAAATGGTAGTAAATGCTCAATCCAATTTATGCAAGGAATATGCTTGTTCTTAACTCATAACATAACTACTTTATTTCATTTTTGAAACATGAATTTATAAACTCAAAGAAGAAATACTATCATTTACCTAAAAAATCCATAAACCAACCTACGGTGGTTATTCAAACTATTGCACTTGCATTCCTATCAATTAATTGAAAAACAATATGAAAACTTGAGTAACACAATTGTAACAAACGACTAGACTAAACTACGTTTAATCATCAACAAAATGACTTTTATGTGTTCACGAGTGACCTCATTCAAAGCACACATGCATCCTTTTCCTTATGTGTAACTTGTACGCAAACTTCATAATATTGTTCCAATCAAACTGTACTTCAGAATTGAATTTCTACAACCTCCAAAGCTCCACAATGCCTTTATCAATCATTTCCATATAAATCTAAGGTTAATAGCTCCTCAATCGTCCATTAGAGTCCACATAAGTTTGAACTCGTGCCCTAAATCATAAATTTACTATAATTAGATGAATGATCGGCTTGAATACTCACCAAGTGTTGCAACTTGTTGTTGATTTGGCTAATGGTGGAGTCTGAATTGGCTAGGCGCTAAACTTTTTCCTCTTTTCTCCTTTTCTGCTTCTTCTCCCTCTGCCCAGGATGAGCTTCCTCTGTTTTTCCTTGTTTTGTTCGTCGGAGACGTCTCACTTAATCTGCTGAAGAAAATTAAAATGGGTCAGGGCTTGGGAGAGATAGGCTTGAGCTTGTTGAGCCCATCTATTACAAAATCATACACACGAAACTATGGAGAATCGAAAGAGCGAAAGTGTTGGACCTAGCTTATCGATTGACATCCTAGTCCATGAAGTTAGATGTACATAAGGTCCGCAGTTTGATTGGCAAAGATGATGCGGCTCAAAACGGTAATGATGCAACAATCTTTGAGCTCAAACCACCATAGAAGCAGAGTAAGAGGGTAGCTCCAAAGTTCAGTTTTGCAATGTCAAAAATCAAACCAAATTCATAATGTTGTATTGATGGGCAAGTTTAATGTTGGCGTCTACTCGAATTCCACTACATGTGCATGAGTTAAGAAGAGTCTTTATTGTAATGTTGTTTAAAATAATCTATTCATATTTCTATGTCTTGATTGTTTGTGTTTCTAAGTTGAGTTAATGTTTCGTAAATTCTCGAGATTTATTTCATTGGAAATTTTATATTAATATGATGAATTTTATCCACAGGAATTTTCGATTAATTGGATGAAATATCAATTATTTTTCTTAATTTACCATTGTGAATTTAATATGGTTTCTTCTGAATTTAAGTTTGATTTCATATTGTGACATGTTTACATTAAACATGATTTATTTATATTTGCCTCAAATTTGTGACATAAGCATGAATTTGGTGAGAACTATAAAATTTGAAGAGAGCTATAAAATTTGGAAGGAGCGCTTCTTCTTCAATTGGGGTGGATGGACATTGACTATGCTATAAGGAAAGACGAACCACCGCTCCTACTGATTTGAGCACTCTAAGATAGCTCTTTATAACCAATGGGAGCGGTCCAACCGTGTTTGTGCCATGTTTATAAGAGCTAAGATATCTCCAAGTATTCGTGGTTCGCCTGCTTTCAAGCATAACAATGCTAAGGCTTTATTGATAAATATATTTATGAATAGTGGTTTTGTTTTAAATTTGGAAAAGACCTTTTATGTTCCTAGTTTTTCTAGAAACTTAATTTCAGTTTCAAGACTTGTACCTTGGGATACTCTTTAACTTTTCAAATTCAAACTTCGTTTATCATTTAAATCTGAAATTGTTGGGAGTGGTATTTTGTGTGATGGTCTTTTTCGAATTAATTTACAAGACAATGCCTATTATGATGCGATGCATGTTCATGATAAAGCTGGTATGAAACGATGTGTTGTGAAAGAACATTTTTCTATGTTGTGGCACCGGAGATTGAGACATATCTCCATAGAAAGAATTAAGCGATTAGTAAATGATGGAGTACTCGATACTTTAGATTTTACTGATTGTGATACTTGTGTGGACTGCAAAGGGAAAGCAGACTAACAAGTCAAAGAAAGATGCCAAGAGGAGTACAGAAATATTAGAAATCATACATACGGATATTTGTAGTCCTGGATATGACTCATGTGGTCAGAAATACTTCATCTCCTTTATAGATGATTATTCACGTTATATGTATCTCTACTTGATTCATAATAAATATGAAGCATTAGATGTCTTTAAAGTATTTAGGCTAAGTAGAGAAACAATGCAATAAACAAATTAAGATGAGATCATCTTGGTAGATTAAGATGGACAAGCACTCCATTTGCAAGATTTCTTCAAGAGCATGGGATAGTTGCCCAATATACTATGCCTTTCTCCGGACCAAAATGGCGTTCGTCATTTGAGTGTAATATTCATATAACAAGCTTATTTAAAAGCAAGTATTGTAATCATTTCTGATAAGGTGAAATAAATAAATAAATAATCCATCTTGTCTCCTTCGCTTCCTTGAGATGTGTGAGTTGCGTTCGCTTCCTTGAGATGTGTGAGTTGCGAGTGTTTCAATTTCAAATTATTTCATCAAGCAATGTCGTCACAGGTAGTGGGTCACGGCATTGCTAAACTAGAACAACAGCCATTGACAGAATTTACGACACTAATTGCGGCAGTGAAGATGGACTAGTGATCAATGAGGATAAACGCAGTCGACGGATGGAAACAGGTGATCATCTTTAGTTACTCATGGGTTCTCCTTCTCTTTGTTCAATGTTCCATTGCCTTTAGCAATTCATGTAGCCATCTAACCTAGGAGAGAGTGAATCACGTCGTGCATCTGTATATTCAAATGAATCCTCCTTTTCTCTCCTCTCTTTTTCTCCCGAAATTCCCCCTTCTATAATTCACCGTCAATCTCCTTTAAACGGAAAAACAAAATGGAGGAAGAACTCCCTGAAGTCTGTCACGCCTTGATCCTCGGGCATGCACCCATCCCTGCTTGGTCGATATAATAGCAACGTCCTATGGCACATCGCCGACCTATTCATTTTAATACACATGCAGAAGCATATAAATAATTCCCAAACAATAACCCAATGGGATAGGAAAGTATGACCACATTTTCAAACCGACCGAAACGTTTTTATAAACAAACTTGTTTATTTACAATAGCAAGCTGTTTACAAAATCCATTGGCTCCATAAAAGGTAATGGTTCTATGACCCACTAATCGGACACGTTGCCG
The DNA here is from genome assembly GCA_014182885.2 of Eucalyptus caleyi. Taxonomy (NCBI): domain Eukaryota; kingdom Viridiplantae; phylum Streptophyta; class Magnoliopsida; order Myrtales; family Myrtaceae; genus Eucalyptus; species Eucalyptus caleyi. The sequence continues at coordinate 42,600,498 of CM024470.2, forward strand.
ATTTTTCGATCTCCTCATTCCCAGACTCCAAGACTGTCGGTTCTTCATGACCGCCATCTAGGGACCTGAAATAGTTATACAATAACCAGTGAGACAATGTTTCAATGAGTTCTATCATCTAAGACCCGATTAGGAAGCCAATATGTCATAAGGGCTGCCTAAGTACGACACGGGTCGGAGGGCTTACCTTGGCCTCTATTCCTTCCTGCAAGTTAGTATATATCATATATACAGGAACCACCTCAATTCACAACATTAGATCAAAGCATTGATCAATCGACCTAGTCGATTACATATCAATCAGACCATTTCTCGGTCATTTTAATCCATACTATGCAATCTCCAAGATAATATATATCGAGTCACCGAGCCACGTGCATCCTATAAGGCGACATGTCTAGTCACCAAGTCCCGTGCATTCTCTAAGGCGACGTACTTAATCATCAAGCCACGTGCATTCTCTAAGGCAACGTACCAAATCACTGAGCCACGTGCAATCTCTAAGGTGTTGTACTAATCAATGAGCCACATGCCTTTCGAAAGTGATGTATATAATCCACAAGTCACGTGTATTCTCCAGGACGATACTCTTGATCTTCGAGCCACGTAATACAACTTTCTTTCTCACCACTTTATATAACCTACTAAAATATTGTTGGAGCTATAAACTGATGCTCAGTTATTTTCCAATCAATTGCTGAAATTGAATAATTTATTAATAAAACCCTAAAATCATAATTAATTCGATTCAGTGTAAATGAACGCTCAAATAAATAAATGGATTGCACCACAATAATTAGCATAAAATTTCGATCGTTGACTATCCTAGCCTAATTTTCAGAAATAAATAAATAATTAAATAATTACGGAAATTATTAAATAAATGCAATAAATCCAATTTAGGCCCGTAATGCCTAATTGGAAGCTGAGATGGACTTGAAAAATTGCCGAGATTCGTTCAATAAATAATAGAGCATGTCTACTTGCTAACTACGCTAACCAATTGCCTAACATACACCGGTAAGTCTCTAATTTAATTACTATAATATAATCTATTCACCTAATTGCACTTAATTAAATTTAATCAACCCCTAAGCATCATTAGCATTCTAATAAGGGATTACTGAACAAAAATCACCCCGATTAATGATCCGCTTAGATTAAAACAATGGGGACACGATAGTGGCCGATAAACCACAAAGCGGCGGCACCAACAGGGGCCGGGACAGGCCCGAAATCAGCCACGCAACTTTCTGCCCTAGCTAAAAGATCGGTGTAGATCTAGCTCATTTCTAGCGCTACTGTGTAGCTTGGCTCGCGTACAAGGAGGGGACGTGCAGCATCGCTGTTGGCAGTCTACAAATCAACTGAAGAAACAACTTAGCTTTGCTGGATTTGACCCGTTGAAGACGTTCGGCCAAACAAGAATCGAAAGAGGGGTGGTGGAGAGATGCTGCTGGTGATGACCGAATGGGATGCTTCGATGGGATCCTGCATGAAGAGAAGGGAGCTGCGGCATTCGGTAAAGAGCTACATGGAGAGAGGAGGACGTGCGGTGCTGTTTCGATCAACAACTGTCACGCCCTGATCATCGGGCACACACCCATCCCTCACCTTGGTCAATTAATAGCGACGTCCTAGCACACATCACCGAGACTTTCATTTTAATACGTATATGGAAGCAAATAAAATAATCTCTAGATAATGAAACAATAGGATAAAAAAGTAGGGTTATATTTTTCACAACTAAAAAACCACAACCACATTTTTATATAAGCAAATCACATAGTATATATTACAATACTATTGACAAGCCAAACCTATCACACATCGAATCCCAACTTAGGGTTTGTAAAATAGGGTAAGGTCTCAGTCTTCATTCGGGTCATACTCTGGATCATTCTTAGGATCCTCCTTGGACTCCTCCTCTGGTTCCTCATCAGGGTCCTCCTTTTCGGGTTCTTCCTCCTCAGGCTCCTCCTCCTTGGGCTCCTCCTCCCAGTTCTCTTATGGGTATACCTCTTCTTGTTCAACCTCTCCTTCAGGCATGCTCCAGCTAGAGTCTACTATTGATTACTTGGGAGAGTCAGGGTCACTCTCAAGCTTAGGGTCTTTGGTATCGGTCACCGCTCCGTCCTTAGGATTTGTAGTCCCTTCTTCGAATGCTTCCTCTAAAACGAATAGAGGTACATCACCATCTGGCATGGGACCTTCCCTACACCCATCATGATATTCGCGATACCATGACCGATACTCATGGGGCCTCAAGGCATCTTTACCCATATCAGCCCAGACGGTCGACTTAACTAAAATGTACTCTAGTCTTTCCTGGTAGGGGTGAATCAGGAAGTGAGTTTCCATCTTAGTGACTTCTTCGGGTATACCAAAGTGCATGGGAGGACGAGGAGGTGGAGGTGCTGCCATCTAGAGACCTGAAATGTTGTCCCACAACAAGGATGAGACTACGTCTCAACAAGTTCTACCCCGTAAAACCTTATTAGGAAGCTAATACACTCTAGAGGTTGCCTAAGCACGAGTCAGAGGACTTACATTGACCTTAATTCCTTCCTGTAAGTCCGTATGTATATATATATATATATATATATATATATATATATATATCAAATATACACGATTACATCACATCACTCAATTAGATCGAATCATCGACCTAATTGATTACATGTCATTCAGACCATTTCCCTGTCATTTTAATCCATACTATTCATTTTCTCCAACGGTATACATCTAGTTACTAAGCCACGTGCATTCTCTAAGGTGACATGTCTAATCACCAAGCCTCGTGCATTCTTTAAGGCAATGTACTTAATCACCGAGTCACGTGCATTCTCAAATGTGATATACCAAATCACTGAGTCACATGCATGCTCTAAGGTGACGTACTAATCACCGAGCCACGTGCTATTCACAGGTGAATTATTTAATCAACGAGTCACGTGCATTCTCCAAGACGACACTGTAGGTCTTCGAGCCACGTATTACAACTCTCTTTCTCATACTTTATATTAAATCCATAAGTCACGTGCATTCTCTAGGATGACCTTCTTGGTCTCTGAGCCATGTAATACGACTTTCTTTCTCACCACTTTATAGATATAACCCATCAAAACGTTATTGATGCTATAGACCCACACTCGGTCATTTCCAATAAATTTCTAAAATTGAATAAATTAGGAATAAAATCCTAAAATTATAATTAATTCAATCCAGCATGATTTAGCGCTCAAATAAATAAACGGACTGCACACAATAATCAGTATAAAATAATTAATTGATTAAATAAATAATTAACTAATTAATTACAAAAATTATTAAATAAATGCAATAAATCCAATTTAGGCCCGTAATGCCTAATTGGAAGTCGAGATGAGCCCGAAAAATTACCGAGACTCGCTCAATAAATACTAAGACCTATTTCCTTGCTAATTACACCAACCATTTACCTAACAGACATTGATAAGTCTCTAATTTAATTACTCTAATCTAATCTATCCACCTAATTACACTTAATTAAATATAATCAACCCCTAAGTATTATTAACATACTAATAAGGGATTAGTGAGCAAAACTCACTTGATTAACGCGTGGGTCAGATCAACCCGACGGGAACGACGGAAGAACAGCGACGGTGTGGGCAGTGCGTGCGACAGTTGCAGCTGGTTTTACTCTGGCTTGCTAGTTTTCTCACGGCTCAAATGGAGGGCAGGAAAGGAGTTGGTTGCCAGTTGCTATGGGAGGGAGAGAGAGGAAGAGGATGAGGGGGTCAAGGGCCCCATTTGGCCAAGTTTTTCCATTCAATAGTCTCCTTTGACCATTTCCAGCCATGGCCTTCCATGTATTTGGATATTTCCCTTCAACTATACAATCCCTTGGCTGCAATCAGCCAACACGGCTCTCTTCACAACCTTGGAATGGTAAAATTTGGCTAGACTAAGGGGGCATACGAATTTGACACAATTCATCACCAATTAGACACTTGATCTACCTCAAATAAATCTCATTCGGCGCTCATAATTTCAATTGGCACCTCAATGCTACAATTGATATTTTTCCTCATCCAATTAACCTTCTCGCATCTCAATTTTGCGACCAAAAATGATCCCTGGCATTTTCTGAACAAAAACGATTCTCTGCCGACTTTTTCCCAAAAAGTCTCGGGTTGCAAAAAATCTTCTGAGACTAAGTCGGCGTTCCTAAAATTTATTGTGACGTGATAGAATCTTAAATCAGATTCAAATTCGCGGTTAATTTCCATTTGGCGCGTTTTTAGCGTGACCTAAGCTACCGGGTAGTTTTCAAAGATTTTTAGTACAAATGACCCATGGTCGAATTTCTTCGAGCCACAATGAATACATTCAATTCATTGGCGACTCTCGGTTGTCATTAAAATCTCCATGATTCAAATATGGACACAGGGTACCAAAACGACAAAAGAATTAGTCTAGGGTCGGTTGACTAGAATTTTCCAATTTAGTGGTGTCACCCACGATTAGCCACACATCTCAGTCAAATCGACATTTCTCTAATCTCAAATTGATTTTATACTGTGCCGTAATGGCCTCTAAAAATGAGCACGGTCGAAAAGTCGATTCCTGGTCAAATTCTCAAGTCTATTGCCTTAAAATTCCTTAATAGCTTCTCTGAATAGCCTAGTTATCTCGAGAGTGATCAGTTTTGAGAACAACCCTATAGGCGCGTCAATGAAATGCTTGATTTATTCAAAAGAAAACATGACTGAAAATATGGGATGTCACAACAACAGGAAGTCCACAAGTGATGCTGGCGTGGAGAGAAGGGGCAAAAGACTATTAGTGGGGATGAGGGACGGTGGTTCTCGTCTAGGAGCAGCCCACGTGCAACAAAAATGAATAAAATGAGAGATGAGCAGGAGGAAGCAAAGTAGAAAATGGCAGAGGGAGCTCGTGCATGCAGCCGAGGGAGAGAGAGAGAGAGAGAGAGGTATTTAATCATTGGATAAGTGAAGGCTTGGTCAAACAGAAAAAGTGATGTTGAATTCTGTAGAGGGATCATCGGTGGGGCCAACAATGAGAGAGAGAGAGAGAGAGAGAGAGAGAGAGAGAGAGAGAGAGAGAAACGTGTAGCCAAAAGGGAGGGGATGTCTACATGCATGGGGGCGGGGGAAGAAAAATGTGGAGATTAGTAAAAAGGAAGAAATAATATGCGGCCAAGGGAGGGTTTACGTGAAGGGGCAAGAGACCAAGGGAAGAAGGAAGAAAAAGATTAAAACGAAACAATAGTATTATTAACTTCAAAACACCTTGCCAATTGATCATCCTAGGGCCAATTTCTTCGCTAAATGTGCAATTTGAAGTCTAAACAAAGACCAAGATAAGATAGTCCCTTTATTCCACGAATTTCCTTCAAATCCAAATTTCATTTTGTTTTTCTCGGAAACCGATTTTTCAAACAAACTTCTTTGATTAGGGTCTAATTTGATACGGAAAAAGCCCACGAAATTCCCTATCACCAATTTACTTACACCAGATGCCAAAAATCCCTTCAAATTGACTAATTCGAATTTCCATATATTTTCCAATTAGTCCGAAACGATTTTCCGTAAAAATCCTGAACTTGTCGGAATTTCCTCAAAATGTCAGCCAACATTCCTAAAATGACTCGTGACACGACAGGACCTTTAATTTCTGAAATCAAATTCAAATTCACGGTTAATTTCAATCAAACGCGTTTTTAGTGTGATCTTGTCTATTGGGTAGCTTTTAGCAATTTTTAGTGCAATTGACCCTTGGTCAATTTTCTTCAAGCCATACGTACCTCTTCGACACATTGGCGACTCTCAGTGGTTGTGAAAATCTCGAGATTTCAAATATAGATACAGGGTACCCAAAACAATAGAAAATTGGTTTAGTGCCAATCAACGAGTATTTTGCAACCAGGTGGAATCACCCATACTTTGATCACCATCTCAGTTGAATCGACCTATCCCCAGTCTCTGATCGATTTTTAATTATACCATAATGACCTTTGTAGACTAGCACGGTCGAACAGTCGATTCCTGGTTGAATTCTCTAGTTTATTGCATTAAAATCTCTTAACAGCTTCATTTGATAGGTCGGTTATCTCATGAGTGGTCATCTTAGGGAAAAATACTATAGTTGCATTGATGAAAGGCCCAACTTATCCAATCGAAATCAGAACCTAAAAATTAGGATGTCACAAAGTCCATCCCAACATGCATGTTCATCTTTTTCCATGCTTAGCTAAACGTGTTCTTGCTTTCTTCTAGAATGCTATTGTTTCTTCCTCTCCCTTCGGCCATGAATGTTCACCTACTCTTCCCAAAACTTCCAATTCGAAGCTAAGCAAATATTCCCTCTGGACCTTGCTTTCTTCTTGCCTGTCACATGCTTCTTTGCTCTTCTTTTCTGTTCCTCCACATGCGTACTCATCCTTTTCTATCTCCCTCTATTGCTTGCTTCCCTGTCCGTTCTTTCGTTTGCCTCCTTAAGAAAAATGCCTCTTCATTTGATACCTACTCAACCTACGCTTCTCATAATGCCCAAGTGCAAATATGCTCTTGCGTGTCACTAATTATGCCCTTCATTTCCTCATGTCTCCTTTTAGCTATTCTTTGACCACCGAATTCAGAAGTTCAAGCTTGCTTATGCTGACTGGAGCTTCTCGTCTTAAGCAAAATAGATCAGTGACACTTCCAAAATAAGTTCAATTGTATGTCTAAATGATTTAAACTTGCAATTGGTATAGGCTGGGGAGAGTTCATGCTAGGCGACAATACCATCTCTTTAAGCTCTGTTTGTTTCATAAAAAATATAATTCTTGGAAAATATCTTACTCATTTTTCTGGTAATTGATTAACTTAGAAAAATGAGTCAATAGAAAATGCTTTCCGAGTAAAGGAAAAATATTTTCCTAATGAAGTTTAAATTAAGGAAAATGATTTTCTCTTTGAAAATTTGGAAAACATATTATAAAATATGACTAGGTACCAGAACTTGAATCCAAAACTACACAACCACTCTGGATCAAACCCATCGAGAGCGTTGGACCACACGGTCTTCAGCTCGAAGCTCATACATTGGTTGTTGAAGTTTTTGAATTCGCAACCCCAGTCGACATGTTAAGCATGTGAGACCAGCTTCTGTCCTTCTTCATATATATTTTTTTTTTGGGGTATGGAATGGACATTTTCGTAGTTCTTGCCATACAAAAGATATGCTCTAAGTAAAACAAATGTCACGAATCCTCTTAACCCCCCTTCCAGAAAAAAAGGAAAAGAGAGATGCAAAATGACGAATTGGGTGCTTGACTCTTCACATGCTTTTTTCAATTTCTTTGTTTATTCCCACAAGAAATCTTCCATTTCAATAAGACAATCTTGACACAATTTTTATGCTTTTCATGAATCCTGTGGTTTACTTTTAACTTTGAATCAACATTGGTCGTTTTCAACAACTGAAACTGTTAAATTATGTCTCAAATTTGAGCATTTACAAAATGCGATTCGCTGGACTTCTTAAAGCTAAAGCTGCACAAAGGAGGAAATAATTAAAAAAAGGAATTTTTCTCTTTGAAGTGAAGCTGCTGAAGATGTCCCCTGTCCCCCTGCACAAAGAAGCCCTGCACATGAAGAATCAAAGTTGGTGGGGCCCAGAACTGACCTTGGGCACACATTCATGCTGATTTCTTGTTCAGCCATGCAAACAAAAGAAGAAAAAAAAGACTGCCGAGACTCTCTGCACATGAAGACAAATCTTGGTGGGTCCAGGTCAAACTTTTGACTCTTCACATGCTTTTTTCAATTTCTTTGTTTATTACAACAGGAAATCTTCCATTTCAATAAGACAATCTTGACATGATTTTTATGCTTGTCATGAATCACATGGTTTACTTTTAAACCTTTTAATCAACATTGGTCGTTTTCAACAACCGAAACTATTAAATTATATCTCAAATTTGAGCATTTACAAAATGCGATTCACTGGACTCCTTAAAGCTAAAGCTGTACAAAGGAGAAAATAATTAAATAAAGAAGAATTTTTCTCTTTGAAGTGAAGCCGCCGAAGACGTTCCCCTCCACAAAGAAGTGCTGCACATGAAGAATCAAAGTTGGTGGGGCCAAGCTCAAAGGTTTGACCTTGGGCACACATTGACGCTGATTTCTTGTTCGGCGATGCAAACAAAAGAAGAAAAAAAAAGGCTGCTGAGAATCTTTGCACGTGAAACACAAATCGTGTGGGCTCACGTCAAACTTTTGAATCGTCCCAAGATTTGTTCAATAAATACTATGACGTATTTCCTAGCTAACTACACTAACCATTTGTCTAATATGCATCAATGAGTCTCTAATTTAGGTACTCTAATCTAATCTATCCACCTAATTGCACTTAATTAAATATAATGAATCCCTAAGCATCATTAGCATACTAATAAGGGATTAGTGAGCAAAACTCACTAGATTAAAAGCAAAGGTCATATCACTACGACGATGGCACGACGGTGGTCGAACTTGGGCTCGCGATGACACCCATGGACTTGGATTGGGCCTTGAATCGGCCCAACAAATCTCAACCCAAGCTGAGACTTGTTGGATTGGGCTGGGCCTAAAGCGGGCTGACTTCGCAGGCTTGGGTTGTTGAATTGGGCTTGCTGGGCTTCACTTGCCGAAGATGGGCTGAGCTGATGGAGATGGGCTCAAACCTACGGAAATGCTGGGCTTTGGGCTGAACAGAATGGGCCTGCTGCAAGCGTAAGGGCCCAGCTAGGTTGAGACGAAGAGGCCACGGTGTGAAGGCTGCTGCTTCAGTCGAAGACACGTTGCTAGAGGCGACGGTTTCACTGGGTCTTCGATGGACATTTAAGACGCTGCTGACATCTTCATGCAAGAGGCCCGGATGAATGATAGAGGGAGCTGCTTCGTGGGTCTTCGGTGGCAGCGAAAGGGTAGGGGAGCACAAATTCGCTGGCTTCATGAAATGATGGCTTCGTTGGTTAGTTGTGAAGACACGTGGCTGAAGACACAGATGAAAGCAGCTTCGGTCAACTATGGGGAAAACCTGTTGGTTTTGTTGACTTGGCTAGACAATTCTTGATGGAGAAGTAGAACCAAGATGGGGCAAATGGCTGATGAAGAAGTGGATGCATGCGACAGAGTGGAAATCGGTGGTCTTCAGCTGGCGCTAGTGAATTGAACAAAGGGAGGGAGAGATGATGTCGTTGATAGAAAAGAGAGACCAGCAGGGGATAAGGTAGAAAAATTAAGAGAATTGTCCAAATTCCATAAATGCTTTGTTAAATTTATGACTCGAGTTTGAGATTCGCTGGACTCGCGATGGATTTACTAAAGAGGAAATAAAGTTGAAAAAGGAATCTGGTCGTGGGCCCAAGTGGGCACACGTATAAGAAGCGAATTTCCTCATGGAGTCTGCACGTGAAGAGGAAGTTGGTGGGGCCCAAGGTCACGCGCACACACTCCTCGTCAATGGCCAAGTTCCACTGCACCATGGCGTGAAGTCTTCAGCTTGTGTAAGAATCCAAACGTGGCAGTGGACCCAGGTCAAACTTTGACCTGGGCACACATATAAAAATTAATATAATTTAATTCTTTGGGTTTTTGGCGTGAGCGGCAGAAAGAAACCCTACGTAGAAGAAGTGAGCGTGAAGCCGCACGTTCGATGAGCCAGATTTAGCGCGAATCTTTGAAGAAATACATAGTGTATTGTTTTGAGCTTGAACGCGTGGTAATTTTGTGCCGTGAGTTGGGTTTGAGGTTAAATTGGGGTTTGGGAAATATCGAGAGAGTGTTTGAGTGACTTGAGTATGTAATTTCATTGTATCGCTTGATCTATAGTGAAATTTGCTGCTACTCTCCCCATGGATGTCGGTCTTTACGATTGAACTACGTAAATCTGGTGTCCGATTTATTTTATTTTTTCTATCTATATTATTGTTCTATCGCTCGCCTTATCGCAACAATTGGTATTAGAGTTAGGCTTGGCTAAGTTGAAGCGAATCGATGGCAACAAAAGAAGTAAAAGTGAGAATCGACAGATTTGATGGGAATGATTTTAGTTTCTAGAAGATGCAGATTGAAGATTTGAGTCTAGACCAATGATTGTATAAAAGAACTCTTTGGGACAATGACATTACAAATACTTGAATTATTACCCCTTTTGCAATCAGGTACCTATAGTTTTTTTCATTCAATCAATCATCTTAATTTTTCATGTGGGTCAACATGAGGCCTTCGTTAATTTTGTGGATGGAAAATGTTGACATGACATTAACGTCGTTAAATAGTTGTTAAATGTCCATACTGGTGTCCAATACAACATCTTGAGATGTTGCTACGTCGGCAGAGACATTGGATACTAAGATCATTAGGGTAAGCGAATTGTGTAAATAAAATCATTACAATGTAGCAATTTTTTAACAGATACCTCAAATTGAGACAAATTTGAAAAAAGAAAAAGTAAAAGAAATTAATCCAGACATAAAGCATGAAATTTCTACTAGTAATGGAAAAAAGAGAAGTTCTCATGGGGATGCAAGAGGAGGGACGTGAAAAGCGAAGCAACCAATTTCAATTTGTGTCCTTGGTCTTCTGAAATTTATTGAAGTTGCTTTCCCATGACCTCTTTTTCTCTTTTGCTTCATTTTCCAGACAAAAAGGCATATGGTATCGATGAAGCCTTTGGAGAAACTCTATTACCAAACAAGCACTTGTGGACGAAGAGTATTTTGTTTTGATTCCCCTTACCACTGACGTATGCATGAAAAGCACCCAAAATTAAATGGATGACAGTGTGCTATAGCCTGGTCCCCAGAAAGCATCATTACTATTTGAATACTTTTTACATATGTATATGACTTAACGAAAAATTATCCAAAAATCCATAAATTGATTGGATAATGAATAATTCAGTTTTAAACTTTGATATAATATCATGTCAACCCAGATATATTAAAGGCTAATATCATCTAAGTTAATGCATTTTCTCTCTCCTCATCACTCAATCTGTAGGGTAAGGAGTCATGTCAGCTATTATGTTTAACTTTTACTGATTGAGTGAGTCATATGAGCAAAATTACATAACATGACAAGTTATTTAATCGATGCCTCAAATTGAACCAAATTTGAAAATTTGAGGTTCTTGATTAAAAAAAAAAAAAAACTATTTCTGTACTCGATTGTAAACCGAACAAGAGCTCAAGTACTTACGATATCATTATTCTTAACTCTTATATCGCTTTAAGAGTAACTTTATTCTTGCTTCTTCTTCTTTTTCCCTTCTTAAGTTCTTTTTTTTTTTTTTTTTATAGAACATAAATTTGAAAAGATACACGAAAATTTAGACATAATTCTAATAGACAAGTACAAGAGATATTACTAAATGAAAATCATAGTACGATTAAGCATGGAAAAAAGAATTGGATGAAAATTATAGTAGCAGTCAATTTTAAGCATGGCATGTGATGCATGGGAAATTCTACTAGTAGTGGAAAAATAAAGGCATTCACATAGGGATGGAAGAGGAGGGACGTCAAAACTAAAGCAATAAAGCCAATTTGCATCTAGCAAAGTCTTGTCTATTTTCAATTGCTCTCTTTCGGTTGTGCTTCACTTTCTAGACAAAAGTACATTATGTCCATTAAAGTCTTGGTCTTCCAGATGAAAAGTCCTTTATGAGTGTACTATCATGACAACCAGTTTGAATTAGCCTACAAAGGCCACGTTTTGATGCACATCGTGTCCTTGAGTTAGACAAATCAATCGTTCTCATTTTTCTCCATAGCAAGACTTTTGGTCGTTGTCTAAAAGAAAGGACCTTTTCTTGTGGCCATCCAAAGCATAGAATAAGAGGTGATCAAATTACCAACTTAGAGGGCATGCACATCTTCATAAAAAATTTATAATTTACAAATGTTTTGTTGGTTTTTTTTTTTTTTTAAGTAGGGGCTTTTACATGGCAGTTATAGTGTTAACAATTTATAGCAAAATGGGCAAGAATGATCTGCTGAAGGGTACTGAAGTAGTCGGTGATGATCGTGAATCACTTGATAGGACAATTGTGGTCTTTTGAACTGAAAAAGTTAGCCCAAAGCAACTTGCTTGATGGATTAGTTGGTGATTTACTATTTCCAGAGTAAAATTAAGCAACTTGCTTCATGGATTTGTTTGTGTACCCAACTCTTTTTCTTGTTAAGCCCAGAGCAAGTGCTTCTATTCTCGTTATCGAACAGTCAATGTTAGTCGTCTTTAATGACTTGTAGATGCATAATAGAAAGTAAGATGTCACTGTTAGGTGGATCATCAATATTTATTTCAGTTGGTGCAAGTTGTACAAAAGATGCTTATTTGTTAGTCATATTAATTGTGGCCATCTTTGTTCATCATCAGACAATGGTCAGGCATCGCCAACTAACAGTGTACAATGTACTAGATATACTTTAGGCATCACAATTATGACCATGAAAATCATGCAAAGGAACACGATTCTCCTATCAAGAGCAATTCTCGATCATCAACTACTACCTTAGCACCCTTCAATAGATCATTGCTGCTTGACTTGCTATGAATCTTTAACACTGCAACTACCACGCAAAAGCTTATCTTGATCGCATATTCTCCAATAACGCATTAAATGAAGACATTGAAATTATAAGGTTACTGAGAATGTATGGATGCCCAAAGAAAAAGAAGCCTTGGTCTTGGTTTTTGTTTAATGTTTTTGGCAGGTGAATGTTTTGGTCTTCCTGAACTAAATAGTTTTCTCTCTCCATTAGCTCACTTCTACCTCAAAGAAGATAGAACAAAGCAAAAAGATAGAAAAAATTCAATAAGTTGTAGATAATTTCTATTGTTTCTCGTGAGTTCCTAGATTGAAATATTCAATTTTAAAAAAATTAACTTTTTGCTGTTTCTTCTTCTTAGTTTTTCTCTTTGCTTTTTTCTTTTCTTTTGTTGAACTCAAATTTGAAAAGATACAATAAAGATTAATAAATGATAAAAAAAAATACCAAAATGATTAGACCCGTAAAGAGTTGGAGGAAAATTAAGGAATTGTTAATTTTAAGCAAGATGGAATTCTACTGGTAATGGCAAGAAAGATATACATAGTCTTGGTCTTCTAGGAATCGATTAATTTCTTTCCCACCATCGAAAGTATGCAAAAGTCTTGGTCTTCTTGAAATCTATTAAAGTTTATTTCCTATCATCAAAAGACATGCAAAGTCTTGACCTTCTTGGAATCTACTAGTTTCTTTCCCACAAAGATGAGTAAAAGTCCTGGTCTTCCTAAAATTTACTGACGTTTCTTTCCCACCATCACTCTTTCGCTTTTGCTTCACTTTCTAGACAAAAAGGAAAATGATAACTTTTGTATGTGAAAGTCCGGATCTTCGCTTTGCCATAACAACTATAGTGGACTAATTCACTCATGGCTATTGGAGAGATCTTTCTTGGTTCCTTCTTAAGGGTCCTGTTCAACAAAGTCGAGTTCTCTGGCATTGGACAATGTGCAAAGTGATGGAATCAGCATCACCTTGCTCAATATGTACATCAATAATTTTGTTATATTCTCTCAAGTAATTCATTCTGAAATATTTGAGTTTTTCTATCTTATAAAAAAAATTACTAGAAAATTCAAATTTTGATATATTTTTCTCTTTTCATGTAAAAAAATATGGATATAATTTCCTCATATTGTATAAATATTTTTTTATTAATTAATAATTTGAATTTTGCAAAATCTCTTGGATGTTAATCTTTACAAGCAACTAGTATGCATTATTTGCTAGTATAGTTTTACTAAATATGAAATTTGCTAGGAAACTCGGCTTCTAAAAGCATTAGATCAGTCCATCCCCATATTGTGGACATCACAGCACCTTGAAGGCCCGCTAAAACAAGAACACAAACACTCCACAGAGAAAATTCCCTGCTTTTCCATAGAAAATTCCATTTCCTGCCATTTTTTAGCTGAAAAAGCCCGACAGTTGGAAATTTGCTAGGAAACATGCCTTGCAAAAGCATTAGATATGTTCGTCGAATCATTTTGGACATCACAGCAACCTTAAGACCCATTGAAACAAGAACACAAAGACTCCACAGAGAAAATTCCCTGTTTTTCCATAGAAAATTCCCTTTCCGGCCATTTTTTGGTTGAAAAACCCCGACTGTTGGAAATTTGCTTGGAAACACGGCTTCCAAATGCATTAAATCGATCCGTCCCATTATTTTGGATATCGCAGCACACTGAAGGCTCGCTAAAACAAGAACACAAACACTCCGCAGAGAAAATTCCCTGTTTTTTCATAGAAAATTCCATTTTCTGCCATTTTTTGGCTGAAAAAGCCTGACAGTTGGAAATCTGCTAGGAAACATGCCTTACAAAAGTAATAGATTAGTCTGTTGCATCATTTTGGACATCACAGCACCCTGAAGGCCCACTGAAACAATAACACAAAGACTGCACAGAGAAAATTCCCTGTTTTTCCATAGAAAATTCCCTTTCCGGCCATTTTGTGTTTGAAAAACCCAGACTGTTGGAAATCTGCTTGGAAACATGGCTTCCAAATGTAATAGATCATTTCGTCCCATTATTTTGGATATCACAGCACCCTGAAGGCCCCTTGAAACAAGAACAAGAACACTCCACAGAGAAAATTCCCTATTTTTCCATAGAAAATTACATTTCCTGCCATTTTTTGGCTGAAAAAGCCCGACGATTGGAAATCTGCTAGGAAACATGCCTTACAAAAGCATTAGATTAGTTTATTGCATCATTTTGGACATCACAGACCCCAAGGCCCACTGAAACAAGAACAAAGACTCCACAGAGAAAATTCCCTATTTTTCCATAGAAAATTCCCTTCCTAGGTTATTTTTCATTGAAGAACCCCAACCGTTGGAAATCGCTTGGAAACACGGCTTCTAAATGCATTAGATTAGTCCGTCACATTATTTTGGATATCACAACACCCTAAAGGCCCGTTGAAACAAGAACACGAACACTCCACAGAGAAAATTCCCTGTTTTTCCATAGAAAATTCCATTTCCTGACATTTTTTTGCTGAAAAAGCCCGACAGTTGGAAATATGCTAGGAAACATGCCTTACAAAAGCATTAGATTAGTTTGTTGCATTATTTTGGACATCACATCACCCTTAAGGTCCACTGAAAGAAGAACACAAAGACTCCACAAAGAAAATTCCCTGTTTTTCCATAGAAAATTCCCTTTCCGGCCATTTTTGGCTGAAAAACCCTGACTGTTGGAAATCTGCTAGGAAACACGGCTTCCAAAAGCATTAGATCAGTTTGTCTCGTTATTTTGGACATCACAGCTCCTCGAAGACCCGTTGAAATAAGAACACGAACACTCCACAGAGAAAATTCCCTGTTTTTCCACAGAAAATTCTCTTTCTAGCCATTTTTTGGCTGATAAAGCCCGAGAGTTGGAAATATGCTTGGAAAGATGGCTTACAAAGACATTAGATCAGTCCATCCCATCATTTTTGACAACATAGCGCTGTGAAGGCCCGCTGACACAAGAACACGAAGACTCCACAGAGAAAATTCCCTATTTTTCCCTAGAAAATTCCCTTTCTGGCCAATTTTTGTCTGAAAATCCCCGATTGTTGGAAATTTGCTAGGAAACACAGCTTCCAAAAGCATCGATTAGTCCGTCCCCTTATTCTGGACATCACAACACCCTGAAAGCCCGCTGTAACAAGAACACGAACACTCCACAGAGAAAATTCCCTGTTGTTCCATAGAAAATTCCATTTCCAGCCATTTTTTAGCTAAAAAGGCTCGACAGTTGGAAGTCTGCTAGGAAACATGCCTTGCAAAAGCATTAGATATGTCGGTCGAATCATTTTGGACATCACAGCAACCTTAAGACCCATTGAAACAAGAACACGAAGACTCCACAGAAAAAATTCCCTGTTTTTTCATAGAAAATTCCCTTTCCGGCCACTTTTTGGTTGAAAAACCCCGACTATTGGAAATCTACTTGGAAACACGGCTTCCAAATGCATTAGATCAATCCGTCCCATTATTTTGGATATCACAGCACACTGAAGGTCCGCTGAAACAAGAACACGAACACTCCGCAAAGAAAATTGCCTGTTTTTCCATAGAAAATTCCATTTTCTACCATTTTTTGGCTGAAAAAAGCCTGACAGTTGGAAATTTGCTAGGAAACATGCCTTACAAAAGCATTAGATTAGTCTGTTGCATAATTTTGGACATCACAGCACCCTGAAGGCCCACTGAAACAAGAACGCAAATACTCCACAATGAAAATTCCCTGTTTTTCCATAAAAAATTCCCTTTTCGGCTATTTTCTGCTGAAAAACCCCGACTGTTGGCAATCTGCTTGGAAACACGGCTTCCAAATGCAATAGATCAGTTCGTCCCATTATTTTGGATATCACAGCACCCTGAAGGCCCGCTGAAACAAGAACACGAACACTCCACAGAGAAAATTCCCTGTTTATCCATAGAAAATTCCCTTTCCTGCCATTATTTGGCTGAAAAAGCCCGACAATTGGAAATCTGCTAGGAAACGTGGCTTACCAAAGCATTAGATTAGTTTGTTGCATCATTTTGGACATCACAGCACCCTGAAGGCCCACTAAAACAAGAACACAAAGACTCCACAAAGAAAATTCCCTATTTTTCCATAGAAAATTCCATTTCCAGCCATTTTGTGGCTGAAAACCCCGACTGTTGGAAATCTGCTTGGAAACATGGCTTCCAAATGCAATAGATCAGTTCGTCCCATTATTTTGGATATCACAGCACCCTGAAGGCTCCTTGAAACAAGAACACGAACACTCCACAGAGAAAATTCCCTATTTTTCCATAGAAAATTCCATTTCCTGCCATTTTTTCTCTTCCAAAAGCATTAGATAGGACCGTCCCATCATTTTGGACAACACAGCATCCTGAACGCCCGGCGAAACAAGAACACGAAGACTCCACAGAGAAAATTCCCTGTTTTTCCTTAGAAAATTCTCTTTCCGGCCTTTTTTTGGCTGAAAAAGCCCTACAGCTAGAAATCTATTAGGATACATGGCTTCCAAAAGCATTAGATAGGTCCGTCCCATCATTTTGGACATCACATCATCCTTAACGCCCGGTGAAAGAAGAACAGGAAAACTCCACAGAGAAAATTCCCTGTTTTTCCTTAGAAAATTCCATTTCCGGCCATTTTTTGGCTGAAAAGGCCCTACAGCTGGAAATATGTTAGGATATATGCCTTCCAAAAGCATTAGATAGGACCGTCCCATCATTTTGGACGTCACGGCATCCTGAATGCTTGACGAAACAAGAACCCAGAGTCAACAGAGAAAATTCCCTGTTTTTCCTTAGAAAATTCCATTTCCGGCCATTTTTTGGCTGAAGAAAAAGCCCTACAGCTGGAAATCTGTTAGGATACATGCCTTCCAAAAGCATTAGATAGGTCCGTCCCATCATTTTGGACATCACAGCATCCTGAACGCCCGGCGAAACAAGAACACGAAGACTCCACAGAGAAAATTCCCTGTTTTTCCTTAGAAAATTCCCTTTCCGGCCATTTTTTGGCTGAAAAAGCCCTACAGCTGGAAATCTGTTAGGATACATGCCTTCCAAAAGCATTAGATAGGTCCGTCCCATCATTTTGGACATCACAGCATCCTGAACACACGGTGAAACAAGAACACGAAGACTCCACAGAGAAAATTCCCTGTTTTTCCTTAGAAAATTACCTTTACGGACATTTTTTGGCTAAAAAAGCCCGACTACTGGAAATTTGTGAGGATACATGGTTTCCAAAAGCATTCGATAGGTCAGTCCTATCATTTTGGACATCACAACATCCTGAACGCACGGCGAAACAACAACACAAAGACTTCATAGAGAAAATTTCTATTTTTTTCCTTTGAAAATTCCCTTTCCGGCCATTTTTTGGCTAAAAAAGCCCGACTACTGGAAATTTGTGAGGATACATGGTTTCCAAAAGCATTCGATAGGTCCGTCCTATCATTTTGGACATCATAGCATCCTGAACGCACGGCGAAACAACAACACAAAGACTCCACAAAGAAAATTCCCTGTTTTTCCTTAGAAAATTCCATTTCCGGCCATTTTTTGGCTAAAAAAGCCCGACAGTTGGAAATCTATGAGGATACATGGCTTTCAAAAGCATTAGATAGCTCTGTCCCATCATTTTGGACATCACAGCATCCTGAACACACGGCGAAACAAGAACACGAAGACTCCAAAGAGAAAATTCCCTGTTTTTCCTTAGAAAATTCCATTTCCGGCCATTTTTTGTCTGAAAAAGCCCTATAGCTAGAAATATGTTAGGATACTGTCTTCCAAAAGCATTAGATAGGTCTATCCCATCATTTTGTACATCACAACATCTTGAACGCCCGATGAAACAAGAACAATAAGAGAGTCCGGGCTACGCTTAACAAACATAGCCGAACCATTAGCCTTCGCAAGGCACCCGCCCCGATCGAGCGTTGAAAAAAAAAGAGGTCGCGACAGGGGTGAAAGACACGTGTAGAGAGACAAGGGAAGGTGGGAATTGCTTCGATCAACCGCAGCTTTGCTGGCGAATTTGTTGGTTGATTGGAAGTGGATGGGCATCGGACAAATGGCAACAGCTTCGAAAGAAGAAATTCAACGAAAGAAAAAGACAGAGGCAGCTGGCTTGAGGAGAAGAAATGAAGGAAAAAATAAGAAAAGCAAAGCAGGAACCGAAGGAGTTGGGATCGAAGGGGAGAAAAGAAAAGATGAAGGAGGAGGGGCAGCTTGTGGCGTGCTCGAGAAGCCAAAGAAAAAGGGGAAATAAGTCAACCATCTTAGCTAAATCATTAATTGCTTGTCCCCTAATTCTTTCTAGCTTGATCAATCCACACATTATCCAAATTGATGCCAAAAATTCCAGCCCCTTGCCTAGCTCTGAATTCTTCAATTTTGGACTTCATTTCTTCGCGCAATTCCTCAATTTGATGTCCCAATTTCATTGAAGAAAAAACCCACACAATTTCCACACTTTCTTTTCACCAAATAGCTTGGTTTGGAAGCCAAAATTCCCTTCAAATGAGCCCATCCAAATTTCCGTTCGTTTTCCGAATCGTCCAAATCCATTTTCCGCAAAAATCCCGAAATCTCTGAAAATTCTTCGAAAGATGAGTCAACGTTCTTAAAATGAATCGTGATACGACAGAACTTTCAATTTCTGAAACCGGGTTCAATTTCGTGGTTAATCTCAGCCTGACGTGATTTTAGCTTGTCCTAATCTATCGAATAACTTTTAGGAATTTTTAATGCAATTGACCCGTGGTCTATTATTTTTGAGCCACAATGTACATCTTCGACATATTATGTGACATCTCAGATTTTCAATCCTGTTTTCTATTGAATATAGGGCCTATATGACTGTTCTAAGAGCTGATCACTCTTGAGATAACTAGACTATCAAGGGAAGCCGTTAAGGAATTTTAACGCAATATATTTGAGAATTCGACCAAGAATCGGCTATTCGACCGTGCTCATCTTTAGAGGCCATTACGGTATAGTTAAAAATCGATTAGAGATTAGAGATAGGTTGGTTCGACAAAGATGTGTGGCTAAACGTGGGTGACTCCACTAAATTGGAAAATTCTCATTGGCCAGTATTAGACTAATTTTTCTATCGTTTTGGTATGCTATGTTTATATTTGAATCATTGAGATTTTCACGATAATCGAGAGTCACCAATGTGTCGAATGGGTTCATCGTGGCTTGAAAAATTACGCTATTGGAATTAACCTTCTTGCATCTCAATTTTGCGACCAAAAATGATCCCTGGCATTTTCTGAACAAAAACGATTCTTTGCCGACTTTTTCCCAAAAAGTCTCGGGTTGCAGAAAATCTTCTGAGACTAAGTCGACGTTCCTAAAATTTATTGTGATCTGATAGAATCTTAAATCAGACTCAAATTCGCTCAATTTCCATTTGGCGCGTTTTTAGCGTGACCTTGCTACCGGGTAGTTTTCAAAGATTTTTAGAACAAATGACCCATGGTCGAATTTCTTCGAGCCACAATGAATCCATTCAATTCATTGGCGACTCTTGGTTGTCATTAAAATCTCCATGATTCAAATATGGACACAGGTACCAAAACGACAAAAGAATTAGTTTAAGGTCGGTTGACAAGAATTTTCCAATTTAGTGGTTTCACCCACGATTAGCCACACATCTCAATCAAATCGACATTTCTCTAATCTCAAATTGATTTTATACTGTGCCGTAATGGCCTCTAAAAATGAGCACAGTCGAGAAGTCGATTCCTGGTCAAATTCTCAAGTCTATTGCCTTAAAATTCCTTAATAGCTTCCCTGAATAGCCTAGTTATCTCGAGAGTGATCAGCTTTGAAAACAACCCTATAGGCGCGTCAATGAAATGTTTGATTTATTCAAAAGAAAACATGACTGAAAATATGGGATGTCACAACAACAGGAAGTCCACAAGTGATGTTGGCATGGAGAGAAGGGGCAAAAGACTGTCAGTGGGGATGAGGGACGGCAGTTCTCGTCTAGGAGCAGCCCACATGCAACAAAAATGAATTAAATGAGAGATGAGCAGGAGGAAGCAAAGTAGAAAACGGCAGAGGGAGCTCGTGCATGCAGCCGAGGGAGAGAGAGAGAGAGAGAGAGAGGTATTTAATCATTGGATAAGTGAAGGCTTGGTCAAATAGAAAAAGTGATGTTGAATTCTGTAGAGGGATCATTGGTGGGGGCAACAATGAGAGAGAGAGAGAGAGAGAGAGAGAGAGAGAAACGTGTGGCCAAGAGGGAGGGGATGTCTACATGCATGGGGGGGGGGAAAGAAAATGTGGAGATAAGTAAAATGGAAGAAATAATATGCGGCCAAGGGAGGGTCTACGTGAAGGGGCAAGAGACCAAGGGAAGAGGGAAGAAAAAGATTAAAACGAAACAATAGTATTATTAACTTCAAAACACATTGCCAATTGATCATCCTAGGGCCAATTTCTTCGCTAAATGTGCAATTTGAAGTCTAAACAAAGACCAAGATAAGATAGTCCCTTTATTCCACGAATTTCCTTCAAATCTGAATTTCATTTTGTTTTTCTCGGAATCCGATTTTTCAAACAAACTTCTTTGATTGGGGTCTAATTTTAATGCGAAAAAAGCCCACGAAATTCCCTATCACCAATTTACTTACACCAGATGCCAAAAATCCCTTCAAATTGACCAATTCGAATTTCCGTATATTTTTCGATTTGTCCGAAACGATTTTCCGTAAAAATCCTGAACTTGTCGGAATTTCCTCAAAATGTGAGCCAACATTCCTAAAATGACTCGTGACACGACATGACCTTTAATTTCTGAAATCAAATTCAAATTCGTGGTTAATTTCAATCAAACGCGTTTTTAGTGTGATCTTGTCTACTGGGTAGCTTTTAGGAATTTTTGGTGCAATTGACCCTTTGTCGATTTTCTTCAAGCCATATGTACCTCTTCGACACATTGGCGACTCTCAGTGGTTGTGAAAATCTCGAGATTTCAAATATGGATACAGGGTACCCAAAACAATAGAAAATTGGTTTAGTGCCAATCGTCGAGAATTTTGCAATCAGGTGGAATCACCCATACTTTGATCACCATCTCAATTGAATCGACCTATCCCCAGTCTCTGATCGATTTTTAATTATACCATAATGACCTTTGTAGACTAGTACGGTCGAACAGTCGATTCCTGGTTGAATTCTCAAGTTTATTGCATTAAAATCTCTTAACAGCTTCATTTGATAGGTCAGTTATCTCATGAGTGGTAATCTTAGGGAAAAATACTATAGTTGCATTGATGAAAGGCCCAACTTATCCAATCGAAATCAGAACCTAAAAATTAGGATGTCACAAAGTCCATCTCAACATGCGTGTTCGTCTTTTTCCATGCTTAGCTAAACGTGTTCTTGCTTTCTTCTAGAAGGCTATTGTTTCTTCCTCTCCCTTCGGCCATGAATGTTCACCTACTCTTCCCAAAACTTCCGATTTGAAGCTAAGCAAATATTCCCTCCGGACCTTGCTTTCTTCTTGCCTGTCACATGCTTCTTTGCTCTTCTTTTCTGTTCCTCCACGTGCGTACTCATCCTTTTCTATCTCCCTCTATTGCATGCTTCCCTGTCCGTTCTTTCGTTCGCCTCCTTAAGAAAAACGCCTCTTCATTTGATACCTACTCAACCTACGCTTCTCATAATGCCCAAGTGCAAATATGCTCTTGCGTCTCACTAATTACGCCCTTCATTTCCTCATGTCTCCTTTTAGCTATTCTTTGACC
This sequence comes from Eucalyptus caleyi, assembly GCA_014182885.2. Classification (NCBI taxonomy): domain Eukaryota; kingdom Viridiplantae; phylum Streptophyta; class Magnoliopsida; order Myrtales; family Myrtaceae; genus Eucalyptus; species Eucalyptus caleyi. The sequence continues at coordinate 42,622,864 of CM024470.2, forward strand.
ACCGAATTCAGAAGTTCAAGCTTGCTTATGCTGACTGGAGCTTCTCATCTTAAGCAAAATAGATCAGTGACACCTCCAAAATAAGTTAAATTGTATGTCTAAATGATTTATTTAAAATGCCAAACTTGCAATTGGTATAGGCTGGGGAGAGTTCATGCTAGCCGACAATACCATCTCTTTAAGCTCCATTTGTTTCATAAAAAATATAATTCTTGGAAAATATCTTACTCATTTTTCTGGTAATTGGTTCACTTAGAAAAATGAGTCAACAGAAAATGCTTTCCGAGTAAAGGAAAAATATTTTCCTAATGAAGTTTAAATTAAGGAAAATGATTTTCTCTTTGAAAATTCGGAAAACATATTATAAAATATGACTAGGTACCAGAACTTGAATCCAAAACTACACGAACCACTCTGGATCAAACCCATCGAGAGCGTTAGACCACACGGTCTTCAGCTCGAAGCTCATACATTGGTTGTTGAAGTTTTTGAATTCGCAACCCCGGTCGACATGTTAAGCATGTGAGACCAGCTTCTGTCCTTCTTCGTTTTTTTTTTTTTTGGGTACGGAATGGACATTTTCGTAGTTCTTGCCATACAGAAGATATGCTCTAAGTAAAACAAATGTCACGAATCCTCTTAACCCCCCCCCAAAAAAAAAAAAAAGGAAAAGAGAGATGCGAAATGACGAATTGGGCGCTTGACTCTTCACATGCTTTTTCAATTTCTTTGTTTATTCCAACAAGAAATCTTCCATTTCATTAAGACAATCTTGACACAATTTTTATGCTTTTCATGAATCTTGTGATTTACCTTTAACCTTTGAATCAACATTGGTCGTTTTCAACAACTGAAACTGTTAAATTATGTCTCAAATTTGAGCATTTACAAAATGCGATTCGCTGGACTTCTTAAAGCTAAAGCTGCACAAATGAGGAAATAATTAAAAAAAAGAAATTTTTCTCTTTGAAGTGAAGCTGCCGAAGATGTCTCCTGTCCCCCTGCACGAAGAAGCCCTGCACATGAAGAATCAAAGTTGGTGGGGCCCAAGGTCTGACCTTGGGCACACATTCATGCTGATTTCTTGTTCAGCCATGCAAACAAAAGAAGAAAAAAAGGACTGCCGAGACTCTCTGCACATGAAGACAAATTTTGGTGGGTCCAGGTCAAGTTTTTGACTCTTCACATGCTTTTTTCAATTTCTTTGTTTATTACAACAAGAAATCTTCCATTTCAATAAGACAATCTTGACATGATTTTTATGCTTGTCATGAATCACATGGTTTACTTTTAAACCTTTTAATCAACATTGGTCGTTTTCAACAACTAAAACTATTAAATTATATCTCAAATTTGAGCATTTACAAAATGCGATTCATTGACTCCTTAAAGCAAAAGCTGTACAAAGGAGAAAATAATTAAAAAAAGAAGAATTTTTCTCTTTGAAGTGAAGCTGCCGAAGACGTCCCCCTCCACAAAGAAGTGCTGCACATGAAGAATCAAAGTTGGTGGGGCCCAAGCTCAAAGGTTTGACCTTGGGCACACATTGACAATGATTTCTTGTTCAGCGATGCAAACAAAAGAAGAAAAAAAAAAAGGCTGCCGAGAATCTTTGCACATGAAACACAAATCGTGGTGGGCTCACGTCAAACTTTTGAATCTTCACATGCTTTTTTCAATTTCTTTGTATATTCCAACAGAAAATCTTCCATTTCAATACGACAATCTTGACATGATTTTCATGCTTATCATGAATCACGTGGTTTACTTTTAAACCTTTTGATCAACATTGGTTGTCTTCAACAACTGAATCTGTCCACGACCCTCGACAAATGGGGTGGGCTGTTAAATTGGGTCCCTTATTTCTATGTGCTAGGACCTACCTGCTTTACCTCTCTCATTGGTATAATATCTTTTTCGAGCCACATATGCTAGTGTACCCACTGCTTATTTAACATCTAAAGGATGCTGAGATTTGCATGAAGTCTTAGACGAAGCAGTTTCAAATTGTACTTAGGGCCAAACCACTCTCTTTCTATAAAGTTGGCTTGTTTGGATATTTTTAACAATTTCAATCATTAATAACAAAGATTATGTTGAATACTTTGATATAATAATTTAATCAATTGTGACCACAAGTTGGTTTTATAAGTCCCTAGCAACCGGGAGGACTTGTGGAGGAATTTAAATATAAATCTTATAAACCGGTCCCTCTTCCTTCTTCTTCTCCTCCTACTCCTCCTTTCTCTCTCTCTCTCCCCCTCCCTTCCTCTCAAACTCACACCAGAGTACATAAAATGGATGCAGATGGAGGTGCAGGCAGAGAGTTCGTGGTGAAGTCGGGCAAGAGAGAAGTGGTGGCGGCACCACTTCCCATGCAAGGGCATTGGCTGCCCCTCTCTAACCTCGACTTGCTCTTGCCTCCGCTCGACGTAGGCGTCTTCTTTTGCTACGCCAATCCAACCACCAACGCGTCACAAAGGCTGGAATATGGGTCCGTGGTTGGTGTTCTTAAAGCCGCCTTGGCCCAAGCTCTGGTCTCCTACTATGCTCTCGCCGGAGAGGTGGTGCAGAACTCAGCCGGTGAGCCTGAGCTCCTGTGCAACAATCAAGGGGTCGACTTCATCGAAGCTTTCGCAGACGTGGAACTCCGCCATCTCAACTTGTATAATCCGGATGACACCGTTGAAGGGAAACTGGTGCCCAAAAAGAAGCGAGGCGTGCTTGCTGTTCAGGTATTGATATTAGATACAGCCTCGCTATATATCGTTTATCCATCTCAAGAGATCATATCACCGTATATGCGCCCGCACCCATTTTCATCTCCATTTCACCTAAATCTATAGTCTTTTCCTTATATCTTTTACTTATGCATTGAAGAAATCGTACTTTTTGTATATTGTCATATGATCTCTTTTGTACAGACTATATATAAAGATATTACAAGAGCCCTAAATTAGGGATATTGAGGATGCTTAAGGCAAGCAGAGAAAATACGGGAACAATATCAACAATATCTTAAATTAGATACAAAAGATAATATTGCTGACTAGAAACGTTATCATGCATAACTAGCGTCAAACAAAATAGTGTACCTTTTGCCTCTAGTCTATCAGTCAAATTTTCCATCTTTACTTAGAACGGTTCACAAAATTGATTTATTCATCAATATTGAAGTTTTTTCAATAGGTGTTGAGTATAAACTAATTGTTTACATCACTTGGCGTGCGAATTTGACTGATCGATTTGGATACCCTTTACCATTTCTCAAAAAGAAGAATAATGCTTGGACTTCAATCATGCCTAACAGCATAACCTATGATTAAGACTTTGTTTGTTTCACGGAAAATATTTTCCAGCGTTTAGTTCTTTTAAGAAAACGAGTCAGTGGAAAACTATGTTTAAATCCAACCAAAAAAAAAAAAATCAAACAAGAAATTTAGGAAAATGATTTCCTCTTTGAAAGATCAGAAAACATTTTTCAAAGTATGATTTGGTATTGGTGTGGGTCTTCGGTAAACAAGCTTGAGTTCTTGTTTATGAAACGTTCATTCTTATAAAAATATTTAAAAAATTGAATTTTGATTTTTTTTTTTTTTTGCTTCATTTTGGCCAATTGTGGGCCATAGCAACAATCATCGATTGGCCATAAGCTAGCTTGAGCTTCACCAGAGGTCAACAAGACTCGAGCTTAAGCTCACCGAATTCTGGCAAGCTCAAGTCTTGAGCTTGCTAGACTTTGGTGAGTTCATGCCTCAATGACCTCTAGCAAGTCTCTAGCTCGTCAAAATCTAGTAAGCTTGAGCCTTGTTGATCGTTGCCATGGCTAATGACTAGCTGAGGAAGAAGGGAAAACATAATAAAGAAAGAAAAGAAATAAATTCAAAATATTATTTAAAATATTGAATTTATTAGTAATTTTCCTTAGAAAAATCAAATTAGATTTTATATACCAAATGGTGAATAATATTTTCTAGTTCATTTCCAGGTTTTAATTCTACATCATAAAATGTTATCATTTTCTTGGAAAATGACTTTTGGAAAAGATTTTCTAGAAATATTATATATTTTGTGAAACAAATAGAGCACAAATACATCAATGATTTCTCATACAAAACATAACAATGTATGTTAAGGTTTTATTTGTTTCGTGGAAAATATTTTCTACAAAACATTTTCCTCATTTTTCATCATTTGGTTTGCTTAGGAAAATGAGCCAATGGTAAATGTTTTCCTAGTCAACAAAAAACCTATAATAAAATTCAGGAAAATGATTTCCTCCTTAAAAGTTGAAAAACATTTTCCAAAATATGACTATGTATCGGCATAGGTCTTTGGCACTTGGACTCAAGTCCTTGGTTAATGAAACGTTTGGTCTTATAAAAAAAAAATTAATTATTATTTTTTTATTAATTATTATTTTATTATTTTTTTTTTTTTTTTGCTTCTTACTCAATCACCAACACAACAGCCCATCACAGGCGAGCCAAGGCTCAAAGCTTGCTGGAATTTGGAGAGCATGAGCCTAGCCAATTGCCGCTATGGCTAGCGATTGGTCGAGGAAGAGGAAAAAGAAAAAAATAATAGAAAAATAATTCAAATATATCATTTTTCTGCAGGAAAATCAAATTCCATATCAAATGGTGGAAAATATCTTCTAATTCATTTTCATTTTTTAGTTAAGCACTAGAAAATATTGTAATTTCCTTAAAAGTGATTTCTTGGAATATATTTTTCAAAAATATTATATTTTTCCAAACAAATTGAGCCTAAATATGGAAAGGAAAAAGAATCTCACACTTTGCACGAGTTTCTCTCGTTTACTTGTGTGATCATTGAGATTATACATTGGCTCATTGAGTCCATAGAGAACAACGAGATAATAATAGCATGATAGATGAGTGATAATAATATATCGTAGGAGGAGGATATCATTTTTTTTTTAATGGACGGAATTGAATGAGTGGAAAAATCTTGCGAAGGTGGACCTTAGAAGCAATCATTAATTTATTGAGACCGTAATGGCATGGCGTGGGTTCCCAGTGCCCTGAAGCACAAAAGAATTCAAATATATGTGGCAGAGGTGGGATCTCTCTTTTACCCTTGACTTCATGGGAAACATGTTAAGGTCTTATTAGATGACCGGTCAATCCTTGATTATTTTTATTCTTTTATTTCTCAAAAAAAGAAAATTCATTTGATAACATTAGCTAATTTTTCTATTCATGACAAAAAAATCGGTGACCATGGAATAGATTTGGAATAGAAATATGAAATTGAAAAAATTTACTTTTTTGTTTTTGGGAACAATTTATAAAACCAAATCATTTTTTTTTTTTCTTCTTCCTCCTCTAACTAGTTGTAGGGCTCAGCAATGGCGGCGACTAGCTAATGACCAATCGGAGATGAGGCCTAGTGGCCTCGTTGGCCCTCAGCAAGGTTGGCCTTGCCTTGATTGGGTGAGGTCAAGCCTTGCTGGTAGCTAGGTGAGGCCGACCTCCCTGGGGGCTAACGAGGTCGCTAGCACTTGTCTTTGGTTGGTTACTAACCATCGCCAAGGCCCACCGATTAGCTAGAGGAGAAAGAAGAAAAAGGAAAAAAAATTTCAAGAAATTTTACTTCATAAAAAATTTGAGGATCATATACTTAGAAACTTGTTTTTTTTTTTTTTTTTGGTAAAAGTAAGGCATGTATTAACTTTAACCCAAAATGGAACTATACAAAAGGGGAGAGGGGGGGGACCCGACACCAACATAAGGACTTTCACTTCTGGTGACATTAGGAAATGTCAATAGGAGTGCAAGGGTGTCATGGTAACCCAAATGAAAAGAGGGGGCTAATACTTAGAAACTTGTTCAGGGAGCAGAATAAAAAAAAAAAAAAAAAACTATTTTCAAGTACAAATTGTTTCTGGAAATAGAATGGTTACCAAATACATACTAAGACTCTTAAATAATCTCTCCTATCTTTAGTTAGTCTCGTATGAAGTAATTGGATAATGGATATCACCATTTTCGCAGTCTATATGATAAAGACCAAGTTTGTTTCCACTGTTAATCATGTGTATCCATGTTCAAACATATATAATTATTTATTGAAATAGTATTGTTCTATATGGTCAATATGTCATTTGATAACTTCTTGGCGTAAGCTGCCAAAGGTATGTCTAGAGCGTGTAGAAGTAATCTTAAATCTCACCAAGGCATAAGTTTTTTTTATACAGTTTCCGCATTAGGATTGGTTCTATTCATTGAGCCATAAGTTTTTCATTTCATGGAATACATTTAGGCAATGGAGCTAAAGTGTGGAGGAATAGTGGTGGCATGTACGTTTGACCATCGAATAGCTGACGCCTACTCGATCAATATGTTCATGGTGTTTTGGGCAGAAACGGCTCGCTCCACTACACCCATTTCCCTCCCTCCTTCCTTCCGTCGTTCTCTTCTCAACCCAAGGCATCCACTCTGCTTTCACCCCTCTCTAGACCACATGTACATCCCGGTCTCTGCATTGCCCCCATCTCCCAAACAGAAGCTGCAAGTGGATGAGCAATGCGAGACAGTGACATTGAGGGACGATGACCACCTGTTAAGCCGCCTGTACTATGTGACCGCTGACAAGCTAAGTCAGTTGCAGCAAAGTGCCTGCTCCAATGGAAGCAAGAGGACTAAGTTGGAATCATTCAGTGCTTTCCTTTGGAGGATGGTAGCTGAATCTTCCTTGGTTGCCGATAATGATGACAACAAGACAATGTCAAGGATGGGGATCGTGGTGGATGGCAGGTGTAGGTTGATGAGTCAAGGCGAGGACGATAAGCCCACACCCATGTCATCCTACTTTGGGAACGTGTTGTCGGTGCCATTCGGAGAGAAGAGGGCGAGGGAGGTGGTCGAGAAGCCGCTGAGCTGGGTGGCAGATGTGGTGCACGAGTTTGTGGATAGGGTGGCAAAGAAGGAGCACTTTCTAAACCTTATAGATTGGGTGGAAGGACACCGGCCAGTGCCAGCATTGGCAAGGATATTCTGCAAGCCTGATAGTGAGGAGGAGGAGGAAGGGTCGACGGCGCTTGTGGTGTCATCCGGACAGAGGTTCCCGGTGACCAAGATGGACTTCGGGTGGGGGAAGCCAATGCTGGGGTCCTACCACTTCCCATGGGGAGGCAAAGCCGGGTACGTTATGCCCATGCCTAGCCCGCTCTCCAACGGGGATTGGGTGGTCTACCTTCACCTCTCCAAGTCTCAGGTGGCCTTCATTGAGTCCCACGCTCCCACCGTCTTTAGGCCGTTGACCCCTCACTATCTTAACCTCCTTTGATGCTTCTTGTTCTTCTTCTATGAGTATCGTTAACGTGCCTCATCAGCATTGTCAATTGTTGTTGTTTGTCTTATTGAAATAAAACCTTATGTTCCTCATGTGTTTTCTTCCCGTCCATCCGGTCCCTATGATTTAATCAATCCGAGGCATACGTCTTCTTTCTAATTGCAAGGTGTCTGGCTTGCTCAGTCTTTCAATGTCATAAGCAATTGACGAATGCGGACATTTTGAATTGCTCATTACATGTGAATGTGACATAAACGTTGTGTACAGGGGAGTAACTTTTCCTTGCACCACAAGATAATTACAACCAAATATACAAATTACATAATTTGTGTATCATATAGAATTTTGATTGATAGTTACATTGGACATTTATATATAGTTTAGGGACTATATTGAATAAGTACCAAAAGTTCATGGACCATCAATTGAAAATTAACATGTCATTTACATATAAAGAGAGATACACAATATCACCATCATCATATTTGCAAAAATAAACACAATGGTCAACCTCACAATGAGCAAATCTGTTTTCTTCCATAAAACCATCAATTAAATATCATTCCTGCGAAGCTTGTTTCAAGCTATACAAATTTTTCTTCAAGTGACATACCATCTTCTCATTATCTCTGACTTCAAAGCCATTGGATTGCACCATATAAGTCTACATCTAGGTCACCATGTAAAAACACTGTTTTTATGTCTAACCGCTCAAGATGTAGATCCTCCACTACAACTATACTTAGTAGAATCCTGATTGGTGTCATTTTAACTATTGGTGAAAATATCTTTGTGTAGTCAATCCATTCTTTTTAGAAAAGCTTTTGACCACATGTCTCACCTTGTATCTAATACCACCACTTGCTTCATTTTTAATCCTATACACTCACTTGTTTAATATCAATTGTTTAATAAGGCCTTTTAACTTTTAGGCAACTTGGTCAACTCCCAAGTTTTGTTTTGAAGTAACAAGCCCACCTTGTCTTTCATAGCATGCTCCCATTGCATGTGTGATGTCTTTTTTTCTTTGCCTCATCAAAAGTCTCCCACTCTCTTGAATTTATATATAAGACATGGCTCATAATAATATTTGCTAGTGTATCAAAATTACCTTTAACTTTCTCACACATGTAGACTTCCTCAAGACAAGTTCTTCAAGGCTGTTAATCTACGCCAAGCCATTGTGCTCCTCTTAAACTTTCTCCTTATTGATAATAGGCTCATCTTTAACCTCTCCCTCAAGTGCACTCTAATTTGCTAGAACCATCTTCACATATAATGTGTTCAGCTCAAAATATTCTAGTTCTACTGCCTTCTCATGTTATATCTAACAATCCTTGTACACGTTTTTTTCATGGAATACTACATTCCGTCAACGGATGACTTTGTTATTCTCATAATCCCTAAGCCTATAGCCATACTCATCATCACCATATCTAATAAAGACGTACTTCTAGGATTTAACATCAAGCTTCTTCCTATCTTCTATATCAATCAAATCATATACAATGCAACAAGATACTTGTAGATATGAATAATTAACTTTTTTACTTGACCACTGCACTTGCAGTATTTCTCCATTCAACACACTAGATGGACTCCGGTTGATAATGTAAATAGTTGCATTAACTTTAATAGCTTATAAGTGTAGCAAGAGATGTATGTGTACTCTCATGCATCTTGCACTTTATAGAATGGTTTTGTTTATCCTCTTTGCTTCATTGTTTTTTTTTTTTTTTAGGGGTTCTAGGAACAGTCTTCAACTGATGTATGCCTTCCTAGCTCAAGTATTCTGCAAATTCATTGCTCATGTATTTACCACTATTATCAAACTTCAGAGCTTTGATTGGACGAACTATCTATTTTTCTACTATGGTTTTCCACATTTTGAACATCCTGAATACTTTTGAATTTTCTCTTAGAGCATAGACCCAGGTCTTCCTTATTAGATCATCAATGAAGATGACAAAATATTTCTTACCACCATAAGAGAGTTGATGTGTTTGCTCCACACATCAATATGAACTAACTCTAGCTTTCAACTTTTATTTTGTCACCCATTCAATTGAAAACCAACTAATGTCTTCTTTTTTTTCTTAATAAATGCAATCCTCATAGAAATCCAACTCAACTTTTGGCAAACCTAGAAGTAATTTCCTTGAATGTAATTGTTTTACACACTTCATCAAGATGTCCCAAACAATAATGCCAAAGAGTAGCCAAATTACTTGTAGCTACTATACTTACAACCATATCATTAATATTGTCTCATTAGAGAAGGTAAAGTATACTCATATGATTTCCCTTTGCTATGACTCTTGTTTCTAAGGTTATCTCCCACTCTTCACATCCAAATGTTGCTACCATAGCTCTTTGGTCAAGTTTCCTATTTAAGATGATATTTTTCTTTAATTTTAGAATATGTCTAGTTTCATGCAAAACTAGACATTCTCTAATCGAGATGTTCACAATTACAATTCATTTTCCAACAATTGGACACATATAGTCATTTCCCATAACCACTTACTCAAAATCTCCACTAGCATAATTAGCAAATATTTCTCTTTGTGAGGCGCAACGAAAAGAAGCATCGGAATTAATAAACCACTTATTTATTGTCAAGTTAAACTTCGCAGACATACATAATTTCTTTAGCAAAGGTTCATTGTTAACTACATTAGTTCCTTGATTCTTATCATATTGCTTCTTTTTCTAGGCTATACACTAAAACCTCTAGTATCGGGTCTAGTAACAAAACCAATACTCATCTTTTCAACTTGTCTCTTTCCCTTTGATTGTGACTTGCTACGCCCGCTGAATTTTCCTCTACTTTTATTCTATGCTTCTCTATTGCTAGTGCCTTTGAAGATGTAGATGTCGAAAATTTATCTCCACCTAGGACTTTTCTTTGCATCTCTTCATCCATCCAAAGTCAAATCATTGTTCATGGTGCTTGAAATTCCTTGCAATGCCGTATTGTAGTTTTTGGAAGAGAACATAAAAATAATAAAGTTTGAAGCTTCATATCCATATTTATGCTTGTGGATCCCAACCAACTTGAGACCTATGTGAAACTATTAATATGTTATGCAACAAATAACTTCATATTAACCAATTTCTTCAACAAAAATACCAAATTTGATGTGAACGATTTCCTGTAAATATTAGTTAGAATATCCATGGCTTCTTTTGTAGTTTTTGCTTTCACAATTTGTTATCTTATCTTTTTCATCAGCCCTAGATGAATTGCACCTAATGCTTTTCAATCAAGAAATTTCCACCCCAATTTTGCTGCTAGATCCACCTCCGTGATCTTGGGCTTCCAACCCTAAAGTGGTGCATGGAGATCTTTTAATAAAAATAGTTCTTAATTTGGAGTTTCCACCATCTAAAATCTTGGGTTTCCAACCCTGAACAATCTCATTCTTTGTGTGGATCTCTTTGCATTCTTGATGTGTAAGTAGCAATTAAGATCATTTTCTCTTGTAATATGATCATAAACTTATGTTGCACAGATGTCACGATTGCATGCAAACTATTACGTCTAGATACGCTTCATGAAACTCCAACCACAGAATGACAGATTACTCTAATTGAGAAAAGGCTTGAACGGGATTTATTCTATCGGAATTAATTGTTTATTACACAATCACCAGAAACTACCTTAATTTAATTCTTTGATGAATGATTAAAATTGTTGTATTTAATAGTAGTTATGTAATAAACAATTGGTCGAGAATAGAAGGCATTGTGGTCCTCCATCTATCTTTGATTAATGGAGGTTCTTTCTAGTGTTTGTTTGTTAGTCTTTTCTTTCTTGTCTTGTTCTTTTGGTAGTTCTTTCTTTCCTTGGGATCCCATGGCACCCTTACACTCTCTTTGACGACTGTCTTCCTGTGTGTTTGTCTTGTTTGGTGCCGATTATCCTTCCTTGTATTCTTTTGGCAAAATCAATATAATTCGTACCTTTACCAAAAAAAAAAAAAAAAAAAAAACAATTGGTCAGGACTGTGGTCCTCATTAATCCAACGTTCATTGCATTCCATTAATTTTTCTCACGCCAAAAGAAATTCCCTTCATTTTTCTCATGCACGAGGACGGTGGTCCTCATCATAAGATATTTTAAATTAGTTCTCATTGACATCTCCGAGGGACATTGTGATGGGAGAACGGTAATAATTTGAACAATATCGAATCAACGCAGTGGAATAAAATAATCTCCACTCTTGTGTAAACCTAATAGGAATCGATATAGTAGAGTAAAATAAATACCAAGCACGCGAACACAAGACGATTTTTTACTTGGAAAACCTCCTCGATGTGAGGAGATAAAAAATCACGGGATCGGAGTCCACCTGAAAATCTTCACTATCAATAAAATTGTTCTCCTCATCATAAGATATTTTAAATTAGTTCTCATTGACATCTCCAAGGGACATTGTGATGGGAGAACGGTAATAATTCGAACAATATCGAATCAACGTAACGGAATAAAATAATCTTCCCTCTTGTGTAAACATAATAGGAATCGATATAGTAGAGTAAAATAAACACCAAGCACGCGAACACAAGACGATTTTTTATGTGAAAAACCTCATCGATGTGAGGAGATAAAAAACCACGGGACCGGAGTCCACCTGAAAATCTTCACTATCAATAAAATTGTTCTTCTCTAGCAAATACTAGAGGTACATAGCAGCAAACACCTCAAGAACATAATTCTTGACAATACACATGAACTTCACAAGAGATCAAGGATAAATCTGACAAAAAACGTAGGTTTTGATCAATCCACGAAAAACCTGATGTATGGAGCTTCAAACGAAAATCAAACCGTTCAAATTCGATTAAATTGCGCCACAAACATGTTGACAAAATTTCAGCTCAATCAAACAACGAATCGATCTCCAACACTAGCTTGATGGAAATCAGATATTGCCCCAAACCCCAGATTTTCTGCTTTCTCTTTTTCTCTTGTTACTATTTCCTTTCTACTGCTACCTCTTTATATAGATAGTGAGAAACCATATTTCCTCATATAACTTATTATATGGGCTTAAGCCCTTTTTGGGCTTGTAACTCATTGGGCTTCCTCCACATATGAGTGAATCCAGCTAACAAATCTCCCCCTCATGACAATGTGGAGGGATTCACCATCCCTGCTATCAAATGGCAATGTTCAAGCTTCTCTCTTGGTAGAGTCTTCGTCATCATATCGGAGCCATTATGATCTGTATGAATTTTCTCAAGTTCCAACAACTTTTCATCTAGAACATTCATTATCCAATGATATCTAACATCAATATGTTTCAATCTAGAATGAAAAGATGAATTCTTACCAAGATGAATTACGCTTTGATTATCACAAAATAGCACATACCTCTTTTGCTTGACCCCAAGTTCTTCTAAGAACTTATTCATTCATAGCATCTCTTTACTAGCTTCAGTTACTGCAATAAATTCAGCTTCAGTTGTAGAAAGTGCAACACACTTTTGCAATCTTAACTTCCATGACACAGCTCCACCTGCAAAAGAAATAAAATAACCAGAAGTAGATTTACGAGTATCAATATCTCCTGTCAAGTCGGAATCTGTGTATCCAACTAACTCAAGTTTCTTGGTCTTGAAACTGAGTTTCAAATTTGAAATTCCTCAAAGATACCTCATAATCCACTTCACTGCATTCTAGTGCTCTCTACCTGGATTTGACAAATAGTGACTAACAATGCCAATTGCATGCGTCAAGTTTGGGTGTATACACACCATTGCATACATTAAGTTTCCTATAGCTGAAGCATATGAAATACTTTCCATATCTTTCTTCTCTTTATCAGTCGTAGGACTTTGCATCATATTTAACTTAAAGTGGACAGCAAGAGGAGTACTAACCACTTTAGCCTTATCCATGTAAAATTTTTGAAGGATCTTCTCGATATATTTCTCTTGCAACAAAAATAACTTCTTAGCATCTCTATCTCGGGTAATTCTAATGCCAAGAATCTACTTCACGGAGCCCAAGTCTTTCATGGCAAAAGGCTTGCTCAACTGTTTCTTCAATAACTCAATTCTTGAAGCATTCCTGCCAACAATCAGCATATCATCAACATAAAGCAAGAGAATAATAAAGTCATCATCAAAAAAATTTTGGACAAACACACAGTTATCCGAAGAAGTCTTCTTATAGTCTTGTTAAGTCATAACTGACGCAAATTTCTTATACTACTGCATCGGTGCTTGTTTTAGGCCATAGAAACTTTTCTTCAGTTTGCACACATAATCCTCTTTCCCTTTCACTTTGAAACCCTCAGGTTGTTCCATGTATATCTCTTCCTCTAAGTCACCATGTAGGAAGGCTGTTTTAACATCCATTTGCTCAATTTCTAAATCTAGGATAGCTGTCAAGCCTAGTACCACACGGATAGAAGACATTTTCATTACCGGAGAAAATATATCATCAAAATCAATACCCTTTCTCTAACCAAATCCCTTAACAACCAATCTAGCTTTGTACCGTGGTTGTAAAGTATGTTCATCTTGCTTCAACCTATATACCCACTTGTTCTTTAAAGCTCTTTTACCTTTGGGTAACTTCACCAACTCAAAAGTATGATTATCATAAAGTGACTGCATCTCATCTTGCATAGTATCGAACCAATTACTTTTGTACTCATCTTCTATTGCTTCTGCATAGCACTCTAGTTCACCTGCATCAGTCAATAACACATAATCATCTTCAGAATACTTGGTGGAAGGTCGTCGGTCTCTAACGGATCTCCAAACTGGAACATCTAGTGGAACATCTAATTGAGCATCTGGTTCAGGAATAGTATTATCTATCTCAACATGTTCAGGAACATGTGCATTATTTGGAACATTGACTTCCTGCTGCTCTTCATCAACCTGTGTAGGAATATTTGTAAGAGGAACTGGATTTAAATCAACCAAATTATCATTAACCTGTGGTGCTAAAATCATCTCTGCTTTCTCAATATCCTCTATTGTTTGATCTTCTATCAACACAACGTCTCTATTTCTTACAATTTTCTTTTCAAGCGGATCATAAAATTTGTAACCAAGTATATCCTATCTATAACCAATAAATATGCACTGTCGTGTTTTCACATCAAGTTTAAACCTCTCATCTTTGGGAACATGCACAAATGCTTTGCACCCAAATACACGCAAATGATCATAAGAAACTTCTTTGCCTATCCAAACTCTATTAGGAACATCAAACTCTAAAGGCACGCATGGAGTAAGATTTAATATATGCACAATTGTATTTAAAGCCTCACCCCAAAAGGATCCAAGTAGCTTTGATTGTGAAAGTAAGCATCTTGCCCTTTCAACCAATGTTCTGTTCATTCTCTCAGCTAAGCCATTTAATTGAGGCGTCTTGGGAGGTGTCTTTTGATGTCAAATACATTGTTGTCTGCAATATTCATCAAAAGGTCCAATATACTCTCCCATGTTATCAGTTCTGATGCATTTCAATTTCTTTCCAGTTTGTCTCTCAACTGAAGCCTAAAATTGCTTAAAAGCATCTAACACTTGATTTTTAGTTTTCAAGGTATAAATCCAAATTTTCCTTGAAAAATCATCTATAAAAGTAACAAAATAAAGAGAGCCACCAAGTGATTTTGTTTTCATAGGACCGCAAACATCATAATGCACTAAATCCAGTATACCTGACTTTCTTGAAGGAGGGAAGCTTTTAAATGCAACTCTGTTCTATTTTCCTGCTAAACAATGAGTACACTTCTTTAACACTGAACTTTTCAA
This sequence comes from Eucalyptus caleyi, assembly GCA_014182885.2. Classification (NCBI taxonomy): domain Eukaryota; kingdom Viridiplantae; phylum Streptophyta; class Magnoliopsida; order Myrtales; family Myrtaceae; genus Eucalyptus; species Eucalyptus caleyi. Next base: position 42,637,966 of record CM024470.2, read on the forward strand.
TCCTGAAAGGAGCTTCTTCTTGGCCAATATTGACAAACCCTTCTCACTAATGTGATTGAGCCTCTTATGCCATAACTCAGCTGCATCTTCGCTATCTACTGCATTAATTTTGTCTGTAGACAACTTTGCCTGCATAATGTATAACGAAGAATATTTTTCACCTCTCGCCACAACAAGAGAACCTTTGGTAAGTTTTCATTGACCATTACTGAAGGTGCTGCAATACCCCTCATCATCCAACTTGCCTGTAGAAATCAAATTCAAGCGGATATCAGGTATATGTTTAACATTATTTAATACTAACCTCGTGCCATTGCTGGTTTCTAGGCACACATCACCGATGCCTACAGCTTGAGCTAGTCCATTATTTCCCATCTTCACAGATTTGAAGTTACCTAACCTATATGATGTAAAGAAATCCCTGCGAGATGTAGCATGAACGGATGCACCACTATCAATTACCCAACTGGTCTCATGAGAAACAAAATTCACCACATCACCATAAAAAATAGTGAGAAAGTTTTCTTTAAGTGCAGCGACACGATTGTCATCACTGTCATCATCACTTTTCTTCTCTTTACATTTCTCCTTTTGTTTCTCCCTTTTTAACTAGCAACAAAACCTCTAAATATGTCCCTTCTGATGACAATAATGGCACTCAACATTAGCAAATTTATTATACTTACCTCTGCTTTTATCTCGACTTTTATTTCTATTTCTCGGATCTCGAGACCCACTTCTCCCCCTTTTCTCAACAACCAAGGCATCAGAATGTGAAGAGGACGATTCATGTGTCTTCCTTCTCATCTCTTCATTCAAAATACTACTCTTGGCTAAATCCATGGTAATTGTACCATCCGAAGCAGAATTAGACAAAGATGTTCGAAACGTCTCCCATGAGTTCGGCAAAGTACCAAGCAACCATAGTGCTTGTATCTCATCATCAAACTTGATTCCCATCGCAGCCAACTGATTTATAATTCCTTGAAAATAATTTAAATGATCAGTCAAACGAGTACCATTATGATATCTCAGAGCCATAATATGTTTTATCAAAAATAACTTATTATTCCCAGTCTTTCGAGCATATAATTGTTCGAGCTTATCCCATAAACTGCGTGCATGTGTTTCCTCAATAATATGGTTCAAAACATTATCATCTACCCACTGTCTGATATAACCACACACTTGATGATGAAATATAGACCATTCAGCATCAATTTTATTCTCTGGTTTCTCCTCAGCAAATACAGGCAAATAAAAATCTTTCACATATAAAAGATCTTTCATCTTCCCTTTCCAGATATGATAATTCGAACCATTCATTGTAACCATTCTACTCATATTCGTTTCCATTGTTTAACACAAGGCAGAAAAATCAAGCAATAACCTGTTGCTCTGATACCACTCTGATGGGAGAACGGTAATAATTCGAACAATATCGAATCAACACAGTGGAATAAAATAATCTCCCCTCTTGTGTAAACCTAATAGGAATCGATATAGTAGAGTAAAATAAATACCAAGCATGCGAACACAAGACGATTTTTTACGTGGAAAACCTCCTCGATGTGAGGAGATAAAAAAAATCACGGGACCGGAGTCCACCTGAAAATCTTCACTATCAATAAAATTGTTCTTCTCTAGCAAATACTAGAGGTACATAGCAACAAACACCTCAAAAACATAATTCTTGGCAATACACATGAACTTCACAAGAGATCAATGATAAATCTGACAAAAAACGTAGGTTTTGATCAATCCACGAAAAACCTGATGTATGGAGCTTCAAACGAAAATCAAACCGTTTAGATTCAATTAAATTGCGCTACGAACATGTTGACAAAATTTCAGCTCAATCGGACCACGAATCGACCTCCTACACCAGCTTAATGTAAATCAGATATTGCCCCAAACCTCAGATTTTCTACTTTCTCTTTTTCTCTTGTTACTATTTCTTTTTATGTTGCTACCTCTTTATATAGATAGTGAGAAACTATATTTCCTCATATAACTTATTATATGGGCTCAAGCCCTTTTTGGGCTTGTTTTCATTGGGCTTCCTCCACATATGAGTGAACCCAGCTAACACATTGGATTGCATAAGGCACTAGATGAAACATAAATGAGGCCCTCCCATTTTTGCTAGTGACAAGGAATGACATACATAAATTGTCTAATTCTAGGATCTTACATCGCATACATGTGCACGTTTCGTATTCTCTAAAAGTATTTATTTCGAGAGTAGGAAAAGGCAAAGAAAGAAAGAAATGATGTAGAAGCATTGTGTTATAGAAAGCAAAAAAGTTCAAGAGATTAGCAAGGAGAACAAACTTGCCTAATCAAACTATAATGTTATACTGAAAAAAAAAAAAATACAATGTTATGGTTTAGTGATAGTAATGACTCTCACATTACAATATGAAAAAAAAAAATTGACTTGAGAGGTGTGGCAATAATTGTTGAGATATATATGTGAGTTATGGTAGCGAAGTCTAACATTGGAGAATTGATATGGTATGGAGTAGTTAATACATCATAATTGACCCATAACTCATAGGCTTAAGTTTATGAGTGAAGGTGGGTCCAATTTGATATGTTGAAGGGCTTGGACTTAGGCCCACTGCCATCACAGTTAATTTGGCGAGAGGAGACCATGGATCATTGGTATGTGATGCAAGATAGACTATGGGGACGTAATCCCAAGTTAGTAGTTCATGATTATTGTTGTGCATAGTTGCGGGTACATTACAATGACATGGAGACTCAACTTAAGATAAGATGATGTAGAATAATACCTAAATTAAGGGAGCATATACCTAACACTAAGCTCACATGTGAGAGGGAGATTGTCAAAACTCACGTGTGACTTATATGAGAAAAATCTCATATCGGAACATTGGCATGAGCTTACACGTGAGAGAGAGATTTTTCAAATATATGTGTGAGTTATATTAGAGAAATGCCATATATGGAGCAGTTAATACAATTTTAGTTGGCCTATGACTCATTAATTTAAGACTTTAAGTGAAGATGAATCTAACTAATTATGTTGATAGATTCAAATTTAGACCCCCTCTTGACAATCTCCCCAAGTAGAAATATCAGATTTCTACTGTATGCTCTTAACAATAATCACTAGCAATGATTGAATTAAAGAACATCTACAAACTTATCATAGAAAATGTTAGTCTTAGAATAAGAGTGTCACGAGATAGAAATTATGTATTTAGTTATATAACAAGATATATTAAATTCGGAGTTAAAACAGAAGGAAGAAGAAATCAGGCATGAGCGGAACAGGAAACTGAAAGGATTTGTACCAGCGAGATGCTCTTGGGCGAGGTCAGCTGTCCCCATAATTCCACTGTTCACTGCGTTGCATGACAGTTCCCTTCATTTTTCTAATGCAAGAGGACTGGAATGGTCCAACCAAAAAGAAAAAGCAAATATTCCCGAACTGATGTGGTTCAAGAGCGAGCTGTCCATATAACGGGTGGATGGTCCCCGGAGCTCGCACGCTTTGCACGTTTGACAAGTTTCAGCGATCGAAAATTTGAATATATAACCGACCATCAGTTAGATAAGCCTTAATCTCTCAGAATTAACGACAAGAAATCTAATTAAAAGGGTTAGAAAATAGGTAGGGCCATTCTGAATAAGCAATTAGGTAGGGCCATTTTTAATCAGCCTTGTCCCCAGCCAATCGAGCAAAAAAACTCTCTAAAACATCCCAAATAGTCAAGAACAACCTAGGGTCCTGCCACCTATCCTAAGTCATTCATTCATTGAGTAACGCTTGCATGAAGAAAAAAAAAACCGTGAAAAAATCCCTAATAATAACATTTTTTGTTAAATTCATCAATATGTATATAGGAATAATACATTTAACTGCTAAAAATAGGAAAGTACAAATTTACCCATCTAGATATTTAATCTCAACAATGTAGAGGTATTGAAGAATTCTTAATTACTAAATTTCTCCTATTGACAGAGAAGCAGTTTATTGACTTAGGTGTGCAAAATTTCTTATGCAAGGGCCACCCTCAACCGTGGTTGGCTATAGCCTAGGCTGGGGCCATGACTCTTGTTGGTCACAATCAATAAAAAAATTGAAAAAAAAAATCAGAAAAAATTTAAAATTTTTCTAAAATTAATTTATCTTAGTGTCGGTCATACCATATACAATAGTCGGAGTCCATGTCCATGATTTCCAGCTTAATACGGCAAGATTAAATTTAATTCGTTATATAAAGAGTGAGACCCAATACAAAGTGGATGGTTCATTCCCTTCACCAGAAGCTGCATTACCCATCATGTGGAAACAAATATTGGCACATTTTTATAGCACAAGTATTCTTTAATATTTAGTTTCGAGCTAGTCAGACTGGAAATTCACGTTCTTATCTACTAAACTGAAGATATGCACAGTCCCTCTGATCCATTCGGTTCGTAGTGCTATTTAATAAAGGTGGGCGCGCAAAAAAAGGTGGAGGACTCACCTCAAAATTGAGTACTCTCTAATAGATAATCAGAGGAGTTTTTCACGTGCCGATAATGCACGAAGCAACTCCATCACGTAACTTATCGTAGCAATTTAAAGAAAAAACAAAAACCCTCGACACGTAATGTGATCGCGCATGGCACAGTGAAGACGTAGAGTCTATAAATTTCATAAAAACAAGATTGCATCTCCACAAGCCTTTCCTTCTGAAGAAAAAAAAAGAGTTATCAGTGAGAGTTCAGAGAGAGGGAGAGAGAGAGAGAGAGAGAGACATACCATGGAAGGCGGCACCTCAAGGCCATGGACCGAGCTCAGCGGCGAGACCAACTGGAAGGACATTTTGGATCCTCTCGACGAGGATCTCCGGATGTACCTCATACACTACGGAGAACGAGTCCAAGCCATCTACGATACGTACAACGGCCAGGAGGAGTCTGGAGACGGCTACGGCATGCCCCTGTACCCGATGGACAAGCTCTTCTCTGAAGTGGGTCTCGAGACGGACAACAACAAGTTCAGGTACGAGGTGACCCGGTACTTCTACGTGCCGTTGCACGCGACCTTTCTGGTGCAGCCGGACAGGTCTTGGGCCGGGTATGTCGCGGTGAGCACCGACGAGGGGACCCAAGCATTAGGGAGAAGGGACATTTTGGTCACTTGGAGAGGAACGGCGAATCTCCTGGAGTCCATAGAAGATATTCGAGATGATTTGGCCCCGGCGACCAACATTTTCAAGGTCGACACCGATACTAAGATTCACGCTGGTTTTTTAGATTTGTATACGAAGTGGGATCTTGTAAATGATTACACGAGGCTTAGTGCCAGAGACCAGGTATGAAACTTTCACTCCAATTATAGATTGTTCTTGCTAATTTACCTCCCGAACAAGCTCCAAATTGCCTACACCTTTTTTATTATTATTTATAAATCTAAAAATATGATAAGATATAGCAAGTGATGTTTGGACTACTTTGTCAAATTAAAACTGGCATTGATGGACAACTTTGGTCAGGTTCTAAGGGAGGTCCGGAATCAAGTCGATCACTATAACCGCGAAGGCGAGACAATCAGCATAACAGTGGCCGGCCACAGCCTGGGCGCGGCTTTGGCAACGATCAATGCGCTGGACATCGTGACCAATGGCTACAACGCGCCCACCGACCACCCCGAGAATGCCTGTCTGGTGACCGCATTCCCCTTCGCCAGCCCCAAGGTCGGGGACGAGAACTTCCAGGCGAAGTTCTCGTCGTCCGAGAAGCTCCGCGCCCTTCGAGTGACCAACGCCCTTGATATCGTTCCTTTCACCCCTCCAATCAGATATTACCACGTCGGAGAACAGCTGCTGGTCGACTCGCGCAAGTCCCCGGACCTGAAGCCTCTCTACAGCGGTATGACTGGCGCCGTGGCAATCGGCCATATGTTGGAGACGTGCCTGCATCTAATCGCGGGCACACAAGGCATCGATAGCAACGAATTCAATGTTGACAAGCGTCGCGGGATTGAGCTGATGAACAAGGGAATGGATGCTCTGAAGGATGAAAGAAAAATTCCGCCTTATTGGTTGGTGGCCAAGAACAAGAACATGGTTCAGGATGAGGTCACTGGAGACTGGAGCTTGGCCACTCCGTACATCCCACCTCCACCAGAAGATAATTAGATCGAATAGTCCCAAGTCTCAAAAGAAAATATATATATATAATTTGGGGTAGATTGATTAGAAACCCAAGTGAAATATCGGGAGGAATATTCGATCCTGCGCAAGTAGAGAAATTAGGATTGGGGACTTAATTACACTAGGTAATCACTAATGCCCTTTTGGTACCTAATCTTGTTTAAACCCTAAGGATTTTGGATTTTTTTAGGGGTTTTCCATGCATTTGTGGTGCAAAACATTTTTTGGGGCCTTTTTCTATTTTTTGGACGAAAAAATACTTTTTTTTTTGGAATAGTTATCTTTTTCTGAAAGCATAAATCATTTTTTGGCTCTTTCTGAATTTTTTGGCTTTCTGGGAAAATATGAGATATTTTTATTTTCTTGATTTTTTGGGAAAATAAATTATTTTTAAAAATATTATTATATTTATTATAATAATATATTAAAAACGACCAGTCGGATCCCCGGGTCGGGTCCAACACGGGACATCCACTCGAGACCTAGATGGGCATGCATTGTGGGCCCGGCCTGAGATTTTTTAAACATGAAAGCCCAAATCGATTCAAACCCAAAGGCTACCCAGCACACATGCTGGAAACCTTACCCGGACATCGACCAGGCTCCTAAGAAAACCCTAACCGATCGCCGACCCATGGCCGACCCACTTTCCAACCCGGTTTCTTCTTCGCATGACTAATTTTTGGAACCATAGAGTCTGACGATCCGTGGCATTGAGGAAGGGTTCACTAGGACATCACCGAGCGGTGATTTGACAACGGTGACGCGGCGGATGGCGGCTAGGGTTTTGATGATGACAACGGGTGGCTGTTGGATTCTCAAGAAGCGGTGACAACGATGATGGGTGGCTACTGGGTTCTCCAGGGAAGGTGGAGCGATAGTGATGACGCGGGTGAGCGCAACTGTTACTTGTCCGCAACAGGGCACAGCACGACGACTGCGGGGATGTCTTCAACGGGCAATGAGCAATGGCAACGAGGAAGCAGCAGCTTGGTGTAGCGATGGCGTTGGGGCACGACTCGATCATGGCGACGGCATTGAGGGGGATGGCAGCATAACGATGGCACAGCATCAAGAGGTAACGGCAGCAATAACAAGAATGGCATTAGAACTATGGCACAACTCGGCATGGCATCAGGGCTGTGGCAAAGCTCGATCAACCCCCAGATCTAGACCTTGGCCGACCCCCGCCCTTAGATCTTCAAATTGGAGGTTCATATCTTGATCCCTCACTCAGTCACCTTCTCTGTAAATGGCAATTCCATTGCGATTGAGGTTTTTACTGAATCAAACTTTAAGAAATGGAAAGAGGATTTTCTATTTGGGATGGAGTTGGCGAATGTTCATATTGCTCTTACTGAGGATAAGCCGGCAAACCTTACTGATGCTAGTACAGAAGCCTAGAAAGTATGTTTTGCTACCTAGGAAAGGAGCAATAGAATTTGCTTGCTCATTATGAAACGGTCAATTCATGAACATTTGATGAGTGTCTAGCCAACTGACTGTACTGTTAAAAAATGATGGAAGCTTTAGAGGCTAAGTATCGAATCTCTTCCAATGCTGAGATAGGTACAGTTATGGAATCACTCTTTAATATGAGGTATGATGGTTCAATTGGAGTAAGAGATTATGTGCATCGGATGGTAGATCTTTAGACAAAATTTCGAATTCTTCTGGTTGATATCCCTAAAACTTGCATTATGCATCAAACATTAAATACTCTTCCTCCTGACTGTGGAATTATCAAGATGAACTATAGTTCGCAAAATCAAGCTTGGTAAAATCAATGACCTTATAGTTAGAGTGGTGACAGAGGAAGAGAAATTGAAGAAAGAAAGAGGGCATCTTGCCTTGTATGCCTTTAGTTAGAGTGGGGGCAAAGGAAAGAAACTAAAGAAAGAAGGATGAAAGAAAAATTTTGGCTTATTTGGTGGCGAACAACAAGAACATGATCCAGGATGAGGTCACTGGAGACTGGAACTTGGCCACTTTATACATCCCACCTCCACCAGAAGATAATTAGAACGAATAGTCCTAGGTCTCAATATATACATATATTACTGTGTGATCAGCTATTACCAATAGTTGCTGCTTTATGACTTAGCAGTACCATAATAAAGGTTCGTAATGCAAAAGTGGAGTGTATTGATTGAGTTGTATTGGTGGTACTAAGTTATGTGTGTTGCACTAGTGGTCCTAAGTTATATTTTGTTTACCTTCAAGTGGGGGAGGTCGAAGGGGGCGGCTAAGGGTTGAGCCCTTGCCGCCGTCGCCTCCCCGTCATTTCCGAGAAAGGCCAACGACAGAGGGGGGAGGGTTGGCCGGGGTCGCCGGCCTCGCCAGCCCCTGGCCAAGGCCTGGGGACCTCGGCTGACTCTCCCCCCTCCGTCACCAGCCCTTCCCGACGGCGGCAGGGAGGCAGCGAGGGCTCACAACCCTCGCCCCACGCGAGCCCTCCCCCAGATCTAGGGTGAGGGTCGTGGCCCATTCCCAGATCTGGGGCGAGGGTCACGGCCCTTGCCTAGATTCGACGAGGGCTCGCGAGCCCTCGCCACCTCCCTTCCGCCGCCGAGAAGGGCTGGCGACGGAGTGGGGAGGGTCGGCCGGGGTCACTGGGCCTTGGCCAAGGGCTGACGAGGCCAGCTGACTAGCAATGAGGGCCCGCGAGCCCTCGCCCAAATCTAGTACTTGGGCTATTATAGCACTTGGGCTATTCTTCTACCCCTCGTCATTGAATAAATATGGTCTTAAATGAATAATAAAGATCGCTTCATTATCATTTGTTTTCTTGCAGTAGTTTCATTGTGTAAATCTTGATTTCGTAATTTGCCTCCTTTCTTTATTGCTAGCCTTCTATGTTGAAAAATCTCATTTGAGTTCACAACCAAACCAAATCGAGATCAATTAAGTTGACAATCTTTAAATCATTTCGATTTAACTCGGGTGCTATTGTTCAAGAGTCTGATTAAATGCCCAAAACTATATAAGATGTGTTGTGACCTAACCTTAGTTTGCACCGCCTAAGGACGAATGAAATACTAAGCATAGGCTTAATTCGGGCTCTCCTAAACCCATACCAGCATGCGACTTAGAATTTAAATTCTTAACATGCAAATGATTTTTCAATTAGAAGTCATCACTAATATATTTTGGTGGATCGATTTGTGGAAAAATTAATTCACTTCTATGAACCAGATTAAATGAGTTCAAGGACTTGATTATGCTACATTTTTCTAATCTCATTTCGGTACAACTTCCCGTTTACTTCAACAAATGCTTTGCATGCAACTTGCATTGATTTTATGGGTGTGAAACTATTATTTAACACTCAATAAAGCAAAGCAATAAATAAATTGTGAGCACATGAAATCAAAGCAACGAAAGTAGAAAATCACTTCTATAACCTGTATATGATTTTTAATTAACACTTAATTCATTCAATATTTTAGGGTTTTCTAGTGTTAGTTAGCAAATCACATCTATAATAGAAAATCACATCTATAACCTATATATGATATTTAATTAACACTCAATTTATTCAATATTTTAGGGTTTTCTCTTATTTAATAAAACCTAATCTACGTGCAATGCAATGGCATACAAAAGATCTAAATAAAATGACATGATCATGCAAACTATATGTCACGCAACATTAATTAATTAAATGACCTAATCTAATGATAGGCAAAATAATAATAATAATAATAATAATAATAATGCAAGTATTCTAATATGTCACACGCTTTATTTTAAATGATCCCTAAACGTGCAATTTCTTGACTCATGTCTCTTGGATGTGTCCTGTGCTCCATCCTCTTCAGTTGTTCTTCGTCACTCAGCACCTCTCTCTGTGTTAGTTCTGTTGACTTTTCTCCCTGAGCAAGTGCTGGAACTCACGGCTCTCGGATATCTTGTTAGGGTTGATGGAGACAGGATTGGATAGCACGCCGCGAAGCAGCAACAACTTAGCAGGAAACCAGCAACCTTCGGGGACTGAGCTAGGAAGCTTGCCGGGGTTGTTGATGGTCCATCGAGAGGATAACAATAGTGGCTTTGCTGTTCATGATGTGGTTGTGGACGACATCGTCATATGATCAGCGTCCCAGCCAGCGTCATGGGGAAACTGCAATGTCGGGAGAGCAACAGCGTCGTTGGGAATTTGCTGAATCTTGGTACGTGACATGGGCAGCAACGGCAGAAGCTTCAAGCAGGCGATGTTGGGATTAGCAGGAGTGCCGGTTCACCGGCAGGGTCGGATAGCAGAGCAGCGAGGCTCCAACGTCAAGGTCTCGTACAGGGAGCAGAGTCGATCGTCGCATTAGTTGGGGCCAAGCTTCGTTCGGATGAAGACGTTGTAGCCGTGCAGGGCTACTCGGGGCAGGGAAGCAACGTGGTCATCGAGCAGGGAGGTCAGAACGGCAGCAATGTGGCTGTTTGTATCGTTTGTGTGGCCTCCTCCTTTTAACTCTATTTATACTGTATAGGAACTGACCTCCTCATATATTCTTTTCCTCAATCAATTATTTATTTCCGCCGTTGACTGATTCCATACGAATATTTTATTTGATTGAGACCGTGGATCTCTCTGCCGAGCCAAATGTTCACTGCCCATATGCCAGTTGCCAATACACGAGAGATCTTAAGAATAACAAAATAATCTCCTCATCTCTCACACGTGAATATTTTGAAATATCATGCCGATTGCTTTCCTTGTGATCCCAAATATAAGTCTTAAGTCTGGCCGTGAACAAAGTAACGGGCTTGGAATACTATCATGGGCTCAGTCCAATTAATTAATTAAGCTCAAAACCAATCATTTGAGTCCATCTACCTCCAATTTAATTCAATTGCAAACTATATGAATCTATTAACTATTAATGCGAATGTTCCTAATAACTATATGCAGTTTTAAATAGTATTTTTATTTAGGGACTAAAACTTAGTCGCTAATTTTCTATGTAATTAACAATTAAATGGAATGCCAAAATTTAGTTGTCAACAAAATGAAAGCTAATGTATCATTCTTAATCGAGATGAATTAAGTAGCCGTGGTGTATATACCCAGTCACTCAAACAAAAAGGAAAATTCATTGGAAACCGGATAAAGAAGTTTCCAACTTTCGAGCTTTAAAGAAATTCCTTTGAAGGAAGAAGATGGGCAAGCACTAATTCGAAAAAAGAAAGAAAGGGAGGATGTCTATTGATATTGCTTTAGCAGTGGACTTCGGGGGCTACCAAAGTTCATTTTTAAACTAGGCTTAAATCTAGCTGAGGATTCCATCATAATTAGCACTACCACCTCTCTGTTACAATTCTCAATTACAGGATAAATAAATTATATAAGTAGTAGTAGCAATTCATAGGCCTAAGCCCAAACTACCAATAAAATATTAATTGAATTTATAAAAACCCTCTGGCAACTAGGGGCATTGCTCCATAAACCCCTGCCGGGGCGGCCTAGCAGGGCCCTTGTGTCTTTCTATCAATGGGGAATAAGCACCACAGCTTAACACTACCCGTCCTGAACATGCTTCCAATTCTGCAGAAGAAGTAGGCAGAAGTGCCAGAAAGAAAAAAAAAGAAAAAGAAAAAGAAAGACACTATTCCAGGTTTATAAACACAAATAGCTGATCCCTTCTGCTTTGAATTATATTCTACACAAGTGAGATTTTCACCTGGTTGAGAATCGAGATGCATGTAGGAGATGGTGAATGGTCAACAATAATTTTTTTTTTTTTTGTCAAGGGTTATGTCCCTAATTTCATCTCTTGTCTAATCATAAACAGTGGAAAACTAGCTCCTTAACATTAACTCCAATGGTACGGCCAAAATTCGAAGCACCCATTTGACCCATTTCTTTTTATATCTAATTTTTAAACCACACTTTCTTAAATTTTTTAGAAAAACTGATAATAATCTCCCAATAATAAATCTTGAGTTCACATCTTTCTTAATGTCATATATACCTCTCTTATTATATATTTTTATTTTTAGTCTTAAGCTAAAATTCAATCTTCGAATGAGGAAAATACATCATGCATTATAGTTGATAGTAGTCCCATGATACTTTACAAGTTTTTTTATGATAATACATCATCAGTAGGTAAAAAATGCAATGATGTTTTTATTATAGTTTGTCTACTGAATCATGCAAACCCCTATGTACTTTTCACTTTCCTTCCTTCATTTTCCATGATTTTATGGTCATACATATTTTCCTACTTTAATATTGTCCCGAACATATTTATGATTTCTTAATATGCAATCGAACTCTTAGTGAATCAAATCAGTTGGTTTCACATAATTAAACATAGATTTTCATGAAATTTGTTATTTATACATTATTTTTGTTAGCATGATAAAAAACACTAGTGAAATCCAATTTTTCGTTAGAAAGAAGAGTAAAGACCATCGAGTCATATTATGTCACATTAGATTTTCGAGAATTATTGTGATATCGCTTTTCTTGAAATTACTTTTGATAGTTGTTAGTTGTTCGGTTATTCTTTGTGTTGACCTGTTGACTAAATGGTGCAGTATATGAAGTCTTCGAGAGGATGGCATACTTTGGAATTTCATCCAACCTCGTCGTGTACTTGACCACGAAGCTTCAGCAAGGCACGGTCCAATCGGCGAACAACGTCACAAATTGGGTCGGCACCAGTTGGATCACTCCCATCCTCGGCGTGTATGACGCGGACGCCCATCTCGGCCGTTATTGGACCTTTGTCATTGGGTCGGGCATCTATCTCGTGGTACGTGTTATACAACATTGCCCCGAAGCCCATATCCTGTATAGACTTGTCGTCACCTCGACGTGTGAAAATCATGCCGAGCTGGCCTAGAAAAGCATGTGATTCAAGTTGGGTCAATCCTATTTAGTTATTAGTCAAGCTCATATAAGAGTTTTCCTAATAGGAACTACATTAATTGATATTGTAATTTTACCATTTTAAGGTAACCGTAAAATGAGGTGGGTCTAAGGTGAGATAGAAAGTTTCTTAATTAGTTTAATATAGGACTAGCTAATATGGGCTGAGTTGAGCCTAGCCCATAATGAGAGGGCCTAGTTTTTTTTTTTTTTTTAATTGAAAGAGATATTTTATTTATTTCATAAGCGGAGAACCGCGAAAGCCCACTACTGGGGCATCAGCACATAACAAGGCCCAAAGGCCTGAAGGAGGAGAAGCCCGCCAATTCGGAGGAATGGTCTTCGTTCGCTAATTACGTGTAGCCCAATCCGCCACTGAGTTAGTTGAACGTGGGTAGTAAACCAAGCCCACTCACAGCAATTGCTACAGAAGCGAACGACATTCGAGCAGCGTCCCATGTACATGCCAGTCCATCTACTATTCGTGCTTCAAATAGTTGACCAAGACTTTGTTGTCAATCTCCATAACTAGTTCCCCAGGTTCCTTTTCTTTCACGAATTTTAGGGTTTCAGCCTGCAAAATTGTCTCCGCCCATACTATCTTCATGAATCCATCAAGGAGGGTGCTAGAGGAGTCCTGGACGACACAAAATACTGGAAACTCTATAAATAGTGTTCAAGTCTCTTCTCTAATCATAATTCTCACATGTATCTTGTAAGGGGGCCGTCTCATTGAGCCAGTGATACGGAAGACAAAGATGAGAAGGACTTGCGCATGGAACATCGGTTTTCCACTTCCGCTTCAAGAACAATAGATCCCAAAAAATGTGTGTTAATCTTTTTATACAATTATGCATGTTCTTGTTCTGGTTATGGAGATCTTGAGATTACACAATTTGCATCTAACATGTGGTATCAGAGCAACCATAACCCTAAAACTCAAACACATAAATTTCCCTAATTTTGTGATTTTTCGTGATTTTTTGTTCAATAAAAATCAAATTAAATTAAAAATTTAAACTGGGCTCGTCATGACGAGCAGATCGATTAGTGGCGTGTGGATGGGGGAGGCCCCACGCGCCCCCACACGTGGCCACGCATCTATAGGGCATCAGAGACATGCCCCCACGCGCAATCACACGCCCTCACGCACTCCCACGCATAGGGCGTCGCTCGCATGTGCATTGCATACATGGAGCCTAATGTCATCGACCGGGGCCGTTGACCCGACCCATGACCCATTGACCGACTCGACCGATGATCTGATCCGACCCGTCGACCAACCTGACCTGGTCAACTATTGATAGGACCGGACAGCTGGACCGGATGGTCGAGCTAGGAACTAGCCAGTCCATTACTGGTTGGACCGGATTTGTTGGATTAATTCGTCTGTGCATTAGCTCCATGTGCCGCGCACTCAGGCAATGCGTGCGAGCGCGTAGAGTGTCAATTTGGCACGTGGCTTATGGCGTTAGATTTGTATAATCATTCTCTATCTTATGGTGTATTTATTCTACATATTTGATGATTCTATGGATATGAAAGTACATACGAAACCCTACATACGTATATTTTAAGTATATTTTTGCATATTTTTCTTGTATTTTTTTTTTCTGATTTTGAAAATACAAGTATTGGGTTATTGGTATGTTATCACATAAACATTATAAATGTGTGATTCATTAATAAAAATTAAAATTTATTGTAAATTGAAGCTGGCTTAATGATAAACGTCTTAAGAATTCATGACCAAACTAATTGTTGCTGAATGTGAGTAATGTATTTCGGTTAAATTATTGCATATTGCACATAAACTCATCTAGTCACTTGTTAATGTCTATCAAGTTGAACATTTTTTATGGTTAAGAAGTATGGTAACATTTACGCAAAGCAATAGTATCTACTGTTATAATTAAAATATTTGGTTCTGTGATTTCACTCAATTTATAGGCCACTAGTTGATACAATGATAATTTGTTATTTAAAAGTGGCTAATAAATCAGCTGTTGGCCTTGGAATCATGTTTTGTCTTATGAAACTCATGAGCGATAGCAGATCAATTGTCACACTTGTCAATCTGGGGTACCCTGTATTGTTATTGATGTTAACTTGTGATAGATCTTTTAGATCAACATTCTTCTTTATGTTATTCTGATAATCTGTAATCTGAGTGCACAAGAGACGCTTTCTTCTATGTTATGAGAAGTCTCTTGTGTTGCTATGATCGGTGATTTTCTTGAATGAATAAAGCAGTATAATTAGCATGATTTGTGATTTTGGTGATTTACTACCCATGTCACTAAAGTTAAAATCGCATGTATATGGTGTATGTAAGAAGTAAAGTTTATATCATTGGTACGAGAGAGTTTCAAGAATTCGATTGAGTTGTGATCGCCAAAGTGGCACATTTAATTGGGTTTGAGAAATATCGATCTTGTATAATGATTGGAATGTTTCCTGATCTAATGCATAATCATACTCTTAAAGGAGATGATTGTGTATTAATTCATGAAGAGATACATGATGGTGTGGTGGAGGAGTGACTAATCATAATGGTTCATATGCCCAAAGATGATGAATTCATGAATATTTGAATATATTTTCATAACTGCTATTATGTGGTGAGTGTACAATTATATGTCATGTATTCTGCCAAAATGTGATTATATGATTATGAGTGTAACTCTCTAGATGTGTACTTGTACGTCAAGTTACACAGTGCTCATATATTGCTAATTATATACATTACTTGTTTTCAATCACTTTTTCAGTAATTAATAACTCCACTATTATTGAGGTTTTTACTACTACAAATTTTAAGTTATGGACATATAATTTGCTGCTTGGCAAAAGAGTAATAGAATTTGCTTATTATCCATGAAGCATTTCATTAAGGAATACTTGAAAAATAGTTTACTAACTGACAGCATTGCTAAAAGATGATAGAAGCCTTAATGACTTGAATTTATGTGTTATTTAATACTGAAATTAGGACACATCTGCAACAATTGTGTTTAAGTTCAAATAATATATACGTCTCATATAAGGTTGAAAAAGATGTTTCCAAAAGTTTGTTATTTAAGAAATAATCTCACATATGTTTAAAAAAAGAGTAGAATAGGTGATAATGTTGATATTTTGTCTACTCTTAATGGTTATTTAAAAACTTCTATTGATTATTGTGGAAGTAAAATGACCAAGGTAAAGAATAAATCGATTAGAATTAGTCTTAAAGGTTGTCAAGTCTAACAATGGCAGTTGGTATTTTGGCAAGTATGACATTGCTAAATAGCTTAAATGGTCATGTGTCAAATATTAGGTAAATTCTTATGTGGTAACGTAATTTACTATGCTTGAAAATTCTAACAAAATGATTTCTTCCAAAATGCATAATTGCACCATAATTAACATGGTGATGAGTAAGACTAATTTATTTGGTTTATTGTAGGCTGATATTTTGAAAACAATATTTTCACATATAAAACGTGTTTCTTACCAAAGTTATTTCATAAACTTCTTTTGAATTATGGACTAGACATAAATTACTTGAATCATATTAAATTTAGAGGTGTCAAGCAAAAGTGAGATTATCTAATCCAATTTTAAGTACGTTGCAATTCAGATTCACTTGGAATTATTTTGCATCTTACATAAATTGTTTAAAGAGGTATTGATTTTATGACCCTAAATAAAGTACAATAATTATGGAATCGCATACAGTAAAATTTCTAGAGATCCACGTAGGTGTAAAGGATAACTACTCTTAGACTATTAAAGATAATAATACGATGGAGGTTACTCTGTATTTGTCTTTGCCTATATAGATAATTGTGAAATCTCATGTAGCATAAACTAAACTTGTTGAGATTCAAGGTACTATTCTTGATATAGTTTATAATGAAATTTATCAAACATCTCAAGTGTAAAATGAAGTGGTTGTAGCTTTATTTAGGAGATTGGCTAGGGAAAGACGATCAATTATACCATCAGACTACAAAATCTATCTGTGATAGCATAACTGCAATATCCACTACATGGTTGATTTAGCGACTTATATATAAATATTGTTTCTTATTCTCAAGTAAGTATGTGATTAAATGTCATAAAATGTAATATACAATCTATGAAACATCATAGTGTTTAAAAATTTACTGACTTGCCTAAAGATCACAAGTTTATTAGTTGCAAATAAACGTACAAATCTAAAATGATTTCAAAGAAAGATTGTGGAATTTAAAGCCAAATTGGTAACTAAAGTTTTCACTCTGAAAGAGGAGTGGATAGTTAATAATGAATAAATAAATATTTCTTTCTAGTATTTTTAAAGATTCTTTCAGAGTAAACGTGGCATTAATAGCTCTTTTTGATATGGAGTTACGCCAAATAGATACAAAATCTATATAGGCTCCGTTCGGGAACTACTTCCCAACGCCCTTTGGAGGCCTAAAGATCTTTGGGCAAATGCTAGCCTATTTGGCATTAATTTTTGGGTTTGCATTCCTCAAATGCAAGTTTCACAAGGCTAAAAACCCAAGGCAGGTTGGGGGCTACCTTGGGCTTTCAGCTTACCGAAAATGCTAAGCTTGAGGGACTAAAAAAAATTTTCTTCCCAAATTATACTCATTGATTTTTCATTTGTCTGGTTTCACCCTTACTATTCATCGTCTTCTTCCACGAGCTTCTTCTTCTTCTGCGACCGGTCGCCGATGAAGAGCAGGTAGTTGCTGGCAACCGTCGCCCAGACGACCGTCGTCGGGGGTGACGTGACCAACACCAGGGGGTGGATTGCGATGAGGTCTAGGTCGCCAGGACCCAGATTTGGGGCGACAGGGTCACGGGAGGACCTTGCCACCCCCGATCTAGGTCGCGCGACCTCGCCGCCCCCGGATTTGGGTCACGGTGGCGTCGTGCGACCTCCCCGCTTAAGATCCGAGGGCGGCGAGGTCGCGCGACTCCGCCGTGAGCCAAATCCAAGGCAATAAGGTCCTCCCGCGACCTCAACGCCTCGAATCTAGGTCGCCGGAGGTCGAGGCGGTGTCACACGACCTTGCTACCCCTGGATCGGGGTTGCCAAAGGTCGTGGGAGGTCGCGCGATGCCGCCACGACCCAGATCCGGGGTCACTAGGCCTCACCGCCCCAGATTCAAGGCGGCCGCTACCCTTGCCAATCAATTTTTTTTTTTTAATTTTTCTTTTGATAATTTTTTTTACCACAAAGATGCTTTTTAAATATAATTCCCGAAACACCATTTTGCTCAAAGTGCTTCACAAAGGGCTTTCAAAGTACAATTTACCAAACACTGTTGCATTTTGAAAAACATCTTTAACTCAAAGGTATTTGCATTTTCCTAAAGACTTTCTTCAAAAGTCTTCCCAAACGCACCCATAGTGCAACCATAGGATTTTGCAGCAAATGATTTAAGTAAACTTGTGTGTAGATTGAAAAGTCTTATTCATGTTCTTAAACAAGTTTTCAGACAATATTATTAAAGTTTCATAGTATTGTTACTTTGTTCAATTGGTAACAAAGTAATTTAATATATACTGCAAGGTCGGTGGGAGGAAATTTTTTTTTTCTCATAGATATACGTGATATTTTGTTTACAAATAGTAACCTTAAAGCATCTTTTGTCCATTGCACTAAGGTTTGTAAAGATTGTTTTTGCCATATATGTTGGATTTATCTCAAACGACATTTGTTGGAAATATTCAATATACATCACTGCAAGCCAAAAATTGCTCCTGTCATTAAGGGTGATGGACTGAATCTATCACATTGTCATTATTTAGATATTGAGAAAATCTAGTTAAAGGGATGTACCTTATGTCAGTGCACTTAAAAATATAATGTATGGTTAAATTTGCACTAGACTAAATATCGTCTTTGCGACGGAACTTCTATGCAGAAATCAGTCAAATCCAGGACTCGATCACTGGGTTGCTACCAATAAGGTTTTAAGGTACTTAAATAAGACAAGAGATTGTATACAGATTTACAGACATGTTCAATTCTTGCAATTAATAAGGTATTTATATGTAAGTTTTGCCGGTTGTTAGGATGACATGAGATCAATAACTGAATACATATTCATGTTAGTAGGAAGTATAGTAAATAAAGTTCTATGTCATCTTCTATTATGTAAGCAGTGTTAATAACATTTTTGTAAGCTGTTACTTGGGCTATTAGGCTCTGGAATCTCATGAAGGAGTTAATCGTTTTTAACTTTATGGATAGACCTATACGATTATATTGAAATAATAAATTTATAGTATTATTAATAACAAAGGTCTCAATAGGTCTAAATATATGACGGTCAAAATTTTGACAAAAAAAATGGTACAAAAATGTGACGTTATAATATAACATATTTCCACAAATGACGTAGTTGCAGATCCACTAACTAAAGGACTTTATTCTTCTATCTTTGAATAACATGTCATTAATATAAGCTTAAGAGCATCATGAGATGCTGTTGTTTAATGGGAGTTATTTTGGCTTTGCTCTAATAAAGTTTACATCTGCGTTCATTATACTTAGTAATTATTTGATATGTATCAACTTTTGCATTCAATAAAATATTTTGAATGTGTTGTTATTATATTGAATACATATTGATAAAAATCTCAAGATATTATATAAACCTTGAGTGAAGGTTAGGGCATCCGGTTATTAGCCTTATGCATATGTCTTGTTATACATAAAGAAAGGTTAACCGTAAGGACAAGACATATGTCGGTTTATTGGAACCATAAAGACATTCTCTAGTGGCACAAGTTTTTTATGATATTTAAGGTAAGAAAATAGTGATTGACAAATAAGATCTCTCTATGAGAGATGTTATCCATTTGTCACACTACCATATTGAATTCATATCAATAAAATTGAAAGCATGTGACCATGGAATGCTTTGTGTGTATACATGTAGTTACCACCATGATTCAGTATTTGAGACTTTATGGGATGGGATTAACTATTAAGAATTATCTCTAGATCAAGGTGCGCACATACAGTACAATTTCAATTAATATAGTTCAAGTGGGATAATGTAAGAATTTTCCTAATGTGGGCTACATTAATTAATAGTATAATTTAGCATTTTACGGTAATCGTAAAATAGGAGTTGTCTAAGGTGAGATAGAAGGTTTCTTAATTAGTCTAATATGGAGCTGGTTAATGTGAGCCGAGTTGAGCTTAGCTCGTAATGAGGGAGATTGGTTGGAAACTCTATAAATAATGCCCAAGTCTCTTCTATAATCTTAATTCTCACATGTATCTTCACATAAGGAGCGTTAACATAACGCTAAAGAGTGAGGGATCCGTCTCATTGAGCCAATGATACAAAGGGCAATAGAAGAAAATGACTTGCGCATGGAACATCGGTTTTTCGCTTCCACTTCAAAAAAGATAGATCCCAAAATAAGTACGTTAATCTTTCTACTCGATTATACATATTCTTATTTTGGTTATGGAGATCTTGGGATTGCGCAATTTGCATCCAACAACTCAAACCCGCTCAATCGCTTTGAGATCAGCTCGAGCTCGAATCCATATTCTTAAAATACAAATGGGGTTTTTTTAAAAGCTGTATCATTTAGCTATCCATGATAGCCGTGTGTGTATGCACATGCAATTAAAAACGTTCGAATTAGCTTTCAAGCTATTAGTATTTTAAATTTGGAGCTCAACCCAATCAAGTACGCGTGAATGATGGGAAGTGCTCGACTTTTTCCGGACACCAAAGACTTGAAATTTTGACCGGGACACATGGAGGATGCCCAATGCATGCAATTATTCGGTATAATTGATGAATAATGAGTAATTTAAAAATAAAGACAAAATATGATTAGTTAGAGAATACTTAAGTATATGGATTGAATTTAAAAACCCAATAAAAAATGTATTACTTTGGTAACATTGTAAAAGATTACTAATTGTGAAATTTTTAGAGTATCACTAACAATTATTCTAAAAGCTTAAGTCAATAATTGAAGGTGCGATTTAATATTTAATTGTTCTAACACTAACTACCGAATTAATGTTGCTTATTATCATTTTTCTGGACACATGTAATGTGGAGAAAACATCTTATCTTATACACCAATGAGAATTGAAATTTTCTTTATTTAACACGTTTTTATAATAATTTTTTCTTTTGTCAATTATATTCTATTTCTACTATAATTCTCACTCTCGGACTTTGCCTCTACCTCCTCGCAAAGCGTGAGAGTCAAAGCCCATATTTGAAACTAAATTGTCCCCACCCCAACCTCTCTGAGAAGATGGAGATTCGAACCCTCAACTCCCCTTTCATGTTAGAAGGGTGGCCATTGGGATAAACCCCAAAGGTTTTTTTATAATCACTTAACTGAAATGCGATTCTGACCAAAAGAAAAAAAATTGAAATGTGATCGACTTGTTCATTCTGAAAAAGATAATTTTTTTTGCCATGGGTGAGACGATTAAGCATACCTAGCTTACTTGATGTAGGGCATGTTGGTGTTGACCCTAGCCGTGTCACTTTGCGGACTCAAGCCGCCTCCGTTCTCGGCACCCGATGCCAGCAATTGCAAGAAGGACTCCCTGCTGCAACTCACCGTCTTCTATGGTGGGCTGTACAAGCTGGCGGTCGGGACCAGCGGGACCAAGCCCAACATCTCGACGATCGATGCGGACCAGTTTGACGATTTTGACGCGAAGGAGAAGGCCCACAAGCTCTCCTTCGACTGGTGGATGTTCAGCGTCTTCTTCAAGACACTCTTTGGCAACACCGTCCTCGTGTATATACAGGATAATGTGGGCTGGGCCCTTGGGTACGGTCTCCCTGCCCTTGCGCTCGTGGTCGCGATTGCGATCTTCCTTGCGGGCACCCCTAGATACCGGCACGAGGTGCCTGCAGGCAGCCCAATCACGAGGATGGTGCGGGTCATCGTGGCCGCCACGAGGAAGTGGATGGTGCAGGTCCTGAGCAATCCGAATGAGCTCTGTGAGCTCGACCCGCAAGAGTATGCCAGCAAAAGGAAATTTAGGATCGACTCGACACCAACCTTGAGGTAGTAATTTGCTTCAAAATTATATTTCTGTTGTGTTCTAATCTGAAATGTTGATACATCAGCTGTCCATTGAAAATGTTTCCCCAAAATGGGCAATCCTTTGGTAACACATCGAATTTATGTCTTTTGTTCTGTCGTGATATAGCTTCAACTTTTTGCTTTGTCCATCATTAGTTGAAATGCTAGTTTTCCAAAAAGCAATTGCTATCATCAAATCGCCATAAAATACAAATAATATGTCGTTGGAATGGCTGTGTCATGTACTTTCTAATGTTATAGAATTCATTGCATGAACGTTATTGTACGAAAAAGATATACGCCACGAAAGTTGAAATTTTCGATTTATTTCTCTGACTTGTTCCAGCTAGGGCAACTTTCATATAGAAATTAGTTAAGCTCAGGCCAAGCCCATTACGGGTGGCCCATATCCAAAGCCCAATAATTCGCAAATATTTTATATATGGAGTACGAGTTTTAGAGACGAAAAAATTGAACATTCAATGAGAAATTCATTAATATTTTGATGGGAATTAATTCATAGTCCGCCATGTAATTCAGTGGCTAGAAAGTAGCCTCGTACAAGCACACAACGATTGCTAAAAACACATGAAATATAAGAAACAACACAAACAGAACTTATAATCGCATGACCCACGTGATGCATGTATGTATGTTGCAATTAGTACCCTCAAGCAGTTGGATAAGAAGCTTTCGATGCGACTCTGCATATTCCTTCAGAACTACCACGGCCTCTTTGAATCCTCATGTAACCGCGTTCGCCCCATGTCTCGCCCCACGAGTTCCTGATCTTCCAGAAGTCGGTTCCTTCTTCGCTTGTCCCGTACCCAACCAAGACGACTGCATGGTCTAGCCGTTGGCCACATTCCCCATTGAACATGTTGCGCGCGGAATATGGACCAAGCGAATCGGATAAAATAGTTGGAATGAAGGAAAGGAAATCGGACATTGGATTTATATGATTTGATCCAAATATCAGAACCTATGTTCACGAGGACAGCACAGAATTCTACTATAGAAACAAGCAATACACCAGAGATTACAATCACTCGAGCACTCAAACACACTTTCAGTGTTTTCTAGCCCCAAATTACACCCAAATAACTCACACAATGTTTAGCCCCTCACAATTCCTAGTGAAACCTCATTCAAGGAATTAAACAAATTCTACTCATAAAAATTTAACTGGCTAAAATACTCGGGTATAATTACAATGAGATTATTTCTCTCTGCCGAGAGCTTCTACCTTTTCTCCAGGAAGTCTCATGACTTCTCTCACCAGCTCTACCTCGGCCACCGAAATAACTCGGCGCACTCTTCTCCGTTGGACATCTCTCCTTTATAATATAAAAGAGAATATCCATCATTTATTGCAATGTGAGGAAGTCTTCTTCAGAGAAAGAAATGACAAAGCAATCCAACCATAATCCATGGGCCTCCATGCATGTGCATGCATTAAAGGAGAGAAGAAAATGGATGTGTGAAGCTTTCTTTCTTCTTCTCTCAAAGTCAGCAATGATGGCTTTGGCAGAAGACAAGAAAGGGAACACCCATCCTTGCATGCAAGTGGGCCACCGTCCACTTTCCTCCATATGTGAAGTCCAACTTGCAGATATAAGTAGAAGACAACAAAAGAAGCCGCACATTAGCCTCTTCACGCTTGCAACTCATAGATCCGCATGCAATCTTCTTCTGACAATTTCGGTTAATTCACATGCGCGCTTTGACTCGCACGTGGTCGAGTTCACATATTCTCATTAGTCCGGTTTCATTCAACGAGCTCAAACTCAAGACATATTTTCAACAATCTCCACATTGGCTCAATGTTTGAGCCAAATCACAATCGCTTCAATGGACACCTCACTACTACTCTTCCACAACTCCAATGGACTCAACCGCCACAGAGTACTTCCAAGTTCAAGCCGTGCTTGAAATTTCCCATAACCGTGGACCTCATCAAGACACCAACTCCACCTGCATAATTAGCTACTCCATAAGGATTTTCTGACATAACCTCCTATATCACAGATAAAGCAAAACCATCATTGCTTCCATATCTGATAGAAGGTCGAACGCGCACCTTGTCAAATCCAGCAGCTACAACAACCATTAGCTCTATCGGCTCCACTTCTCTACAAGCATCATCCGTATCAATTATTCTGCTAGTACTCACTACCTTAGAAGTTTCTAGTTGCAACTCCACCTTGAGCTAAACACCATCCAGATCCGTATTAACACTGCCACAAACACTCCTAGCCAGAAGTACCAGAGACTTGTCAAATGTAACTTCTCTATTGTGAGCAAGTGAATTTATATTCGGGCACCACAATTAATCACCCCACTCACCTTGTGCATAACTACGGAATATGCACCTTGCCCTCCTATCGAGCTTACCATCACTTGCTCGAAAATAACATAGGCAACCAAACATTCTAAAAATAGAATAACCAACAACGTTACCTGACCACACTTCTTCAGGAGTCCGTCATTCAATAGCAATTGATGAGATCTATTCACCAGGCTACTTACCATACTAAGCACATCTGCTAGGATTCTCCTAGCAACACCAGCACTAGAGATCATTTTACAAGCCGTCTTTAGTAATATTATGCTCATCAATTTTGTAAATTGTTGTGATTTACTAGCACTAGTGCAGTGTTTCACTATGCCCTCTTTCATGCATAATTTATTTACTAGCTCCGAGCATAACTCCATGCTATTGTCAATCCGCACATGCTTGATTGACTTACCAATCTTTGTCTCGATCAAAGCTCTCGACTACGTGATCATGACACCAGCATCAAACTTGTGCATCTCCTCGAGCAGTCAATAGACTCTCGAACAGATGCATCCAACGTCTCCGGGGCAAAACCTATCACTATCTCACCTTGAAGTTTATATAGGCCTCCGTGCTTGATTCCTTTCATTATCACAAGGGCACCTTGAATAACCTTCAAAACTCCACCTTCTGAAGAATACCTGCAACCAGTTGAATCTAGGGCACCTAAGAAAATTATGTTCTTTTTCAATTCTGGAACATGTCTTGCTCCAATTAGTGTTCTCACAATACTATCATGCATTCTAATTTTAACATCATCAACACCCACAATATCGCACTCAGTGTTGTTTTCTAACTAGACTTTACCACTACCCGTGCACTGATAAATGATAAACCAGTTCCTATTTGGTGTAGTATGAAATGAACAACCATAATCCATTATCCATCTGTCAAAATGACAAATTCTCAGTGACAGACAAGACATAGTCGACACCATCATAATCATTCTTAACTATAGCTACAATATTATCTGTAGACTCAACTCTAATTCCCTTACTCTTTTCATTTTTCAGCTTAAAACAATCTCTTGTACGATGCCCACTATTGCCACAATTCCAACCGACAACCCTAAGTCCTAGACTGACTATGTATGTTCATGTTCCTGCTAACACGTGTGCTAGTTCTTCCTCTACTTTCACCTACTAAAGCAATAGACACGGGTTCACTAGATTATTTCCTACAAATTGTCTTCATTTAGAATCAAATCATAAACCTCATCAAACATCAAACTTCTTGACCCAAATGAATTATTAACAATAGTAACAATAGTATTCCAACTATCATGCAATAAGGATAATAAAATCAACGCACGTACCTCATCTTCAAAGTTAATCTCTACCGAATTCAATAGGTTAATGACCTCATTGAATTCATTGATATGTTCAGCTACTAACGTACCTTCGCCCATCTTTAAGTGAAATAGATATCGCATCAAAATAGACTTTATTCATCGCAGAAGGTTTCTCATACATATTTGACCGGGCTTTCATCAGTCCCGCAGTGGTTTTTTCCTTCACGATGCTAAATGTGACTTTACGAGCCAACGTCAGCCGAATAACACCCATCGCTTGTCTATCTAGCAATTCCCACTCGGCATCCTTCATTGAGTTCGGTTTCTCCGCAAATAAGGGTAAGTGCAAATTTCTCTAGTACAGACAATCTTCAATCTGCATCTTTTAGAAAGTAAAATCCTTTCCATCAAATCGGTCAATTCTTACATTTCCTTCCTTCATTGTTACCAATTCACTTCACGTTAGCCAAACTAGGCTCTAATACCACTTGTTGTGTGCAGAATAGGGACCAAGCGAATTGGATAAAATAGTCGGAATGAAGGAAAGGAAATAGGACACCGGATTTACGTGATTCGGTCCGAATATCGGAACCTACGTTCATGGGGAGAGCAGCACGGAGTTCCACCATAGAAACAAGCGATACGCCGGAGATTACAATCACTCAAGCATTCAAACACACTCTTAGTATTTCCTAGCCCCAAATTACATCCAAATAACTCACATAGTGTTTAGCCCCTCACAATTCCTAGTGAAACCTCATTCAAGGAATTAAACAAATTCTACTCATAAGAATTTAACTGGCTAAAATACTCGGGTATAATTACAACGAGATTATTCCTCTCTACTGAGAGCTTCTGCCTTTTCTCCAGGAAGTCTCACGACTTCTCTCACCAGCTCTACCTCGACCACCGAAATAACTCAACGCACTCTTCTCCGTTGGACATCTCTCTCTTTTATAATATAAAAGAGAGTCTTCATCATTTATTGCAATGTGAGGAAGTCTTCTTCAGAGAAAGAAAGGACAAAGAAAGCCCACCATAATCCATGGGCGTCAATGCATTTGCATGCATTAAAGGAGAGAAGAAAATGGACGTATGAAGCTTTCTTTCTTCTTCTCTCAAAGTCAGCAATGATGGCTTGGCAAAAGACAAGAAAGGGAACACCCATCCTTGCATGCAAGTGGGCCACCGTCCACTTTCCTCCATACGTGAAGTCCAACCTGCAGATATGAGTAGAAGACAACAAAAGAAGCCGAACATTAGCCTCTTCACGCTTGTAGCTCATAGATCCGCATGCAATCTTCTTCTAACAATTTCGGCTAATTCACATGTGTGCTATGACTCGCACGTGGTCAATTTCACGTATTCTCGTCAGTCCGATTTCATTCAATGGGCTCAAACTCGAGACATATTTTCAACAGAACACACCTCCACTATAGCTCAGGAACTCTTGGTGGCTTGATGAGATTATGACTGAGACCGGCTGCTACGCAACTACCTTCATGAGCTCGTCCCCCCCAGACAAGCCATCCCTGAAACCCTTGATCTGTGTCGCGTGCTCTGCTGCTTTTGTTGCATCATAGGTCCCGGCTACTCCTTCATATGCATAGCTATCCTCGGATGCAATTCCTTGGTTTTGGATAATGTACTTGAAAGAATTGTCTAGGTAACCGCCTCCATAGCCGTAGCTTGTGGTCTCACAATCTACTAGCTGTTGCTCGGAGAGCACCAGCAGTGTACCGTTGGTTATACCCACGATTCCTTCAACTGCTGCAACGACTGAGAATGCCCAGCAATATCCTACATAATATTTGTTCACGTTATAAACATATTGTTGCGACCAATTTTTTTAGGTGTGGACCACCTAGGGTTTGATTAATGGATTGTTAAACCTGGACTTAACTCGGGCTCTCCCAAGCCCATACCAATTCGCGACTTAGGTTCAAATTCTTAACATGCAAATGATTTTCAATAAGGAGTCGTCACTAATCTATTTTTCAGTGGGTCGATTAGAAACCCAAGTAAAATAACGGGAGAATTATTTTACTCCTACGAACCAGAGACTATGGGTACGGGGACTTGATTACACTATATTTCTCTAATGCCCTTACCATTCTTTTATTTTCAAAAAAGGCAGCTAGGATTAATTTTGAATATAATTCCCTAACATGTGAAGCAATCATGCGGATGCGCAAACCACCAATTTAACAGCCAAGTAATACAGTAAATCCTAGATATGATTTCTAATTAACACGCAAGTAATGCACTTACCTTATAGCAACGAAAGCATCTGCGTTATTAGATCAAAATTCACATCAACAATCCTAGATATGATTTCTAATTAACACGTAATTTCTTTTTGTTTTTAGTTAATTAATTTAAATCGTGCAATATGCAATGCATGCTACTAATCTAACATGAAATATTATGACATGACAGTATAGCCTAAACTATATGAATGAGTAAACTAATTCTTTGAGTTTTCTTAATGAACATGCAATAATTAAACATGCGATCTAAATTAACTAAAATGACATAATCTTAGTGATGGCCAATTTCTAATTAAATGCACCTAGCAACAATCACTAAATGATGTGCATTTCATGAACCTAATGATATATGACGTGCACATGATTTTTTTTTTTATTTTCTTAATAAGCATGCAATCTACCATAATATGCAATGACGTGCAAAGAATGCCCTAATTATATTTTTTTTCTTTTTTTTATTACGAAATTCGAAATTAAAATTGCCAAATAATTAAACGTGCAATTTAAATTAATGAGAAGAAAATATGATATCCTAAATTAATGTTTTTGGTCTCTTTATTTAAGAAATTCGAAATAGATTTCCTATCCTAAACATGCAACATAACCTTAAAACCAATAATATCCTAACGTGCATTTAACCTAACTCAAATAAATATTTTTGGGTTTTTCTTTTATGGGAGCAATCAAATAGAGGCATCAAGAAAGCACGGCACCAAATCAAGCAAGATATCATCCATGTCCATTTAATTTAGGGAAATAAATTGACGAATCGTATCTCGTGCATAAGATCGGATTGGCCAATTTTTAACAAAATCACGAATCGTATCTCGAGCGTGAGATAGGATTGGCAATTTTTCCGTGCGATTGCGAGTCGTATTTCGAGCGTGAAATCGGACTATCAATCATGTGCACGTTGTGAAATTAATGAATAAATCCCTAATTTAAAAAGATTTCCTAGAAAATTTGGATTGGATGCATCATCGGAAGATTTGAATTTGAACGCAATATCAACAAATTAAGGAAATTATCAAATGAAATTTGGATAATATCTTTACCAATTTCGTAATATCGTTCTCAAATTTGGACTCATCGGATGATGGGACCAGCGATGGCTCGTGGTGGATGATGCTGGAACTGATGCGGCGACCGCTGGATTGGACTGAAATCGTCGCAATGAACTACTCAACAAATCTGGGAAAATTAATGGAGCGGACTAGACTTGCGCCAGGTGGTGTCTGCGATTAATGGAGATCGTGGCTGTGTGTGGCAATGCATTAAACATATAATAACCACGTTAGGAAAGCGAAGCCATGAGAAAACCGGAAAACTCTTCTTCTCTTATTTTCAGGTGTTCACATGGGTATGACATGTGCCCCTTTTACATGACTATAGAGAAAGAAAAGTGGAATTTTTATTGAGAATTGATAACTCCCTTAATAGCTTGATGATCTCCTCGGTTTGGTCTCAGTGTGGCAGCAGCTTCATCGACAGGGAATCCGTGGTGGTGTCACGTGCGGACCGACGATGGGACTCTGATTATGGGTTGCTCGGCAAAGCCTACTGGTCCAGTAATTCTTGGCCAGGGAAGGAACAACTCACTGGTGGGGACTTCTCGATGGAGGCTTGGTGCCCGCTGGACAAGCTCGGCACAGCAGTTACACGCTGACTGCGTCTGCAGTGACGAGATATTGGAACGAAAGAAGGCTGATGATTTGTTGTCGGTCGTGGGCAAAGGCACTGGTAAACCTGCAGGGAAAAACTCAGATTATGATGGCTAGATTCGGTGCAGGAGCACTGGGGAGCTCGCTGGAAATTTGCTGATATTCCGACGCTGCACCTTGTCGTGCAATAGTTGTAGCACCGTGGGAATTGACCGAATGCAACAAGAGGAAAGCGCCGGTTTCTTAGCGAACGCGTTAAACTGGAGTGGCACAGCGACTAGGCAAAACCCGTTGATGTTGTTGTCAAGATTATCAGCAACGCTGGACCAACGCAAGTCGGACAACTGGAAGCATCAAGTCAGCGGCAACGAGGGAGTTGGCAGCGGAACACCGCTTTAGACTGACGGATATGTCTGCGAACCTCTCTCTCTCTCTCTCTCTCTCTCTCTCTCTCTAGTTGCTCCTCTCTTCCATGTATGCGATCTTCCTCTCTCGCTTTCTTCTCTCGCTTTCTGTTGGCCGTGTGTCTCAATGTGTGGCCTCCTCTTTGCTTGTCCATAGATGGTCCTTTTATAGGACTAACCTAGGTTTTCGAGGAAAGAGAATAAATCTGCATATTATATTTTAGAACAATGACATTTGTAGCCAAAAATTTTCCGATTCCTTTCCATCCACGTTCCTCGATCCTTTTACCCGCATCTTCGTAAAATCAGCCGAATTCTTTCTTCTTTTATTTGCTTTATGTGTCCACGTGTGTCCATGAAGCAAATTTCTTCAAGACAAACCAAATATACTGCCATAGATACGCATGAAGAGAATATATGGTCAATATCTCCAAATTTTACTTCCTTTCTCTTCATTATCTTTCTTAGCAGAAACATTGGTGAGCCCTTGGATTTTTCTTTTTGCCCAAGCCAATTTTTGGAGTTCACGCATGAGTGGGCTCCTTGCCAGCAATATTGAATGTCCATTGCCAAATTCCGCATGAGATCCACGCAATGTAATTTTATGTGGACTCATTGTTATGCTAATGCTCCTAACATCTATGCAATTAATATTTTTTTAGGGATAAAATTGACACTTAATTTTCTATGCAATAAATAAATGATCGGATTGCCAAAATTTAGGTGTCAACACATATGAAATTACATTATTTCCATAACTTTGTTGCCATTGGTGTCTGACCTTTCATTACAATATGGTAAGCATTTGTTTGGTACAATTGTGGCTGTGTTTTAGTTGTGTTACTCGGTGGTTGTGCTAGAATGTGTTGTTACACATTAACTATAGCACCTTAAATTTGGGTGAAACAACACCCAAGAAGCTATAAACTATTACAGTTATCAAGAGTTTATCAAACCCATTATAAAAGATGAAGCACTTCTGTTCACAATTGTAGATGCCTAGAGAAAATTTTACCAAATAGGCCACAAAATACCTGCTTGTTTATTGGGTTAAAAAATGGTGGATGCATACTTAACATTTGTACTTACCACAGTGGCCTTGGTACTTGACGACACCTTTCTCTACCCAGTCAATGTGATCAGGAACATCTCCGGTCAGCTTTTGGTGGTTAACGGACAGTGTTTTGGCAGGCTCAGGCTGCCTGTGTGCCAAGTATCCAGTATGGCTCCGGACAAATTCCTCATTGGTCAAGTCTGAGAATTGGTTGAGACCTAATTTGAAAGTCCGATTCCCGGACTTGTTGAAATCTTCGATGAACTGCAAGTTCTTTGCGAAAATCGCTTGGCGCATCGCCTTCTCCTGTGGGTCGTTGTAGGTCCGACCGTAATTGGCCATCCAATGCTCATGCTGCTCGGCAATGGTGGGATTGTGCAACATCTTACGCCACGCCCAAGTGCCAAGAATTAGAGCAAGGCAAATGCTGAGTTCACTCTTGAATGTGTTTTCTTCTTATTCAAATGAGCAGTCAACGAAGAAGCACTCTGATTGCAAGCAAGGGCGTCAGAGAGGCAGATAAAACATAAAATTACATGAGTAGGAAACACCAAGCGCATCAATTCAGAGAGAGAATAGAGAGAGACCTGAGGTGTTTGTTGTGCGTAGGAGTAGAGACGAGGAGATAATGAAGGTTTCAAGAACAGAGGAGAAGGCCCGGAGATAGTCAGATGATACCGGAGATGCAGACGAGTCATTGCTGCCATTTTCTTTCTGCGGTTGCTTGGCTTCCTATTTGAACTGGGTCGAAGCTTGACTGTGCTACGAAACTTTTTTTTCATTCAGGAAAATTGCAGAATTGGTCGCTATTTGATTTTGATCTCCATACTAGTCTCCTGCCGACCTTTGGCGATGTTAGGTGAGGCTCCAGCCCCGCCAGCCTATGGTGATCTTCAATATAAGAAGAAGAAAGAAAAGAAAAAATAATTTAAACATAAAAATAATTTTTAAATATACAATTTTTTTGGTAATTTTTCTCACATAAATCAAATCAGATTTCCAATACCAAATGATGGAAATTATTTTTCAATTCATTGTCAGGTTTTTGCCAAAGATGTCAAAAATATTATTATTTTCTTAGAAAATATTTTTTTAGAAATGTTACATTTGTTACGAAAAAGAGAGCCTTAGCGAGTAACCGTTTATGCCCTCCAAGTAATCCATTAACTTGTTTTTTAATGTTTCACTTCAAAAAAAGGTCGTGATGTTGGTGATCACTGATCTAGCGTCGTGAGCCTAGACCCGATACCGCGATAGAGGAGAACACAGATAAGTGGTGCCGGCCCATGGCGATGGCAAAATGCAGATCTTATTCTATTCAATAATTTAAGAAAACAAACTTAGCGGCACTTTCGAGAACGGTTAGCGCTCTTGTTCTTTTCAATAGGAGGAAGACTTAAAATGATAAAACCATGATCTGTTGCCTTGGGTCACCTCAGCCGACAACCTAAGGCGACAAAATTCAGTTTTGGCACCGTAGGGTTAGGTAAAACAACAAAAGTCAATTTTGTTCCTTTAGGGTATTTTTTGAGAGTATGCACCTTTTAAATCTTGGTCACCTTTATATCGTCGAGAACAATAGAACTTAAATAAATATTCTATGTCACCCTACAATAAAATGTTTTAGGTACTTATTAAGCCTAATCATAACTGTATTTATCTCATTCTTTGTGTGGATCTTTTTGCATTCTTGATGTGTAAGTAGTAATTATGATCATTTTCTCCTACAATATGATCATAAAACCTCATGTTGCACAGATGTCACGAATGCATGCAAACTATTACGTCTAGATACGCTTCATGAAACTCCAACAATAGAATGACAGATTATTTTGATTGAGAAAAGGCTTGTCTTTTTTCAATAGGAGGTAGATGTAAAACGATAAAACCATGATTTGTTGCCTTGGGTCACCTCAGCCGACAACGTAAGGTGACAAAATTCAGTTTTAGCACCGGAGGGTTAGGTAATACAACAAAAGTCTTTTGTTCCTTTAGGGTATTTTTTGAGAGTATGCATGTTTTAAATCTTGGTCACCTTTATATCGGCGAGAACAATAGAACTTAAATAAATATTGTTGACACCTCAATTTTAATTAGTCTTATTAATTAAGTTTTTAATTTTTGTCTTTTCGGATAAATAGATAATAAAAAGATAAAACAACAAATAAAAACAAATAAAAACAGGAAATAAAAGAGCAAGAAAAGCAGAAGCCAGCAGCCCATTTTTCTCCTTCTTTTTCTCCCTCCGCATGGGCCTCTACGGCCCACTTTCTTTCTCCTTCGGCCCAGCCCCTTTTTCGGTCTTCTTCCTCCTTCGTCCGCTCTGCAACACACACACAGAGGGCGCGACGTCGGATGAGCGGACGAACGGCGACGCGCGTGAGAAAGGGGGGGCAGCTGGAGGACAGATGGCGGATGGGACGCTGGTTTGGCCACGGGGGTCCGGTCGGCAAGCCAAAGACCGGCGGCCGAGCCTCTCCGTCGACCGGACCTCCTCGCCTATAAATAGCGGAGCATTTCCGTCATTGAAGGGGAGGCTAGAAGATCGTGAGCTTGGAAGCTTCCTCCTGAGAGACTTCGGAGGAGGTTGAAGAGCGAGCGAGAGAGAAATCGGGTCGCGAGCTAGGCCGACCTCCCACTGAGAGACTTCGGGGAAGGCCGTCGGCGAGCGAGTCCGAGGAGGTCAGATCCGGCCGGTGGAGGCTCGGATCTGGTCAGAAGGGGAGAGATCTGGTCGAGGGAGAGAGAGAGACAGCGGAGAAGGAGGTCAGATCTGGAACTCCGAGAGAAGGAGATGCCGTCTGGACGTCGGATCTGGAAGGGGGAAGGCTCGCGGTTGCCGTGCCGAACTCCCGCTGCGACCTAGCGAGCGAATCCCAGTCAAGCCGTGCCCCGACGCCGTCCTTAACGGCTCGCCAAGACCCCCTACAGTGTTGGATCGTCGTCGCACCTTACACCGCCACCGTACCGTCGCCTGATGCGTCACCTCCGTCGTTCCCTCCATCGGCGCCGCGATTAGGTGAGAGGGAGGAAGCATCGCGCCGGGTCGGGCGTGGGTTTGAAGCGGGTAGGGCTCCGCGAATCCCGGTGGGGTTTCTAAAATCGGGTCGCGGCTTGTAATTCGGGTCGGCGGCTGAAAGACGGGTCGGGCGTGGGTTCGAACCTGGTAGGGTTATGCCTGGGTCGGGCTTGCACGCGTGGGTCTCAGCCGGGTAGGGCTCTGGCCATCTTAGGCCGATTGGGTGCAGGCTTGTCTCGTGTGGGCCTATGGGTGTCTGTCCTTTATTTGTGGGCCGTGATTAAAAGAGAAATGGAAAAAAAAACCCGAGTCGGGTCCGCGTTGCGGGCCCGTCCTCGTTCGTGATCCTAGGGTTGGACCCAACTGATCCGACCGGGTCAGTTTTTATATTATTTTAATATAAAATAATTTTTAAAATAAATAATAAACATTTTATTTTCAAAAAAATCAAAAAAATGAAAAAATCCGAGTCGCGGGCCCGAATGGATGACCCGGGTCGAACCCAACCTAGGGATCCAACCCAATTTTAAAAATAATGAAAAATTTTTTTTTTACATTATAATATAATATAATATTTTAAAAATAATGAAAAATAATTTATTTTCCAAAAATATAAAAAAAATTATTTTCCGAAAAATCAAAAATCAAAAAATAAAAATTCAGACTTCATATTTTCCAAAAAATGCCAAAAATCCCAAAAAAAAAAAAGGTCCCTTTTGTGTCCAAAAATTAGAAAATGACCTAGAAAATGTTTTTCCTCTAAAAATGCATGGAAAATCCTCGAACATCCAAAAAACCTCGGGGTTTAAACAAGATTAGGTATCGAAAGGGCATTAGTGATTAACTAGTGTAATCAAGTCCCCGATCCTAATTTCTCTGGTTGCGCAGGAGCAAGTATTTCTCCCGATACTTTGCTTGGGTTTCTAATCGACCCACCCCAAATCAATTAGTGGCAACTCCGTTTTAAAATCAATTTACAGGTTAGAAATTTAGATTATTAAAGTTGTGAATTGGTGGACTTGGGAGAGTCCGGGCTTAACTAATTTTGGCCGAGCCATTAGCCTCCTTAGGTGCCCGTACGCGACTGCGGGCGCCGAAAAAAAAAGAGGTCGCGACAGCTTGGCGACTCCGCTGGGGAATTTGAGAACTTAGACCATTTTTTGTCTTGTTTAAATTCTTTACTGACTTAGGTTTTTTTCTTTAGGTAGGTCAAAAGCTTAGAAATTCATTTTAATTTTGCTTAAAATAGATTATCTTGTGATTATAAACTGTTATGCATGCTTTACTGTTTTAGCACTATACATGGCACACACAACCCGGCCGCCGGACCTAGGCCGTCATAGGATTTCTAGGATGGTGTTAGGAAAGATACGATCTCGAACGCGAGACTGCGATGTAGAGGTTGCCTTTCTTTTCCCCGAATTTCTTAGCCGAAGTTAAGGGGGTATCCTACTAACGCGAGACTGCAATGGGCGGATACCTTTTTAATTTCATCAAGCCTTCTGAGTTAGAAATCGAGCCACACGTCCCATGCGCATGTCTTTGTGCTTGCCATTTTTCTTTAAAAGCAAAGTGATTTCTTTACTTTTACTCAGTCTTTTTATTTGGCCCATGGCAATGTAGGATAAACTTTTCAAGTCCCAGTTTATATGTGATGGGGAAAGACGATATCCAGTTCATTCCTGCTCCCAAGGCGGAGCTCTTCAGATGGTGGGGTCAATTAGATCAGTTTGCCTAGGAGCGCATAAAGGCCAAAATTGGTCATCTCCTATCGTTGATCCAAATCACTATTCGTCCTGAAGTCATACAAGCCATGGCACATTTTTGGTGCCCGAAGACAATTACTTTCATATTCGGTAGGTTTGAGCTAACCCCAACCCTGGAAGAATGCAGCATCATCACTGGAATGCCTCTTGAGAAAAAGCTTGTCAAGCCATCGATAGGCGCCCTCTCATGGCGCGGGTTAGCAAGACTTTTAGGAACTGAAATCCATGTCATGAGACAAATTCTTGAAGGCAACCATAATACCTGCCCACTAGAATTTATGAATGCCTGTTTCCCAAATCAGCCTATGACCCAGAAAAGTGAGATTTTCCTCCTAGCCTTTTTCGGGCTCATCATCTTCCCCCATCAAAGAAATGCCATAACTCCCAAGATGGCATGGATAGTTGATCAGATCTTAAGAGGGGGGAATTATGTCAACATGATTTTAATTGAAACATTCCTGTCTTTTAATCATTTTAAAGACAACTCGGAGAAAATCATGCGAGCCTCTCTTGAAATTTTACAAGTCTGGTTCTTTTCTCACCTAAGTGAATTTCGAGACTTCATGCGATCGACGGAAACAAATGCTTTTGAAAATCCATTACAAAAATTTATGGTTTTAGGACCGTACATTCCCAATCAAAGCTATTTAAATTGGGTAAGCTTCCTAAGAAACCCAGCTCCTAAGGCATTCCAATGGTGTGCTGGTCGGTTCCATGGAAAGAGGGCCCACTTTGCTTACATGCGCACCCGCCCAATTCCGTTGCTCGGTCTCACCGGCGCCATTCCCTACTACCCGTATCGGGTAGCACGACAATATGGAGCCCTTCAGGAGATCCCACCGCCTTTCAAGATGATGGTCCCTCCAGTTCTTTTCAACACAAGCCGTGACTATGAATTCGAAATTTCTACCACTGAGGAAACCTGGAACAAGTGCCATCGCAAAAGGATTGTGATACCTGAAAGGCTTGAGGGAGAAGAAAAAGCCCACCACGCCTCCATGTCCTACATCCACAACCATTGTATCCCGATAAGATGGAAGCCATCAGTCCCTCACTCAATCAGCGAGAGCAACCAGCACGAGCAAGCAGAGCTCATGGAGAGAGATTTGGGAATGGACTGGATGCACACCTCAGAACCAGTTCGAGGAAGTAGGCGTCCTCGCAAGAACAAGGCTCCCTGTCACATATAAATTAGCAATCATGTGCCCCTTAGTGTAAATAGTGTGAAAATTTTGTCCCATTGTTTAGGGACTCTTGTTTAATATCTAGTATTTCATCCTGTCTTTTCAATTTCAAGTTCTAGATGTTAGGAGTTGGCAGTCTATAAAACCTCTTTTGATAAATAAAAAAGCAGTTAGACCATTGCCATGGGTCAATCTTTGTTTACTTTCGTGCTCATTCATTGTTTTCACAACAAACAGGTAATTATGAATAGCCGGCCACCAATCGCCCATGATTAGCCTCATGCAATAGGACCCGATCAGAATGATGTACAAAATCGTCTCATTAACATTGAAGACGGCGTAGGACAGATGTCCATTGTCCTTCAACAGCTCTCGAGACAAATGAAATCCACTCAAGCTGAGCCCAACTCTATAGTTGCCTCAAACACCGTCATGACGCCCGCAAATTTGCCAGAAAATAGCCAGTACCATAGATAGTTTGAAAGGATCATGAAAAAGTTAAACCAGCTACAGGGGCGGAATCCCATGGACCTTTCCAATTATGCCGGCATTGAAATCCCTGAAAAGCTCAAAGCACCTGAATGCGAAAGGTATGCTGATACCTCCCGCCCAGAGACCTACTTGCAGGCCTACCTGGTCCGAAGGATGATTCAATTGTACCAATCGAACTTGACTGGCCCTGCCTTGCGATGGTACATTGTCAGGAAGATTAGTCCCCTTAAAACCTTGAGGGAACTAATTCATATTTTTCACCAAGAGTACAATATTGACATCACCCCTGACATCACCTTACCCTACAAAGAGCCGATGATCGCGGAGCACGAGGAGTTATTAGTCAATAAGATAGGAGAAGAGCATGTCAATGAAATCTTGCATGCTATATGGGCAACCGAACAGCATCTTGTTACTGGAAAAATTTCCCACTAGGAAAGGCAAGGAGCCTTTGTATGAGATCAAGGACACAAAGCCTGTTCAAGACCGAGGCACGACTGGACGACTCCCCAAGCTTACTCCAAGAGCTAGGGTCCAAAGAATACCAACCCCTATCAACCTAGAAAGTGAATCAGAGAGCGACACTCTAATATCTCTCACTTCCCTAGACAGGATCGAGCTGGCAAAACGAAGGGCCTTACTCAAAAGGTCTGGACTGGGAGGCAAGAAAAGAAAGCCTAAGCAAATCAATGCAGCATCTGCTAACGAGCCACCGCGCCAAAGCTTCGAGCATTCCCAAGAATGCAGCCTTGAAGGCTACCATCCCTTAGAGTACAACCCTGAAAACTTCCCGGCCCTAGAATACAATCCCAAAGACTTCTAGCGTTATTTCGACAATGAAACTGACGATTCATCGTACAACTGTTTCCTACTCTCATCCGGGGCTGAAGGTCCGTCAGAAGAGGAAGCATACGTCTTTATCCGCTACGATCCTAATGAAGTACTAAGCTCGTCATCTGACCATGAAGATAGCTTCAATACTTTATCCTCATTCGGAAATTTTGACCAAGAAGAAAGCAATGGGGTAATCTCGGTAGAATCCAACTTCCCTGAAACAGAAAAATTCACCACTACAGCAAATATGCAGTGGGAAAACTAGTGGCCTAACCAGGATACACCAAGCCTGTCTTGCGCTCATAGGATCATGACCCCTGAAGAAATGTGGATACCTGATCTCCGTAAATATAATGGCACAACTTGTCCCGTGGCTCATCTGCAATATCTCCATGCAGAAATGAGTCGGTACTATGGCCCAATGTCGTTCACAACTCAAGCATTCCAATAAGCTCTTACGGGGTCTGCATTGCAATGGTTCATCACAGCAAATATTTATCTCCTAAAGGATTGGAATGAGCTGACTTCCACATTCTTGCATCAGTACCAAAACCAGATTGGAACTGAATCGCCTTGTGAGAGTTTGGCTCACTTCACAAGAAGACTAATGGAGGATTTCCAAGTATACGCAGGGAGGTGGAGAGCTTTCATGATGCAAACCTGCCCTCAACTGGCTGAAGAGGAGTTAATGAAGCAGTTCATAGAAACTTTGTCCTGCAAGCATCGCTGTTGGCTACATGGGTTACACTTCCGTAACTTCAACGAGGTAGTCATCGCATGCGAATACTTCAAGTCTACTGAAGGTGAGGAATTCAAAGACGCTTAGCTTCAAGGCCAGCACTATCAAAGCACTCCTTTGCACAGGAGTTTTCATGGGTTTTACTCATTTTTATAATTTCATGTTTCTTATCTTGTCTAGTGTGCTACCGTTGTATTTTCCATTCCAAGTACTCTATTGTACAGTTCTAATATTTTGTTTTAAAAGCATGGAGCGGTACTCCAAACCAGCCCAGTGATGTTATCCAACCATGAAAAGAAAATATCATCCAAGGAGAACACTGAGGGCTGGGCTTCTTCATGCTTTTCCTTTCCCCAAAGACGTATTAAAAAATATTCATCACCCAAAAGTTTTTGTTAAAACAAGATGATAAATTTAACCATGTTTGTCTTTCTGACTCATTCACTTCATGTCTCAGAAGATCATTCCCATCCCCTTTGACTTAGTGTGACATAGGGCATTTGAAGCAAGCGTATCAGGCGAACTCACCAAATTCAAAGACACCCTGCAAAGAAAATAGGGGCAAACAGAAAGAATCATCCTACACCAAAAGAGGGTAAGTCTTATTCTCTGAATATAATTTGGAAATGATGTCCTCTCTCTTCTTTTTATAGGATACAAAAGATGAGACATAATAGGTACAGGCATAGAGTTGAGATCGAAGCATCCATGACATGCCTCACTCCTGCCCAGCTCCATCCTAAGCCAAAGGACTATCTTGTCGCACAACGCGCCCAAACGGCTAGATGTTACAGTATCAACTTCAACACAAGGAAGGAGTTCCTCCTCTTCTTTTTAAGTGATTACTGTCAACAGGGAGAAAATCTAGACAGTCAAGGCGATTTGTAACCCCACACCCTGGACAATGACTTTGGAATTTAGAAGCTTCACTCCAGACGCATATTCTCACAAGAAGTAATTGCCATGAGAGAATTGGAGGATTTGATTGTCCATCTCAGATTCCATAGAAGCTTGAAGTACATGACTTTGCTCAATGCTGCTAATGGTCATATAGTCAAAGACAGAAGGAGAAATTCCACAGAAGGAAGGCGCTGAAGATCAATCAACGACCATCAATCATGCATACATGGTCATAAATGAGGGAGGCCAATTGAAGGAAACATCGCACTATGCTAAGATAAAGAAGCCATCATCGACATTCAAATATCTTTAGGAGCTAGCACAGACAAACTCTGGGGAAGGATAATTCAGTATCATTTCTAATACTCCCACTATCTAAACCCTTTTTTGACATATTTTCCCTATTTGACAGGGAGCATCACAACTCAAGAACCAAACTCAATGATTAGATTTGACAAATCAATACTAGCCAAGCTAATATACAGAAATGGCTTGCATCGAATTCACTTGACTTCGTGTAAAGGGACATGCCATCCATAAGCCAATACAGTGAATAATTGACCTAACGAAGCAAGGGACATAGGACTTCGTGTCCCCCTCTCACTTCAGGTTCATCCAATCGTCTGCAAACCAGTGAAGGGTAAAGTTGTATCGCTTCCAATTATTCGACTCTCGAAAGAGTTCATGACTAACGCACTCCCTCTTGTCTGTTGCAAGATCACCTGACTGCCAAAATACAGATAACAAATCAATGAGAGGCATGACAAACTCTCCCAAACAAAATGGCGTCTCAAGTATTGCCAAAGCAAATGATAGAGATCCTTCAGGCCTTAATTCACCTTTAATTTTGGCCCTGTTGATTGATCCATTTTCAGCTTCTTCTCTGCAAAAAGCAAGAGTAGAAATTCCTGATCAGATTCTCAATCCCTGATTAATCCTTCATATGTCATGTCCCTAACCAATAGGAGCAATCTATTGACACTCATTTGTGAATCACCCTTTTGTAAATAGCTCTTTTAATGCTCAAGTTTCAACACATTTGTGAATACCGTTCCACCAAGTAAACACCCCTAAAGCTGTTAATAAGTTCTTCTTGAGTAAAAAGCCATTCATTTATTTTGAGAGTACAAACTCCATCACATCATACACTGCATGCATTTTTCTAGGTGAATTCTGCATGATGATTTTGTTTGTCTAAATCACTGATTCCATTGAGAATTATTAGAATAGACAGTTGATTGAAGAATACAAGATTGATTGAGCATGTTGGATGAGGCATGTCACAATGATGACAGGCAAGCCATATCCTACACACAGTCCCCCATCTATACACTTGTGAGATGAGTGCAGAAAATTCCATGGCTGCAGGGTAAAGAGTTCTCTCGCTAATAGTACGATGATCAAAACAGTGAGAGGCACTCCATCACTCACTTTGAGCCCCATACACTGACAAATTTCTGCTATACTCCCAACAAAGAACCACCCCGCACTGGGGCAAGTCAAAAGCAAATCAACATCACAAGGTGAGAAAGGGGATAGAAATTTTTTTGCTTGCACTTGCATCAATCTTTGAGTATCTTTATTACATATGAACACTCGCGTTAATTTAAGTGCCCTAGAGTCGTGAAGAGCAATTCTTTATTTACGCACTTGTATCCATTGTACAACTCAATTGAATCTGTAAATTCACCCTCACATGGAGGCAAAACAGAAGCCATTGTCGTTTAAGCAGCATAATCAGAAGTGCCAACAAAAGATGAAGACTCCATAGTCTAACAAAGGCGTTTGCTTGAACTTGCCAAGATCAATTCCTCAAGCAACAAGAGCAAAAATTGGGGCATAAAATAGCAGTGTACCTGGTAATAGCAAGGTCAATGCCCATGAATGAAAAATTGAGATGAGAAATAGGGGCATGAAAAAAGCAGTGTGCCTGGTAAAAACAAGGCCAAAGCCCCAGACAAAAATACAGCCATTTGTATTCCCAAGAGAAATTGTTGTTCAATTGATACAACCTCCATCTGACTGTGAAGAAAGACTAGTGACAAATGCCAAGACAATCACCAACTCTCACCCTCTTACATGTGAGCCAAGACTACGTTACATTCCCATTGTAAAAGTCTGTTCAGACTAGGGGCACTTCAATTAACGTAGGATTTCATGTGTACATAAGCATCGCTCGAAGAAGTACGAGCAAGATTACTCTATCTCTTTTCGCAGGATTCTTGACTTACAAATCCGGAGATGATCGTGTAGCATTTTTGTCCATCGGCTTTGACCTCGATGGTCCCATTTGATGAGCTATTGACCAAGTCTTCATCACAATT
This sequence comes from Eucalyptus caleyi, assembly GCA_014182885.2. Taxonomy (NCBI): domain Eukaryota; kingdom Viridiplantae; phylum Streptophyta; class Magnoliopsida; order Myrtales; family Myrtaceae; genus Eucalyptus; species Eucalyptus caleyi. The sequence continues at coordinate 42,680,358 of CM024470.2, forward strand.
TCAACAAAGACCTCTCACATTGGTAAAGTCGTACCGTTTGCGAGAATACTCGGACCCCTGCTGACATGATGACAGTGAGATAGTGTGGTCCTTATAAATCCTACATCAATGGTCAGGATAGCCTTCTCCATGAGAGTGAGTGAAAAGTCCTTTCAGACTGAAAGTCCCTCATCTGACATGCTCAAAGCATCTATATTCCGAATAAATGTTGTCTTTCAAAATCTTTCCCAGTGGAATTCGAATGATACAAAACTGACAAGATTGTCATGCATAAATCACATTTGAATTTATGAATTTACAGTATATACAATCATGTGTGCATATTGTGCAAATAACGAATATACTCTCAGAGATCAGAGATATTGCCAGGTAAGCATGTCTCTGTTTGTCTTAAAGTACCTATCACTGTCTAGGTACTCTCTTATTGACACTCGACCTATTCGAGTCGTCCCTTGAGTTTGGGTGCTTGCAACTGTCTAAGTACCCCATTTATCTTTAAGTACCCACCACTTGCTGAGTGCTCCCTCTTATCGACACTCGCCCCGTTCGAGTTGTCCCCAGAGTATTGGTACTTGTGACTGACCAAGTATCCCTTTATCGTTGAATACCTACTACTGTCTAGGTATCCATATTATCTTCGAGTACTGGTCACCGTTCAGATACTTCCTTTTCTTGACACTCGACCTGTTCGAGTTGTCCCCAGAGTATTGATACTCGTGACTGACCAAGTATTTCTTGGAATACCTACTGCTGTTTAGGTATCCCCATATCGTCAAGTACTCACCGTTGTCCATGTACTTCCTTTTCATAACACTCAGCTCGTCCAAGTTGTCCCCAAATAATATAGTAGTTGTTCAAGCATTCCATTACTTTGTTTGGCATCGCCGCCCAGGTATGCTTTCTAGCACTTGGACCAGCCTGAGTGGTCCCACATCATATCATTAAATACTTGTGTTTATCCAAGTATTCCAATATTTTGTACACATGCGGCTACCCAAGTGCTCTACCCCTTTTAAATGCCTGCAGCCATCCGGGTAAGCCTCATGCTACATTCAAGTTTATGTTACCAGGAGGTAAGAGACCTTTACGAATATCTCAAGTACGTCTTCAATATTCCCATTTACCAGGAGGTGAGACACCTTCACGAATATCCAAGGTACGTCCTTGATATTCCCAACTACCAGGAGGTGAGAGACATTCACGAATATCCAAGGTACGTCCTTGATATTCCCAACTACCAGGAGGTGAGAGACCTTCACGAATATGCGGGGCATGCCCTCGATATTCCCAATTACCAGGAGATGAGAGACCTTCACGAATATCCAAGGTACGTCCTTGATATTCCCAATTACCAGGAGGTGAGAGACCTTCACGAATATCCAAGGTACGCCCTTGATATTCCCAATTACCAGGAGGTGAGAGACCTTCACGAATATCTCAGGTACGTCCTCGATATTCCCATCTACCAGGAGGTGAGAGACCTTCACGAATATCTCAGGTACGTCCTCGATATTCCCAACTACCAGGAGGTGAGAGACATTCACGAATATCCAAGGTACGTCCTTGATATTCCCAACTACCAGGAGGTGAGAGACATTCACGAATATCCAAGGTACGTCCTTGATATTCCCAACTACCAGGAGGTGAGAGACCTTCACGAATATGCGGGGCATGCCCTCGATATTCCCAATTACCAGGAGGTGAGAGACCTTCACGAATATCCAAGGTACGTCCTTGATATTCCCAATTACCAGGAGGTGAGAGACCTTCACGAATATCCAAGGTACGTCCTTGATATTCCCAATTACCAGGAGGTGAGAGACCTTCACGAATATCCAAGGTACGTCCTTGATATTCCCAATTACCAGGAGGTGAGAGACCTTCACGAATATCTCAGGTATGTCCTCAATATTCCCCTTTTACCAGTAGGCGAGAGACCTTCATGAATATGCGAGGCACGTCCTCAATATTCCCAATTACCAGGAGGTGAGAGACCTTCACGAATATCTCAGGTACGTCCTCGATATTCCCATCTACCAGGAGGTGAGAGACCTTCACGAATATCTCAGGGATGCCCTCGATATTCCCATTACCAGGAGGTGAGAGACCTTCACGAATATCCAAGGTACGTCCTTGATATTCCCAATTACCAGGAGGTGAGAGACCTTCACGAATATCCAAGGCACGTCCTTGATATTCCCAATTACCAGGAGGTGAGAGACCTTCACGAATATCTCAGGTACGTCCTCGATATTCCCATCTACCAGGAGGTGAGAGACCTTCACGAATATCTCGGATATTCCCATTACCAGGAGGTGAGAGACCTTCACGAATATCCAAGGTATGTCCTTGATATTCCCAATTACCAGGAGGTGAGAGACCTTCACGAATATCCAAGGCACGTCCTTGATATTCCCAATTACCAGGAGGTGAGAGACCTTCACGAATATCTCAGGTATGTCCTCAATATTCCCCTTTTACCAGTAGGCGAGAGACCTTCATGAATATGCGAGGCACGTCCTCAATATTCCCAATTACCAGTCAGTGAAAAACCTTCATGAATATCCAAGGTACGTCCTCGATATTCCAAGTACTAGGAGGTGAGAGACCTTCACCAATATCCCAGGTATGCCCTTAATATTACCCAATTGCCAGGAGGTGGGATACCTTCACGAATATCCAATGTACGTTCTCAATATTTCCAATTATCAAGTACCCATTCAATACTTGTGAATGCCCAAGTATCCCCCAAGAATTCATACTGGTGATCATCCAAGTACCCATTCAATGCCTATGGTCAGCCAAATACCCATTTTTTACGCCTTTCAGGTTAGTACTTGTGAATATCCAGGTACTCTTTGATATGTTTGTGAATGTCTAGGTATCTTCCAAAATTGATGCCCTGAGAAAGGTCGGCACATCCTCCCGAGAAAGGTCGGGTTCCAATTGGTGTCTTCGACAGAAGTCAGACGCCCCACAAATCGATGCCCTGAGAAAGGTCGGTGCATCCTCCCGAGAAAGGTCGGGTTCCATCTAGTGTCTTTGACAGAAGTCAGACACCCCAACAAATACGATGCCTTAAGAAAGGTCGGCGCATCTCCCGAGGAAAATCAGGTACCAACTGTTGTCTTTGATAGAGGTCAGACACCTCCCACAAAACAAATGCCCTGAGAAAGGTCGGCGTATCTCCCGAGAAAGGTCGGGTACCAACTGGTGTCCTCGATACAAATCAAGCACCCACAAATGAGATGCCCTGAGAAAGGTCGGTGCATCTCCCGTCAAGGCGACCAAAGAAAGGTTCGGGTCCTAGACAAAACACCGATTACTCCAACAGGCGACCGAAGAATGGTTCGAGTCCTGAAGGAGCAATCTCCCGTCACAGCGACCGAAGAATGGTTCGGGTCCGAGACAAACCCTTGATTACTCCAATAGGCGACCGAAGAATGGTTCGGGTCCTAGAGGAGCAATCTCCCGTCAAGGCGACCGAAGAAAGGTTCGGGTCCTCGACAAATCATTGATTGTTTCAAACAGGCGACCGAAGAATGGTTCGGGTCCTGGAGAAGCAATTTCCCGACACGGCGACCGAAGAATGATTCGGGTCCTAGAGGAGCAATCTCCCGTCAAGGCGACCGAAGAAAGGTTCGAGTCCTCGACAAATCATTGATTGTTTCAAACAGGCGACCGAAGAATGGTTCGGGTCCTGGAGAAGCAATTTCCCGTCACGGCGACCGAAGAATGGTTCGGGTTCGAGACAAACCCTTGATTACTCCAACAGGCGACCGAAGAATGATTCGGGTCCTAGAGGAGCAATCTCCCGTCAAGGCGACCAAAGAAAGGTTCGGGTCCTCGACAAATCATTGATTGTTTTAACAGGCGACCGAAGAATGGTTCGGGTCCTGGAGAAGCAATTTCCCGTCACGGTGACCGAAGAATGGTTCGGGTCCGAGACAAACCCCTAATTGCTCCAATAGGCGACCGAAGAAAGGTTCGGGTCCTAGACAAATTATTGATTGTTTTAACAGGCAACTGAAGAATGGTTCGAGCCCTGGAAAAGCAACCTCTTCATATCACCAGGTAAGATGACACCTTGATACTTGCAAAAACTCGGGGTTCGCACCCTATCTCACTCACTCTCGGTAAGTAACTACAAGTATCTTCTTATCTGTCTTAGTATATGTAAAGTTATATTGCTCTTTTCCTGCATAGAATAATAGATCCCAAATAAAATATAATCTATTGTGCATGCATGGATAAAATTGAGGCATCAGTTTGTCTTTGAATGCAACCTCTACGAGCTCACCTTCAAAGAGGGGCAGCTGTTGACACCTCAATTTTAATTAGTCTTATTAATTAAGTTTTTAATTTTTGTCTTTTCAGATAAATAGATAATAAAAAGATAAAACAACAAATAAAAACAAATAAAAACAGGAAATAAAATAGCAAGAAAAGCAGAAGCCAGCAGCCCATTTTTCTCATTCTTTTTCTCCCTTCGCATGGGCCTCTACTGCCCACTTTCTTTCTCCTCCGGCCTAGCCCCTTTTTCGGTCTTCTTCCTCCTTTGTCTCTGCAACACACGCGCAGAGGGCGCGACACCGGATGAGCAAATGAACGGCGACGCGCGTGAGAAAGGGGGGGCAGCTGGAGGACAGATGGCGGATGGGATGCCGGTTCGGCCACGAAGGTCCGGTCGGCAAGCCAAAGACCGGCGGCCGAGCCTCTCCGTCGACCGGACCTCCTCGCCTATAAATAGCGGAGCATTTCCGTCATTGAAGGGGAGGCCAGAAGATCGTGAGCTTGGAAGCTTCCTCCTGAGAGACTTCGGAGGAGGTTAAAGAGTGAGCGAGAGAGAAATCGGGTCGCGAGCTAGGCCGACCTCCCACTGAGAGACTTCAAGGGAGGCCGCCGGCGAGCGAGTCCGAGGAGGTCAAATCCGGCCGATGGAGGCTCGGATCTGGCCGGAAGGGGAGAGATCTGGTCGAGGGAGAGAGAGAGACAGCGGAGAAGGAGGTCAGATTTGGAACTCCGAGAGAAGGAGATGTCGTCTGGACGTCGGATCTGGAAGGGGGGAGGCTCGCGGTTGCCGTGTCGGACTCCCGCTGCGACCTAGCGAGCGAATCCCAGTCAAGCCGTGCCCCGACGCCGTCCTTTACGGCTCGCCAAGACCCCCTGCCGTGTTGGGTCGCCGTCGCACCTTACACCACCATCGTACCGTCGCCTGATGCGTCACCTCCGTCGTTCCCTCCATCGGCGCCGCGATTAGGTGAGAGAGAGGAAGCATCGCGTCGGGTCGGGCGTGGGTTTGAAGAGGGTAGGGCTCCGCGAATCCGGGTAGGGTTTCTAAAATCGGGTCGCGGCTTGTAATCCAGGTCGACGGCTGAAGGACGGGTCGGGCATGGGTTTGAACCGGGTAAGGTTACGCCTAGGTCGGGCTTGCACGCGTGGGTCTCAGCCGGGTAGGGCTCTGGCCATCTTAGGCCGATTGGGTGCGGGCTTGTCTCGTGTGGGCCTGTGGGTGTCTGTCCTTTATTTGTGGGCCGCGATTAAAAGAGAAATGGAAAAAAAAAAAAAACTGAGTCGGGCCCGCAACGCGGGCCCTTTCCTCGTTCGTGGATCCGGCCCGGGTCGAACCCAACCCGCGGATCTGACCCGGGTCAGTTTTTATATTATTTTAATATAAAATAATTTTTAAATAAATAATAAATATTTTATTTTCAAAAAATAAATGAAAAAAAATCCGAGTCGGGCCGCAACGCGTTGGATGACCCGAGCCGGACCCAACCCGGGGATCCGACCCGGTTCATTTTTTACATTATAATATAAGATAATATTTTAAAAATAATGAAAAATAATTTATTTTCCAAAATATTTAAAAAATATTTTATTTTCCGAAAAATCAAAAAATCAAAAAATATTTCATATTTTCCAAAAAATGTCAAAAATATTTCATATTTTCCAAAAAAAAGCCAAAAATCCCCAAAAAAAAAATTCAGAAAAAGGTCCCTTTTTTTTCAAAAATGTCCAAAAATTAGAAAATGACCTAGAAAATGTTTTTCCTCTAAAAATACATGGAAAATCCCTCGAACATCCAAAAAACCTCGGGGTTTAAACAGATTAGGTACCGAAAGGGCATTAGTGATTAACTAGTGTAATCAAATCCCCGATCCTAATTTCTCTGGTTGCGCAGGAGAAAATATTTCTCCCGATACTTTGCTTGGGTTTCTAATCGACCCACCCCAAATCGATTAGTGGCGACTCCGTTTTAAAATTAATTTACAGGTTAAAAATTTATATTATTAAAGTCGTGAATTGGTGGACTTGGGAGAGTCCGGGCTTAACTAATTTTGGCCGAGCCATTAGCCTCCTTAGGCGCCCGTACGCGATTGCGGGCGCCGAAAAAAAAGAGGTCGCGACAAATATTCTATGTCCTCCTACAATAAAATGTTTTAGGTACTTTATTAAGCCTAATCATAACTGTATTAATCTCATTCTTTGTGTGGATTTCTTTGCATTCTTGATGTGTAAGTAGTAATTTTGATGCTTTTCTCTTGTAATATGATCATAAACCTTACGTTGCACATATGTCACGAATGCATGCAAACTATTACGTCTAGATACATTTCTTGAAACTCCAATCACATAATGACAGATTAATCTGATTGAGAAAATACTTGTTTTTTTTTTTTCTCAATAGGAGGTAGACTTAAAACGATAAAACCATGATTTGTTGCCTTGGGTCACCTCACCCGGCAACCTAAGGTGACAAGATTCAGTTTTGGCACCGTTGGGTTAGCTAATACAATAAAAGTCAATTTCTTTCCTTTAGGGTATTTTTTTAGAGTATGCGCGTTTTAAATCTTGGTCACCTTATATCGTCGAGAACAATAGAGACCATGGGGATGTAATCCCAAATTAGTAGTTGATGATTATTGTTATCCATAGTTGCGGGTACATTACAATGATGTGGAGATTCAACTTAAGATAAGTTGATGTTGAATAATACCTAAATTAAAGGAGAATATACCTAACAATGAGCTCACACGTGCGAGGGAGATTGTCAAAATACACATGTGACTTATATTAGAAAAATCTCACATCAGAATATTGGCATGAGCTTACGCGTGAAAGAGAGATTGTTCAGATACACGTGTGAGTTATATTAGAGAAGTCTCATATGTGGAGCAGTTAATACAATTTTTGTTGGTCTATGCTCATTAGCACATTTTTATAGCACAAGTATCATTCCTTACAAAAGACAGGCATGTAATCTTTAATATTTAGTTTTGAGCTACGAAGACTGGAAATTCACATTCTTATCTACTAAACTGAAGATATGCATGGTCCCTCTGATCCATTCGGTTCGTGGTGCCATTTAATATAGTTGGGCACGCAAAAAAAGGTGGAGGACTCACCTCGAAATTGAGTACTCTCTAATAGATGACCAGGGGAGTTCTTCATGTGGCATCCCAAAAATTCTTAACAACCTCTAGCTATATTAAACTCTATGAATAGGTGATGGAAGTACCATCAAGTTATTTTATGGCCATTTAATCCATAATTTGCAATAAGAATTATGGCCAAGCTTTTAAGGGATAGTTATGTGATAGGAAAGAAAATCCTATCATTGGCCATGTGTTTTATAAATTGGGATTTATGGAATTATGATTTCAAGATTTTGGCCATGTGGAATTTAGTAATTAAATTCTTAAAAGAAAGAATTAAAGATGAATAATTGAAAGGTGAAATTAGGATTTAAATTAGGTTTGGGCCTTAAGCCCATTTGGCCTAAGCTTTTAATGGGCCAAGTTGGCCGGCCCAATAGAGGCCCAAAAGGAGTGGTCGACCAGCCCATTTGCCGGCCCAAGATAGGCCCAAGAAGAAGGCCCATTAGCCTTGCATGTCCTCCAACACTTGTTCTCTCCTTTTTGCCACTTGTTCTCCTCATGAGAACACTTGTCCCTCATGCAAGATAAGAATGCATGCACTATAAAAGCAACCAAAAAGAGAGAGAGAAAGGGAGAGAGAGAGAGTGGCATTCGGCCAAGCCAAGTGAGAGAGAGTGAGTTGCGAGAGAGAAGAGGGAGGCCGAGAGAGGAGGAGAAGGAATCGCCGTCCGTCCGCTCGTGCTGTTCGTGAGGTCTAGAGGTAAGTTGGGAATCCACTTTCTACTCTTGCACCAATGTTTTCGCATGAACTGTTTGGAGTCAGAAACTTGTTTGAGCTTGCATGTGTGTTTAGAGTCCGATTTTGGTTTCGATTTCTTCATGCAAGTTGTAGCTAACATCTTGTACTACAACATAATAAAATTAGTGGAAAATTATGGAGATTTGAGGGGTCAAACTCTCATCCTACGGAGATGCTAGATCTGGAATATTTTCGTATGAACTGTTTGAGTCAGAATGTTGTGAGGGCTTGCATGCATGTTTAGAGTTCGATTTTGGCTGTGATATCTTCATGAGAGTTGTAGCTAACATCTTGAACTACAACATACTGAAATTTCGTGGAAAATTATGGAGTTATGAGGGGTTAAATTCCTATTCTACGGAGACCCCAGATCTGTGAAGTTTTCACTGACCTCTTGTTGGATTCTCGGTTGCATGTTGGTTTGTGATGACAATCTGACTTCGATGTCTTCATGAAAGTTGTAGGGAACATCTTAATCTAAAACATACTCAAATTTTAAGTGAAAATAACAAGTATATCTTGGTTAATTGACTAGATCTTGAAAACGATGATTCTGGTGATGTGTTCCGAGACACCCAAGACTTCATGGACTTAAATGGTGACCATACTTTGGTTATTTGACCTAGATATCTTCATGAAACTTGTAAAGGACACCTTGGTACATAATATACTCAAATTTCAGAGGAAACGAAAGAGAATAGATGGGTGAAATCTTAATATTTCGGAGATGTGTGTTCTGGACGACGCGGTCATGGTTCTAGAAGCTTCGTAGGGTTGTAGAAATTAATCTAAAAATAATTTGGCTTAGAGTTCTTCATGAAAAGTGCATGAAAATGTCTTGGATATCACCCTATAAAATTTCGAAATTTTTGGAGACCGAATGGATATTTTAATTGAAGTTATTCGGAAACTGTGCACTGGGTTTAAATCCGAGAATTTTAGGATGTTTTTGGAAGAAATTGTGAGATTAAGTAAAAATTTCAATTTCGCCATGAATTTTCCAAGTGATTATCATCTTATGGGTTGATTTAGTAATTTCTTGAATTTCGATAATTTTGGAAATTATAGATATTAAATTAAAAATAATAAAAATAATAAAATAAAATAGATTTTTATTTGGCCATGGATTCAACTTCATTTGTGTGGCACTTGTGTGATGAGGTATTTGTACATGTATTAAGTTGAAATGCATATGTGATAAAGCTTTGCCATGTGTATGACATGTGAATTGAAATGCAAGTGTGATTTGTTTGATGCCATGCCAATTGCCATGTTAAATTGAGATAAAAGGATAAATGTGGATGAGGAAGAGGTTGTGGTGGAGGAAAATGTCTGGTGGCCGAGTGGCATAATTCCAGAGATTCCCGGGAGTGTCGGGATGCCCGGTGGTATACGGTACGTAATTCCAGGGGAGGCCTGGTGGTATGTCGGTACATAATTCCGGAAGCCCTCTCGGAGGTTTTTGCCCGAAGGGAATGCCTCGCGATGCCAGGATTTGGGTGCGAGATGCCCAGCTAGAAGGGTAAAGGCCGGAAGTCCGGTTGTATCTTGGATACATGCCCGGAGGTTCCTCGTGATGCTAGTTGGAATGCGAGATGCCCGGAATGTGGGGGGCCGGATGCCCGGTTGTATCTTGGATACATGCCCAGAGGTTTTTCTCGCATGGGATGCGAGTGTAAAATATGAGATAAAATTGATGAATCGAGGAAGGGTGATGTGGTGATCAAATTTAAAGATAAAGATGAAAATTAACTCATGGCATGATATGGCATGATATGCATGATGATATGCATGATGATATGCATGATGATGGTGATGATATGTGATATGATATGATGATCACCCATGGTATGATATGCATGATGATATGCATGATGATGATGATAATAAGTGATGTGATGATGTCATGATAAGAATGACATGTATGATATAATGATGCCATGATGATGATTATGATGATGACATATGATGATGATGATATGCATGATGATATGCATGATGATGATGATGATGATATGTGATGTGAAATAATGATGATCACCCATGATATGATATGCATGATGATATGCATGGTGATGATAATGATGATGATATATGATATGACATGTGTAATGTGATGATGCCATGATGATGATGACACGTGTAATGTAATGATGTCATGATGATGATGACATGTGTGATACGATGATGATACATATGTATGTGTTATAAATTGATGTGATGATGCATGATAGTATGTGCATGGCTTCAAGGTAAGTGATGCCTGCAATGCATGTATGACTTATATGATGCATTGAGTGGTTATTGGATTCCTTTACCTGCTGAGTGGTTGTACTCACCCCTTCTGGGGACCAACATTTCAGATTAGTAGATGGTTTGAGCGGTTGGATATGACCGCGGGGAGAAGGATAGCAAAGGAGGGAACCTTTGGACGCTGACACTGGTTGATGGACCTTAAGCATACGATTGTGGGAGGAGATGTCGGTCATATTTTAAAGTATAGCCGAGTATAGAAACATTGGCATTTCGATGTACCGATGAACGATGTCCATCTGATTTAAGTAAATAAAAAGTGTACGGCTTTAACTTATATAAAATGTTTAGTAGGTGTGCATCGATTTTTGAATGTAGGGAAGGGAATTGTTGGATATGCTTCCGTTATGTAAATTGCGCAAGGGACCGTTAATAAAAGATGTAAACCCCCATGGTTGTATGGACCCGCTGCAACTAAAAATGGTATCAGAGTGACTTTTTATTTGGGAAAGAAAAAGGAAAAGCGAGCGATGGTGACTCTAGCGGATCGGGGGCCGTCGAGGGGTGCCACACTTCACGTGCCAGATAATGCACAAAGCAACTCCATCACGTAACTTATCGTAGCAATTTAAAGAAAAAAAAAACCCTCGACACGTAATGTGATTGCGCATGGCACAGTGAAGAGGTAGGGTCTATAAATTGCATGGAAGCAAGATTGCATCTCCACAAGCCTTTCCATCTAGAGGAAAACAAATTATCAGTGAGAGTTCAGGGAGAGGGAGAGGGGGAGAGAGAGAGAGATACCTACCATGGGAGACGGTAGCTCAAGGCCATGGACCGAGCTCAGCGGCGAGACCAACTGGAAGGACATGTTGGATCCTATCGACGAGGATCTCCGGATGTAACTCATTCACTACGGAGAACGAGTCCAAGCCATCTACGATGCGTACAACGGCCAGGAGGAGTCTGGAGACGGCTACGGCATGCCCCTGTACCCGATGGACAAGCTCTTCTCTGAAGTGGGTCTCGAGACGGACAACAACAAGTTCAGGTACGAGGTGACCCGGTACTTTTATGTGCGATCGCATGCATTCCTTCTGGTGCAGCCGGATAGGTCTTGGGCCGGGTATGTTGCGGTGAGCACCGACGAGGGGACCGAGGCGTTAGGGAGAAGGGACATTTGGGTCACTTGGAGAGGAACGGCCAATCTCCTGGAGTCCTTAGAAGATATTCGAGATGATTTAAAGCCAGCGACCGACATTTTCAAGGACGACACCGATACAAAGATTCACGCTGGCTTTTTAGATTTGTATACGAAGTTGGATTTTCTAAATGATTACACGAGGCATAGTGCCAGAGACCAGGTATGAAACTTTCACTCCATTTATAGATTGCTCTTGCTAATTTACCTCCCGAACAAGCTCCCCCCTTCACCTTTTCTTTTCTTTTTTCGTTTTTAAATTTATTTATTATATAGAAATCTAAAAATGTGTAAGATATAGCACGTGATGTATGGACTACTTTGCCAAATTAAAACTGGTATTGATGGACAACTTTGGTCAGGTTCTAAGGGAGCTCCGGAAGCAAGTCGATTTCTATGCCGGTAAAGGCGAGACAATCAGCATAACAGTGGCCGGCCACAGCCTGGGCGCGGCTTTGGCAACGATCAATGCGCTGGACATCGTTACCAATGGCTACAACGCGCCCACCGACCACCCCGAGAATGCCTGTCTGGTGACCGCGTTCCCCTTCGCCAGCCCCAAGGTCAGGGACAAGAACTTCCAAGCAAAGTTTTCGTCATCCGAGAAGCTCCGCGCCCTTCGAGTGACCAACGCCCTTGACATCGTTCCCTTCATGCCTCCAATCAGATATTGCCACGTTGGAGAACAGCTGCTGGTCGACTCGCGCAAGTCCCTAGACCTAAAGCCTCTCTACAGCGGTCTGACTTGCGCCGTGGCAATCAGGCATATGTTGGAGACGTGCCTGCATCTATCGCGGGCACACAAGGCATCGATAGCAACGAATTCAATGTTGACAACCATCGCGAGATTGAGCTGGTGAACAAGGGAATGGATGCTCTGAAGGATGAAAGAAAAATTCTGGCTTATTGGTTGGTGGCGAAGAACAAGAACATGGTCCAGGATGAGGTCACTGGATCCTGGAGCTTGGCCACTCTGTACATCCCACCTCCACCAGAAGATAATTAGAACGAATAGTCCCAAGTCTCAATATACATATGAAGGCTTTTATTGGTATTGGGCTTAAGGCCCGTCCGCCCAAGTTGGGCCCAAAAAAGCTCGGCCCATGGGAATAGGGCCCGTGGAAGGAAAGAGGTATAAAAGGGAGGAGAGAGAGAGAAAAACATACCGTTGTTTTTAGAAAAGGAAAAGACATACGTTCTCCACGCTCTCTCTCTCTCAAAAACAAAAGACAGTAAGCATACAGCTTGATCTTCCTCCCTTCAAGGCTTCATCGGATCGGATTGCTCAGTTTCTCTTCCTCCATCAACGTCGGTGTTTAATCTGTGGCTAAAAGGTACGCTCGAATCCGTTGTGTGCTTTAGGATCGGTGATGCGTGTTGTTTTCCCAGGCTTCGTCTTCCGCATTGATTTAGGGGTTCGATTCGGTGTCGAATCCAGTTTCCGGGGATCCGTTATTCCCAACATTGGTATCAGAGCCCTAGTTTATGTTTTTCCCGATCAATTCTGATGTTTTTGATTGATTTTTTGCGAAATCCCTTCGGCCGTACGGAACCGGGCGAAAATCCCGACACCCGAGCACTTTTCGGCCATTTTTCCGAGTTTTCGTAAGTCAAAATAAAATTGTGATTGCATAGGAAGAAGGGCGACGTCGAGACGAGTCCGGAGATGTGTCGACCGCCGCCGAGCGCCGCCACACGCGCCCACACGCGCCGCCGGAAGGTGCTGCGCGTGTGCGCGACGCGCCCGAAGCGCTGGCATTGGCCAACGCGTGCGGCGCACGCGCCGGTCGGTGAACCGGCGCGTGCACGCCGCCAGCGGGCGAACAGGCACGCGCCGGTCCACGGACCGACGCGTGCTGACGTCACGTGATGACGTCAGCATGACGTCATCCAACGGTCGGTAACCGTTCGGATGACATCACCAATGACGTCATCACCGACGACATTTCGCCGGACGGTCACCGGCCGGCGACCCGACCAGACCGGAGACCCGACCCGACTCGCTAACGAAGGCACGTGCGGATGACGTCTGCGTGACGTCATCCCCCGCACGCGCGGGCCACGTGCGTCGGTCCACACGAGTGGTCCGACCGGCCCGACCGGTCCATCCGGCCCGACCAGTCCGACGACCGACGACTGTTGACCGTTGACCCTCTGACCGTTGACCGTTGACCACGTTGACCGTTGACCGACGACCGTTGACTTTGACGGTTGACTTTGAACGTTAACAGTGGACCCAAAAAAAAAAGAAGGAAAAGAATGTGTTTTTTTTTCAATTAAGTCAATGTGGATTATAATGTGATCCCTTATTTGTTCTGCATTTGTTGCAGGAACTATGCCTTCCCTAAGGTTGCGCACACCTATTCGCGCGATTCTGGGTGAACAAAAGGATAAAATACGAGTTGATAAATGGCCGGCGATCATTGATGGGAAAGAGGTGACTTAATTGATCATATCCTTGAAGTCAACCGGAAAATTCAACAGGTCATATGGAATGGTCGTCCCATGTCACATCGAGAGATGGTGCGATTTTTCATAAACACTCTTCCACCTGAATGGCAAGATGTGTTGAATCGCATATGGGATGTCAACGGAGCTGCTTCCTATAAGAAAATTGTGATGGATTTTGTAAACGAATATTACTGTATTGTTTCAAGGGAAAAGATCAAGAAATTGAACAAAAGATGATCTTTCCCAGTTCGTGTGCTGACTTGGTGTTAGTTGTATTGACTGATATATGTTAAGTGTGATCAGTGGACATATTATGTAATGATTACTACCTAATTGTGTTAATTGAAAGCATTATTGTTTTTTAATTGTATGTCAATTATCTGTTGCTTTTCAGTTATTGTCTTTGGTTCTTTGTGGGTAATTAGTCGTGGGTAGTTTTAGAAGTTTTTTGTAACTTCATAGAATTGATTTTGCATATGACAATCATATTAATGATAGTTTTAAGTTAGGACTTTTGGAGGATGATTGGAAACGTAGTGACCTTTTGATTCTAAAGCATTACTTGAAATTATTCATTAATATGATGGGTCTATGTAAATAGGGATGCATAAATGATAAGCATTAATCATTCGTGCATATTTGTCTGATTTGTTCATATCAATGGCTTCAGCCATAAAGAGCATAGTTGCCGAGCTGAACAAAGGTGAAAAGCTCAATGGAGACAACTATGAGATTTGGCAAATGAAAATCCAGTATGTGCTGGAAGAGCAAGAAGCACTTGAGGCTCTTGTCATGACCATGGTAGAACCTGAAGAGGGAACCACTGCACAAAAGACAAAAAGAAACAAAGAAGCTTTTTCTGCGTGGAAAGAATGAACTCTCTAGCTCGCATCACGTTGCTAAGCAGCATGGAAAATGACGTCATGCGAGAGTTTCGGCGTTTTGATAATGCCAAGGAATTGTGGGAGGCATTGGCAGCTAGATATAGTCATACTTCGGTGACTAGACTGAGACAGCTCACTATCAGGTTTGACTCTTATAAGAAGCCTCATGGTCAGACCATGAAGAAACATCTTAGAAAGATGTCAAACATGATAACTGAGCTAAAAGATGCTGGCCATGTCCTCACAGATGAGCAGCAAGTGCAAGCAGTGATTCGTTCATTGCCTCAGAGTTGGGAGCATATGAAGGTGTACCTGACTCATAATGAAAATATCAAAACCTTTGAGGATGCAATGCGTCATCTTGAGCTGGAAGAGGACCGCCCGTTGGCGGCTAAGCCGGATGCTTGAACTCTATTATGCTTTGGTTCTAGCTCAAATGGAGCTTGAGCTCCAAGCGCAAGCGCCCTAACTGGTTTGATAAAGAGAAAGGCAAGGAAGAAGCAGGTCCTTCAGGGAAGAAACCCAAATTCAACCAACATGGAAGAGGGAAGCGTCCTCGCATGAAAAAGCTTGCAAGGGTGAAATGCTACAACTGTGACAAGAAGGGTCACTATGCTCGCGATTGTCGTGAGCCAAAGAAGGTATGCACCCCTTGTACTTTTCAGAACTTTGCTTATGTGTCGAGTTCTGTGTTCTTAACTGAGTCTAATCCTTTGTGGACTGTGGATTTAAGAGCAACAGACCATGTAGCGAAGGATAGAGGATCCTTCGTGGAATTCCGACGAGTACCAACTGGAACTAAGTGGATCTATGTGGGAAACAACTCTAGAGCTGAAGTGAAAGGAATTGGCACATGCTAACTGAATATGCGTGGTGGACGCACTTTGTTTCTTCATGATGTGTTGTATGCTCCGGAGATTCGTCGGAATTTAGTGTCTGTATTGATGTTGGTTAAATTAGGTTTTAATATGAACTTCTGTAGTAGAGGTGTGAATTTGTTTTTGCAGACAAATTACTATGGTTGTGGTTATTTTCTGAATGGTTTTATTGTATTAGTTATTGATTATGTTAATGCTAATGTTTGTTATTCCCTTCTCACGTCTCCTAATAAATATGATAATGATGTGAATGTGTGGCATGCTAGACTTGGTCACATTGGCCAACAGCGTATGAATAGACTAGCCAAAGAGGGCTTGTTGGGCAATATTGAAAAAGTCGATTTGTCCGTATGTAAACATTGCCTAGAAGGGAAAACGACAAGGAAACCATTTGGAAAAGGAAAAAGAGCTGAATTTCCTCTGCATTTAATCCATTCTGATGTCTGTGGTCCAATGAATGTGAAAGGAAGGCATGGGGCTGTTTATTTCATCACATTTATTGATGATTATACTCGATTCGGATATGTCTATTTGATTTTTCATAAGTCTGAAGCAATAAGTTGTTTCAAAAGGTTTATGAACCTGGTAGAGAATCAATTAGATAAGAAAATAAAAGCATTGAGATCCGATCGAGGTCGAGAATATTTATCTGATAAGTTCAGAAAATTATGTGATGAAAAAGGAATAGAAAGACAGTTGTCTATTCCGTACACTCCTCAACAAAATGGTGTTGCGGAAAGAAGAAACAGAACCCTACTGGAAATGGTTAGGTCCATGATGGCACATGCTAACTTGCCTATCACCTTTTGGAGTGATGCATTGTTAACTACTGCGTATATACTTAACCGGGTGCCTTCCAAATTAGTTGCTTCCACTCCATATGAGTTATGGACAGGTAGAAAACCGGACTTGAGTTTTCTTAAGCCATGGGGTTGTGCTGCCTATACACATGAGTCATCTCACAAGTTTGGGAAATTGGGTCCCAGAGGAAAGAAGAGTATTTTCATAAGATACTTGGAACACTCGAAAGGGTATGTGTTCATTGGTGAGCAGGAAAGTGGGAGTGTAACTGAATTTGAATCACGAGATGTTACATTCTTAGAGGATGAGTTTCCTAAGAAGGGCGAAATAGGGGAAGATCACTCCCTATTTTAGACCTTGGATCAAGACAATGATATTAGTGGAGTTCATCCAAGTGGGAGCATAATGGAGAATGATGTGCAAAGTGTACAATCTCCCATACGGCGAACAAGTCGCCAAAGTATTCCCCGTCAACGTTTTGACATTGAAGGGGAAACTTTTATGGTTGCTCCATAAGATGAGAATGAGCCAAGAAATATTGATGAGGCTCTTAATTGCCCTAGTAAGGAAAAATGGATTAATGCAATGGAAGAGGAAATGGAGTCAATGAAATCAAACCAAGTTTGGGAACTGGTTGATCTTCCAAAAGGACGCAGAGCTATTGGGAACAAATGGGTTCTCAAAATAAAGCGAAAGGCTGATGGCTCAATTGAAAGGCATAAGGCTCACCTTGTGGCAAAGGGGTATAATCAACAGGAAGGAATTGATTATGAAGATACGTTTTCTCCTGTAGTGAGATTTACCTCATTCGCATTATTCTGGCAGTAGTAGCTAGTCTGAATCTTGAGTTACATCAAATGGATGTAAAGATTGCTTTCCTCAATGGAGAATTAGAGGAAGAAATATATATGGAACAACCTATTGGTTTCATAGTGAAAGGCCAAGAAGAAAAAGTATGTCGACTTTTGAGATCGATATATGGTCTTAAGCAGTCATCAAGACAATGGTATATACGTTTTCATAATGCCATAGTGGTATATGATTTTACAATGATTGATGAGGATCATTGTGTATATATCAAAAGATCCAAGGATCAATTTGTGATCATATCATTATATGTTGATGATATACTGATGCCGGAAGCAATATGGAGTTAGTTAATACTGTCAAGAGATGGTTGTCTTCTAACTTTGAGATGAAGGATATGGGTGAGGCTGCATACATTCTTGGAGTTAAGATTTCGAGAGATCGTTTGAAGAGATCGTTGTCTCTTTCGCAAGAAACTTATATAAATAAGGTTCTTGAACGATTTCGTATGCAAGATTGTAAACCCATAGACACTCCTATTGCAAAAGGTGAAGAATTGAGCCATAGACTGTGTCCAAGGACTCTACAAGAGAAGGAACAAATGAAACATTCCTTATGCTAGTGCTGTTGGGAGCTTGATGTATGCTATGATGTGTACAAGACCTGACATATGCTTTGCAGTTGGAATGGTGAGTAGATACCAATCCAATCCAGGTCCAGCACATTGGAAAGCCGTCAAGAGAATACTGAGGTATCTGAAGGGAACTGCTGATTTCAAGTTGAATTACCAAGGAAAGGATCTGCGACTTGAAGGCTATTCAGATGTTGATTGGGGAGGAGATTTAGATGAAAGAAAATCTACCTCTAGATTTGCTTTCTTACTGAACAATGGCGCCATATCATGGAGCAGTAAGAAGCAAACGTGCATAGCCTTATCCACGATGGAAGCTGAGTTCGTGGCGTTATCAGCAGCGGTACAAGAAGGAGTTTGGCTTAAGAGATTTTTGGATCATTTAGGTGTTATTGAGAAAGCTGCAAATCCATTGTTGGTTAGCTGTGATAGCCAAACAGCTATAGCGTACACCAAAGATCCAAAGTATCATGACAAGACCAAACATATAGATACCAAGTATAACTTTGTAAAAGATATGGTTGCACGAAAGGATGTGAACTTGCAGTACATATCTACGCATAGAATGGTAGCAGATCCTATGACAAAGCCAATACCTAGAGATGTATTTTGTGATCATGTAAAATCTCTAGGATTGCGTAGAGTTTGATGTACTGAATTGTAATTTCCCTGAGTTGTTCACATTTATGAAATTTTGTTTTTCATTGATTAATGCCTATGAATATTTGTATGATCTTTATGCATCTTAATGCTCAGTGCATTATTTTAAGTTGAGAAGTATGTCGGACAGATATAAGATTAGCCCACTCACACGGGTAATCGCCTCTGTTTACTGTGTGATAAATAGAGATGAGACTGTTTTTAAGCTTATTATCTAGGTGATAATCAAGAGCGCAAGCTTAAAATACGTATGTCGCCTTAACTGAGTGTTAAGATAATGACATAATACTAAAGATGTCTGAAAGTAAAATAACCCACATATTTTATTTTATCTGTCTATGATGCCAGATGTGAGTTCTGATGAATTTTGTAAATGAGTAGATACGTGAACTCGAATTAGACATTGGGTATGTCTGAACTATCATCTGTACGGTATTGAAAGGTGTAGACATACGCTCCATGGGAAATGAGTTAATACTGTAATACGTATTTCATACTATGTATGCATGAAACGACCAATAAGAGTGGCAAAAAGTTTGATCTCAACTTTTATGATGTGTGAGACTCTTAAGGAAAAGAGTTCCTCAATTTTTTAGTCCCATCAGGACTCTTACTTATTCTCAAGATTTCTATTTAGTGTTTGCTATCTTAGTGTGTTGCCAATGGTCATGAGATGATTCAATCTAATGGGGCATTTCTAGAAAAGTAAGCTGGACTGAAATTGAGAGTTTGAAGGAAAGAGGAAGATCGATTTTTTTGGAGAATCACATTGTGGTTTTGTATTCACTGGTCGACCAATTATAACTATCTTTGTGATAATTATAATTGTGAATACAATATATATATCATGTTTAAAAGATATCAAGGGATATATAAATGTGATCGATCAATCTAGGGTACTGCATACTAAATCTACTCGGAGTGTGATGCCCATTATGAGCTACTATATATTCCTAACAGATGTATAGCAACGAGCTCTCAAAGTATGCTGGTCGCACGGATTATTCACCAGTATGAATGTTGAAGAGAGGTAAAGAGAATCCTATTCGGCCCACCATGTGCGAGTGGGAGATGAAGGCTTTTATTGGTATTGGGCTTAAGGCCCGTCCGCCCAAGTTGGGCCCAAAAAGCTCGGCCCATGGGAATAGGGCCCGTGGAAGGAAAGAGGTATAAAAGGGAGGAGAGAGAGAGAAAAACATACCGTTGTTTTTAGAAAAGGAAAAGACATACGTTCTCCACGCTCTCTCTCTCTCAAAAACAAAAGACAGTAAGCATACGGCTTGATCTTCCTCCCTTCAAGGCTTCATCGGATCGGATTGCTCAGTTTCTCTTCCTCCATCAACGTCGGTGTTTAATATGTGGCTAAAAGGTACGCTTGAATCCGTGGTGTGCTTTAGGATCGGTGATGCGTGTTGTTTTCCCGGGCTTCGTCTTCCGCATTGATTTAGGGGTTCGATTCGGTGTCGAATCCAATTTTCGGGGATCCGTTATTCCCACCAATATATATATATATTACTGTGTGATCAGCTATTACCAATAGTTGCTGCTTTATGACTTAGTAGTACCATAATAGAGGTTGGTAATGCAAAAGTGGAGTGGTTTGATAGAGTTGTATTGGTAGTACTAAGTTATGTGTGTTGTGCTAGTGGTCCTAAGTTATCTTTTCTTTACCGTCATGTCATGCAATAAATATGGTCTTAAATGAATAATAAAGATTGCTTCATTATCATTTGTTTTCTTGCAGTAGTTTCATTGTGTAAATCTTGATTTCGTAATTTGCCTCCTTTCTTTATTGCTAGCCTTCTATGTTGAAAAATCTCATTTGAGTTCACAACCAAACCAAATCGAGATCAATTAAGTTGACAATCTTTAAAACATTTCGATTTAACTCGGGTGCTATTGTTCAAGAGTCTAATTAAATGCCCGAAATTATAAAAAAAAAATGTGTTGTGACCTAACCTTAGTTTGCATAACCACTGGGATTCGCCTCAGTGGCCACCCTTCCAACATGAAAGGGGGAGGTGAGGGGTTCAAATCCCCACATTCTCAGGGGGATGGGGTGGGGACGTGTAAATTTCAAGAGTGGGTTTCGACTCCCACGCCCTACAAGAGGCAGGGCAAAAGTCTAAGAGTGAGTGTAGAGTAGGGATAGAATAGGACTAACCAAAAAAAAAAAAAAAAAAAACCTTAGTTTGCACCACCGAAGGACGAATGGAATAGTAAACCTAGACTTAATTCAGGCTCTCCTAAAACCATACCTATCGCGACCTCTTTTTTCCGGCGCTCAATTCAGGGCGAGCGCTTGTGGAGGCTAATGGTTTGGCTAGGTTTATTAGACTCAGCCTGGGCTCTCCCAAGCCCACCAATTCACAACTTAATGGTTTGATATTTTAACTTATAAATTTAAAATGAGTCACCACTAATTAATTTTGGGTAGATCGATTGGAAACCCAAGTGAAATATCGGGAGGAATATTCGCTCCTGCGTAACCGGAGAAATTATGATCGGGGACTTGATTACACTAGTTAATCACTAATACCCTTTCAATACCTAATCTTGTTTAAACCCTAAGGATTTTGGATATTTTAGGGGTTTTCCATGCATTTGTGGTGCAAAACATTTTTAGGGCCTTTTTCTAGTTTTTTTTTTTTTTTTGGGAGAAAAAGTTTTTTTTTTTTTTTTGAAATTTTTATCTTTTTCTAAAAATATAAATCATTTTTTGGCTTTGTCTGACTTTTTGGCTTTTTGGGAAAATATGAGATATTTTTTATTTTCTTGATTTTTTGGGAAAATAAATTATTTTTTATTTTTTGAAAATTATTTATTATTTATTATTTATTAAAATATTATTTTTATTATAATAATATATTAAAAACGATTCGGCTTGGATTCCCGGGTTGGGTCCGACCCGGGTCATCCACTCGAGACCTGGATGGGCTTGCGTTGTGGGCCTAGCCCGAGATTTTTTAAATATGAAAGCCCAAATCGATTCGGCCCATTTTTGTTAAAAGAATTCCAACCCAAAGGCTACTCGGCACACACGCTGAAAACCCTACTCGGACACCGACCCAGGTCCTAAGAAAACCCTACCCAATCGTCGACCCATGCCCGACCCATTTTCCAACCCGGTTTCTTCTTCGCATGACTGATTTTTGGAACCCTAGAGTTCGACGATCTTTGGCACCGAGGAAGGGTTGGCTAGGACATCACCGAGCGGTGACTTGAGAACGGCAACACGGCGGATGGCGGCTAAGGTTTCGATGATGACAATGAGCGGCTGCTGGATTCTCAGAAAGTGGCAACAATGATGACGGGTGGCTACTGGGTTCTCGAGGGAAGGTGGAGTGATAGTGGCAACACGGGCGAGCGTGACTGTTACTTGTCTGCAACGGGGCACGACACAGCAGCGGCTGCGGACGTCTTCATCGGGCGGTGAGCAATGGCGGTAAGGAAGTAGCGGCTTGGTGTAGCAATGGCATTGGGGCACGGCTCGATCGCGGCGACGGCATTGGGAGGGACGGCAGCATAATGACGGCACAGCGTCAAGAGGTAACAGCAGCAGCAGTAGGAATGGCGTCGGAACTGTGGCACAGCTCGGCACGGCGTCAGGGCTACGACGGAGCTCGATCAATCCCCAGATCTAGACCTTGGCCGACCCCCGTCCTCGAATCTTCAGATCAGAGGCTCATATCTCGATCCCTCACTCGGTCACCCTCTTTGTAAATGGCAATTTCGTTGCGATTGAGGTTCTTACTAGGATCAAACTTTAAAAAATGGAAAGAGGATTTTCTGTTTAGGATGGAGTTGGCGAATGTTCATATTGCTCTTACTGAGGATAAGCCGGTAGACCTTATTGATGCCAGTACAGAAGCCCAAAAAGTATGTTTTGCTACCTAGGAAAAGAGCAATAGAATTTGCTTGCTCATTATGAAACGGTCAATTCATGAACATTTGATGAGTGTCTAGCCAACTAACTATTGTTAAAAAATGATGGAAACTTTGGAGGCTAGGTATCGTATCTCTTCCAATGCTGAGATAGGTACACTTATGGAATCACTCTTTAATATGAGATATGATGGTTCAATTGGTGCCAGAGATTATGTGCATCGGATGGTAGATCTTCAGACAAAACTTCGAATTCTTCAGGTTGATATCCCTAAAACTTGCATTGTGCATCAAGCATTAAATACTCTTCCTCCTGACTTTGGAATTATCAAGACGAACTATAGTTCGCAAAATGAGGCTTAGTAAATAAATGACCTTATAGTTAGAGTGGTGGCAGAGGAAGAGAAACTGAAGAAAGAAAGAGGGCATCTTGCCTTGTACGCCTCTAGTTCTGCCAGCATAAAGGGTAAATGGATTGCACATCATAGAGGAAATCCTAAAGCCATAGACGCTTCTAACAATATAGCTCATAAAAGAGGAAATCTTGAAGCCGCTGGCCCCTCCACCACTACAGCTCCTAGAAAGGCACCTTTTAAAATGGAGGGTGTCCTTTGCTACTTTTCAAGGAAGATGGGACACATAAAGAAACACCGCGATAAATATAAAACGTGGAAGGCTCTGTATATGCATATACAGTTACCGCCATGATCCAGTGTTGAAGACTTTATGTGATCGATTGACTGCTGAGAATTATCTCTAGATCAACATAAAGGTGTGCACATACAGTATGGTTTCAATTAATATAGCCCAAGTGGGAGAATGTAAGAATTTTCTTGATGCGGGCTACATTAATTGAGATTGTAATTATCTATTTTTACCGAGTTAATCTAATAAAGTGGGATATAAAGTTTCTTAATAGTCAAATATGGACCTGGCTTATGTGGGCTAAATTGGGCCCGGCCCGTGATGAGAGGGCCCATCCAAAAGTCTACAAATAGGCTAAGGTCTCTCCTCTAGCCCTCACTTTTGCGATTCTAAACACACACACCCACTTTCTCACATAAGGAACACTCGTGAGAGGCGGTCTCATCGAGCCAGGGAGTTAAGGGTCATAAAGGAGAAGATCTTCAGCGTCAAAGGCTTGGATTGTTGTCGTTTTGCTCCAGGAACCATGATGCAAATCTTCGTCTTCTCCTTTAGGATGTTCGAGTTTCTAGCTATGTCGATCTTAGGAAGCCGTTCCGACGGCCTACAAGTATATCACATCCCTACCTTTGTTATCCTCTTTCCTCTTAAAGAACTTCCTTTCATCGAATTCTTTTGATTGTTTATTGCCGTAGAAGTTTCTCCTATTTCTCACAAGGTTTTTGAACCTTTTGGGTAATAACGTCATCTCTTCATCATCATCATCATCTTCATTTGCTTTCCTATTATCTACGTCATAAGTGTCCACCTTAAATGCAATGAACTTCTTACTTTTCTTTTATCATATTCGTATTGTCGTTCAACTTCCCGACCTCCCTTGGCGTCGCTCCAGGCTTGAGTCTCGCCTGCCTTGGTGTTGCCGTTGCCGTGAACTCATCGGCTCGTCAATCCGGTGAGTTTACTCACTAAACCTTGCTTAGGAGGTTAATTATGCTTAGTGTGTAATTAAATTAGCTTTAGTATGGTTTAGGTGGTTAGTTTATTAGTGGTTTAATTGCTTAACTAGGTCAATTAGGTGGTTAGATTAGATTAGTTAAGGGTTAATTATATTGTAGTATTTAATAAGTATGGTGCATTATTTTTCTAGGCCCGATTAGGTGGTTAGATTAGCATATTTAGCCTAAGTACACATTTATTGATTTAAATTTCATTTATTTAATTAATTTTGCTATTTATTTAATTATTTAATATTTTTCGAAAATTATACCGAGATAGTCGGTAGCTGCAATTTCGTGCCGATTGCTGTGGTGTGATTAGTTTATGCAACTGAGTACTAATTTGTGCAATCGAGTGATGATTATTAATTTTGAGTTATTATTTCAAAATTATGAAATTTTGGTATTTAATTAGAAAATACCGGGTGTCGGGTTTTGACACCAAAAATGCTTTTAAGTACTATATCAAATAGTGTGATTTTAAAAGGAAGGACATCAATTTTTATGGTTCGATCTGACCGTATACTCATACACGATTATTTCACCGGGTGTTTTTAATACGAAGAAAATAGGCTAAGCACATTATCTTAATTGAGGCATTTGAGTGCAAAGCACAATGTCCTTGGCCGAGATTGGGTATACACGTGATGGACGTTGCCCCTATATGGGATGCCCTTGTCAATGGATGTCGGTCGCAATAGAGGCTAGACCGATGCTCCTTCATGATTGCCATCTAAAGGTAGACGTTGTTGTGCTCAATGGGGTGAGACGATGCTTGGTTACGCTAGAAGACCACCGAATGTCGAGTAGGCCGTGCCTATGGGGCCGTAATCAATTGGAATGCGTGATTGATTAAGATAGACGTGCCCGATAATGGACAAAATTGTGTGGTACGGAATGGGACTTATTGTAATGATTTAGCCTTATAATCGGGACCCATGTGATTGATTGAAATATGAGTGAGACATTCCAATTGATGTGTGCATTTGTTATATGCATCTGTTATGTGAACCGTACTGACGTGCTGGAAGTAACTGAGGCGAGGTGACTCTTGTATGATGTGTGGTTAGACTGCCTCTAGGTGTATTACTTTCCTAATCGGGGTTTAGGGCGTGAACTCGCTGAGAAATTATCTCACCCCGTCGGGGGTTTAACTTTTCAGGTTAGTAAATTGAGGCTCCTCCAGCTCGTTTTGGACAGCCACGAGGGTATATAGAGCAGAGTACCAACGTCCCTATCCCAGAGAGTCTCTAGCTCCATGAGCTCATCGTGACTACTATCTTGGCCGATGAGGGCCGACCTCAATTAGTACCTCATCAGTTCAAGGCATCGTTCCGTCATGGGCCTAATGGGGTCCGGGAAAGTTTCCTGTAGGGTTTCAACATCCCTGCTGTTACGGTCAACGCCGTGACGGGTGAGGGGTAGCTAATCCCCCTGATGGTGTCATGGTAGACCTAGAACCCTCGGAGGTCTCGAAGTTCTCGGTTGAGGAGTCTTGTGCCTAGATGGCTTAGTGACTCTTCTTTTTGGAGTTAACCCTTGTTTATAGACTAGTATTGTATATAAACCAGTTTGTTTATGAAATTGTGTTTTGTGAAATTTGTTGTCATGCTTTTCTATCATGTATTTATGTTGTCTAGGGTTTTTTTTAGTTCACTTCCGCATGTGCAAAATCGATTAGGTCGGCAACGCGTCCTGAGATGTTGCAATTTTATTGACCACCAAGGGATGTGCGTGCGCTCGTCATTCAGGGCGTGACAAGAAATGTACATGTAAGTGACAAAATTGTAGCAAAATGGATTGGTTAAGTCCCAATGACGAAAAATCCGACCGAAATGCTAATGTGACATTTTTCCGACGAGACAATTGCAAAACAATGTCATTTTGTACGTTGACGTGGCTAGATAAGCCAAAACAACGTCGTTCTGCCTCGGATTTGAATTTTAATATAAAATAAATTAAATAAAATTTAAAACTAAACTAAAAGAAAAACAAAAAGAAAAGGAAGAAGACGAAGATTGCAGAAAGCGAGGGATCAACCCTTTGGCAGGCCAAGGCCTGGCGACCCTGGTCGACTAATGGCAAGAGCCCTACAAGCCCTCACCCTAGATTGGGGTGAGGGTCGTGGCCCTCCCCCAAATTTGGTGAGGGTCGCCGCCCTCGCCCTACCAGCGAAAGGTCGACAAAGGGCTGCCACTGGCAGGGGCCAAAACGCTATGCAAATAGGGGGGATCGGTGACGAATGAAGGAGAGATCTAAAAGAAAGTTTGGCCATCTTGCATCAAAATTATGGAGTCAAGTTCTTTGGGGAGGCAACAACCGTGACGTCAAGGGCTTTGCTCGAGTAGCCCTAACTGGTGCTAAGCGACTATACTGAGAAGGGCTAACAACCCTTGCCAGATCTAGTGGAGGGCCATGACCCTCACCCCACATTTGAACAAGGGCTTGCAGGCCCTCATCGCTAGTAAACCAGGGTCACCAGCCCTAGCCAAGGCCCGATGACCCTAGCCAACCCTTCCTGATGACGGTGGGGAGATGATGGCGAAGGCTAAGCCGTCGCCTTCTACAATCTTCATCTCCTCCTTAATTTTAATAATTTAATAATTTAATATTTATATTAAAATTCAAAAAAAAAATGCAAAACTGACGTTTTTTTTGCTCTTTTTGTTGGATCGAGCTCTCCGGCAAGCCACGTAGGTGAGTTATATTACTAAAACATTGCCACGCGGGATTTCTGACTAGGGTCGGCGGACTTGGCATTTAGGTGTCCCGATTTTTTTTTCAAAAATGACATTTAAGTGTACATTTCGTAACTTTTGTACTTAGGTATTCCCCGTGCCAAGTTTTGGCATTTGCGCTGTTTTTTTGCCCAAATTAATTGTTTTATCACACAATCACCACAAACTACCTTAATTTAATTCATCGATGAATGATTAAATTTGCTGTATTTAATAGTAGTTATGTAATAAACAATTGGTCGAGGACTTTGGTCCTCATTAATCCAACGTTCGCTGCACAGCAATTCCATTAACTTTTCTCACGCCAAAAGAAATTCCCTTCATTTTTCTCGTGCACGAGGACGGTGGTCCTCATCATAAGATATTTTAAATTAGTTCTCATAGACACCTCCAAGGGACATTGGACCGCGTAAGGCACTAGATGAAAGATAAATGAGGTCCACCCGTTTTTGCTAGTGACGAGGAATGACATACATAAAATGTCTCATTCTAGGATCTTACATCGCATACATGTGCACGTTTCCTATTCTCTAAAAGTATTTATTTCGAGAGTAGGAAAAGGCAAAGAAAGAAAGAAATGATGTAGAAGCATTGTGTTATAGAAAGCAAGAAAGTTCGAGAGATAAGGAGAACAAACTTGCCTAATCAAACCACAATGTTATACCGACAAAAAAAAAACAAAAAACTACAATGTTATGGTTGAGTGATAGTAATGACATCACGTTACAATATGAAGAAAAATTTTGACTTGAGAGGTGTGGCGATAATCGTTGAGATATATGCGTGAGTTATGGTAGCCAAGTCTCACATTGGAGAATTAGTGTGTTATGGAGTAGTTAATATATCATAATTGACCTATAACTCATAGGCTTAAGTTTATGAGTGAAAGTGGGTCCAATTTGATATGTTGAAGGGCTCGGACTTGGACTCCCTCTTGGCGATCTCTCTAGGTGAAGGTATCTAGTTTCTATTGCGTGCTCTTAATAAATGATATCAAAGATGATAGTCAATTGATGCTCCACCCCCATTTTGTTCTAACTTGAAAAAGAAATCTCGTGATCAAAGCTTGTTTTTGGTGGAAATTGCCATCACAGTTAATTTGGTGAGAAGAGACCGTGGATAGTTGGTCTGGTGATGCAAGATAGAGACTATGGGGATGTAATCCCAAGTTAGCAGTTGATGATTATGGTTGTGCATAGTTGTGGGTACATTACAATGACGTGGAGACTCAACTTAAGATAAGTTGATGTGGAATAATACATAACTTAAGTGAGAATATACATAACACCAAGCTCACAAGTGAGAGGGAGATTGTCAAAACACACGTGTGACTTATATTAGAAAAATCTCAGATCGGAATATCGGCATGAGTTTACGCGTGAGAGGGAGATTTTTTAGATACACATGTGAGTTATATTAGAAAAATCCCTTATGTGGAGCAGTTAATACAATTTTAGTAGGCCTATAATTCATTAGTTTAAGATTTAGAGTGAAGATGGATCCAACTAATTATGTTGATGGATTCAGACTTAGACCCCCTCTTGACAATCTCCCCAAGTAGAAATATCGGATTTCTAATGTATGCTCCTCACAATAATCACTAGCAATGATTGAATTAAAGAACATCTACGAACTTACCATCGGAAATGTTAGTCTTAGAATAAGAGTGTCACGAGATAGAAATGATGTATTTAGTTATATAACGAGATATATTATATTCGGAGTTAAAACAGAAGGAGTAAGAAATCAGGCATGAGCAGAACAGGAAGCTGAAAGGATTTGTACCAGCGAGATGCTCTTGGTCGAGGTCAGCTGTCCTCATAATTCCACTGTTCACTGCATTGCATGACAGTTCCCTTCATTTTTCTAATGCAAGAGGACTGGAATGGTCCAACAAGAAAAAACAAGCAGATATTCCCGAACTGATGTGGTCCAAGAGCGAGCCGTCCATATAACGGGTGGATGGTCCCCGGAGCTCGCACGCTTTGCACGTTTGACAAGTTTCAGCGATCGAAAAACTGAATATATAACCGGGCGAGACATATGACAGAAGTTCGATTCACTACCTTCCCAAATTCAAGTTGAGTTTTGGCTCATGATGGCCAAAACTCAGGCTTTGGGAGTAAAGAATCATATTTTCAGGATGCAAGGCCACCGACCATCAGTTAGATAAGCCTTAATCTCTCAAAATTTGTTGAAATCGGTGTTGCAGCGGAAGCGGATCGTATATTTTGCAATTATGTCGGGAGCTATAGAAATCAATCGAAATAAAATGAGGAACAAGAAAAATTAAGGACGCCAGAAATTTACGTGGTTCGGTCCGAATGTCGGAACCTACGTCTACGAGGAGAGCCAGCAAATCAATCTACTATAAATCGAAGAATTACAGGATTACAATCACACATACACTCAAGTGTTTTCTAGCCCTACTTTATATCCGATATCCACGGTGTTTAACAACTCAACTCACTCACTGGACTCGACTACCCAAAAACCCCTTGGAGCTCAAGCCTCTCGCTCACTCTCGAGCACTTTCCTCTCGCTCACTGCCAAGCTCCTTTTTCTTTCGCAGCTTGCTTCATCCTCCGAAGCTCTTGCTCCTTTTATCGGTGGAAGTGAAGGAAATAAAAACGAACTTGTATTCCCCAATTGTCAAACGTTGCCGATTCAAAGCATGCGCCTCCATGCATTTAATGTTAGAGTGTGAGCTGAGCAGCATGTACTGACACACGTAGAAGAGCTTCTGCCTTCCCTCTTTCTTTATCCGCAACAAGACGAAAGAAGTCCACAAAAGATGACCAAAGTGAGGGAGAGAGTTCGGCGCCTGCATGATAGGCTTCTGAGGCCACAAATGCTGACCAACTTGTTTTCTACAAGCATGCATTTAATGACGTAGAAAAATTAGAGGATGAACTCTTCAGAGGATAATTTCATGCTGAAAAAGTGGGAAGGGCCACAAAAGTCAACACACGGATTTGTGGCCTTCGTTTCCGACGCCAAGGGCTGGATCTTTTTCGGCTCCTATCGCGCACTCTTTAATTTTAATTAAAAGCTTTGCGGACGTTCTTCCTCGTTTCAGCACGTAAGTATTTTGCATGTATTGGGTATCGTATAATGGATTCAAATTTGAGACATAATTCAACAAAATTAATGATAAGAAATCTAATTAAAAGGGTTAGAAAATAGGTAGGGCCATTCTGAATAAGCAATTAGGTAGGGCCATTTTTAATAAGCCTTGTCCCCAGCCAATCGAGCAAAAAAAAAAAAAAAAAAAAAAAAACTCTCTAAAACATCTCAAATAGTCAAGAACAACCTAGGGTCCTGCCACCTATCCTAAGTCATTCATTCACTGAGCAACGCTTGCAAGAAGAAAAAAAGAAAACCGCGACAAATCCCTAATAATGGCATTTTTTTGTTAAATTCATCAATATGTATAGAGGAATAATAGATTTAACTGCTAAAAATAGGAAAGTACAAATTTACGCATCTACATATTTAATTTGAACAATGTAGAGGTATTGAAGACTTCTTAATTACTAAATTTCTCCTATTGACAGAGAAGCAGTTTATTGACTTAGGTTTGCAATATTTCTTATGCAAGGGGCACCCTCGCCCGTGGTTGGCTATGGCCTATGCGGGGCCATGACTCTTGTTGGTCACAATTAATAAAGTAATAGAATAAAAAAATCAGAAAAAAATTAAAAAATTTCTAAAATTAATTCACGTCAGCGTCGGTCATACCATATACAATAGTCGGAGTCCATGTCAACAATTTCCAGCCTAATATGGCAAGATTGAATTTAATTAGTTATATAAAGAGTGAGACCCAATATAAAGTGGATGGTTCATTCCCTTCACCAGTAGCTACGTTACCCATCATGTGGAAACAAAATATTGGCACATTTTTATAGCACAAGTATCACTCCTTACGAAAGACAGGCATGTAATCTTTAATATTTAGTTTCGAGCTACTGAGACTGGAAATTCACATTTTTATCTACTAAACTGAAGATATGCACGGTCCCTCTGATCCATTCGGTTCGTAGTGCTATTTAATATAGGTGGGCACGCAAAAAAAAGGTGGGGGACTCACCTAGAAATTGAGTACTCTCTAATAGATAATCAGAGGAGTTTTTCACGTGCCAGATAATGCACAAAGCAACTCCATCACGTAGCTTATCGTAGCAATTTAAAGAAAAAACAAAAACCCTCGACACGTAATGTGATCGCGCATGGCACAGTGAAGAGGTAGAGTCTATAAATTGCATGGAAGCAAGATTGCATCTCCACAAGCCTTTCCATCTAGAGAAAAAAAAAGTTATCAGTGAGAGTTCAGGGAGAGAGAGAGAGAGAGAGAGAGAGAGAGAGAGAGAGAGAGAGACATACCATGGAAGGCGGCAGCTCAAGGCCATGGACCGAGCTCAGCGGCGAGACCAACTGGAAGGACATGTTGGATCCTCTCGACGAGGATCTCCGAATGTACCTCATACACTACGGAGAACGAGTCCAGGCCATCTACGATGCGTACAATGGC
This sequence comes from Eucalyptus caleyi, assembly GCA_014182885.2. Taxonomy (NCBI): domain Eukaryota; kingdom Viridiplantae; phylum Streptophyta; class Magnoliopsida; order Myrtales; family Myrtaceae; genus Eucalyptus; species Eucalyptus caleyi. The sequence continues at coordinate 42,711,902 of CM024470.2, forward strand.
CAGGAGGAGTCTGGAGACGGCTACGGCATGCCCCTGTACCCGATGGACAAGCTCTTCTCTAAAGTGGGTCTCGAGACGGACAACAACAAGTTCAGGTATGAGGTGACCCGGTACTTTTACGTGCCGTCGCACGCGACCTTTCTGCTGCAGCCGGACAGGTCTTGGGCCGGGTATGTGGCAGTGAGCACCGACGAGGGGACCCAGGCATTAGGGAGAAGGGACATTTTGGTCACTTGGAGAGGAACGGCGAATTACCTGGAGTCCATGGAAGATATTCGAGATGATTTGGCCCTGGCGACCAACATTTTCAAGGACGACACCGATACTAAGATTCACGCTGGTTTTTTAGATTTGTATACGAAGTGGGATCTTATAAATGAGTACACAAGGCGTAGTGCCAGAGACCAAGTATGAAACTTTTACTCCATTTATAGATTGTTCTTGCTAATTTACCTCCCGAACAAGCTCCAAATTACCTTCACCTTTTTAATTATTATTATAAATCTAAAAATATGATAAGATATAGCAAGTGATGTTTGGACTACTTTGTCGAATTAAAACTGGCATTGATGGACAACTTTGGTCAGGTTCTAAGGGAGGTCCGGAAGCAAGTCGATCTCTATGCCGGCAAAGGCGAGACAATCAGCATAACAACGGCCGGCCACAGCCTGGGCGCGGCTTTGGCAACGATCAATGCGCTGGACATCGTGACCAATGGCTACAACGCCCCCACCGACCACCCCGAGAATGCCTGTCTGGTGACCGCGTTCCCCTTCGCCAGCCCCAAGGTCGGGGACGAGAACTTCCAGGCAAAGTTCTCGTCGTCTGAGAAGCTCCGCGCCCTTCGAGTGACCAACGCCATTGATATCGTTCCCTTCATCCCTCCAATCAGATATTACCACGTCGGAGAACAGCTGCTGGTCGACTCGCGCAAGTCCCCGTACTTGAAGCCTCTCTACAGCGGTTTGATTGGCGCCGTGGAAATTGGGCATATGTTGGAGACGTACCTGCATCTAATCGCGGGCACACAAGGGATCGATAGCAACGAATTCGATCTTGGCGAGCGTCGTGGGATTGCGCTGGTGAACAAGGGAATGGATGCTCTGAAGGATACATACAAAATTCCGGCGTATTGGTTGGTGGCCAAGAACAAGAACATGGTCCAGGATGAGGTCACTGGAGACTGGAGCTTGGCTACTCCGTACATCCCACCTCCACCAAAAGATAATTAAAACAAATAGTCCCAAATCTCTATATATATATTACTGTGTGATTAGCTATTACCAATAAGTTGCTGCTTTATGACTTAGCAGTACCATAATAAAGCTTCGTAATGCAAAAGTGGAGTGGTTTGATTGAGCTGTATTGGTGGTACTAAGTTAAGTGTGTTGTACTAGTGGTCCTAAGTTATGTGTCTCATCTTTTGTTTACCTTCATGTCATGAAATAAATAAGGTCTTAAATGAATAATAATAATTGATTCAGTATTATTTGTTTTCTTGCAATAGTTTAATTGTGTAAATGTTGATTTCTTAATTTGCCCTCCTTTCTTTATTTCTAGCCTTCTATGTTGAAAAATCTTATTTGAGTTCACAACTAAACCTGTCGACACCTAGTTTTTTCTCAAACATATATTAATGAAAGTCTCAAAAAAAAAAGGGAAGAAAAAATAAGTAAAATTTTTTAAAAAATTGTTTAAAAAAAAAAAAAAACGCGTGGGAGAGGCCGGGTCGGGCCGAATCCGACCTCGACCCAACCCGCCCTTCCTTCCTTCCCTGCGCGGCCCAGCCCATCTTCCTTTTCCTCCCTTTTCTCCTTTTCGCGCAACCGGGCCTGGCCCAGTCTTCCCTGCCCTTCGGCCCGGCCCATCCTAGCTTTTCTTCTCCCTCCGGACGAGCTTCGCGTGCGACCTGCAGAAAAGAAAGGAGAGGACAGCAGCAATAGAGAGCAGGGGATCGCGAGGGGCAAGCGGGCGACGTGATCCGCGGGTCGGCAGCAGTTCGGCCGGCAAGTTGGCAGCGGCAGAGACCATGCGCGCCGGCCGGTTGCTCTCAAAAGGGGGCGACTAGCTCATTTGCGAGAGGAGAGGGTTCGCAGAGAGAGAGAGAGAACTGGAGAAACCGAGAGAGGATATGGTTTTTTTGGAGAAGGGGCGATTGAGGGAGAGCGACTGAAAGCGAGGAGTTCTCGGGTCGATTGGGGCGCCTGAGTCTTGTTCAACGACCCCGGTCGTTATCCTCGTCGTCCCGACCTGGTCACCCCTGTACGAACCTCCCTTCTCCCGAGGATCACGCCTCGGAAACATTGCGGGGGCGGTCGGCCATTGCTTGATTCATCTCGAGCTCGCCCTCCCGCCGCCATCTCTGAGCTGGGAGGGACCCCCACGACCAAATGCTCGCTCCTCAAATCTTTTGGTGCCTCACCCTAGTTTGACCAAGCCAAGAAACCGAGACTTGTTCTTTTGGTTAGTCCGTGTATGTTTTGGGTCTTACAGAGCTACTGCAGACCATTTGTTTCACAAAATGTTTGAACCAAGGTCGCACATATTTTCCTCCGATTTTCAGTCGCTGAAATGTGTTGTGATAGGTTTTGCTTGATGGTGATCTTTTACTAACCTCAACACATGGTTTTTTTTACTCTGTGGTTCAATGTGCTTTTCCCCTTTGTCGAGTCTTGTTCGGTGCCTCTGTGGCCTTTGTGTGGTAAATGTTGGCATGTTCATAAGTGAGAGTAGATGATGATCGGGTGGTGGTGGAGTCTCGGTTATGTTGGAGTTTGGAGGTGTTATCAGCCCTTTGATTGCCCGGAGTTCACATTCAATCTCCGGCTCCTTTTTTGTTCTGCAATAACAGGAGCAAGAAGACCGCGTGAGGCTGAGTAAAGTGGCCCATAGGAGATGGTGTTGGGCTTATTTTGGTCAAATTGAAAAGGGCGTTGCTGTAGGTTAGTGCGGGCTTTGTTTTAGAACTCATACTTTGGTGCGGAATGTTAAAAGAGCCATGCTGGACGATGGGTTTAATCTGGTCTATGGGGTTTTGAGCTCCACCGAGTCTCGATCGGTTGGGTTAGATGAGTTTAATGAGTCTGGGTTTGCTTTGGCTTTAGTGGGTTTGGATAACTTCGGGCGTGCAGAGGGGATGCCCGAAGAAAAAGAAGAAGACCAAAAGGGAAAAGAAAAGTAAGAGGAAAAGAAAAGAAAAAAGAAATAAGGGTTAATACACTCAAAACCCAAAACCCATGACACTTCAGAACAAATTTACCCCAAACTATTTTTTTTTTGATCACCAAAATCCCCAAACTAATATACCTTTGACAAATTTACCCCAAACCGATACACTTGTGACAAATTTACCCTCTGTAAGTTTTCGTTAAATTTTATTCTCAAATTATTAAGTTAAATAACACGTAACAGTTGACCGGTATACCAATTTATGATTTTACTCTCCGTTTATCACCATTTAATTTTTGTGATTTTTTTTGTGGTATTAATCTAATTTAGCATAGGGTATATTTGTTACAAATTTACCATTTTGGGTTTTTTTGCAATCGAATAAATTAGTTTTTCGTAAATTTGTCATAAATGTCTTAGTTTAGGGTTTTTTTATAGTCGATCGAGGTAAATTTGTCATTTGAATTATCTGGGTTTGAGATTTTTCAGTGATCGAAAAATAGTTTGGGGTAAATTTGTGTCAGTCTGGGTTTGGGATTTTTCAGGGTATGAATCCAAGAAATAAAAAGGGGTAATGGAAAGAAATGAAAAAAGACAAAAGGGAAGAAAGGACGGCAGATGGGGATGTTGGGTGGAGAAGTAGGGAGTGCAGTGAATAGGATAAAAAAGGGAAAGGACAAAAGGACAAAAATAAACTAAAAAAACTAAAAAAACTAAAAAAATTTCGTTTTTATCTGATTGGGTCGAATCTGGATTTGGGTTGGGTCAGCGAGTTGGATTAGGTTTATCCGGTCCGAACGCGTTTTCCCTAATATTATAATATTAAATATTAAAAAATATATTTTAAAAAATTCAAAAATTCAAAAAAAAATTCTGAAAATTCAACAACTTTCAAAGAACATGAAAAAATTCAAAAAATTTCAGAAAATATTGAAAATTCGAGTTTTTAAACAAAAAATTAATTAAAAAGAAAAATTAGAAAATTAAGGAAAGTTAAAAATTCTTAGAAAATTCCAAAATTCAGAAGAAGTCTAAAAATTTCAGTAGTAATTAGATAGACACCCAAAAAAACAAATCAAAAGATTTAAAAAATCAAAAGGGTTTGGAAAATTCAAAAATTCAATTTTTCTGAAAAATCCAAAAAAATATTCAAAAAAGGTTAAAATTAATCTCTTAATGGAAGTATTTCAATTTAGAATCATGCTCAAGAGGTTCTAGTTGTCCTTAAAGATGAATACCCTTAATTATGCAATTTTGGTACGTTGATTTTGGCTTCCATTTAGTCTAGTTAGGATTAGCATTTATCTTTTCTTTGATGTTAGATTTTACTCTCCCATGCAATTTATTTAAATGCTTTTCTTGATTGCTAATTGTTATTTTAATAATTTTGCACCCACATGATCACCTCACATGTTAGCAGATTGGTCTAAAGTTAATCCAAACTACTTGACAAAAATCTTTTTTTAAAAAAAAAAGTGAACAAGATTAGGTATTGAAATGGCACTAATCGATTAATTAGTGTATTACTAATTGATTAATTAGTGTAATCAAGTTCCCAATTCTAGATTCTTTGTTATGTAGGAAGTGAGGTACACTCCCATGCCCCACTTGATTTATAGTCGATCCCAATAGGCTAGTGGCGACTCCATATTGCGAAATTCTTAAGAATACCCCAATGTTGCGCGAGGTATGGGCTTAGGAGAGTCCGAGCCTAATAATGGGTATTAGGTCCGTCCTTTAGGCATTATCACTAAATCTATTCCCTTCTCCTAGAGGTAGGTTGCGACAGTTGGGTGACTGCACTAGGGACTTGGTTTAAACCTTAGAGGACTTAGGCCTAAATTTATCTTGTTTAAAAATAAGTTTTGTTTGGCAGCGAGGATATCAAGTACGTCTCTAATGTGAATATTAAATGATTTTGCAGTTGGGAGTAATAAGGGGAGGAGTGATTGTTAACCCCTTGTCTTGCAGGTGTGGAGTTGAGAATAAATGTTTATGTTTTGAATTTTTGAAGTGCTGCTTGCTTATAAAGTGTTATGCATGTGTCCCATGCATTGCACTACATTGTAACACACACTACTTGCCGCCGGACCTGCGCTGCATACGATCATCTAAGATGGTGTTGAGGTGGATATCACTCCAACTACAATCATGTAGTATGAGTTGCCCATTTCAACCCCGAAATTTCTTTTTTGATGTTAAGGGTCCACACCCTGGTCTATAACCACGAGACATGGGTTAGCCCTTTGACGAAGCCAGAATCATAGGAAACACGACCTGACCGCAATCATGCCGGTTTGGTCCATTGATCCTATGGTTCCATTTTGAGCCGTATAGAGTAGAAATTGAACCACATCCCATGTGTATGTCTATGTAATTAAAAAAAAAAAAACAGAGAGAGAAAATTTGCCACCCATTATAAGTATTATGTTCCTTTTTATTTGCTCATTTTGTATTGAACTTCCATTTTAAAATCCACATAGACCAATTGAATGCCCTTTGTGATGTGGGCTTTATAATTGCAAAATTGGCAATCACTTTTAATAAGTGAACATTAAATACAAGTTTTAAACTCCTTTGATTTTGCCCCGTTAAATGCATGGTTTTGCTTAAATTTTCAATTATGGGCTCCAACTCAAATCTTGTCCAAAAACCTTTCAAGTCGTGATTATATATTGGGGTACAAAAATTGAAATTGCATTTTTAATCAAATTCCTTCCTTCTCACATTTTGGGATTGAAATTCAAATCACATTTTGTATATAGATTTCTTTAAAAAAAAAGTCACTTAATTTTTGCAAGAATAAAATCACAAATCAATCTTCAAAAAATCAATGCCACTTTTGCATATGAAACTTTTAAAATAAGAGTGGACGTTCAATTGATGGCTGCGGATCGATTTTTTTTAATGATGTATTCTTTTATGATGAAATTTTGGCGAAATACTAAAACCCCGTAATAAGGACTATGGGGCATGTACTGTTGCCTCGATTTTGTTGTATGAAGCGACCTCATTGAGAGATCGTTTTCTCATTCACATATTGACATTGTCGTCTTTTTACAGGTTACGTGTGATGGTCCTTAACATCCTCATGTTTGACCACATAGAGAAGTGAACTCTAGAGCTAGGACAATAGTTGATTTTTACTCTTATCCATGCAAAAGTTTCTTGTATTCTATCATTGTTTTTATTCTTATTAAGAATCATGTTTTCCATTTTGGGTTTTGATTGCAAATCCAATCGGCACTTTTGTAAATCATGCAACCCACATTTTTTAGTAATTAAATTTGATTTCATAGAAAACATCGTTCTTTAAGAAAGCACTCCCTAGGGGCTAAGCCTTTATGCCTTACCTTCGAAATGCTTTGAATATGAGCTTCAAGAAAGATTTGCATAAAATTTTGTCTCTCCACGTGACTGCTTTCCCAAGTTGGTTCACGAAATGATGCTTTAAAATAGTAAAATGAAGGGCATGTTTGAGATTGGCAGTCACACCTATCCAAAGGATTAAAGTATAGGCCCTTAAACTCGAGTCGAGGACAATGCGGCGTGATTGCCTATTGAAGTGTGTCATGGGAAGTACAATCACTTGCGATCCTTACTGTGTATGCCATGATAGCGAAAGAGGAGGATCTGTTACATCCATATTTGTGGTCTTCAATCATGCCACAACGAACATCCACTCCTATCTCGGGTGACATGGACACTAGTTCTAATACATTGAAATGTGCCTCAGTGTAAGTAAATTCTCCGACCCCTAAGGAAGACTGCTATTCAAGCGACTTTGACTCGTAGACATGCACAACCGCAAGAGAAAGAAATACTAGTTACATTGGGAAGTGTGATATCGTGACAATAACCTTTGGAGCTTTGAGATTTGTTCCCTTTCCAATACGTCCGAACTGTGTCTAGATCAGGTCATGCATATCATCCATCCTCTGTGGCCCCCCTCACTTTGGTCCTCCCAAATTGAAGGATCTTGCCACGACTGTCATATCGTCCTATCTGGATTTCAAGCAATAGAACGGAAGTGGAAGATGCACGCTTTTAAGGAGGCGAGGAATCATTGTGTGCACATTCAATCTCCTTGTGACAACACTTAAATTTAATATTTTAAGGAACAAATATATGTGCTCGGAGATTCAAACTTTTTCTTGCCTCTGAATTGATTTTCATGAAGTCTATGATCAGGAACGTCATCAAGTTGACAATATGGAAGCTTCGGGTTCTATGCAAATGCATAAGAAGTCTATTCTTTCTAACCAAGTGAACCTTCATCAACGTCAGTCTCGTTTAGCCCCTCTCTGGTTGAGCCCATTCTTTTCAAGCATTTAAAGCGAATCTTGGGCACAATTGCTTCCTTCAATAATGTGTCGTTTGCATTGAACTATAAGCAAATATTTTCGACATTCGTGATAATTTCAAATCTCTGGTTTTCTCTCTCCCTGGCCTTTAGACTAAAAACCCTCCTGTAATAAACCGGAAGATCCATTTCCAACAAGGAAACTTCGCCCTTCTGTTGAACGTCTGAATACCACGCAGTAATTATTTCGAAATAGCGAAAGCGGGTATAGAAATTATCTCATCATTCCTTCATAATGACTTTGTGGAACTTTGCGGGATGTATCAAGACGTGTTTTCTCCAAGTTATTTCATCCCAATCAGCTTGTATAGACGGGAAAGGCAAGATTTCATTTCAAACCAGTTGTACGATGGAGGATAGTTCAATCGGTGGAGAAAATCGTTATATTGGGAAATGCGTTGAATCAAAAGGCCACTTCATTTGGTGTATTACGCGGTTAAAGGGCCATTGCCACGAATGAAGGATATGTTTACGTGTGGGAGTCATCTACTAGAAAGAGATCGAAGACTGTCCATCATTTCCCAGGGAAGTTGCTCTTTTATAGGCATTCTTGATTAAGAACACTTTGACGGGGAAATGATGTGATCGAAGTATCTGGGCCTTCCCAAGCTTTGGAGAATTCCTGACTTCCTATGTCCCCAATGTTGAGACTTATGTTAGTAAACTATTGGTGGGAAGCCTTGATAGATTGATTTGTTGCTGATGGAATGGGTTCCTTACATTACTTGAGAAGAACATGTGTATCATATGATTATTTAAGAGAAAATAACACAACAAGTGTTACAACTTTCGATCACTTAAGTATCATAATTTTTGTATGGCGCTACCTTGAGTGCATTAATATTTCTTTTTTCCAATAATTTGAGTGACTTGACTTATTAAAAATGTTCATCACCAATGTTCTGCCATGTAAGATTTTCAACAACTTTGGGTGAAACTTTTTAAAAGTCATGGCACTTAAGTGATTAATTAAAAGTTGTGACACTCAAATGAACCTTTTTTTAAAAGTCATAATACTCAAGTGGTTGAAAAAAAAGTTATGACGTTTGTGGTATCCTTACATTCATAGTTGCACTACATTGGCAAAGGGCATGCATGTTTTCGTTTCTTTTTTCTGTTTAAGAAAAGATTTTTTGTTTTTTTGTTCTCGGGAACAAAAAAAAACAGAAATGCGTTTGTTTGCGTTTCCGTTCAAAAACTATTTTTTTGTTCCCGGAACAAAATTGGAACAAAAAAAAGAAACAAAAAAAACTTACTTCTCCGTTCCAGAAACACTTCTTGAAGGGCTAAAAAGAACAAAAATGAAACACTTCTCTTTCGTTCGTGCCCTACCCAAAACAACGCTCTCCCTTTTCTAGCATCTCTCACAAGTTCACCATCGGCTGACTCTCCGATGCCTCCCACTCGGCTGACTCTTCGGCGACTCCCCACTCCGCTGATTCTCCAGCGCCGACAGCTGCTGCTCCTTCACCGGCCGAAGCTTCTGAATCGAGGTAAGTTTTTGCTGCTCCTCCTTCTCCGTTCGACGAGGGCTTCGACGAGAGCCACTCCTCGCAAATCTGGGCGACGGCTGCTCGAGGCTCGAGCGCGATAGCTCGCTCGAGCTAGCACTTGCCCAGATCTGCGAGAGGCTCGCTCGACTCGCTCGAGCGAGCCCTCGTGCTCGAGCCCCCAGCGAGTGTTGCTCGCCCAAATCTGCGGCAGATTTGGGCGACGACTGCTCGCTGGAGCTGCTCTGCCGAGCTCGAGTTGCTCTGGTCACTCAGCAAAGTAGCAACGCTCGCTCGAGCGAGCCCTCGCGCTCGAGCGAGCCCTCGCGCTCGAGCCCCGAGCGAGCAAACTTGCCCAGATGTGCGGTAGCGTCTGCTCGCTCGAGCGAGTGTTGCGAGCGGAGCAACAACTCTCTGCTCGCTCTAGCAAGCGTCGCTGCTCTGCTCGCTCAGGCAAGCGCTGCTTGCTTGAGCGAGCGTCGCCAGCAGAGTAGCAACGGTCTGCTCGCTCGAGCGAGCTACTCACAGGCGAGCGCTGCTCGCTCTAGCGAGCGTAGAGATGACATCTTGCAAGAATATTGAGCGATGATACTAGCTATGGAAGGGCTCTACTCTAGTATGACTTCGTACCTGTCGCTGAAGTTATGCATGCCTCGAGCAAACAGTTGCCAAAAGAGATCGCCGGCACACGACTCTTGGTTGCTTGCACTCGTGTAGATCGCATCTTACAACCTCCCGAAATAGCTGTCCCTCTTTTCTAAGCTGTAACCCGATGAATTCGATGACTTGCCGAATTTGCCGAGTATGATCGGCTTATTGAGGGAGTAGAGCAGCAACGCTTTGCTCGCTTGAGCTAGCGACTCGCAGGTGAGCGCTGCTGAGGTTTTAGTAGTGTAAGGCATAAGGAGCATTGTTAACTTAGGAGTAGACACAATTTTGTCAATGCATTTGCTAGTTTTTGCTTATACACTCTGTTTTACGTTTCTGAAAATTGCTGCTTTCATCCTCATGTAGTTCCATCCATTGTCATCGCATTTGTGACGTATGATGATGTGAAGGGAGAAGCATTATGGAAGTTGAGGAATGGCTTCTATCATTCGTCCTCTTACGTTTTTATAAAAATCAATTAAACTTTTTATTTTCCCCCTCTAATTTTCCAGATGTAGTTTTTCATGAGTTGTCCCTATTGTTGGTTTTAGGGTCTTGTAGATGTAGGATGTGGTTGATGTTTTCAGTTACAAGTAATCAAAATGCCGATACATGGACATTTTGAAATGTTTAATGATGTGTAGTAAGTACTCACATTAATCTCCCAAATGCAAAGTCTATCTTTTCTTCATAATGTAAATCCATCTTTCCCTTTGGATCAATTTCAACTGTTTCAGTTGCATTAGCCCATGATCTGTCTAAAGAGATATGTTTCCTTGACTGTGTTACACAGCAATCTCTCTTCATGTCCTCATGTACTGGGACGATCGATGATTATGTTACAATAATAGAATTTAGTCTATGGAATTCGGTCCACCGCATTAGGAAGACGGACACTTTGTGAAGATGCTGAGGTTGAGAGAATGAGTCTGTTACTTCACTCTCTCTCTCTCTCAGAGAGAGTGAAGTAGAGGAGCGATTTTGCTCCCCTTCCTTTCTTTTCCTGATTTTTTCTTAGCAATTAATTAATTCTATCCATCTGTTTTGCCAATTTGAGTGAGCTTCTTTTCCCAAGATTGTTCCATCTGTTTTAGCTTTTTCAGTGATGTTTCTTTTTTGCTTTTTTGCAGATTGTACATTGGAAAAATCATTTAAAATTTCCAGAGGACGCCAGATTGTCACCTGAAGCAAGGGATTTGATTTGTAGGCTTCTTTGTGATGGTCAAGGATATATTAGGAGTTGAAATCAGAACATTAGATTGAACTTTCGAGCATCCTCTGGTGTCTATCAAAAGTGTGGTATTTTTATAGGTCAGGGTTAGAAAAAAAGGGTGGAGGTTGCTCTTTTCTTCTCTCTAAAAGTAAGTCTAGCAATATGTAATCCAGCTCTAATAATTGCTCCCCTTTGTTCTCATGTCGATGTCTTCTTGTGAACTTGCTGTAGCTGTTGGCTTCTCATACATGTGTTGTGTAATTAAGTATGAAGGAGGAATAAGGCAACAAATACAGTTCATTGGCTTTTGATGCCGTGACAAAGCCTTTTTATTTTTATTTTATTGTGATGTCATGTATGAAAGGCTCCATGTTGAGATTTATAAGATACTCTTCTTTTTGCTAGTTCTTATTGTACGAACTTTACTTATAAAATTTTCTCTCAAGTATGCACATATGACCATGTTCAAAATGTTTTTCTTCACTCACCATGATGAAAATTAAATTGATGAGCATTTCATGATAATGAGAATTCAATACCAAGTTTACAGTTTATTAAAAAAAAAAGCACTTGAGAAAAATTTGGTACAAACTTTACTTACTAAATTTTCTACCAAGTATGCACACATGATCACGTTCAGAATGTTTGTCTTCTCATCATGAACAAAATTAAATTGATGAGCATTTCATGAAAATGAGAATTCAATACCAAGATTACACTTTATTAAAAAAAAAAAAAGCACTTCAAAAAATTTGGAACATAAATTTTTTACAATTAACCAAATTTGTTTTTGTTCTTTTTCTATTCCTCGGGAACATAAATTATGTGCAGATTACCAAACGTGTTTCTGTTCTTTTTCTATTCCAGAAACAAAAATTTTGTACAGTTACCAAACGTGTTCTTTTGTTCAAAAACCGTTCCCCAATACAGAAATAGTTTTTTCTATTTCTGTTCCCTGGAACAATTTTTGAGCAGAAATGTTACCAAACGCGCCCAAATTGTCCAAAGGTTTATAACTAAATTCATAAAAATGAAAAGTTTATGACTAAATTGGCTATGTACAATAGATTTAGAATTTTTGGGACAATTTATCCTAGTATAACCTATAGCCTATGTCTTACTTACGATTAACATCCCTGTAAGGATGAATAGCTCCCGAAAAAGAATCAATTGATTCTCTCCTAATTGGTTGGACTGTCATGCATTCCTAAGTGAGCTAATATGGTACGGTCAAATCCATCAAGATTATCAAAGCTCTACTTGGCATAATGCCCATCCGAAAAGGCCTGATGGGTTGTGCTAGATTCTAGATTACCTTTGGGAATCATCCCCATGACTACACGACAAATTTTACTAATCACTGCAGGCTAACGACTAAGTTAGAAATTTTGGATAATAAGCATTGACCTAAGGATGATCTATGTTTATCAATATTCAGATGTCTTAAATATAATTCCTCTCTCCTTCTACCTTCTTCTCCTAAAATTAAGTATACATATATATGGGCAGAGGAAAAGATTTTAAAAAAAAAAAGAGGAAAATTTGGGCAATTCCTTGTATTATTCAGCCACATACATGCATTTGCCCTCGATCAGTTTATAGGTCGTTTTCCGGACCAACCACATGAAAGCCAGATCTATGGCAACATTGGCAGAATAATGGGCCATGAATCATATATATCATAACTCATATACGATGTCAGATGTCTTAAAGAATAATGGCCATGAGTCATGTATATCGAAAGTCAAAACTAGGTAGTCAAATCTCTTAAAGAATAGAGAGAAAGAAGTAAAACATCAACAAAAGGTAAATTTGACAACATTTTTATCCTTGAAAATAATTACTTTTCATAAATAGTTCTTTTTTATTTTTACTCCTTAAAATAATTTCTAAGTAAAAATATATATTTGATAATTGCATAAAATTTATATTTTTAGAATTTAAAAAAAGGAACGCATTTGGTATAACCCGCAATTTTTTTGTAATGTAGAATTTCTTTCAATTTTTTAATAATTTTTTGAGATTTTTATTCTTTTCTTTTTTTCCTCTCTTCTTCTTCCGTTGTAGGCCACTGCCATTGCTTGTCGGCTGGACAGTGAAGGTGGCGACCGACGGCCGACGGATAGCGAGGGTGGTGAGCAACAAGGAGGAAGAAAAAAAAAAGAAAAGAAAAAATGACCTATTTTTACAAATTATTCCTAGAAACAAGAAGTCACTTTTTCTACTTCTTATTTCTATTCTAATTTATTCCCCTGTCACTTTTCTATTATGAAAAATAAAATAATTAATTAATGTTAGCAAACGAATTTCTGTTCATTTTCTATTACGGAGAGCAAAAGAACAAAAAAAATAGAAAAATAGAATTGCTACCATGCGGAGCCAAAGTGTATAGGTTACCCACTAAAAAAAACAAAAAAACAAAGAATATCTGTTACGAGGAGTTGCTCACTGGATGAGGTGAGAGATGGGGACATCGGCTCGGCTGAATCGAAGGGAGAAGGCTCAGGATCCGAGGAGGACTATTATAAAAGAGGCTGTCCTTTAGGACGAGGGATCTTATGTTGTTCGACAGTTACAGGAAAAAATCGAAGTTGGTCAATAGCTCGTATCTCAAACGCGAACAGAATGTTGCCAGCCGAAGCAGGAGGCGATGATTACACGCAAGACGGAACTGTCGATCTCCGGGGCCTGCTCCTTTATCGTTGGTACTCTCTCTCTCTCTCTCTCTCTCTCTCTCTCTCCAACCCAACAAGTATGACGGGGAATATGCGAGCATTGCTCGGGACGAAGTGTGTCTAAAGATCGAATGAAAGCAAACTATATACACGCTAGCCCTCCTGAACATGCTTCCAATACTGCAGAAGAAGTAGGCAGAAGAGCCGGAAAGAAACAAAAAAGAAAGACACTATTCCAGGTTTATAAACACAAATAGCCGATCCCTTCTGCTTTGAATTATATTCTACACAAGTGAGATTTTCACGTGGTTGAGAATCGAGATGCACGTAGGAGATGGTGAATGGTCGACAATAACTGTTTTTTGTCACGAGTTATGTCCCTAATTTCAGCTCTTGTCTAATCATAAACAGTGGAAAACTAGCTCCTTAACATTAACTCCAATGGTACGGGCAAAATTCGAAGCACCCATGTGACCCATTTCTTTTTATATCTAATTTTTAAGCCACACTTTCTTAAATTTTTTAGAAAAACTGATAATAATCTCCCAATAATAAATCTTGAGTTCACGTCTTTCTTAATGTCATATTTACCTCTCTTATTAAATATTTTTTATGTTTAGTCTTAAAATAAAATTCAATCTTCGAACGAGAAAATACATCACGCATTATAGTTGATAGTAGTCCCGTAATACTTTACAAGTTTTTTTGATAATACATCATCAATAGGTAAAAACGCAATGATGTTCTTATTATAGTTTGTCTACTGAATCATGCAAACCCTGTGTACTTTTCACTTTCCTTCCTTCATTTTCCATGATTTTAGGGTCATACATATTTTCCTACTTTAATTGTTCACTGAACATATATATGATTTCTTAATATGCAATCGCACTCTTAATGTATCAAATCAGTTGGTTTCACATAATTAAATATAGATTTTCACGATATTCACTATTTATACGTTTTTTTTGTTAGCATGATAAAAAAACACTAGTGAAATCCAATTTTTCGTTAGAAAGAAGAGTAAAGACCATTGAGTCATATTATGTCATGTTAAATTTTTGAGAATTATTGTGATATCATATTTTTTGAAATTACTTTTGTTAGTCGTTAGTTGTTTGGTTATTCTTTGTGTTGACCTGTTGACTAAATGGTGCAGTATATGAAGTATTCGAGAGGATGGCATACTATGGAATTTCATCCAACCTCCTCGTGTACTTGACCACGAAGCTTCACCAAGGCACGGTCCAATCGGCCAACAACGTCACCGATTGGGTCGGCACCAGTTGGATCACTCCCATTCTCGGCGCGTACATCGCGGACGCCCATCTCGGCCGTTATTGGACCTTCGTCATTGGGTCGGGCATCTATCTCGCGGTACGTGTTATACAACATTGCCCCAAAGCATATGATCCCATACAGACTCGTCGTCACCTCAACGTGTGAAAATCATGCTGAGCTAGCCTAGAAAAGCATGCGACTCAAGTTGGGTCGATCCTATTTAGTTAATAGTCAAGCTCAAACCCACTCAATCGCTTTGAGATCGGCTCGAGCTTGAATTCATATTCTTAAAATACAATGGGGGCTTTCTTAAAACTTTAACATTTAGCTATTCATAATAGTCGCATGTGTATGCGCATGCAGTTAAAAACGTCTGAATTAAGCCTTCGGGCAATTAGTATTGTAAACTCGAGCTCGACCCCGTCAAGTACACGCGAATGATGGGAAATGCTCGACTTTTTCCCGACACCAAAAAGTTGAAATTTTGACCGGGACACACGTGGAGGATGCCCAATGCTTCCAATTATCCGGCACAAAAGATAAATAATGAGTAATTTAGTAATAAAGACAAAATATGATTAGCTAGAGAATACTTAAGTCTATGGATTAAATTTAAAAACCCAGTAAGAAATGTATTACTTTGGTACATTGTAAAAAATTACTAACAGTGAGTTTGATAGTACTACTAACAACTGTTCTAAAAACTTAAGTTAGTAATTGAAAGCGTGGTTTAATATTTAATTGTTCTAACACTAATTACCGAATTAATGTTGCTTATTATCATCTTTCAAGACACATATAATTTGGAGAAAGCATCTTATCTTATACACCAATGAGAATTGAAATTTTCTTTATTTAACACATTTATATAATCACTTAACTGAAATGCAATTCTGACCAAAAATAATATAAAATGAAATGCGATCGACTTGTTCATTCTGAAAACGATACTTTTTTTGCCACGGGTGAGATGATGCAAGGCATGTTGGTGTTGACCCTGGCCGTCTCGCTTCGTGGACTCAAGCCGCCTCCATGCTCGGCACTCGATGCCAGCAATTGCAAGAAGGCCTCCCTGCTGCAACTCGCCGTCTTCTACGGTGGGCTATACACGCTGGTGGTTGGGGCCAGCATGTCACGCCCCAAACCTCGAGCGTGCCAACATCCCACCATGGTCATTCAAATGCGACGTTCCCAAGTTAAGTCGCCGACCCAATCAATTCTTTAATGCACATGCGGAAGCATATTATAAAACCCCTGACAATGAAATATGGGATAGACAAGCAAGAATCAAAACCACAACATCACACTTTTAAAATTTAACAGAATTACAAACAAAGGTCTACGACCAAAAGTCTACAGAAGACTGGCTCTTAAAAATGAACTGTCCTACGACCTACAAGTCGGACACGTTCTCCAATCCTTATGACTTCACCTCCGCAACTCCTCAAAGCCAACCAAAGCTATCTGGACGCTCCGTCCACCAGGGACCTGAAATTTTAATCCCACAACCGGGATGAGACTTTGTCTCAGCAAGTTCAACCCCCTAAACCCCTATTAGAAAGAAAATACGCCCCGGGTGGCCTAGCCACAACATCAAGAAGACTTACCTCGCATTAGTCTTCATCTGCAGGTTAGCACAGTTTATATAATTCAACCACGTGCAATTATGATAACCAAACAACTATGGCACAATCACATTATCAGAACAATTCAACCACTTGGATCGTCTCAGCGATCAATCGACTCGGCCGATTACATGTCATTCTAGCAAATCAATCACTGCCTCCAATCATGACCTTATAGGAAGGTTTAACAATCAGTGGCAATCATGGCCCCACTCGGCACAATTAGAATCAGTGGCATCACGGCCCCACTCAGCACAACCTTTGAAAGGTGGTAGATCCCGGCCTGATGGGCACGACCTCTAAAAGGTGGTAAATCACGGCTCGGTTGGGCGCGACCTTTATCAGGTGACAATTCATGGCCCCACTGGGCGTGACCTTTATCAGGTGGTAAATCACGGCCTCACTAGGCACGACCTCTAATAGGTGGTAAATCACGGCCCGGTTGGGCGCGACCTTTATCAGGTGGCAATTCACAGCCTCACTGGGCACGACCCCTAATAGGTGGTAATTCATGGTCTCACTGGGCACGACCTCTAATAGGTGGTAAATCACGGCCAATCTCCCATTAATTTCCACTCTTAGGATTTTATAAAGAATCCATATTTATCACAATCATACTCAAATCGCCACAACCAATCATCAATTTCAAATTCTAAATGCACAGCAGCGATCGGCACGAAATTCTAAGAGAATAAGGTCCCAACGAAATTTTCGAAGTTTAATAAATAATTAAATTTATTCCGAAAATTAATTAAATAATAATATCCATATCTTTCATGATCCACACTCAATTTATAATATCCAATCGTCAATTTCAAAATCTGACTACACAGTAGCGACCGGCACGAAATTCTGAGAATTTCGGGTCCCGATAAAATATTCGGAATTTAATAAATAATTAAATTTATTCCGAAAATAATTAAATAATAATATTTTAATAATTTCGAATAATAAAATATTATTAAATTATTAAACAATTTCGAAATATTTATATAATCCCAAAAGTAATTCATTTATGTCAAATCACCATTATACTAATATAAACATCAATTTAACCTTAACTAAACATACTTTAAGTTAAACCAACCTCTTAATCTAATTCACAATTAAATAAACTAAACTAACCACCTAAGCTTAACTAACTTAAGCTAAGCACACCTAAAGCATAATTAAACCTCTAATTGAGATTTAGTGAGTTAAACTCACCGGATTAGCGAGCCAAGCGGACCAAAACAACTATCTCTGATCTCTAATCGATTTTTAATTGTGCCGTAATGACCTTTGCAGATTAGCTCGGTCGAAAGGTCACTTCCTGGTCAAATTCTCGAGTCTGATGCATTGGAAACTCTTAACAGCTTCACCCGATAGACTAGTTTTCACATGAGTAGTCGACTCAAGGAAAAGAACTATATGCGTGCCAACTGAGATAGCTAGTATAAGCACTTAGAGGGGGGTGAATAGGTGCAAAAATAATTTCTCGAGATACGGAAGCGATTCTAGGCAGACGATAGAAAGGGAGTTCTCTTTTGATTAACAAAATGAAGTACGATCAAAGTAAAGTAAAGAGTAGGGAAGAGAAAATTGAACACAAGGTTTATAGTGGTTCGGTTTATTCCAAGCCTACGTCCACTCTTCCGCATTGACAGCCCACCGGCTGGATTTCACTATGAACAAAAGAGAAGTTACAGCACAGCTTTTCCTTGATTCCACAGTGTAGATGTTCTACCACACTTCCTCAAGGTTTCTCACAAATATAGACTCTCTTTTACTTACAAGATTTCGCTCAAAGGAATTGACTAAACAACAAGGAGTTTTAGACTTTGGAATTTTTCTATCGCGCACACTCTCGAACAACTTAGAACGTCTTCCTTATATACTCCTTCATGCCATCATACCCGTTGGCACTTACCAAAGGAATTCCTCCAATCTACTCGTTGGACGGAATCAATTAGGAAGATCATTCGAGCTATTAAAGGAACATGTCGATAGCTCATCAATCCTGTTCGCCCATACAATCAGGATCTCGGTTTCCATAAGTAGAACATTCCAAGAATATTTTGCCAATCATCGGATCCTCAGTCTTCGAATCAATCTCGATCAATCAAAGGATTCCGTTATGTCATATCCAGCCAAGAGATCTTCTCCAGTCGATAAGATCACATCCTTAATGAAACATCCAGTTCTGGATAGCCTTTCTTCAACGGATTAAAGACTGTTAATGGGAATAGACTTTGAGTCTTGAGTCTGGCTGTCCGGAGGTCTTAAGACTTTAAATAGCAGAGTCTGCAAACCTTCAGACTAGACTGATGGAAACGTTTTGTTAGCTTCAAAACACTTCAAGAAGATTTCTCCAACAATCTCCCCCTTTTTTATGGTGATAAAACTTTCCTGCAGATTTGGACAACTTTGACCTGCAAAACATTTCTCAAACACATATGCATATCTTATAGAGATAAATGGCTAAATGAATAACACTAGAATCTACAACCACAAAAAATAGGTTAATATAGTATGCGATAAAGCCATCCATAAGATATCAATAATAATTAATATAAACGGTAAGTCCAAGTCAAGTTCGGTTCTCATCCGGACACAAAATAAAGTCAAACAAAGTTAAACAATCCAATCCAAACGATTAAAAGTTCAAAGTTTGATTCAAATCTTGCATCTCTCCCTCTTTTTATCAGCATTAAAAAGGTTGAGATGAAAATGGAATAAAGTCAAGATTGCTTGGGAACGTGAACAAGCTGGAAATCTCCTATAGACTGAACGATGCCTTCCAGCCTTTTCAAGTCTTCTTTCAGTTGTGCAACCTCCTCACCCTTGGCATTGGCCTGAATTTGAACAGAGAGGGCTTGGATCTGATCATTCAATGAACCTGAAGAAGCTTGACCTGCATTTTGCAAGTTTTGAACCTCGCATCCCAGAGCATAAATTTGACCTCGCATCTCCAAGAGAATATCCATAATTCTGCGAAAATCTGCTGCATTATCAGTCTGAGTATTTGCTTCGGCATGATCTGATGGAGTAAATGCAAACGATAGTAGATCAGCATAATCACACAGATTTGGCGATGAAACATCATGACCTTCTTCAGGAAATTGAGAGGCATAAATGTCCTCTGGATCTGCTGGAGAGCGACTGACTCCCTCACTTGCAGCAGGATATGAGGACTTTCCTCTTTTCTGTTGATCTCCCCCTGTTTTCATGCCTTCAGGTGGAGAAGAATGTCTCTCAGGTTCTCCTTCTTCTTGATCTCTTTTCTCTTCTTCTTCTTTCTCAACTCTTTCCTTTTCAGCATCTCTTTCTTCTTCTCCCTTCGCCTCTGCTTCTTTAGTCCTCTGTTCTGATTCTCTCTCCGGAACAGAACGACTCAGATTCTTCAAAGCCATTGCAGAAATGGTGATGTTTTCATCATTATCATCTTCATCTTCAATAATGAGAGCTCTTCTTTTCTTGGATGAAGCAACCAAGGGCTCCTTCCCTTTCCTTTTTGATGAAGAAGAGGTTTGATGAGGTTTGACTGGAGTCTTCTCCTTGAATTTCTCCAATGCCCTGCTTAGTTCCTTTAAACGCATTTTGGTCACCATTTTCAGTCCTACCACCATATGATCGCACGATCGAGCACAAAGAATTTGCGGAGGCTGAATATTCAGATGTCTGAATAACTTCGTCACAAGACCTGGATAAGGAAGTTGACCTCTGTCTTTCACCACTGCTCTATACATGTGGAACATAACAGTGTGAGGAAGAGAAAACCTTTTCCCAGTGATGATGGCATACATCATCTTTGCCTCTGAACTTGAAACATCAGTCTTGGAAGTTGATTTCAGTCTGAGGCAATTGATCACAATCTTGTGAAGCAAAATGTTGAACGCACTCATCCTTAAGTAGGAAATATTTTCCTCTGTTCTCCTGTCCTTAACAAGTTCCAATGTAGCACGAGCAATAGAAACTTTGATCGGTTGATATCTTCCTCTCTCAACCCTTAACACATCTGCCAGCATATCCATATCCATATTTACTACAAAGTCTTGATCTTTGACACTGAAAGAGAATCTATTCACATCCAGAAAACTAAGATTCAAATAGAAATAAGCAGTTAATTCAGCATAAGCTTCTGTGGTGTCAGAACAGAACTTTTCAAGTTGAAGATAACCGAACTTTTCCCTCAAGTTCACATTCACAGCATCCAGAAAATCAAAATCCACACTCCTAGGGTTTATCACCCCACGCTTCAGCAATTTTGAGTATAGATCCTTCTGTTCCTTCGATCTGAACAACTCTCCCCTTTTTCCTTGATTTTCCACCGCAACACCCATTTTAGGTTGAAATTGGATGTACAATTTGTCATCATCATTCCCATCTATCGGATTAACTCCCCAATCACGAGGATCACTTGGGATATTCGCAAGGGTTTCTTCTGCCACCCCTTTACGAGCAATTCCCAAACTTTCCATTTTTTGCAAAAAGATATATTCGTTTCCATATCCTTTGTCCTTAAGAAAATCATCAACATAGTTCAAAGGAGTACCAGTCCCTTTTAAAGCACGATACAGCTTATAAATAAATGCGGGCTTTTGAACTCTTATAGGATCTGCGTCTTCAATGATTTCTTCCTCTTGTTGATGATCAACACCTTGAGGACTAGATGGAGGAGAATGACGCTGCTGAGAATGTTGTGGGCTCTGCTGCTGATTTAGAGACACTTCTTCTTCGGTGAGATCGAAGTGCGTAGGCCCCTCACTCATTTGCCGTGGTCCCCTGCTTGCGATTCTCGAAGACTTTCTTTAAGACGACATCTTTCTCAGTTTTTGGAAGATTCCTTGCTTGAATTTCCTAAGAAAGATGACAACTTTTTCGAAGATTAAACAATGGAAGAAAACAAGAATGGAAGATCGATGCTTTCTTAGGGTTTTTGGAGAGTAAAAGCGAAGAAGAACCAACAGTGCATAATCGGTTAAAAAGAGAGGTATACGGAATGTCATAAAGGAAAATAAAAAGATGCATTTTCAAAATAACTACCTTTTTCGAGAAAATAGTCATTTCAAAAATAACTTCTTTTTCGAAAAGGAAACGTTGCAATAATTTCGTCGATAAAGATATCGAAAATAAAACACAGTTGATGATCGTACCTTTTCAAGATGAGATTCGAGAGAGAGAGAGAACAACTTACAGTCAAAGTCTTGTTTGTCTGAGTCTGAGAGTCTCTAGACTTTGATTTCCTCATACCTCAAAATGTTGAGTCTGGAACGGATGGTTTCAAATTGATTTTTCTCCAAAGGCTTTGTGAATATATCCGCCAATTGATTCTTTGAATCAACAAACTGAATTAAAACTTCTCCATTTTGAACATGATCTCTAATGAAGTGATGTCGAATCTCTATATGCTTTGCTCTTGAGTGGAGAATTGGATTTTTGGTAAGGTTGATTGCACTGGTGTTGTCGCAATTAATCTCCGTGCAAGAATCTTCAATTCCAAAGTCTCTTAGCTGTTGTTTTATCCACAGAATTTGTGAACAACAACTTCCGAAAGCTACATACTCTGCTTCTGTTGTAGAGAGAGCTCCTGTACTCTGCTTCCTTGAAAACCAAGACATTGTCCTGCCTCCAAGTAGTTGACAGGTACCTGAGGTGCTCTTTCTATCAACTCTGCATCCGGCTAAGTCTGCGTCTGAGTATCCAAGAAGAGTAAAGTCTCCTATTTTAGGATACCAAAGACCGATGCTTGAAGTTGAGGCAATGTATTTGATAATACGCTTTGCAGCATTTAAATGAGATTCTTTAGGGTCTGCTTGAAATCTGGTACAAATGCAAACACTAAACAAAATGTCAGGTCTAGAAGTAGTAAGATAAAGAAGTGAACCGATGATACTCCTGTATAACTTTTGGTCGACTTTCTTTCCTCCTTCATCTTTGTCTATCTTCAAGGAACTTGACATTGGTATATCAGCCTTTTTGCAATTGTCTAGTCCAAACTTTTTGACAAGATCATTTGCATACTTTTCTTGATGAATAAAGGTTCCTTCCTTTAGATGTTTTACTTGAAGCCCGAGAAAGAAGGTTAACTCACCCATCATGCTCATTTCAAATTCATCCCGCATAGTCTTAGAGAATTTCTTGCACTGAGACTTTCATTAGAGGATCCAAAAATAATATCATCGACATATATTTGAACAAGCAGAAAACTCTTGCTTTCTCTTTTAATAAAAAAGAGCAGTGTCTACTTTACCTTTAACAAAACCATTTTGAATTAAAAACTTACTCGATCATCGTACCAAGCTCGAGGTGCTTGTTTTAAGCCATATAAGGCCTTTTGAGTCTAAATATTGAGTCTGGTTTCCTTGGGTCTTCAAACCCGGTGGTTGTTCCACATAAACTTCTTCATGGATGAATCCATTTAGGAAGGCACTTTTGACATCCATTTGGAATAACCTGAAATTTTTATGACAAGCAAATGCAAGTAATAAACGAATTGCTTCTAACCTTGCTACCGGTGCGTAAGTCTCGTCATAGTCTATCCCTTCTTCTTGCGTGTATCCCTTGGCCACGAGTCTTGCCTTGTTTCTTATGACTTTTCCTTTCTCGTTCATCTTGTTCCTGAAAACCCATTTAGCTCCAACAATTGATTTACCTTTTGGCTTAGGAGTCAACTCCCAGATATCATTAATTATGAATTGTATAAGTTCTTCTTACATAGCTTCAATCCAGCTTTCATCGGATAAAGCTTCATCTATGCTTTTGGGTTCTATTTCAGAAATAAGAGCCACAGCACTAGACTCTTCGCGCCTTTTGGATCTTGTGCGAATTCTTTCATTGATGTTACCAATAATAAGATCTTTGGGATGACTGGACTTATGTTTCCAGTTGCTGGTTAATTTGTCAGATTGATGGTCACTTCCTTCACTTGAATCTTCAACAGTCACTTGTTGCTAGTCCTTCAAAGTTTGAGCTGTTTCCTGAGATTTAGACTTTGTAAAGTCTAGAGCAGGTTCAGTCTGTTCAAGATGAGTCTGAATAGATTCATTTTGCATAGAATCTTGGAATTTGACATTCATTGATTCTTCCACTGTTTGAGTCTTCTTGTTATAGACTCTGTACGCTTTGCTTGTGGTTGAATATCCAAGGAAGATGCCTTCATATGACTTTTCTTCAAACTTATCAACTCGATCATTTGCATTTTTCAGTATGAAACATTTGCATCCGAATACATGAAAATATGAAACAATAGGCTTCTTTTCTTTGAATAGTTCATAGGGGTTTTCTAGAATAGGCCTTAGAAAAATCTATTGATAATATAACATGATGTTGAAACTTGCTTCAGCCCAAAATCGTGAAGAGATATTGCTTTCAATTAAAAGAGTTCTAGCCATTTCTTGAAGAGATCTATTCTTCCTTTCCACAACTCCGTTTTGCTCTGGAGTATATGGAGAGGAGAACAAGTGCTGAAAGCCAGATTCATCACAAAATTTTGTAAAGTCTTGATTTTTAAATTCACCTCTATGGTTTGTTTTTATACTTGAAATAACATACCCCTTTTCATTTTGAATCTTCTTAGCAAATTTTTCAAAGTAAGAGAAAGTTTCACACTTACTTGTCAAGAAATATACCCAAGTAAATCGTGAGTAGTCATCCACAATTACTAGGCAATATTTTTTACCTCCAATGCTCTGTGTTCTGGTTGGTCCAAAGAGATCCATATGCAAAAGCTGCAGTACACGGTTAGTGGAAACTTGATTTATTAGTTTAAAGGAATTTCTTACCTGTTTTCCCAATATACATGGTGTACATAGGTCAGACTTTTGGTATGATAAATTGGGTAGACCACGAACAAGCTTCTTTGCTGAGATTTTGGCTATCTGCTTCATGTTAATGTGCCCAAGCTTTCTGTGCCATAAGCTTGCTTCATTTTGGATTGAGATTAGACATTGCGATTCATCTGGTTTCACGTCCAAGAGGTAGATATTTCCATGTCTTCGACCCATAAATGACTGAGTAGAGTCTTTACTGGTTCCTGAACAAATACCCTCTTGGAAGTAGATTCTGAAACCGGCATCACACAGCTGACTGACACTGAGCAGATTGTAGTTGAGTCCTTCAACTAAATAAACATTGCTTATTGTGAGGTTCCCAATATTTACAGTTCCAAATCCCACAATTTTTCTTTTGCTGTTTCCTCCAAATGAGACTTTTCTACCATTTACTTGTACAAGTTTTATGAAACAATTTGAATCTCCTGTCATATGTCTTGAGCATCCACTATCCAGATACCATTTTACCTTTTTCTTGATAGTGACCTGCATTTAAAAAAGAAACTCAAAATTTCTTTGGTACCCATCTTTTCTTGGGTCCATTCGTGTTAATATGATATGCAGTTTTTGCCCATACTTTATTGACAGGTTTCCAAACCATAGGACATTCTTTTTCAAAATGATCTGCACTATTGCACTTTGAACATTTGAGAGCATTACGACCTACTGCTTTTACAAAGGTCCTTTTAAAATGATTTTTGTAAGCATCTCTTGTGGGTCTTTGTTTGATTCTTTCCTTCACTTTAGGAAAATCAATTAAAGGAATGGTTTCTGCAGTCATTCCCAAACCAGATTTATTGAAATAAGGTCTTTGAACAGAAAGTATTTTCTCTAGTTTCTCAGATCCTATAGAAAATCTTTTGGAAATATTTGAGATATCATTTTTCAAGAATGCATTTTCTTTAGAAAGATTATCTTCACTTTCTCTAAGAGAAGAAACATTCATATTTAAACATTTCACATTTTCTTTCAAAACATTTTCTTGTTGTTTTAAGGCAGAATTTTCCTTTTTGAGTTCGGAAATCTTTTTAAGAGAAGTCTTAAGACTGAAACACAACTCATCAATGTATTTAGAAACTTTAATAGGGATTTTGAAGTTACTCACCTCAAATTCACTGTATGAATCTAAGTCTGTCTCGGAGTTTGAATCTGAATCTGATTATGCCATTAGACATATATTGGCATAATCATAATCACTTTCTTCACATTCTGTATCACTCCAGGTTTCTGCTTTAAGAGCCTTTCGATACTTTTTAGCTTTTCCTTTCTTCTTCCTCAGAAGAGGACAGTTGGGTCTGATGTGTCCATTTTTCTTACATTCAAAGTAGACTACATCTTTATTTGATTCATCATCTTCAACAGACTTAGTCTGCTGATTTTGATAACTTTGTTTCTTTGGATTGAATCTTCTTCCTTTTCTGTTAAGCTTTCTGAATCTTCTTATCATGAGAGCAAGCTCCTCATCGTCCATATCGTCTTTAGAATCTGCAACATCAGAATCATTATTGGATTTTAATGCAATGGATTTCTTACCTTTAGGGTCTTCATCTTCATTGATTCGTTCCATTTCATAAGACTGAAGAGTTCCAACCAACTCATCAATAGATAGTGACATAATTCTTTGGGTTTCTCTGATTGAGGTCTTTATGTGATTCCAATCCTTAGAGAGTCCACGCAGTAGCTTGTTTACTTTCATGGGATCAGAAATTGGTTGACCTTGATTTTCAAGACCATTCACGATTTCTGTAAAACGACTAAACATGTCAGTTATAGATTCTTCCGATTTCATTCTGAAGGCTTCGTATTGACCGAGAAGAATGTTGATTCTAGTCTCTTTCACTCGATCAGTTCCTTCATAAGTAATGTGTAATCTATCCCAGACTTCTTTAGCTGTAGTACAAGAAGATATTCTGTTATATTCAGTAGGTGATAAAGCACAATATAAAGAATAAATTGCTTTTGCGTCAAGAGTTTGTCTCTTGATTATCTCTTCTTGAGTCATTCCGCTAGCCTCAACAGTATCTTTTCCTCTTTCTGAGACAGGTGCAGCTTTAGGAATAATTCCTTTTTCTACAACGTCCCATTCTAGAGGATCCTTTGATCTTAGAAACGCCTTCATCATGTTTTTTCATATGTTGTAATCCTTTCCATCAAAGTAAGGCGGTCTGGTATTGCTTTGCCCTTCTACCAACCCTGGAGCCAACATACTAGCCATGGATCTTTAACTCTGAAGCAAAACACTTCAAACAAAGTGAGTACACGAGCTCTAATACCAATTGAGATAGCTAGTATAAGCACCTAGAAGGGGGTGAATAGGTGCAAAAATAATTTCTCTAGATATGGAAGCAATTCTAGGCAGACGATAGAAAGGGAGTTCTCTTTTGATTAACAAAATGAAGTACGATCAAAGTAAAGTAAAGAGTAGGGAAGAGAAAATTGAACACAAGGTTTATAGTAGTTCGGCTTATTCCAAGCCTACGTCCACTCTTCCGCACTGACAGCCCACCGGCTGGATTTCACTATGAACAAAAGAGAAGTTACAGCACAGCTTTTCCTTGATTCCATAGTGTAGATGTTCTACCACACTTCCTCAAGGTTTCTCACAAATACAGACTCTCTTTTGCTTACAAGATTTCGCTCAAAGGAATTGACTAAACAATAAGGAGCTTCAGACTTTGGAATTCTTCTATCGCGCACACTCTCGAACAACTTAGAACGTCTTCCTTATATACTCCTTCATGCCATCATACCCGTAGGCACTTACCAAAGGAATTCCTCCAATCTACCCGTTGGATGGAATCAATTAGGAAGATCATTCGAGCTATTAAAGGAACATGTCAATAGCCATCAATCTTGTTCGCCCATACAATCAGGATCTCGGTTTCCATAAGTAGAACCTTCCAAGAATATTTTGCCAATCATCGGATCCTTAGTCTTCGAATCAATCTCGATCAATCAAAGGATTCCGTTATGTCATATCCAGCCGAGAGATCTTCTCCAGTCAATAAGGTCACATCTTTAATGAAATATCCAGTTCTGGATAGCCTTTCTTCAACGGATTAGAGACTGTCAATGGGAATAGACTTTGAGTCTTGAGTTTGGCTGTCCGGAGGTCTTAAGACTTTAAATAGCGAGTGCAAACCTTCGGACTAGGGCGATGTAAACGTTTTGTCGAGCTTCAAAACACTTCAAGAAGATTTCTCCAACACCAACGAAATACCCGTCTCAATTTATTGAAAATAGAATTGGAAAAAATCGAGATGTCACAACTCTTCCCCTCTTATAAAAATTTCGTCCTCAAAATTTAAACCTTTACCAATTCTTAAATCAAAAGGTGGGGGTACAGTCGTCTCATATAATCTTCTCTTTCTTAAGTTGCTCCTTCTGTACCAATGCTACCAGATCACTGCTATCTTGCCCAAACCACTTCGGATCCACAATACTAAACGCTTGCCCACTTAAAATTCCAAAGGTCTTCAACACAAAATCTGTGAAACTAAACTAGCAATTCCTAGTGGTCTCAAGATTGTCTCTGCTAATTGCAACTGAATCACTGATTTCTGAACCAACTTTGGACCTGGAATTTTCTAATCTCTGATATCATCTCAACGACTGAAGTTCTAAACACTCTGCTCTACATTAACTAAAAAGAAACTATCTTGATCTGCTGAAACTGGGAATCTCTAGTCAAGATCTAATATAACTCTGACACTGATTTTGGCAACTGTAATCACTAACTACTATACTGACCATGGCCTGTGATCTTTCTTTCCCTAACTTCATCTCAGCAATTGAAATTCTGCCCTCTCTGCTATGCACCCCTTAAGAAAGAACCATCTGAAAGCTCTGCCAACTTGGAACATCTGATCTCGATTTGAAATAAAATTCATCCCTGGCACTCCATGCAGATAAATTATATGATATACACACACTTCGGTATACCTATTCTAATCGAGATCATTTCGTGCTGCACTAAGGCGAGCTGACTCTGTTCATCTGTCGACCACAACCCCAAAAGGAATCAATGCTCTTCCCGACTCCTTAATAACCTATCAAAACATTCCATCATGCTACACTTCCATTCCCACACAGGACTCTCTCACGTGCTCGAAAAAGCTTTCCTGGCTTACACTACCAAATTCTCACTTATTGATACATCCAATATTTACAACTTGTCTGGCGATATCTATCTTCATACCGATCTACCAATCCCGATGATGTAGGTTCCGACTCATCTTCATACTGTCTAGACAACGCTGAAGTTGCTATGATGAGCTTCCCATAATATCTCTTCTTTGATCTCTGCATCGTCAATTACACACAATCGTCCTCAGAACCTTAGCGTTCTGTTTTCAGAAATCTGAGAATCAACCACTCTTATCTGCATTCTCTTATAGAGTCTTCTGAATTTCTGAATCTGTCCGCTGAAGCATTTTGATTCTGATCTTAACTTTCGGCTCAATTCTAAGGGTGGTCATAAAATTCAAAAGGTGGCCTACCTTAGATTTGAAAACCGAATTTCGAACTTTCTTAATTAAGATCCAATCCTTGAGTACCAACTGTGCAACTAAGGACTCTCGACTCAGTGCATATGTAACTTTGCTCACCTTTCCAGAGTGATACGAAATATCATTGTTATAATCCCTAAGGAGTTCCATCCAGCGACGTTGTCTCATATTCAACTTCTTTTGAGAGAATACGTACTTAAGACTTTAATAGTCATTGACGATATGAAATATTCCTCCGTACTGATAGTGCCTCTAAATTTCCAAACAAACATAACTACTACAAGTTCTACGATGTGCGTCAAATAATTTAACTCACGAGATCTCAACTGACGGGACGTGTATGCAACAACCCTATCATGCTATATCAACATGGAACCCCATCCTTTAAACGACGCATCACTACAAATCTCATAACTTTGAAGACCAGATGGAATAGTCAGCACAGGTGCGGTAGTCAGCTTCTGCTTAAGCTCTTGAACATTACTCTCGCACTTATCTGACCACACAAACCTTTCTTCCTTCTTCAACAGTCTCGTCATCGGCGATGCTAACACTAAAAACCCTTCTACAAACCATCTGTAATACCCTGCTAAACCCCATAAACTTCTGATCTCTATCACTGAAGTCAATCTCGGCCAACTGCTAACTCCTTCAATCTTGGACGGGGTCTACGGAGATTTCTTCGCCTAAAATCACGTGACCTAGGAGCGCGACACGAGTCATCCAAAACTCACACTTGCTAAACTTAGCATAAAATTGAAGAGTCCTCAAGGTCTGAAGTACCATCCCCAAATGTCTCTCGTGCTCCTTAGCACTCTTTGAGCACACCAGGATAACTTCAATGAACACGAGCACGACTGATTCAAGTACCCTTAAACATTATGCTCATTAGATCCAAACAAATAACTATGGTGTCCATCAAATCACACGGTACTACAATGAACTCATAACTGCCGTATTGAGTGCGAGATGCTAACTTCGGTATGCCTTTCTTCCTAATCCTCAACTAATGATACCTTGACCTCAAGTCGATCTTGAAGAATATCGATGCACAACCACAACGAACCACATTTCTCCTTCATGAACAGAACTGGTGCTCTCCAAGGTTATGCATTGGAACATATGAATCCCCTATTCAACAATTCCTGTATCTGCACATTCAGTTCTTTTAACTCGAGTAACACCATTCGATAAGGAGTCTTAGGGATCGACTCTGTTCTGAGTGCTAATTCAATCACGCACTCTATTTCTCTTTCTGACAGCAGACTTGGCTTCCTAAAACACCTCAGAAAACTTCTGTACCACGGTTATGTTCTCCATATCCGACTCTTTAACTGATGCATCCATTACAACTGCCATGTAGATTTGATAACCAATAACTAGAACCAAGTCATCTTCAGTGACAAATAACAAGGATTGAAGTTCCTCTTCGACTTTCAGTGATTCAAAACTTTCGCACGCTAATTGAACCAACTGAATTATATTACTACCACGATTCAAAACAACAGAAAGCTTCTTGAGCCGAATCTTTTTATAAATGACTTTCAAGTCATACTTAAGCAAATCCTTCAAGTACAACTATAGTCAAAGATCCCTCTTTCTATTACTTTATTACCATAACGAAAATCCTACAACCTTCCCTGAAAAATTTTGTTGCACTACTCTGATGAGAACATATCAAAAACATTCTTCCCTTGATCGATGCTTGGTTGACCCACTCATGCTCTTCCAGCCATCCTAGTGGCGTCCTATCTGCAGTAACAGTGCTTACGCTCTCCTGAACTTACACGGACAATTCCTAACCTGATGGCTGTGCTGGCCATATTCAAATCATGCTCTCTTTTTACTCTGACACCAGGTTGACTCATGCCTCCTTTCCACAAACTCGGCACACAATCAGTGAGTCATCTACCTCCCATCAAGTGACATCATGCACCCTTCCTTGCACTGGGGTCCATTCCAAGTACCCCACTGAACATCCTGAAGCAGGCTTCCTCTGTTCTTTTCTATCGATGGCGGTGTCAGGAACAGCTGTGATTCCATCAATCTATGACAATCTTTGATCAAATGGCTGTACTGGCAACCCTTGTAACAAGTCATTTCTCTCTTACAGTATGAAACAAATCCTTGTCTTTTCTTACAGACACGACACACATCGATCAAGTTGAACACTGACTTTCCAATTCTACCCTTCCGGTTGGGTGAAACAGGGCATCTTTCTTCTAACGTTGGCCTTTCTCCCCAATTGATTTCCATCCTTGTCTAAACCGAACTTTGACTTAGATACGGTAGCTTGATCCTCGATCACAACTCCAGATTGGGCCTCAACAGGCATGGAACCAACAACGGTCACACCAGCAGCAACAGTAGAAACAACGGCAACAGCGGTGGCTCGGTCCTGAACTTACTGACCCAACAAGCTTCCATGGAACACTAGCGCCTTAACGATCCCATCAAACCTAGGATCACTTTGTGCTGCTACACTCTCAGTATCGACTTGCGGCGGTACCCTCACACTCGCGCTGGTCTAAACTTACGCTCTACCTCGGGTGCCAACTCTTGTCAGCATCCTACCCCGAGGTATAGGTTCTACTGACCTCCTCCAAGGAGTTCTCCACTCTTGGTCACTCATCCTACGGGCTCTTTATAGATACACATTTTTCGATTCCAACATCAGGTTGGAATTTGACTGACTCCACAAACAAGCTACCAATCAGCTATCACTCACATGCATCAGCATATTAAAAGCATTTCCTATTAACTATCCCATGACTCATCGCACCTTATCACTCCATACACAAACCACACTCTGATACCACTTAAACGAGAATGTCACGCCCCGAACCTCGAGCGCGCCAACATCCCACCATGGTCATTCAAATGCAACGTTCCCATGTTAAGTCGCCGACCCAATCAATTCTTTAATGCACATGCGAAAGCATATTATAAAACCCCTGACAATGAAATACGGGATAGACAAGCAGGAATCAAAACCACAACATCACACTTTTATAATTCAACAGAATTACAAACAGAGGTCTACGACCAAAAGTCTACGGAAGATGGGCTCTTAAAAAGGAACTGTTCTACGACCTACAAGTTGGACACGTTCTCCAATCCTTATGACTTCACCTTCGCAACTCTTCAAGGCCAACCAAAGCTATCTGGCCGCTCCGTCCACTAGGGACCTAAAATTTTAATCCCACAACCGAGATGAGACTTTGTCTCAGCAAGTTCAACCCCCTTAAACCCCTATTAGAAAGAAAATTCGCCCCGGGTGTCCTAGCCACAACATCAAGAAGACTTACCTCGCATTAGTCTTCATCTGCAGGTTAGCACAATTTATATAATTCAACCACGTGCAATTATGATAACCAAACAACTATGATGCAATCACATTATCAGAACAATTCAACCACTTGGATCGTCTTAGCGATCAATCGACTCATTCGATTACATGTCATTCTAGCAAATCAATCACTGCCTCCAATCACGACCTTATAGGAAGGTTTAACAACCAGTGGCAATCACGGCCCCACTCGGCACAATTAGAATCAATGGCATCATGGCCCCACTCGGTACAACCTTTAAAAGGTGGTAGATCCCGGCCCGATGGGCACGACCTCTAAAAGGTGGTAAATTACAGCTCAATTGGGCGCGACCTTTATCAGGTGGCAATTCACGGCCCCATTGGGCGTGACCTTTATCAGGTGGCAAATCTCGGCCTCACTGGGCACAACCTCTAATAGGTGGTAAATCACGGCCCGGTTGGGTGCGACCTTTATCAGGTAGCAATTCACGGCCTCACTGGGCACAACTCCTAATAGGTGGTAATTCACGGCCTCACTGGGCACAACCCCTAATAGGTGGTAATTCACGGCCTCACTGGGCATGACCTCTAATAGGTGGTAAATTACGGCCAATTTCCCATTAATTTCCACACTTAGGATTTTATAAAGAATCCCTATTTATCGCAATCAGACTCAATTTGCCACAACCAATCATCAATTTCAAATTCTAAATGCACAGCAGCAATCGGCACGGAATTCTAAGAGAATAAGGTCCCAACAAAATTTTCGAAGTTTAATAAATAATTAAATTTATTCATAAAATTAATTAAATAATAACATATATATCTTTCATGATCCACACTCAATTTATAATATCCAATCGTCAATTTCAAAATCTGACTACACAGCAACGACCGGCACGAAATTCGAGAATTTAGGGTCCTGACAAAATTTTCGGAATTTAATAAGTAATTAAATTTATTCTGAAAATAATTAAATAATAATATTTTAATAATTTCGAATAATAAAATATTATTAAATTATTTAAAATTTTTGAAATATTTATTTAATCCAAAAGTATTTCATTTATGTCAAATCACCATTATACTAACATAAACATTAATTTAACCTTAACCAACATACTTTAAGTTAAACCAACCTCTTAATCTAATTCACAATTAAATAAACTAAACTAACCACCTAAGCTTAACTAACTTAAGCTAATCACACCTAAAGCATAATTAACCCTCTAATCGAGATTTAGTGAGTTAAACTCATCGGATTAGCGAGCCGAGCGGACCAAAATGACGGGGACACTGAGGGGAACAACTTTCCTCAAAGTGGTTCAAGCATTCGGGGTCGGGAATGAAATTGCTAGTACAAGTACCTAGAGGGGGGGTGAATAGGTATATAAAATATTTTTCTTTATAATCGCGCAATACTTAGATAGTTGAAGGATTTGCAACAAATGATAATCAACGTAAGACTGAGTAAAGGAAAGAGAGAATTGAACACGCGGTTTATAGTGGTTCGGCTTGATTCAAGCCTACGTCCACTCTTCTGCACTGACAACTAATTGGCTGGATTCCACTATGAACAAAGAGATGTTACAGTGTTGATCTTCCTTGATTTCTAGGTGTAGATGATCTACCACACTCGCTCAAGGTATCACCAAGTATGGACACTCTCTGTGTATACAATTTCGCTCAGAATGAATCGACTAATAATCAAGATGCTTCAGACTCTGGAATTTCTCTATCGATCACGTACTCATGTTGGAGAAATCTTTCCAGAATATTTTGAAGCTGACAAAACGTTTCTTTCAGTCTAGTCTGTGTATCTGCAGATCGTCTAGTGTAAAGTCTGAAGACTTTCTGATCACCAGACTCAAGATTCAAGACTCAAGATTCAAGACTTAAGACTCAAGACTCAAGACTATTCTCATTGACAGTCTTTCTGATCCAGTGACGAAGGAAATCTAGAGCCGAAGTATATGGTTGAGGATTTTATCCTATCGTTTGGAGAAGATCCTTTTTGGTTGGATAATCACAACGGATTCTTTTGTTCGTATCTAGATCAATTGAAGATCTGATGGTCGACGAAGTATTCTTGGAATGTTCTATTCTTGGAAACCAAGATCCTGATTGTATGGGCGAACAGGATTGATGGGCTATCGTCAGGTTCCTTTTATAGCTCGAATGATCTTTTTGATTGATTCCGTCCAACGGGTAGATTGGAGGAATTCCTTTGGTAAGTGCCAACGGTATGATGGCATAAAGGAGTATAAAAAGGAAGTCGTTCTAGTTGTTTGAGAGCGTGATTGATAGAAAAATTCCAAAGTCTGAAACTCCTTGATTATTAGTCGATACAGTCTGAGCGAAATTGTATACATAGAGAGTGTCTATACTTGGTGATACCTTGAGCGAGTGTGGTAAATCATCTACACCGAGAAATCAAGGAAGATCAACACTGTAACATCTCTTTGTTCATAGTGGAATCCAGCCAAATTGGCTGTCAGTGCAGAAGAGTGGACGTAGGCTTGGATCAAGCCGAACCACTATAAACCGTGTGTTTAATTCTCTCTTTCCTTACTCAGTCTTACGTTGATTATTACTTAACGCAAATCCTTCAACTGTCTAAGTATTGCGCAAGTATACAAAAATTATCAAGAAAAATCTTTGTATACCTATTCACCCCCCTCTAGGTACTCATTCTAGCAATATCAACTCAAACAACTAGAACGTCTTCCTTTTTATACTCCTTCATGCCATCATACCCGTTGGCACTTTCCAAAGGAATTCCTCCAATCTACCCGTTGGACGGAATCAATCAAGAAGATCATTCGGGCTATTAAAGGAACCTGACGATAGCCCATCAATCCTGTTCGCCCATACAATTAGGATCTTGGTTTCCAAGAATAGAACATTCCAAGAATACTTCGTCGACCATCGGATCTTCAATTGATCTAGATACGAACAAAAGAATCCGTTATATTTATCCAACTAAAAGATCTTCTCCAGAGGATAGGATTAAATCCTCAACCATATACTTCGGCTCTGGATTTCCTTCGTCACTGGATCAGAAAGACTGTCAATGAGAATAGTCTTGAGTCTTGAGTCTTGAGTCTTGAATCTTGAGTTTGGAGATCAGAGAGTCTTCAGACTTTAAACTAGACGATCTGCAGATATCCAGACTAGACTGATAGAAACGTTTTGTCAGCTTCAAAATATTATGGAAAGATTTCTCCAACAGGGAAGCCGGCCGAAACGGGCCAAAACCTCGCTGCAATACCCTTTTTTTTTCTTCTCTGCTCGCTGCTGGTTGAGGCTGGAAAAGGGCCAATCTAGGGCTGGTTGGAGTTGGGAATGGGCGGAGGAGCTGAACCGGACCTAGGTGGGGCTTCACGGTGGCCGGAGGCGGCGGAGGCAGTTCCGGCGATTCCTGCACGAGCTGGACAGCAGTTCGGGATGTCGGCCAAACCAGGGATGACGCGGCTGAAGGCGGAGACGCGCGGGTGGCGCTCGATGGCGTGCAGCGATGGCGACGAGTTCAGCTCCGGTTGCTTGCTGCGGCGGTGAGAGGACCTGCTGCTTCAGCTTGCTCTGGTCTTCGCACAGCAAGGGCACTGAACAGCAGAAAGAGGACAGAGGAGAGAAGCGGAGGTGCGCACGAGCTGAGTGACGGCGAGGACGGCGTGCGGCGGCGGGTCTGGCTCCGGCGGAGGCGTGCGACTTCTTCGGCTCCGCCGGTCTGCTCGGTTCCATCGAGCAGCAAGAAGAAGAAGATGGAGGAGAGAGGCGACGGGAGAGAGGGAGGGAGGAGAGAGAAGGAGAGAGAAGGAGAGGGACCACCTCATTTTCTTTTTCTTTTTCTTTAATCCAACAAAAATGGCTCACCATGACATCATCCCATGTCATCTTCCACTCACTCAAATCCTCCACAACTTCTCCAATGGTTGCACTTTCATTTTCCGCCGGGGTCCAATTCTTTTACATCCAATTTCTTCAATTTTTCATTCAATTCTCTTATAATTGAGTCCAATTAAAGTCCATAAAATTAATCTAATGTCACCACACTTCAATTCACATATCCACTTGTCTATATAATCAACTTAAGTCCCAAAAGCGCGACCAAAAGCGGCCTACTAATTTCTCGAGCTAAAATAGCCATTCTCGGATTTAATTTGCCGAATAAATCGGTTGAGTGAAAAATCCTCCGAAGATTAGTCAATGTTCCTTAAATGATTTGTGACACACTTAGACTTCCAACTTCTGAATTCGATTTCAATTCCATAGTTAATTTCACTTTGGCATGATACTAGCGCGGCTCAAATTACCGGGTAGCCTTTAAAAAATTTCATACATTTGACCTGTGGTTGATCATCTCAAGCCACAATGTACATCTTTGAAACATTGGCGACTTTCGGTTGTCGGGGTAATCTTAAGATTTCAAATACGAACATAGGGTACCCAATCGATGGAAAAGTCGGTCCAGTGCCGATCGACAAGAATTGTGCGATCTGGCGGAATCACCCACACCTGATCACATGCCTCTGTCGAGTTGACCTATCTTCGATCTCTAATCGATTTTTAATTGTGTCGTAATGACCATTGCAGATTAACTTGGTCGAAATGTCGCTTCCTGGTCAAATTCTTGAGTTTGATGCATTAAAAACTCTTAACAGCTTCACCCGATAGACTAGTTTCCACATGAGTAGTCGACTCAAGGAAAAGAACTACATGCGTGTCAACGAAATGCCTATCTCAATTTATTGAAAATAGAATTGGAAAAAATTGAGATGTCACACAGCAGGTCTTGAGCAATCCAAACGAGCTCTGTGAGCTCGACCCACAAGAGTACACTAGCAAAAGGAAATTTAAGATCGACTTGACACCAACCTTGAGATAGTAATTTGCTTCAAAATTATATTTCTTCTGTGTTCTAATCTGAAATGTTGATACATCAGATGCAATTAAAAAGGTTTCCCCAAAATGGGCGATCCTTTGGTAACACATCGAATTTATGTCTTTCGTTCTGTCGTGATTTAGCTTCAACTTTTTGCTTTGTCCATCGTTAGTTGAAATGCTAGTTTTCCAAAAAGCAATTGCAATCATCAAATCGCCATAAAATACAAATAATATGTCGTTGGAATGGCTCTAATGTCATAGATTTCATTGCATGAACGTTAATGTATGAAAAAGATATACGCCACAGCCGAAGTTTGTAGTCACACAATCTACTAGCTGTTGCTCGGAGAGCACCGGCAGTGTACCGTTGGTGATAACCCACGATTCCTTCTACTGCTGCAACGACTGAGAATGCCCAGCAGGATCCTACATAATATTTGTTCACGTTATAAACATATGAAATTACATTATTTCCATAATTTTGTTGCCATTGGTGTCTGACCTTTCGTTACAATATGGTAAGCATTTGTTTGGTACAATTGTGGCTGTGTTTTAGTTGTGTTACTCGGTGGTTGTGCTAGAATGTGTTGTTACACATTAACTATAGCACCTTAAATTTGGGTGAAACAACAACCAAGAAACTATAAACTATTACAGTTGTCAAGAGTTTATCAAACCCATTATAAAAGATGAAGCACTTCTGTTCACAATTGTAGATGCCTAGAGAAAAATTTACCAAATAGGCCACAAAATACCTACTTGTTTACTGGGTAAAAAAATGGTGGATGCATACTTAACATTTTTGTACTTACCACAATAGCCTTGGTACTTAATCGCGTTTACAACACCTTTCTCTACCCAGTCAATGTGATCAGGAACATCTCCGGTCAGCTTTTGGTGGCTAACGGACGTTGTTATGGCAGGCTCTGGTCGCCTGGGTGCCAAGCATCCAGTATGGCTCCGGACAAACTCCTCGTTGGTCAAGTCTGAGAATTGGTTGAGACCTAATTTGAAAGTCCGATTCCCGGACTTGTTGAAATCTTCGATGAACTGCAAGTTCTTTGCGAAAATCGCCTGGCGCATCGCCTTCTCCTGTGGGTCTTTGTAGGTCCGGCCGTAATTGGCCATCCATTTCTCATGCTGCTCGGCAATGGTGGGATTGTGCAACATCTTATGCTCGGCAATGGTGGGATTGTGCAACATCTTATGCCACGCCCAAGCGCCAAGAATTAGAGCAAGGCAGATGATGAGTTCTCTCTCATGCATAAAAGCCATTGCGTGGACACTCTCTCGCGGGAATGTGTTTTCTTCTTATTCAAATGAATCCTCCTTTTCCTCTCCTCTCTTTTTCTCCCGAAATTCGCCCCCTCTAAAACTCGCCTTCAGTCTCCTTTTAACAGAAAAACAAAATGGAGGAAGAGCTCCCTGAAGTCCATCTCGAAGTGCGCGTTCGTCTTCTTGTCTTCTTCTGGCGTTGCTTGCTGTTTCTTCCTATCCCTTCGACCGTGAATGTTGACCTGCTCTTCCCAAAATTTCCGATTCGTAGCTGAATAAATATTCCCTCTGAACCTTGCTTTCTTCTTGTGTTTCACGTGCTTCTTTGCTCTTCTTTTCTTTTTCTCCACATGCGCACACACCCTTTTCTATCTCCCTCTATCGCGTGCTCTTGTCCGTTCATTCGCTCACCTCCTCAAGAAAAACGCCTCTTCGTTTGATACCTACTTAGCCTACGCTTATCATGATGCCCGCGCGTATTTATGCTCTTACGTCTCATAAATTACGCTTCATTTCCTCGTGTGTCCTTTTAGCCTTTCTTTAACCACCGAATTCAGAAATTCAAGCTTGCTTATGCTGACCGGAGATTATCATCTTAAGCATAATAGATCAGTGACACCTCCAAAGTAAATTAAATTGTATGTGTAAATGATTTATTTAAAATCCCAAAGTTGCAATTAGTATAGGCTGGGGAGAGTTTGTGCTAGGCAATGATATCATCTCTTTAAGCTCCGTTTGTTTCCTAGAAAATATAATTCTTGAAAAACATTTTACTCATTTTTCTAGTAGTTGGTTCGCCTAGGAAAATGAGTTAACAGAAAATGCTTATATTTTCCTACCCAATTTTAAATTATGAAAAATGATTTTCTCTTTGAAAAATCAGAAAACATATTATAAAATATGACTACGTACTGGAGCTTGAACTTGAAACTACGCTTGGGCATGGAAACCCGATGTTGGTTCTTAGGTCTCCAGTGGCTAGGCCTCGAACCTTGGTGCTTGAGCTTAGGCCATCAATGCCCACGCTTGGGTCCATTGAGTTCAGCCCTAAACCCCTAGTGCCCATTCTCAATGCCCTGGCACTCA
This sequence comes from Eucalyptus caleyi, assembly GCA_014182885.2. Classification (NCBI taxonomy): domain Eukaryota; kingdom Viridiplantae; phylum Streptophyta; class Magnoliopsida; order Myrtales; family Myrtaceae; genus Eucalyptus; species Eucalyptus caleyi. The sequence goes on from CM024470.2 coordinate 42,751,242, forward strand.
AGGTTGGGTTCATAAAGGCTGTGCTCAAGTCCCCGACACTTAAGCTCGAGTCCTCGGCGTTTGAGCTTGGGTCATTGATTAATGGAACATTTCCTCTTTAAAAAATATTTAAAAAATCAAAATTTTATTTTATTGTTATTTTATTTTCTTCTTTTCTTATTGCTTCATCCTCAACCGATCGTCGGCCACAATAATAGCCTGCGACTAGCCATAGATGAGTTCAAGATTTGGCGAGGCTCACCTCCCCAAATCTGGCGAGCTAGGCAAGGCTCAAGCCTCACCCAAAGGTCGCTAGAGGTCAAAATTATGGAGTCAAGTTCTTCGGGGAAGCACTAACCGTGACGTTAAGGGCTTTGCTTGAGTAGCGCCAACAAATGCCAAGCGATTGTACTAGGAAGGGCCGGCAACCCTCGCCAGATCTAGGGGAGGACCGCGACCCTCACCCCAGATTTGGGCAAGGGCTTGCAGGCCCTCATCGCCAGTCAACCAGGGTCACTGGCCCTTGGCTAAGGCCTGGTGACCCTAGCCAACCGTTCCTGATGACGGTGGGGAGACGACAGTGAAGGCTGAGCCCTCGCATTCTACAATCTTCATCTCCTCCTTTATTTTAATAATTTAATTTATTAATATTTATATTAAAATTTTAAAAAATGCAAAACGATGTCGTTTTTGCTCTTTTTTGCTTACTCAACTCTCCGGCGAGCCATGTAGGTGAGTTATATTACTAAAACATTGCCATGCAGGATTTCGACTAGGGTCGCCAAACTTGGCATTCAGGTGTTCCAATTTTTATTTTTTTAAATGACACTTAAGTGTACCTTTCATAACTTTTGTACTTAGGTATTCCCGTGCTAAGTTTTAGCATTTACTCTATTCTTTTGCCCAGAATTAATTGTTTTAGCACACAATCACCACAAACTACCTTAATTTAATTCATCAATGAATGATTAAATTTGCTGTATTTAATAGTAGTTATGTAATAAACAATTGGTCGAGGACTGTGGTCCTCATTAATCCAACGTTCATTGCACAGCAATTCCATTAATTTTTCTCACGCCAAAAGAAATTCCCTTCATTTTTCTCCTGCACAAGGACGGTGGTCCTCATCATAAGATATTTTAAATTAGTTCTCATAGACACCTCCGAGGGACATTGGACTGCGTAAGGCACTAGATGAAAGATAAATGAGGCCCTCCCGTTTTTGCTAGTGACAAGGAATGACATACATAAAATGTCTAATTCTAGGATCTTACATCGCATACATGTGCACGTTTCCTATTCTCTAAAAGTATTTATTTCGAGAGTAGGAAAAGGCCAAGAAAGTAAGAAATGATGTAGAAGCATTGTGTTATAGAAAGCAAGAAAGTTCGAGAGATTAGCAAGGAGAACAAACTTGCCTAATCAAACTACAATGTTATACCAAAAAAAAAAAAACTACAATGTTATGGTTTAGTGATAGTAATGACGTCACGTTACAATACGAAGAAAAATTTTGACTTGAGAGGTGTGGCGATAATTGTTGAGATATATGCATGAGTTATGGTAGCAAAGTCTCACAGCGGAGAATTAGTGTGATATGGAGTAGTTAATATATCATAATTGACCCATAACTCATAGGCTTAAGTTTATGAGTGAAAGTTGATCCAATTTGATATGTTGAAGGGCTCAGACTTGGACTCCCTCTTGACGATCTCTCTAGGTGAAGGTATCCAATTTCTATTGCGCGCTCTTAAAAAATGATATCAAAGATGATAGTCAATTGATGCTCCACCCCCATTTTGTTCTAACTTAAAAAAGAAATCTCATGATCAAAGCTTGTTTTTGGTGGAAATTGCCATCACGGTTAATTTGGTGAGAAGAGACCATGAATAGTTGGTCTGTTGATGCAAGATAGAGACTATGGGGATGTAATTCCAAGTTAGCAGTTGATGATTATTGTTGTGCATAGTTGCGGGTACATTACAATGACGTGGAGACTCAACTTCAAATAAGTTGATGTAGAATAATACATAAATTAAGGGAGAATATACTTAACACTAAGCTCACACATGAGAGGGAGATTGTCAAAACACACATGTTGACTTATATTAGAAAAATCTCACATCGAAATATTGGCATGAGTTTACATGTGAGAGGGAGATTTTTCAGATACACATGTGAGTTATATTAGAGAAATCTCATATGTGGAGCAGTTAATACAATTTTAGTTGGCTACATGTGAGTTATATTAGAGAAATCTCATATGTGGAGCAGTTAATACAATTTTAGTTGGCTTATAATTCATTAGTTTAAGATTTTGAGTGAAGATGGATCCAACTAATTATGTTAATGGATTTAGACTTAGACCCCCACTTGACAATCTCCCCAAGTGGAAATATCGCATTTCTACTGTATGCTCTTAAAAATAATCACTAGCAATGTTGAATTAAAGAACATCTATGAACTTATCATCGAAAATGTTAGTCTTAGAATAAGAGTGTCATGAGATAGAAATGATGTATTTAGTTATATAACGAGATATAATATTTTCGGAAATAAAACAGGAGTAAGAAATCAGGCATGGGCAGAGCAGGAAGCTGAAAGGATTTGTACCAGCGAGATGCTCTTGGTCGAGGTCAGCCGTCCTCATCATTCCACAGTTCACTTCATTGCATGACAGTTCCCTTCATTTTTCTAATGCAAGAGGACTGGAATGGTCCAAAAAAAAAAAAAAAAAAAAAACAAGCAGATATTCCCGAACTGATGTGGTCCAAGAGCGAGCTGTCCATATAAAGGGTGGAAGGTCCCCAGAGCTCGCACGCTTTGCACGTTTGACAAGTTTAAGCGATCGAAAAATTGAATATATAACCGGGCGAGACATATGACAGAAGTTCGATTCACTACCTTGCCAAATTCAACTTGAGTTTTGGCTCATGATGGCCAAAACTCAGGCTTTGGGAGTAAACAATCATATTTTCAGGATGCGAGGCCACCGACCATCAATTAGATAAGCCTTAATCTCTCAGAATTAATGACAAGAAATCTAATTATTCACCCACTAGAAAGGGTTAGAAAATAGGTAGGGCCATTCTTAATAAGCCTTGTCCCCAGCCAATCGAGCAAAAAAACTCTCTAAAACATCCCAAATAGTCAAGAACAACCTAGGGTCCTGCCACCTATCCTAAGTCATTCATTCATTGAGCAACGCTTGCGTGAAATGAAAAAAAAAAAAAAGAGGGACAAATCCCTAATAATGGCATTTTTTTTTTTGTTAAATTCATCAATATGTATATAGGAATAATACATTTAACTGCTAAAAATAGGAAAGTACAAATTTACGCATCTAGATATTTAATCTGACAATGTAGAGGTATTGAAGACTTCTTAATTACTAAATATCTCCTATTGACAGAGAAGCGGTTTATTGACTTAGGTGTGCAATATTTCTTATGCAAGGGCCACCCTCAACCGTGGTTGGCTATGGCCTAGGCGGGGGCCATGATTCTTGTTGGTCACAATCAATGAAAAAATAGAATAAAAAATTCAGAAAAAAATTAAAATTTTTCTAAAATTAATTTATCTCAACGTCAATCATACCATATAAAATAATCAGAATTCATGTTAATGATTTCCAGCCTAACACGGCAAGATTGAATTTAATTAGTTATAAAAAGAGTGAGATCCAATACAAAGTGGACGGTTCATTCCCTTCACCAGAAGCTGCATTACCCATCATGTGGAAACAAAATATTGGCACATTTTTATAGCACGAGTATCATTCCTTACGAAAGACAGGCATGTAATCTTTAATATATAGTTTCGAGCTACTGAGACAGGAAATTCACATTCTTATCTACTAAACTGAAGATATGCACGGTCCCTCTAATCCATTCGGTTTGTAGTGCTATTTAATATAGGTGGGCACGCAAAAAAAAAGGTGGAGGACTCACCTCAAAATTGAGTACTCTCTAATAGATAATCAGAGGAGTTTTTCACGTACCAGATAATGCACAAAGCAACTCCATCACGTAACTTATCGTAGCAATTTAAAGAAAAAACAAAAACCCTCGACGCGTAATGTGATCGCACATGACACAGTGAAGAGGTAGAGTCTATAAATTGCATGGAAGCAAGATTGCATCTCCACAAGCCTTTCCATCTAGAGAAAAAAAAAGTGATCAGTGAGAGTTCAGGGAGAGGGAGAAGGAGAGAGAGAGAGAGAGAGAGAGAGAGAGAGAGAGAGAGAGAGATACCATGGAAGGCGGCAGCTCAAGGCCATGGACCGAGCTCAGCGGCGAGACCAACTGGAAGGACATGTTGGATCCTCTCGACGAGGATCTCCGGATGTACCTCATACACTACGGAACAACGGCCAGGAGGAGTCTGGAGACGGCTACGGCATGCCCCTGTACCCGATGGACAAGCTCTTCTCTAAAGTGGGTCTCGAGACGGACAACAACAAGTTCAGGTATCAGGTGACCCGGTACTTCTACGTGCCGTCGCACGCGACCTTTCTGGTGCAGCCGGACAGGTCTTGGGCCGGGTATGTGGCAGTGAGCACCGACGAGGGGACCCAGGCATTAGGGAGAAGGGACATTTTGGTTTTTTAGATTTGTATACGAAGTGGGATCTTCTAAATGAGTACACGAGGCGTAGTGCCAGACACCAGGTATGAAACTTTTACTCCATTTATAGATTGTTCTTGCTAATTTACCTCCCGAATAAGCTCCAAATTGCCCTCATCTTTTATTATTATTATTATTATTATTATTATTATTATTATTATTATTATTGTTATTATTATAAATCTAAACATATGATAAGAGACGATAAGATATAGCAAGTGATGTTTGGACTACTTTGTCAAATTAAAACCGGCATTGATGGACAACTTTGGTCAGGTTCTAAGGGAGGTCCGGAAGCAAGTCGATCTCTATGCCGGTAAAGGCGAGACAATCAGCATAACAGTGGCCGGCCACAGCCTGGGCGCGGCTTTGGCAACGATCAATGCGCTGGACATCGTGACCAATGGCTACAACGCGCCCACCGACCACCCCGAGAATGCCTGTCTGGTGACGAGAACTTCCAGGCGAAGTTCTCCTTGTCCGAGAAGCTCCGCGCCCTTCGAGTGACCAACGCCCTTGATATCGTTCCCTTCACCCCTCCAATCAGATATTACCACGTCGGAGAACAGCTGCTGGTCGACTCGCGCAAGTCCCCGGACCTGAAGCCTCTCTACAAGGGTCCGACTGGCGCCATGGCAATCGGGCATATGTTGGAGACGTGCCTGCATCTAATCGCGGGCACACAAGGCATCGATAGCAACGAATTCAATGTTGGTGAGCGTCGCGGGATTGCGCTGCTGAACAAGGGAATGGATGCTCTAAGGATGGAAGCAAAATTCCAGCTTATTGGTTGGTGGCGAAGAACAAGAACATGGTCCAACATGAGGTCACTGGAGACTGGAGCTTGGCCCTTCCGTACATCCCACCTCCACCAGAAGATAATTAGAACAAATAGTCCCAAGTCTCAATATATATTACTGTGTGATCAGCTATTACCAATAGTTGCTGCTTTATGACTTAGCAGTACCATAATAAAGGTCCGTAATGCAAAAGTGGAGTGGTTTGATTGAGTTGTATTGGTGGTACTAAGTTATGTGTGTTGTACCAGTGGTCCTAAGTTATCTTTTGTTTACCTTCGTGTCTTGAAAGAAATATGGTCCTAAATGAATAACAAAGATCGCTTCATTATCATTTGTTTTCTTGCAGTAGTTTCATTGTGTAAATCTTGATTTCGTAATTTGCCTCATATATTTATTGCTACCCTTCTATGTTGAAAAATCTCATTTGAGTTCAGAACCAAACCAAATCGAGATCAATTAAGTTGACAATCTTTAAATCATTTCGATTTAACTGGGGTGTAATTGTTCAAGAGTTTGATTGAATGCCCAAAATTATATAACAATGTGTCGTGACCCAACCTCAGTTTGCACCACCTAAAGACAAATGGAATACTAAACCTAGACTTAATTTGGGCTCTCCTAAGCCTATACCAATATGCAACTTAGAATTTAAGTTTTTAACATATAAATGATTTTCAATTAGGACTCGCTACTAATCTATTTTGGTGGATCAATTTATGGAAGAATTAATTCTTCTACGAACTTTAAGGACTTGATTATGCTATATTTTTCTAATGTTCTTTCAGTACCTTTTCCCCTTTACTTCAAAAAATGTTCTGCATGTAGCTTGCATTGATTTTAAATTGCTCCTAACATGTAAGGTGATCATATGAGTGCGCAACTATTCTTTAACACTCAATAAAGCAAAGCAATAAATAAATTGTGAGCACATGAAGGAAATATTTACCTCAAAGCTAAAAGTGCTAGTATTACCACCTAAAGGGGGGTGAATAGATCTTTAAAAAAGTATTGACAAATAAATGCGAAATAAAATAAATTTCGAGCAAAGCCTGAATAAATATTAGAGTCTAATAAACAAGCTACTCGATTTCTGGTAGATGTTCAAAATCTGTTATGTGATAGAACAAACTTTTGAAATAGCCTGTAAATATGCAAGAGACTTAAATAAGAAGAATTAAGGGAAGAGAATAAGGGACACGAATTTTATAGTGGTTCGGCTTAGATCAAGCCTATGTCAACTTTCCCACGCTAACAGCCTTCTAGCTTGATTCCACTATGTGATTAACAAGAAATTACAACTTTGAGTGCAAACACTCAGTGGTAGATCACACTATCTCACTAGGTCACTCTTTTGGTATTTTTCTCATGATCATAAACGTTTAAGCTCACGAGGACAACTATATGATCGAAGTTCTCTCACACTTTGGAATTATAAATTATATGCTCCGTCTCTTACTTGTTCATCGATCATTGATCTTCTTAAATACTCATTCACTTCCAAACTAGCTGTTAGGCAGTATCTAGAGGATGTCTTCCAATCTACCTATTGGACATATCTGTATCAAGAAGATTTAGTAACCGCTGAGTGACAGAAATATAATCACAAATTGATTTTGATTGAATATACAAACAAAATCTTGGTTTCCATAAGTAGAGCTTCTCCGTTTAGAAAGTTCTTATCTTCATTAGCCAATTGTCAATCAATTAGATTTAATCAATCAAATCTATCTTAATGTAGAATCCAAACCAAATCACTAGCCGTTATATGTTCAAGGCTTATGTTACGTTCTGTCAAGTTGTCTTTTTCTAGACTTTGTCACGTTTTGGACTTGTGTCTCGTTTTGGATGTAAAGTCTGAGAGTGTTCTGTCGAAAGTAAAGTCTAAGTGTCTTTCGTCTAAAGTAAAGTCTAAGTGTCTTCTGTCTAAAATAGACTTTACAATCTGAACGTAAATTAGAACATATTTTGCTTCTGAACATATTTAGCCTTAAGGTTTAGACATGATCTGAATAAATTCAGCTTCGGCATAGAGTATGTCTTTTGGTTCTTCCAAGTATAAACTTCGACAACATCATTTACATGTTCTATCATCTGCATAATCTATTACTCAACCATTAAACACATTAGTAGCCTTTGATTTATTTTTTCATCTTCAAAACATCATAAAAGATTTCCCTAACAATCTCCCCATTTTTTATGACGACAAAACAATCTCTGAATATGCAGATATGTAATCACACTTTTCTAAAATATTAATAAATCAAGGCAATCTTAACGAATAATGTAACTCAAATCAAGAAATAACATAAGATAGCAAATAGATTGAGCATAATAATATATAGAAAAATAATCGCGGCTCAATATTATGCAATAAATAATATCAACCAATCAACAAATATGCATATTTACATCCTCTCCCCCTTTTTGTCATAATCAAAAAGCGATAACAATGGAAATAATATCACGTAGAGAATAACAAATATATCTCGTATGAAAAACAATTTCCAAAAAATAAGCTTTTACAAAGTAAGTCAAATATCAAAGATATGTAATATAGCTCACTTCGATCATATATATATCAGCAAATATCCAATAAAAATCACGGATGCATTATGAAATTCACTTACCCTTTTTGTCATAATAAAATTATAATATCAATAAGAGATTTGTTGATGACAAAAGGTAATAAAAGATGCACTAACCGGATTTTGTAGAACTGGATAAGTTCTAACACATTTACCTTTTCCTTCCTTAAATAATAATCAAGATCATTATCAATTCAAAAGATTTTTCCACAATTGATCAATGTTCCCCCTCAATTAATTGTCATTTTGAGGTGATCACATTTCTTTTCCTTTCTTTTGGATTCATGTTCTCTCCCTTTCATCATGACAATTTTTGCGAATAACACTAATTGCGGCTTGTGCATGTTGAACAAAATATTTTTCCATTATTTCCTTTGTAGCAACAACATCTGGAACGATAATTTGTATATTGAAATTTGAGGCAGAAATTTGTTTTCTTCAATCAAGCTTGTCTCGAATTCAACCTGCATAAACTTAACGAACTTTTTACACAAATAAGTTGTAATAATATCCATGTAATTTATAGTGTCCTTTATTCAAATAAATAAATTGAATAGCATACATAAAATTATTTAAATTCAGAGCTACTCAACCTTTCATACGACACATTAGGGACTTGCTTAGAAATTTGCAAAAACTTTGCACAAGGAAGATAATTTCTGAGCCTCCAGAAAATATTATAAAATCTCCACAATTTTCAGATCGAGTTTTCCAAAATCCACATGGAAGATTCTTTTGCTACCTGCAAATTCTTGTATAACAGATAACAATTCTTGCAAAAATATCATGTAGTATATTCCTCCGATTTACGGATCAAACTTGCTAGATATAAGATATCTTCTAAGAATATAGCAAGAGTATACATGAATATACCATAATGTCTTTCAAAATCAAAGGTATTTCCTTGAGCATAAATCTCAAAAATATATTATTGATGCATTTCACAAAAAGAATGTAGATATTTCTATCATGCGCCAAATCAAGTAATTAAAAAATACAATGCCTTATGTTTATGACAAGAGATATTTGCAATATAAATCATATATAATTCATAGGCTAACATCTAAAATCATGATAAATACATTTAGAAGTTTATAAGGAAGGATGAAAGAAAAAATTATTCTCTTACCCAAGATATACGTTTGAAATGCACCATTGATTTAAAAATGATTTTTACCAATCTTCGCATGAGATACTTTTCTGATTGCACCATGATTTGCGTAGATTCACAATCATTCTTCCCTTATACAATTTCCTGCAATGAACTCATTTCCTTTTTGGTATTCATCAATTTGGATCCTTCCATTTCATTAGAGCAAAATATAAAATCTTCATAGATAATCAAATATTCTTTCTAAACAAATCATAACAGAGTATTTAAAGAAAGAACATCATGCACAATAATATCTTGAAAAAGAAATTCTCACTTAGTCAAAGCACAATAAAATCAGAGATAATAAAATCCTTGAGTATCTAAGAAATAATATCTTTCATAATAAATTCATATCACGTAAAACAGATTTTCACTTTGCAAAATATGACAAAATATGAGAGCATAAAATCAAATCAAATAAACTTAATTGTCTCTAAGAAAAATATCAAATCAAATCACAACTCACGAATAAAGAAAAATCACGCGATTCTTCCTTCAATCAAACCAATCATAGAATATGGTCATAATGAGAATTTTGTAATTATGTCCTCAAACCAAATAAACCTTCCTTACCAAATTCTCTTTCTTCTCTTCTTTTATTTCCTCAAAAAACAACTCATCTTTTCTTTGGTACCCATATTTTCTTAAGTCCATGAGAGTTAGTAGAGTATGCTGTTTTTACCCAATCTTTCTTAACAGATCTCCAAACTTTAGGACATTCTTTCTCAAAGTGTTTTGAGTCTCCACAATTTGAACACTTGAGGGCATTTCGATCAACAGGTTTTGTAAAGATCTTTTGAAAATGCTTTTTGTACGCAAGTCTAAGAGTGTTGTCTAAGTCTCTCATTGACTTTAGAAAAATCTATTAGAGAATAACTTTCTTTATTAAAACCAAGTCCTGACTTATTATAGTGAGGTACTTGTATGGAAAGAATATGCTCTAACTTTTTGAACCCTTTGAAAATTTTGTCAAAATATTTAATAAAAAATTTCTTTAAAGAATCATTTTCTTTGACAAGTAAATCTCAACTTTCTTTTGTTTATAGAAAATCTTTTTGCAAAATCTCAAACTTTTCTTTTCGAGAAAGATCTTGCTGCCTAAGCCATGAATTCTTCTTTTTAGCTCGGAGATCCTTTTAAGAGAAAATTTAAGATTTAAGCAAAACTCATTTATATTCTTTGAAACTTTAATAGGAATTCCTGAATGTCTTACCTCGATTTCCTTGTTGGATTCTAAGTTTGTGTCTGAGTCGGATTCTAAGTATGTGTCTAAGTCAAACTCGATTCGATTCCGAATTTGAGTCTAAGTCTGAATGTGCCATCAATCATATATTCCATTGCTCGTCATCTTCTTTCATTATTCTTTTCTGGCCATTCTGCTTGTATTTTCTTCTTCCATTGAATTTCCTTGCTAGTCTACTCAGCTTTTTGAATTTCTTGATCATAAAAGCAAGTTATTCGTTGTTCATGTCATTTTCTAAGTATGTATCATCAGAATCAGTGTTAAATTTTAAAGCTATGGACTTCTTACCTTTAGGATCTTCGATTTGTTCAACTTCGTAAGATTGAAGAGTGCTAATGAGTTCATCAACAGAAAGTGGCATTATTCTCTGAGTCTCTTGGATTGAGGTCTTAACATGGTTCCAATCTTTTGAGAGACCTCGCACAAGTTTGTTGACATTCATTGAGGCAAAAATTGGTTGACCTTGACATGCTAAACCACTTACAATTTCTGTAAAATGGCTGAACATATCTTCAATTGATTCTCCAGGCTTCATCTTGAAGGATTCATATTGGCCAAGCAGGAAGTTTATTTTTGTCTTCTTTACACGATCAATTCCCTCATAAGTGACATGAAGCCTATCCTAGACTTCCTTAGCTGTTTTACATGAAAAAATTCGGTTATATTCAGCTAGAGACAAAATGCAATATAAAGAATAAATGACTTTTGCATCAAGAGCTTCTCTTTTGGACATCTCCGCTTGAGACATAGGAGTGGGGGATTCGGTTTCTTTGTCTTTGTCATTCTTGTTTGATGTAGACGTAACAGTGGGATTGATTCATTTTTCCACAATATCCCATTGCAAGGGATTTCTAGATCTTAGGAATGTCTTTATTTTGTTTTTTCAAACGTTGTATTCATTTCCAATAAAATATGGTGGCTTAGTGTTGCTTTACCCTTCAACGAACCCTGGTGCCAAGATATTAGCCATAGAAGATCTTTAGCTCAGAAGTAAAATGACTTTTACGCGTTCATGAATAACCCCATTCAAAGCACACATTCATCCTTTTTCCTTACATGTATTATCCATTACGCATAACTCGCACGCAAACTTTAGAATTTTGTTCCAATCAAACTATACTTCAAAATCGAATTTCTTTTTTTCTTATTGCTTCATCCTCAACCAATCGTCGGCCACAATAATAGCCTACGACTGGCCATAGACGAGTTCAAGATTTGGCGAGGCTCACCTCCCCAAATCTGGCGAGCTAGGCAAGGCTCAAGCCTCACCCAAAGGTCGCTGGAGGTCTATTAACGACCAGCCACTAGATCTCCAACAATCGAACCGCTCGACATAGTCAACAAAGAAGCACTCTGATTGCGAGCAAGGGCGTTAGAGAGGCAGATAAACATAAAATTACATGAGTAGGAAACACCAAGCGCATCAATTCAGAGAGAGAATAGAGAGAGGCCTGAGGTGTTTGTTATGCGTAGGAATAGAGACGAGGAGATAATGAAGGTTTCAAGAACAGAGGAGAAGGCTTGGAGATAGTCGGAGGATACCGGAGACGCAGACAAGTCATCGCTGCCATTTTCTTTCTGCGGTTGCTTGTCTTCCTATTTGAACTAGGTCGAAGCTTGACTGTGCTACGAAACCTTTTTTCATTCAGGAAAATTGTAGAATTGGTCGCTATTTGATTTTGATCTTCATACCGGCCACCGGCTGACCTCTAGCAACATTTGGTGAGGCTCGAGCCTCGCCAGTCTATGGTGATCTTCACTGTAAGAAGAAGAAAGAAAATAAAAATTAATTTAAAAATAAAAATAATTAAAAAAATACAAATTTTTTGGTAATTTTCCTCACAAAAATCAAATCAAATTTTTCATACCAAATGACGGAAAACATTTTTCAGTTAATTGTTAGGTTTTAGCCAAAGATGTCAAAAATATTATCATTTTCTTAAAAAATTGTGACACCCAACCCTTCGCAGTCGTCACCAGCGCCGGTGTTACATCTTTTACCATCTCTATCTCTTAGCTAAATTAAGCCTTGCCAGATTATAGGCATTTTTTTTTTTAAAGCGGTCCCATGCGTGACTCATAGCGGAAGCAAAATTCACATCGTCATCTATCTCCCTTCTAACCCATGATACAAATACACACCAACTAACAGCACGATTTTATAAATAACGTTGACGCTTTGCTTACATACGTACATATAGCGAGATGGGGTTTCCTTCGGGTCGGTACAAAAACCAGAAAGGTTAAGACTCTGCCATGTCCCACTTAAAATCTCAAAAAGGAACTCCGACCCCTAACATCACATGAACACAGAACCCTCCCATCACCAGCATCAACTATCTACATCAAAAAGTGATCTAGCTCCTACTCCTCGCGCGCAGGTCTCACACCCAACCCGGTGTGTCAGGTGGTGGCGGCGGCAGCATCCCTCGCATAGCACCATCTCGACGGACGTGAACAGAAATGAACTCTTGTATGACAGGGCCCCCAGCCAGGCCGATATCATACATAACTAAGCATCGCACTAGGATAAACGTCAATCCGGGCACAGAGGGACAATCTATCTCCGTACACTCCACCTCAACATCAGACGGCAGTCCGTAAAATACCCCACGCGAAACAGCAGGTAGCGGCATAGTGCTAATCTGAAATGTTATCCCCAAAAGGGGTGAGTACAGCCACTCAGCAGATAGGGAAATCCAATAACAACTCAGTGCACCATGCATACCACATACAATGCAGGCATTGCTTACCTTTTTGATGTCAAGCGTATTCATGCATTATCATAGCATATATATCATCATCATGGCATCTCATATATCATTACCATCACGTCATCATTAACCATGCATCACCATGCATATCACATCATTATTAGCCATGCATCACCATGCATATCACATCATCATTAGTCATGCATCACCGTGCATATCACATCATATCATCATTAACCATGCATCACCATGCACATCACATCATATCATCATTAGCCATGCATCACCATGCATATCACATCATCATTAGCCATGCATCACCATGCATATCACATCATCATTGGCCATGCATCACCATGCATATCACATCATCATTGGCCATGCATCACCATGCATATCACATCATCATTAGCCATGCATCACCATGCATATCACATCATCATTGGCCATGCATCACCATGCATATCACATCATAGATCAATTTCCACTTTTTACTTATTAATTGATCCCCACATTATCTTTTCTCAAATCATCAAATTTTACCATCATCGTCATCCCTTCGGGCAGAAACCTCCGACAGGGTATCATTATCAATCCTTCGGGCAGAAACCTCCGACAGGATTCCATGATCAATTTCATCATCACCCTTCGGGCAGAAACCTCCGACAGGGTTCCCAGCATTCCAGCCATCTCATGGCCACTGGGCTTCCGGCCCCCCACATTCCGGGCATCTCGCATCTCAACTAGCATCACGAGGCATTCCCTTCGGGCAGAAACCTCCGACAGGGCTTCCGGCCTTTACCCTTCTAGCCGGGGATCTCGCACCCCAATCCTGGCATCGCGAGTCACTCCCTTCGGGCAGAAACCTCCGACAGGGCTTCCGGCCCCCCACATTCCGGGCATCCCGAAACTCCCGGGGAATCTCTCGAATTACGCCACCGAGGCCACCCGACAACATCCTCCACCACAACCTCATTCTCATCCACATTTATCTTTTATCTCAATTTAACATGGCAATTTGGCATGGCATCAAACATATCACACTTGCATCTCAATTCACATGTCATGCACATGTCATAACTTAATCACATAAGCATTTCAATTCACATGTCATGCACATGTCATAGTTTAATTACATAGGCATTTCAACTTAATGCATGTACAAAGACCTCATCACACAAGTGCCACACAAATGGAATTGAATCCATGGCCAAATAAAAATTTATTTTATTTTATTATTTTATTATTTTATTATATTTTATTATTATTTTATATTTATTTATTTTTCATAAATAAATATTTAATATTTATGATTTTCCCAAAATCATAATATTCAATAATCATTTATCGGATCACAATTTTATATAAAATTCGTGGCCAAGTTGTATTTTCACAATTTCACAATTTCCTCCAAAAACATCCTAAAATTCTCGGATTTAAGCCCACTGCACAGTTTCCGAATTAATTAAATTAAAATACCCATTCGGTCTTCAAATATTACGAAACTTTACAGAGTGATAGCCAACACATTTTCGTACCTTTTTCATTAAGGGCTTTAAGCCAAATTCTTTTTAGATTAATTTCCATAGCCCTACGAAGCTTCTGGAATCTCTACCGCGACGTCCAGAACACACTCCTCCGTATTTCTTAGGTTTCACCCATCAAATATCTTTCGTTCCTTCTGAAATTTAAGTATGTTATGTAAAAATGTGTCCTTTACAATTTTCATGAAGGGATCTAGGTCAAATAACCAGATTATGGTCACCATTTTGATCCATGAAGTCTCGGGTGTCTCGGTACACCTCACCAGAATCAACCATCTCCAAGATCTAACCGATTCACCAAGTTATACTTCTTATTTTTGCCTCATATTCGAGTATGTTGTAGCTTAAGGTGTTTCCTACAACTTTCAAGAAGACAACAAAGTGAGATCTCCAACAGAAATTAACATACAACCAAGAAATCAACAAAAGGTCAGTGAAGATTTCGCAGATCTGAGGTCTCCGTATAACAAAGCTTTTGACCCCACATATCACCATCGTTTTCCATGAAATTCGGGTATGTCATACTACAGAACATTAGCTTCAACTTTCATGAAGACACCGAAGCCAAAATCTCACACCAAGTACACATGCAAGCTCGACTAAGATACTCACTACCACAGACCGAACGAAAACAGTCACATAGCTTGAACACATCCAACCCTTACCTCGGTTTTTCGCCCAAATCACACCTAAAACCGAACATGCAACCAACCAAAACAGAGATGCAAGAGAAGTAAAGGACCCCACTTGCCTCCAAGATGAACCAACAGCAATGAACGGCGGCGTAGGGACGGCGAACGAACGGCGAGCACACGGCTGCACCTCCCTCTCGGCTCCGCCTTCTCTCTTTCCCTCTCGGTTTCTCTCTTTCTCTCAAACCCTCTCTCTCTCTCGCACACCTCTCTTGGCCGAATGAGCTAGAGGAACCGGCCACTCTCTCTCCTAATCCCCTTTTTATATCCCATCATTTGTAATGATTAACTCACCTCAACCATGGCCAATGCATGAGGACTTGTCTTGCCACTTGTAATTTTTGTTTTTAAATTTGAATTTCAATGGGCTTGGGCTTAGGCCCAACCGGCCATTCCCCCTTGGGCTGTTCGACAGCCACCTATTGGGCCCTAATGGCCGACTAGCTTGGCCCACCAAGCTCTAGGCTAATGGGCCCAAGGCCCATTTCGAAAATTCAACCCCTTTTTCCTTTTTTTTTTTGAAATTCTTTTATAAATATTTCTAAATTCAAATTTCATCTTGGCCAAAGTCTTGGGATATTTTTAATTATTGAAATTTAAATCATATGGCCAAGCATTAATCTACTAAATTTGAATTTCCACAATCACAAGCATAATTCATTTAAATTAAAAGACAAATTGGCTAAAGCATAAGCCATAAAATTCTATCACCTAATTAAAGACATTTAACACACCTTAAGGCTTGGCTTTGAATTTCCGGGATGCCACAATTCTCCCCTCCTTAGAGAATTTTGTCCTCGAAATTCAAGCACTACTCGCGCCTTCTTGAAATAAATAGGGATACTTTTCCCTCATCTGATCCTCAGTTTCCCATGTGGCTTCCTCCACATCATGATGTCGCCATAACACCTTAACCAATGGGATCTTTTTGGTCCTAAGAATTTGCTCTTTTCGATCTAATATCTGCACAGGCTCTTCACTATACCTTACTTTCTTATCCATTTTGATGGCTTCATGATCGAGTATGTGACCAGGATCCCGCTGGTACTTCCTCAACATCGATACATGAAACACATCGTGCAGATTTCCTAATTTAGGAGGTAACGCTAAACGATAGGCCACATCTCCTATTTTCTCAAGTATCTCAAAAGGTCCAACAAATCTAGGGCTTAACTTACCCTTCTTCCCAAATCGAGATATTCCTTTCATTGGAGATACCTTAAGGAATACATGATCTCCTACACTAAATTCCAAAGGCCTCCTACGTCTATCTGCATAGTCTTTCTGTCTACTCTAAGCTGTTCTAAGCCTTTCCCTGATAATATCAACAGCCTCAGTGGTAACTTGTACCAGTTCAGGTCCTGTCAACTTCCTTTCACCTACTTCACTCCAACAGACAGGAGTCCTACATCTCCTTCCATATAATGCTTCATAAGGTGCCATGCCTATACTCTTCTGAAAGCTATTATTATAGGCAAACTCTACCAAATGCAATCTTTCATCCCAATTTCCTTTGAAATCAATTACGCAAGCTCTTAACATATCCTCCAGTATCTGGATTACTCTTTCTGATTGACCATCTGTCTGAGGATGAAAAGCAGTACTAAACTGAAGCTTAGATCCTAACGCTATTTGAAGACTTTTCCAAAAATTCGAAGTGAACCTCGAATCTCGATCTGAAGTAATGGTCACTGGAACACCATGTAAGCGTACCACTTGACTTACATACATGTCCGCATACTTATCCATTGGGTAGTCCATGCGAATCGCTAAGAAATGCGCCGACTTAGTCAAACGATCCACTATAACCCAAATTGAATCATGACTACTTGATGTCCTTGGCAATCCTTGCACAAAGTCCATCGTTATATGTTCCCATTTCCATTCAGGAATGTCTAATGGTCTCAAAAGTCCTGCGGGTTTTCGATGCTCTGCTTTTACTTGCTGACATGTCAAACATTGAGAAACATACTTAGCCGTATCTGCCTTCATACCATTCCACCAAAATTTCTGACGCAAATTTCTGTACATCTTTGTACGACCTGGGTGGATACTATAATTACTCTTATGTGCCTCCGACAAAATTTCCTTCCTTAATTCCTCATTGTCGGGAACACAAAGTCGTCCTTGACATCTCACTATTCCATCATCAGAGATCTGAAATTCCGATCTTTTCCCTAAAGATACAGCATCTTTCATTTTCAAAATCTCTGGGTCAGATTCTTGCAGAATTTTAATTTTATGGATAATCTCTGGCTCAATCCTTAATGCACTTAGCATACCAGTAAGACAATCCACTTGCAATTTAAATTCGGAATTTGCTACAGATTCTAACAATTTCCATTCTGCCATCCTTAAACTAGCTATTTCTGCAGCCGACTTTCGACTAAGAGCATCTGCTACTCTATTCGCTTTTCCTGGATGATATTTTATCTCACAATCATAATCCTTCAATAACTCTATCCACCTCCTTTGTCTCATGTTCAACTCCTTTTGTGAGAACAGATACTTCAAACTCTTATGATCCGTGTAGATCTCAAACTTTTCCCCATACAAATAGTGTCTCCATATCTTCAAGGCAAACACTATAGCTGCTAGCTCTAAATCATGCGTCGGGTAATTTAGCTCATGATGTTTCAATTGTCTGGATGCATAGGCTACAACCTTGCCATGTTGCATCAACACGCATCCTAGTCCTTTGTGAGATGCATCACTATACACCGTGAAACCATCAGATCCAGTAGGTATAGTCAGAATTGGAGCTGAAGTCAATTTCCTTTTGAGCTCCTGAAAACTCCTTTCACATTCTCCATTCCACTCAAACTTCACATTCTTTCGGGTCAACTTAGTTAAAGGTCCTGCCAGCCTTGAAAATCCTTCAATGAATCTCCTATAATAACCAGCCAATCCTAAGAAACTTCGTATCTTAGTAGGTGTTGTCGGTCTCGGCCAATTCACTACCATTTCAACTTTTGCCGGGTCTACTGCAATTCCTTTTCCTGACACCACATGTCCTAAAAATACTATCCGATCCAACCAGAATTCACACTTACTAAACTTAGCATACAACTTATGCTCTCTCAGAGTTTGCAAAACTATCCTCAAATGCTGCTCATGCTCTTTAGGCCCTTTTGAATATACCAGAATATCATCAATAAAGACAATCACAAACTGGTCTAAATAAGGCTGAAATATTCTATTCATCAAATCCATAAATGCAGCAGGGGCGTTAGTCAATCCAAATGGCATAACAAGGAACTCATAGTGCCCATAACGAGTTCTAAACGCAGTCTTAGGAATGTCCTCCTTTTTAATTCTCAACTGATGATATCCCGACCTCAAATCAATCTTAGAAAAGACCGAACTTCCCTGGAGTTGATCAAATAAATCATCAATTCTAGGCAAAGGATACTTATTCTTAATGGTCACCGATTCAATCGCCTATAGTCAATACACAAGCGCATTGACCCATCTTTCTTTTTCACAAACAAGACCGGTGCACCCCAAGGCGAAGCACTTGGTCTAATGAATCCCTTATCAAGCAATTCTTGCAGTTGCACTTTCAACTCCTTCAATTCAACTAAGGGCATTCTATACGGAGCTTTTGATATTGGTCCTATTCCAGGCATTAATTCAATTTCAAATTCAATCTCCCGCTCTGGCGGAAATCCAGGCAATTCCTCGGGAAATACATCTTGAAATTCGTTAACTACACGAACTTCCTCGAGATTAGGCTCCCCCCTAGCATAATCTCTAACTATGGCTAGGTACCCTTGACATCCTTCGTCAAGTAACTTACATGCTTCTACTGCCGAAATAAGAGTTACAGGAAAATGGGTTTGACCTCCTAAAAATTCACAACTAGACTGATCAGGTAAAACAAATTGAACCACTCTTCCATAACAATCCATTCTAGCCCGATACTTACGAAGCCAGTCCATTCCTATAATAACATCAAAATCATACATAGCCATTACAACCAAGTCTATTTCCATGTCTTTTCCTCCCATTGATATCTTACAATTTCCACACACCAACGTAGACAATACCATATCCTTTAAAGGCGTGGAAACACAAAGAGGCGTCTCAAGAGGCATAACTTCTATCTTATTCAAACATCTATATCTTTCAGACACAAACGAATGCGTTGCACCCGTGTCAAACAATGCATATGCCTTTTCACCATTAATAAGAATCGTACCTGAGATAACATTTTTGGAAGCTTCCGCTTCCTTCTGGGTAATCGCATACACCCTTCCTTGAGCAGGTGGTTTCTGAGGATTTCTTTGCGGATTTGACCTAACAGCACTCTGATATCCCTGTCGCACTGAGCCAACACTCACTTGCGACCTCTCTCGCGGGCAATTCCTCCTAAGATGACCTACCTGTCCACAGCCAAAACATTTCTGCTGTCCAGGCTGATAGGGTGCTTTCCCTATGTTCAGACCACTCCTTGCCCCTCCAAAATTTCCAAAATTTCCCTTCTTCTTCACATTCCAAGTCTGACCTTGACCAAAATAAGGTCTCTTCCCCTTTTTCACATCACTAAAATTCAATGGTTTCTTAAATTCCGACCGCTCCCTCAACAGCTCATGCTCCACTAACTGCGCCCTTTCATAAATCTCATTATAATCTCTTATGTTCAGAGGCACCAACTGCTTTCTAATGTCAGTCCTCAGCTCTTTCAGGAATCTCTTAGCCTTCTCTTCCTGATCCTCAATCAATCTAGGAGCATATCTAGACAATTCAGAAAATCTAGCCTCATACTGATCTACAGTCAACCCCTTTTGTTCTAGCTGAACAAATTCAGTAATCTTTCTATCCTTGGCACAATCAGAGAAATGCTTCCTATTGAAGGCTCTAACAAACTCCTCCCAGTTCACATCAGTACCTGGTGGAAAGATTATATCCTTCGAAGCTCTCCATCAAAACTTCGCATTTCCCTCCAATTGGTACTCTGCTAAGACTATTTTCTCAGCATCAGTGCAGTCCAACAGCCGGAAAATTCTTTCCATTCCATCAATCCATTGCTCTGCCTCCTCAGGACTTCCCATTCCATTAAACTTAAGTGGCTTCAGCTTCAAAAACTGCTCCACTAGTCCTTGAGTACGGCGTTACGCTCCCGGGGTTCTTTGCGCCGCCTCTCCATCAGATTTCCAATATTGGCTAATGCCCGTAGGATATCTTCCATTCGGGGTTCAGCCCTTGCAACAGAGGCTTCAGCCCTCGATGGATGAGCACTTCCAGCTCGCACCATGACTCTCCTGCAATTTCCAAGCATTGCCTCAGGAATAATCTGAGACTCACTGCCTCCACTCAAAGCAACTACTATCACTACATAAGTAACATATACATGTTACTGGCACTTAAAATAACTCAAAACAAACTACTGGGGATCTACGAGTGAATTCTCATCACCCGTTATTCAATTATTTCGTTTTACATCCTATGGTGTGTATTGTCATCATGTTTCCTCAATTCCAAATGAGGCTCCTTATCACTCCACCTATAACCATTCGCTCTGATACCAAAGAGCGCGGCTGTGACACCCCGAACCCTTCACAGGTCGTCACCAGCGCCGGTGTTACATCTTTTACCATCTCTATCTCTTGGCTAAATTAAGCCTTGCCAGATTATAGGCATTTTTTTTTTTTAAAGCGGTCCCATGCGCGACTCATAGCGGAAGCAAAATTCACATCGTCATCTATCTCCCTTCTAACCCATGATACAAATACACACCAACTAACAACACGATTTTATAAATAACGTTGACGCTTTGCTTACATACGTACATATAGCGAGATGGGGTTTCCTTCGGGTCGGTACAAAAACCAGAAAGGTTAAGACTCTGCCATGTCCCACCTAAAATCTCAAAAAGGAACTCCGACCCCTAACATCACATGAACACAGAACCCTCCCATCACCAGCATCAACTATCTACATCAAAAAGTGATCTAGCTCCTACTCCTCGCGCGCAGGTCTCACACCCAACCCGGTGTGTCAGGTGGTGGCGGCGGCAACATCCCTCGCATAGCACCATCTTGACGGACGTGAACAGAAATGAACTCTTGTATGACAGGGCCCCCAACCAGGCCGATATCATACATAACTAAGCATCGCACTCGGATAAACGTCAATCCGGGCACAGAGGGACAATCTATCTCCGTACACTCCACCTCAACATCAGACGGCAGTCCGTAAAATACCCCACGCGAAACAGCAGGTAGCGGCATAGTGCTAATTTGAAATGTTATCCCCAAAAGGGGTGAGTACAGCCTCTCAGCAGATAGGGAAATCCAATAACAACTCAGTGCACCATGCATACCACATACAATGCAGGCATTGCTTACCTTTTTGATGTCAAGCGTATTCATGCATTATCATAGCATATATATCATCATCATGGCATCTCATATATCATTATCATCACATCATCATTAACCATGCATCACCATGCATATCACATCATTATTAGCCATGCATCACCATGCATATCACATCATCATTAGTCATGCATCACCGTGCATATCACATCATATCATCATTAACCATGCATCACCATGCACATCACATCATATCATCATTAGCCATGCATCACCATGCATATCACATCATCATTAGCCATGCATCACCATGCATATCACATCATCATTGGCCATGCATCACCATGCATATCACATCATCATTGGCCATGCATCACCATGCATATCACATCATCATTAGCCATGCATCACCATGCATATCACATCATCATTGGCCATGCATCACCATGCATATCACATCATAGATCAATTTCCACTTTTTACTTATTAATTGATCCCCACATTATCTTTTCTCAAATCATCAAATTTTACCATCATCGTCATCCCTTCGGGCGGAAAACCTCCGACGGGGTATCATTATCAATCCTTCGGGCGAAACCTCCGACGATTCCATGATCAATTTCATCATCACCCTTCGGGCGAAACCTCCGACAGGGTTCCCAGCATTCCAGCCATCTCATGGCCACCGGGCTTCCGGCCCCCACATTCCGGGCATCTCGCATCTCAACTAGCATCCCGAGGCATTCCCTTGGGCGAAAACCTCCCGGGGCTTCCGGCCTTTACCCTTCTAGCCGGGATCTCGCACCCCAATCCTGGCATCGCGAGTCACTCCCTTCGGGCAGAAACCTCCGACAGGGCTTCCGGCCCCCCACATTCCGGGCATCCTGAAACTCCCAGGGAATCTCTGGAATTACGCCACCAGGCCACCAGACAACATCCTCCACCACAACCTCATTCTCATCCACATTTATCTTTTATCTCAATTTAACATGGCAATTTGGCATGGCATCAAACATATCACACTTGCATCTCAATTCACATGTCATGCACATGTCATAACTTAATCACATAAGCATTTCAATTCACATGTCATGCACATGTCATAGCTTAATCACATAAGCATTTCAATTTAATGCATGTACAAAGACCTCATCACACAAGTGCCACACAAATGGAATTGAATCCATGGCCAAATAAAAATTTATTTTATTTTATTATTTTATTATTTTATTATATTTTATTATTATTTTATATTTATTTATTTTTCATAAATAAATATTTAATATTTATGATTTTCCCAAAATCATAATATTCAATAATCATTTATAGGATCACAATTTTATATAAAATTCGTGGCCAAGTTGTATTTTTCACAATTTCACAATTTCCTCCAAAAACATCCTAAAATTCTCGGATTTAAGCCCACTGCACAGTTTCCGAATTAATTAAATTAAAATACCTATTCGTTCTTCAAAAATTACGAAACTTTACAGAGTGATATCCAACACATTTTCGTACCTTTTTTATTAAGGACTTTAAGCCAAATTCTTTTTAGATTAATTTCCATAGCCCTACGAAGCTTCTGGAATCTCTACCGCGACGTCCAGAACACACTCCTCCGTATTTCTTAGGTTTCACCCATCAAATATCTTTCGTTCCTTCTAAAATTTAAGTATGTTATGTAACAATGTGTCCTTTACAATTTTCATGAAGGGATCTAGGTCAAATAACCAGATTATGGTCACCATTTTGATCCATGAAGTTTCTGGTGTCTCGGTACACCTCACCAGAATCAACCATCTCCAAGATCTAACCGATTCACCAAGTTATACTTGTTCTTTTTGCCTCATATTCGATTATGTTGTAGCTTAAGGTGTTTCCTACAACTTTCAAGAAGACAACAAAGTGAGATCTCCAACAGAAATTAAGATGCAACCAAGAAATCAACAAAAGGTCAGTGAAGATTTCGCAGATCTGAGGTCTCCGTATAACAAAGCTTTTGACCCCACATATCACCATCGTTTTCCATGAAATTAGAGTATGTCATACTACAGGACATTAGCTTCAACTTTCATGAAGACACCGAAGCCAAAATCTCACTTCAAGTACACATGCAAGCTCGACTAAGATACTGACTACCACAGACCGAACGAAAACAGTCACATAGCTTGAACACATCCAACCCTTACCTCGGTTTTTCGCCCAAATCACACCTAAAACCGAACATGCAACCAACCAAAACAGAGATGCAAGAGAAGTAAAGGACCCCACTTGCCTCCAAGATGAACCAACAGCAATGAACGGCGGCGTAGGGACGGCGAACGAACGGCGAGCACACGGCTGCACCTCCCTCTCGGCTCCGCCTTCTCTCTTTCCCTCTCGGTTTCTCTCTTTCTCTCAAACCCTCTCTCTCTCTCGCACACCTCTCTTGGCCGAATGAGCTAGAGGAACCACCCACTCTCTCTCCTAATCCCCTTTTTATATCCCATCATTTGTAAAGATTAACTCACCTCAACCATGGCCAATGCATGAGGACTTGTCTTG
Source organism: Eucalyptus caleyi (assembly GCA_014182885.2). Lineage (NCBI taxonomy): Eukaryota > Viridiplantae > Streptophyta > Magnoliopsida > Myrtales > Myrtaceae > Eucalyptus > Eucalyptus caleyi. The sequence goes on from CM024470.2 coordinate 42,775,444, forward strand.
CCACTTGTAATTTTTGTTTTTAAATTTGAATTTCAATGGGCTTGGGCTTAGGCCCAACCGGCCATTCCCCCTTGGGCTGGTCGACAGCCACCTATTGGGCCCTAATGGCCGACTAGCTTGGCCCACCAAGCTCTAGGCTAATGGGCCCAAGGCCCATTTCGAAAATTCAACCCCTTTTTCCTTTTTTTTTTTTGAAATTCTTTTATAAATATTTCTAAATTCAAATTTCATCTTGGCCAAAGTCTTGGGATATTTTTAATTATTGAAATTTAAATCATATGGCCAAGCATTAATCTACTAAATTTGAATTTCCACAATCACAAGCATAATTCATTTAAATTAAAAGACAAATTGGCTAAAGCATAAGCCATAAAATTCTATCACCTAATTAAAGACATTTAACACACCTTAAGGCTTGGCTTTGAATTTCCGGGATGCCACAAAAATATTTTCTAGAAATGCCACATTTTTTTACGAAAAACATAACCTTAATGAGTAACCATTTATGCCCAGCTAATAATCCATTAACTTGATTTTAATGGTTCACTTCAAAAAAGGTCGTGATGTTGGTGATCTAGTGTCGTGAGCCTAGACCCGATACTGCCATAGAGGATGTTAGAAGATATGCAATATTCCTTTAGGAGATTTGGATTTGATTTGATTATGTACATATCAATTAAAGATTAGATACAGATCTAGATTGATACATAGAATTTTTTATTTCTATTAATTGTACAAACCTAGTCCTATATCTTTAGGATCTGTACAGTTTACACACATTATTGAGGAAATATAGAAAAATATTATTCCTCTCTCCATTGCCTTCGATTTCTTTCTTGGTATCAGAGCCTCCAGGCTTCTGATTTGCTTCCGCTTTGTTCTTCTACCAAATAGTTCTTCGACCTACAGAAAAGGGTTCTATTCGGCATTAGAATCAATATCCGAAGGAGTTTTTTTTACTAACCATGACCTCCCTGCAAACCAAGACCTCTGTTTCCGAAAATTCACCGACTGGAGAAGTAACACCCCAAGATCTGCAGGCTGAACTTCAACCTGCGACACTTCCAGCCATAAGTCAGTAGACTCAATTACAACCCGCTCAGTAGCGACCCACGCAGACTCAGCTTAATGTGGGGCAACCCTTGGTAGGTCAACCATACCAGTAGATTCCGTATCCACTTTATTTTGGGCCAAGCCCAAATCCATCATCGTTTACATATGTGGGCCACCAGAGCTACGTCCAAACCGATGGGGGCCCACCAACGGGGCAAGCCCAGCCATCGGATCGGAGCAGTTGAGTGGGTCGGGAGAGACAGGTATGGGAACAATCCCTACCCGGGTTTTTATCATGCGGGTTATCCAATTGGGGCGAACGAATTGGGTCAAGGAAATACCTACCCGAACCTCACACCTGGTTTTCTACCTTTTCTAGCGACGGCGCTCGCCGGACAACCAGAACCCGGCGATCCATTGTTCGTCTCTAATGCCAACGGACCAGAATTGCGGCTCATCAGCTAGCAATTGACTAGGCCAGAAAACTATACAAGATGGTCGCAGGAATTTCGGCGCACCCTAGCAACCAAAGACAAAGATGGTTTCCTCGACGGAACCATTCCAGTTCCCGTGGACGAACGCTTGGCTCGACTCTAGAGGAAGAGCAACCGCCTGGTCCGAACCTGGATCAGCAATTGCGTCTCCTCCGAGGTCGCAGCTGGACTCCCACCAACAAAAGATGCAAAAGAAATGTGGGAAAATATCTAGGAAATGTACGAGAAGCTGGACCGGGCAAATTTTTTTAATCTAATGCAAGAGCTCAGTCAATTGAAGCAAGATAATATGACGGTCACAGTCGTTTTCAACAGGCTCTCGTCTCTATGGAACAATCTTGAAGCGGTCGAGGAGAAGCTTGTGGGACCGGATTTCGCTCACAGATCCTTGCCATGGATCCCATGCCGCCAATTAGGTGGATATTTCAATTGGCTGTGCAGGAGGAGAGTCAGCGACACGCGACGCCAAACCACACCAAGAGCAACGAGAGCGTCACACTCGCAGCCCGCGGAGATCGGCGAGACGCGGCCACCAGAACTCAAAACCTAAATCACGAGAGAGAGAGAGAGGCGAGCGGCCAAATTAGGGTTCGCAGAAGAGGATCTCAGGCTATTTAAAGCAGACCGAATGGACGATCAGAATGTGATACGAGGATCAAACGGCTCACAAACTTTCGATCCCTCGATCGAATCCAACGGCAGACAGCAGCTTGCAACCAAAGGATTGGACGGTCAGATCTTCATTGCGATTAAAGGAACGGACAGTCAAATGCTTGCCACGTCATCAAGAAATTTCGAAAGAAATTTTAAAGGCAAGAATAAATTATTTTGTGATTATTGCAAATGTACTAATCACTCAATTGATAATTACTGGAAATTACATGGGAAGCCTGGTGAAAAAGAAAAAAAAGATTTCAGCAGCTTATCAAGTTACTGGGTCGACTGGTAAAAAAATTGACCAGCCTATCTCGTATAGTCAGTATCATCAGTTGATGGAGGCACTTCAAAAAATGGACACGACAAATAGAGGAGTGAGTTTCTCAAGTATTACCCATTGCTTGATTAATTCAATATCCAGAAAGGCATGGATAATTGATTCAGGGGCAAGCGACCATATTATATGTGACCGGGGATTTTTCTCAAGTATAAATGACAGATTGAATTTCCCTATTTCCGTGCAATTGCCCAATGGGGACATTACCCATGTTCATGAAACAGGAACAGTCAATCTCAGTTCACAGATTACTCTTAGAAATGTTCTTTATGTCCTAGAATTCTAGTTAACCTGATCTCTGTGTCAAAAGCTTGTCAAGAAAATTCATGCTAGGCCATTTTCAATGCTAACACGTGTTTCTTTCAGGACCTTTCGACTGGGAAACTGATGGGCTTGGGAAGTCTCTCTGAAGGCCTTTTTTTTAGGAATAGTTTCTCAAGTAATTTTCCTTGCAATTCTTTAAATAAGCCATCATTGTGTAACTTAACTACCAATGATAGAAATTCCATTATGCATTTGAGGTTGGGCCACAGTGCCTCCTTTCCATGTCCATAATGTCCTATATGTCCTCTTACTAAACAATCTTGTACGCCTTTTCCGTCTAGTAACACTCAAACTAGTGAGATTTTTTCCTTGATTCATGTGGATATATGGGGACCATACCACACATTAAATCATGATGGGTCTCGATATTTTCTCACTATAGTCGATGATTATTCTTGTGCGACTTGGATTTTCTTGATGCAGTCTAAGAATTAGACTTATTCTCATTTGAAAAGTTTTTCTCACTCTCAAAGAATCAGTTTGGCAAATCCATACAGCAGATCCGTACTGATAATGGGAGAGAATTCTTCAGCCATGGTTGCTCCTCACTATTTACTACACATGGCATACAACATGAAAGCTCTTGTATCTATTCACCACAACAAAATAGCATGGTAGAACGGAAACATCGTCATCTATTGGAAGTCGTACGAGCCTTGAAGTTCCAAGCATCAATTCCAGATGATTATTGGGGAGATTGTGTGGTTACAGCCACTTACCTAATCAACCGTATGCCAACTCAAATACTTAAAGGGAAAACTCCATTTGAGTTATTATTCCAGAAGAAACCAGAACTCTAGCACCTCAAGGTCTTCGGATGTCTTTGTTTTGTTACAACAGTGGGACCTAGAGACAAATTCAGTCCATGTGCTCGGTGATGCATTTTCATGCGATATCCCAATTTGCAGAAAGGGTACCGGGTTCTTGACATTTCCACAAAAGAATTTATGATAAGTCGTGACGTCATCTTTCATGAAGACATTTTTCCTTTTTCTGAGCAAACAACTCCAGATGCAAATATAGGGACGACAGCATCTCCCCGTAGCATCCTATTTGATGAAGCAATGCCTCAAGGTCCTACCTATATACCAATGGAAGAATCGAGGTACATTCCTCCCACTAATTCATTTCTTCCAGTATCAACGTCAACACCTGTTGAGAGGACTGACCGCTCAGAAGAAATTTTAGAACCACGACTCGAAGATTCCCATGATACTGAGGAAAGTCAGCATATTGAGTCGCCACCTACCAGTGCGACAAATACAAACACCACTCATCCAAGGCATTATGGTCGCACCACACGACCTCCTACCTAGACTAAAGACTATATATGTGCAACTCATCATTCTCAAGGTACTCAGTATCTAGTCTCATCATATGTTTCCTTTCATAGATTATCACAGGAACATAGATGTTGTATTAGTCGCCTATCAGAAGAACATGAGCCATCTAGTTATGATGAGACATCTATTGAGCCAAAATGGCAACAGGCCATGAAGGCAGAACTTCAGGCATTGATTGACAATAAAACATGGGATCTTGTCCCACTACCCTTTGATTGTAAGCCAATTGGCTACAAGTGGGTCTACAAGATAAAATATCGTGTTGATGGTTCCATTGAACGATACAAGGCACGGTTGGTTGCAAAATGATTCACATAAAAGGAAGGTTTTGACTACCACGAGACCTTTTCTCCAATTGCCACCGATGTCACAGTTCGTTCTTTTTTATCTGTTTCTGCTATTAATAATTGGAGTCTACATCAAATGGATGTGTACAATGCTTTCTTGCACGGGGATCTTGATGAGGAAATTTATATGGATATTCCTCAAGGCTTACGGAGACAGGGGGAGAATATAGTATGTCATCTCCGTAAATCCCTTTACGGATTGAAGCAAGCATCCAGACAATGGTACGCCAAATTTGCAAATGCTCTTACAACAGCAGGCTTCAAGTAGTCTAAACATGACTATGCTTTATTCACATGGACTAAAGGTATGTCATCAATTTATTTAAAGATATATGTCGATGACATACTTGTTATGGGAAATGATAAGGCTATCATAAACAATTTCAAGGATTATTTACATGCTACCTTTCACATTAAAGACTTAGGAGCACCTAAATATTTCCTTGGAATTGAAATTGCTCGATCTGATCAAGGAATTTTTCTTAGTCAACGGAAGTTTGTCTTAAAAATTATATCGGAAGCAGGCTTATCGGGATGCAGACCAGCTGTGATTCCTATTGAGCAGAACATTAAATTGACTACTGCAGAATATGATAGGGGTATATCACAAAACGATGATCCCATACTCAAAGATCCATCAGGGTATCAAAGACTTGTCGGGAAGCTCATATACCTGACCATGACTAGACCTGATATCTCTTATGTAGTACAGACACTTAGTCAGTTCATGCACAGCCCAAAGCGATCTCATTTGGAAGTTGCATTGAAGGTTGTGAAGTATTTGAAAAAGTGTCAAGGACTTGGAATTCTTTTGTCCAAACAATGTGACATGAAGATGAGGGCATACTGTGATGCTGATTATGCTACGTGTCCTACTAGCCGAAGATCAGTCACTGGATACTGCATCAAATTAGGAGATTCACTTCTCTCATGGAAGACCAAGAAGCAGCCTACTGTATCCTTGTCTTCGGCCGAAGCTGAGTACCGAGTTATGGCAAAAACCACTTGTCAGGTAGTGTGGATACGAGGGTTGCTTAAGGACCTCGGAATACAAGTACAAGGAGTGACAAAATTATATTGCGACAACGATGCAGCTCTCAAATTGGCAGCAAACCCTATAGTGCACGAGAGGACTAAGCACATAGAAGTGGACTGTCATTTTACACGAGACAAGATTCAAGAAGGGGTAACTGAAACAGAAGGAATTGGCATAGCAGAGTAGCCAGCAAACATCTTTACCAAACCCCTATGTCATCGACAGCACGCATATCTACTGAGCAAGCTAGGCGTCTTGGATGTCTACAAGCCACCAGCTTGAGGGGGAGTGTTAGAAGATATGCGATATTCCTTTAGGAGATTTGGATTTGATTTGATTATGTACATATCAATTAAAGATTAGATACATATCTAGATTGATACATAGAATTCTTTATTTCTATTAATTGTACAAACCTAGTCCTATATCTTTAGGATCTGTACAGTTTACAGACATTATTGAGGAAATACAGAAAAATATTATTCCTCTCTCCATCGCCTTCGGTTTCTTTCAGAGGAGAACATAGATAAGTGGTGCCGGCCCATGACGATGGCAAAATGTAGATCTTATTCTGTTCAATAATTAAAGAAAACGAACTTAGCCGTGTTGGAGAAATCTTCTTGAAGTGTTTTGAAGCTGACAAAACGTTTCCATCAGTCTAGTCTGAAGGATTGCAGACTCTATTATTTAAATTTAAAGTCTGAAGACCTCCGAACAGCCAGACTCAAGACTTAAAGTCTATCCTCATTGACAGTCTCTAATCCGTTGAAGAAAGGTTATCCATAACTAGATGTTTCATTAAGGATATGACCTTATCGACTGGAGAAGATCTCTTGGCTGGACAAGACACAACAGAATCCTTTGATTGATCGAGATTGACTCGAAGATTAAGGAATCGATGATTGCCTAAATATTCTTGGAAGGTTCTACTTATGGAAACCGAGATCCTGATTGTATGGGCGAACAGGATTGATGGGCTATCGACACGTTCCTTTAATAGCTGGGATAATCTTCTTAATTGATTCCATCCAACGGGTAGATTGGAGGAATTCCTTTAGTAAGTGCCAACGGGTATGATGGCATAAAGGAGTATATAAGGAAGACGTTCTAAGTTGTTGAGGAGGGCGCGATAGAAGAATTCCAAAATCTGAAGCTCCTTGTTGTTTAGACAATTTCTTTGAGCGAATATTTGTATACAAAAGAGAGTCTATATTTGTGAGAAACCTTGAGGAGGTGTGGTAGAACATCTACACTGTGGAATCAAGAAAAAGCTGTGCTGTAACTTCTCTTTTGTTCATAGTGAAATCCAGCCGGTGGGCTGTCAGTGCGGAAGAGTGGACGTAAGCTTGAAATAAGCTGAACCACTATAAACCTTGTGTTCAATTTTCTCTTCCTTACTCTCTTTACTTTGATCGTACTTCATTTTGTTAATCTATAGAGAACTTTCTTTCTATCGGTTGCCAAGAGTCGCTTCCTTATCTCGATAAATTGTTTGTGCACCTATTCACCCCCCCTCTAGGTGATTATACTAGCTATCTCAATTGGTATCAGAGCTCGTGTACTCACTTTGTTTGAAGTGTTTTACTTCAGAGTTAAAGATCCATGGCTAGTATGTTGGCTCCAGGGCTGGTAGAAGGGCAAAGCAACACCAGACCGCCTTACTTTGATGGAAAGGACTACAACATATGGAAAAACAAGATGAAGGCGTTTTTAAGATCAAAGGATCCTCTAGAATGGGACATTGTAGAAAAAGGAATCGTTCCTAAAGCTGCATCTGTCTCAGAAAGAGGAAAAGACACTGTTGAGTCTAGCGAAATGACTCAGGAAGAGATAATCAAGAGACAAGCTCTTGATACAAAAGCTATTTACTCTTTATATTGTGCTTTATCACCTACTGAATATAACAGAATATCTTCTTGTGATACAGCCAAAGAAGTCTGGGATAGACTACACATTACCTATGAAGGAACCGATCGAGTGAAAGAGACCAGAATCAACATTCTCCTCGGTCAATACGAAGCCTTCAGAATGAAATCGGGAGAATCAATAACTGACATGTTTAGTCGTTTTACAGATATCGTGAATAGTCTTGAAAATCAAGGTCAACCCATTTCTGACCCCATGAAAGTAAACAAGCTACTACGTGAACTCTCCAAGGATTGGAATCACATAAAGACCTCAATCAGAGAGACCCAAAGAATCATGCCACTGTCTGTCGATGAGTTGGTTGGGACCCTTCAGTCTTATGAAGTGGAACGAATCAATGAAGACGAAGATCCTAAAGGTAAGAAATCTATTGCATTAAAATCTAATGATGATTCTGATGTAACAGATTTTGAAGACGACATAGATGATGAAGAACTTGCTCTCATGATAAGAAGATTCAGAAAGCTGAATAGAAAAGGAAGAAGGTTCAATGCAAAGAAACAAAGTTTTCAAAAGCAACAGACCAAGTCAGCTGAAGATGATGAATCAAACAAAGATGTAGTCTGCTTTGAATGTAAGAAAAAGGGACACATCAGACCCAACTGTCCTCTTCTGAGGAAGAAGAAAGGAAAAACTGAAAAGTATCGAAAGGCTCTCAAAGCTGAAACCTGGAGTGATATAGAGTGCGAAGATAGTGATGATAATTATGCCAACATATGTCTAATGGCATAATCGGATTCAGATTCAAACTCCGAGACAGATTCAGATTCAGACACTGAATTTGAGGTAAGTAACTTTAAAATCCCTATTAAAGTTTCTAAATACATTGATGAGTCGTGTTTTAGTCTTAAGACTTCTCTTAAAAGAATTTCCGAACTCAAAAAGAAAATTCTGCTTTAAAACAACAAGAGAATGTTTTGGAAGAAAAGTGAAATGCTTAGACTAGAATGTTTCTTCTCTCGAGAGAAAGTAAAGATAATCTTTTAAAAGAAAATGCATTCTTGAAAAATGATATTTCAAATATTTCCAAAAGATTTTCTCTAGGATCTGAAAAACAGGAGAAAATACTTTCTGTTCAAAGACCTTATTTCAATAAATCTGGTTTAGGAATGACTTCTTTGAAACCATTCCTTTAATCGATTTTCCTAAAGTAAAAGAAAGAATTAAACAAAGACCCACAAGAAATGCTTACAAAAATCATTTTGAAAGGATCTTTGTAAAACCATGGTCGCAATGCTCTTAGATGTTCAAAATGCAATAGTGCAGATCATTTTGAGAAAGAATGTCCTATGATTTGGAGACCTGTCAATAAAGTCTGGGCAAAAACCGTATATCAGACTAACTCGAAAGGACCCAAGAAAATATGGGTACCAAAGAAAGCTTGAGTTTCTTTTTAAATGCAGGTCACTATCAAGAAAAAAGTGAAATGGTATCTGGATAGTGGATGCTCGAGACACATGATAGGAGATTCAAATTGTTTCATAAAGCTTGTTCAAGTGAATGGTGGACAAGTCTCATTTGGAGGAAACAACAAAGGAAAAATAGTGGGATTTGGAACTGTAAAGATTGGGAACCTCACAATAAGCAATGTTTCTTTAGTTGAAGGGCTAAACTATAATCTGCTTAGCGTCAGTCAGCTATGTGATGCCGGTTTTAAGATCAACTTTCAAAAAGGTATTTGTTCAGGAACCAGTAAAGACTCTACTCAGTCATTCATGGGTCGAAGACATAGGAATATCTACCTCTTAGACGTGAAACCAGATGAATCGCAATGTCTAATCTCAATCCAAGACGAAGCGAACTTATGGCACAAAAAGCTTGGGCATATCAACATGAAGCAGATAGCCAAAATCTCAGCAAAGAAGCTTGTTCATGGTCTACCCAATTTATCATACCAAAAGTCTGATCTATGTACACCATGTATATTGGGAAAACAGGTAAGAAATTCCTTTAAACCAATAAATCAAGTTTCCACTAACCGTGTACTGCAGCTTCTGCATATGGATCTCTTCGGACCAATAAGAACGCAGAGCATTAGAGGTAAGAAATATTGCCTAGTAATTGTGGATGACTACTCACGATTTACCTGGGTATATTTCTTGGCAAGTAAGTTTGAAACTTTCTCTTACTTTGAAAGATTTGCTAAGAAGGTTCAAAATGAAAAGGGGTATGTCATTTCAAGTATAAAAACAGACCATGGAGGTGAATTTGAAAATCAAGATTTTGCAAAATTTTGTGATGAATCTGGTTTTCAACATTTGTTTTCCTCCCCATATACTCCAGAGCAAAATGGAGTCGTGGAAAGGAAGAATAGATCTCTTCAAGAAATGGCTAGAACTCTTTTAATTGAAAGCAATATCTCCTTACGTTTTTGGGCTGAAGCAGGTTTCAACATCATGTTATATTATCAATAGAGTTTTTCTAAGGCCTATTCTAGAAAAAACCCCCTATGAATTATTCAAAGAAAAGAAGCCCATTATTTCATATTTTCATGTATTCGGATGCAAATGTTTCATATTGAAAAATGCAAATGATCGAGTTGGTAAGTTTGAAGAAAAGTCAGATGAAGGCATCTTCCTTGGATATTCAACCACAAGCAAAGCGTATAGAGTCTACAACAAGAAGACTCAAACTATGGAAGAATCAATGAATGTCAAATTCCAAGATTCTATACAAAATGAATCTATTCAGGCTCATCCTGAAGAGAATGAACCTGCTCCAGACTCTACAAAGTCTAAATCTCAAGAAGCAGCTCAGACTTTGAAGAACCAGCAACAAGTAACTGTTGAAGATTCAAGTAAAGAAAGTGACCATCAATCTAATAAATCAACAAGCAACTGGAAACATAAGTCCAGTCATCCCAAAGATCTTATTATTGGCGACATCAATGAAGGGATTCGCACTAGATCCAAAAGGCGCGAAGAGTCTAGTGCTATGGCTCTTATTTCTGAAATAGAACCCAAAAGCATAGATGAAGCTTTATCTGATGAAAGCTGGATTGAAGCCATGCAAGAAGAGCTCAGGCAATTCAGTATCAATGATGTCTAGGAATTGACTCCAAAACCGAAAGGTAAATCAGTTATTGGAGCTAAATGGGTTTTCAGAAACAAGATGGACGAGAAAGGAAAGGTCGTAAGAAACAAAGCAAAACTCGTGGCCAAGGGATACACTCAAGAAGAAGGGATCGACTATGACGAGACTTATGCACCTGTAGCAAGGTTAAAAGCAATTCGTTTATTACTTGCATTTGCTTGTCATAAAAATTTCAGGCTATTTCAAATGGATGTCAAAAGTGCCTTCCTTAATGGATTCATCCATGAGGAAGTCTATGTGGAACAACCACCTGGGTTTGAAGACCCAAGGAAACCAGACTCGGTATTCAGACTCAAAAAGGCCTTATATGGCTTAAAGCAAGCACCTCGAGCCTGGTACGACAGACTAAGTAAGTTCTTAATACGGAATGGTTTTGTCAAAGGTAAAGTAGATACTACTCTATTTATCAAAAAGGAAAACAAAAGCTTTTTACTTATTCAAATATATGTGGATGATATTATTTTTGGATCTTCTAATAAAAGTCTGTGCAAGAAATTCTCTAAGACTATGCAGGATGAATTCGAAATGAGCATGATGGGTGAGTTAACCTTCTTTCTCGGGCTTCAAGTGAAACAACTGAAGGAAGGAACTTTCATTCATCAAGAAAAATATGCAAATGATCTTGTCAAAAAGTTTGGACTGGACAATTGCAAAAAGGCTGACATACCAATGTCAAGTTCCTTGAAGATAGACAAAGATGAAGGAGGAAAAAAAGTCGACCAAAAGTTATACAGGAGTATCATTAGATCACTTCTTTATCTTACTGCTTTTAGACCTGACATTTTGTTTAGTGTTTGCATTTGTGCCTGATTTCAATCAGACCCAAAAGAATCTCATTTAAATGCAGCAAAGCGTATTATCAAATATATTTCATCAACTTCAAGCTTTGGTCTCCGGTATCCAAAAAGGGAGACTTTACTCTTCTTGGATATTCGAGACGCGAGGACCTTGCTGGATGCGAGAGTCGATAGAAAGAGCACCTCGGGTACTTGTCAACTACTTGGAGGCGGGACGGTGTCTTGGTTTTCAAGAAAGCAAAGTACAATAGCTCTCTCTGACGAGTATATAGCTCTCGGAAGTTGTTGTTCGCAAATTCTCTGGATAAAACAACAGCTAAGAGACTTTGGAATTGAAGACTCATGCACAGAGATTAATTGCGACAACACCAGTGCTATAAACCTCACCAAAAATCCAATTCTCCACTCAAGAGCAAAGCATATAGAGATTCGACATAACTTTATTAGAGACCATGTTCAAAATAGAGATGTTTCAATTCAATTTGTTGACTCAAAGAACCAACTGGCAGATATATTCACAAAGCCTTTGGAGAAAAATCAATTTGAAACTATCCGTTCCAAACTCAACATTTTGAGGTATGAGGAAATCAAAGTCTAAAGACTTTCAGACTCAGACATACAAGACTTTGACTGTAAGTAATACTCTCTCTCTCTCTCGAATCTTATCTTGAAGAGGTACGATCATCAGCTGTGTTTTATTTTCGATATCTTTATTCTAAAAAGGCATCTTTTTATTTTCCTTTGTGACGGTTCGTTTATCACCTTTTTAACCGATCGTGCACTGTTGATTTCCCTTCACTTTACTCTCAAAAACCCTAGAAAGCATCGATCTTCCATTCCCGTTTTCTTCCCTTGTTTAATCTTCGAAAAAGTTGTCATCTTTCTTGGGAAAGTCAAGCAAGGAATCTTCCAAAAACTGAGAAAGATGTCGTCTTCAAGAAAGTCTTCGAGAATCACAAGCAGGGGACCACGGCGAATGAGTGAGGGGCCTACACACTTTGATCTCACCGAAGAAGAAGTGTCTCCAGAACAGCAACCAAGCCCACAACATTCTCAGCAGCGTCACTCTCCTCCATCTAGTCCTCAAGGCGTTGATCATCAACAAAAGGAAGAAATCATTGAGGATGCAGACCCTATAAGAGTTCAAAAGCCCGCTTTCATTTATAAGTTGTATCATGCTTTAAAAGGGACTCATACTCCTTTGAAGTATGTCGATGATTTTCTTAAAGACAAAGGGTATGGAAATGAATATATCTTTTTGTGAAAAATGGAAAGTATGGGAATTGCTCGTAAAAGGGTGGCAGAAGAAACCCTTGCGAATATCCCAAGTGATCCTCGTGATTGGGGAGTGAATCCTGTAGATGGGAATGATGATGATAAATTGTACAGCCAATTTCAACCGAGAATGGGTATTGCGGTTGAAAATCGAGGAAAAAGGGGAGACTTGTTCAGATCGAAGGAACAGAAGGATCTGTACTCAAAATTGCTGAAGCGTGGGGTGATAAACCCTAGGAGTGTGGATTTTGACTTTCTGGATGCTGTGAATGTGAACTTGAGGGAAAAGTTCGGTTATCTTCAACTTGAAAAGTTCTGCTTCGACTCTACAAAGGCCTATGCTGAACTAACCGCATATTTCTATTCAAATCTTAGCTTTTTGGATGCGAATAGATTCTCTTTCAGCGTCAAAGATCAAGACTATGTTGTGGATATGGATATACTGGCAGATGTGTTAGGAGTTGAGAGAGGAAGATATCAACCGATCAAAGTTCCCATTGCTCGTGCTACATTGGAACTTGTTAAAGACAGGAGAACAGAGGAAAAGATTTCCTACTTAAGGATGAGTGCATTCAACATCTTGCTTCACAAGATTGTGATCAATTGCCTCCGACCAAAATCAACTTCCAAGACTGATGTTTCAAGTTCAGAGGCAAAGCTGATGTATGCCATCCTCACTGGGAAAAGGTTTTCTCTTCCTCATGCTGTTATGTTCCACATGTATAGAGCCATGATGAAGGACAGAGGCCAACTTCCTTACCCAAGTCTTGTGACGAAGTTATTCAGACATTTGAATATTCAGCCTCCGCAAATTTTTTGTGTTCGATCATGCGATCATATGGTGGTAGGACTGAAAATGGTGACCAAGATGCATCTGAAGGAATTGAACAAGGCGTTGGAGATATTCAAGGAGAAGACTCCAGTCAAAGCTCATCAACCCTCTTCTTCATCAAAACGGAAAGGAAAGGAGCCCTTGGTTGCTTCAAAACCGAAAAGAAGAGCTCTTATTATTGAAGATGAAGATGATGATGAAAATCTCACCATCTCTGCAATGGCTTTGAAGAATTTAAGCCGTCCTGTTCCAGAGAAAGAATCGGAACAAATGACGAAAGAAGCAGAGGAGAAGGAAGACGAAGAAAGAGAAGCTGAAAAGGAAAGAGATGAGAAAGAAGAAGAAGAAAGAAGAGAAGAAGGAGAACCTGAGGAACACTCTTCTCCACCTGTAGGCATGGAAACAGGGGGAGATCAAGAGAAAGGAGGGAAGTCCTCATATCCTGATGCAAGTGAAGGAGTCAGTCGCTCACCTGCAGACCCAGAGGATGTTTATGCCTCTCAATTTCTAGAAGAATGTCATGAAGTTTCATCGCCAAACCTGCGAGATTATGCTGATCTACCACCATCTGCATTTACTCCATCAGATTGAGCCGAAGCAAGTACTCAAACTGATAATGCAACAGATTTTTGCAGAATCATGGATATTCTCTTGGAGATGCGAGGTCAAATTTATGCTTTAGGATGCGAGGTTCAAAACTTGCAAACTGCGGGTCAAGTTTCTTCATGTTCATTGAATGATAAAATCCAAACCCTCACTGTTCAGATTCAGGCCAATGCCAAGGGTGAGGAGATTGCACAACTGAAGGAAGACTTGAAAAGGCTAGAAAGCATCGTTCAGTCTATGGGAGATTTCCAGCTTGTCCGCGTTCCCAAGCAATCTTGACTTTATTCCATTTTCATCTCAACCTTTTTAATGCTGACAAAAAGGGGGAGAGATGCAAGATTTGAACAATTTGACTTTTAATCGTTTGACTTTTTATCGTATGGTTTGTTGGACTGTTTGTTGGATTTTTGTTGGATTGTTTGACTTTGTTTTTGTGTCTGGATGAGAACTAAACTAGACTTGGACTTGACTGCTTCTATTGACTATTATTGATATCTTATGGATGGCTTTATCGCATACTAGACTAACCTATTTTCTGTGGTTGCAGATTCTAGTGTTATTCATTTAGCCATTTATCTCTATAAGATATGCATATGTGTTTGAGAAATGTTTTGTAGGTCAAAGTTGTCCAAATCTGCAGGAAAGTTTTGTCACCATCAAAAAGGGGGAGATTGTTGGAGAAATCTTCTTGAAGTGTTTTGAAGCTGACAAAACGTTTCCACGATCTAGTCCGAAGGATTGCGAGACTCTACTATTTAAAGTCTCGAAGACCTCCGGACAGCCAGACTCAAGACTTAAAGTCTATCCTCATTGACAGTCTCTAATCCGTTGAAGAAAGGTTATCCAGAACTGGATGTTTCATAAAGGATATGACCTTATCGACTGGAGAAGATCTCTTGGCTGGACAAGACACAACGGAATCCTTTGATTGATCGAGATTGACTCGAAGATTAAGGAATCGATGATTGCCTAAATATTCTTGGAAGGTTCTACTTATGGAAACCGAGATCCTGATTGTATGGGCAAACAAGATTGATGGGCTATCGACACGTTCCTTTAATAGTTGGGATAATCTTCTTAATTGATTCTGTCCAACGGGTAGATTGGAGGAATTCCTTTGGTAAGTGCCAACGGGTATGATGGCATAAAGGAGTATATAAGGAAGACGTTCTAAGTTGTTGAGGAGGGCGCGATAGAAGAATTCCAAAGTCTGAAGCTCCTTGTTGTTTAGACAATTTCTTTGAGCGAATACTTGTATACAAAAGAGAGTCTATATTTGTGAGAAACCTTGAGGAGGTGTGGTAGAACATCTACATTGTGGAATCAAGGAAAAGTTGTGCTGCAACTTCTCTTTTGTTCATAGTGAAATCCAGCCGGTGGGCTGTCAGTGCGGAAGAGTGGACGTAGGCTTGAAATAAGCCGACCACTGTAAACCTTGTGTTCAATTTTCTCTTCCTTACTCTCTTTACTTTGATCGTACTTCATTTTGTTAATCAGTAGAGAACTTTCTTTCTATCGGTTGCCAAGAATCGCTTCCGTATCTCGATAAATTGTTTGTGCACCTATTCACCCCCCCTCTAGGTGATTATACTAGCTATCTCAAGCCGCACCTTCGAGAACGGCTAGTACTCTTGTTTTTAAAATAGGAGGTAGGCTTAAAACGATAAAACCGTGATTTGTTGCCTTGGGTCACCTTAGCCGACAACCTAAGGTGACAAAATTCAATTTTGGCACCTTCGGGTCAGCTAATACAACAAAAGTCAATTTCGTTCCTTTAGGGTATTTTTGCACGTTTTAAAACTTGGTCATCTCTATGTCCTCCTACAATAAAATGTTTTAGGTACTTATTAACCCTTCTTTCAATAAGATTAATCTATCATTCTGTGGTTGGAGTTTCATGAAGCGTATCTAGACGCAATAGTTTGCATGCATTTGTGACGTCTGTGCAACATAAGGGTTATGATCATATTACAAGAGAAAATGATCATAATTACTACTTACACATCAAGAATGCAAAGAGATCCACACAAAGAATGAGATTGTTCTCAATAGGAGGTAGACTTAAAACGATAAAACCATGGTTTGTTGCCTTGGGTCACCTCAGCCAACAACTTAAGGTGACAAAATTCAGTTTTGGCACCGTGGGTCAGCTCACACAATAAAAGTCAATTTCGTTCCTTTAGGGTATTTTTTTAGAGTATGCACGTTTTAAATCTTGGTCACCTTTATATCGTCGAGAACATAATAGAACTTAAATAAATATTCTATGTCCTCCTACAATAAAATGTTTTAGGTACTTATTAAGCCTAATCATAACTGTATTAATCTCATTCTTTGTGTGGATCTCTTTGCATTCTTGATGTGTAAGTAGCAATTATGATCCTTTTCTCTTGTGATATGATCATAAACCTTATGTTGCACAGATGTCATGAATGCATGTAAACTATTACATCTAGATTCGCTTCGTCAAACTCCAACCACAGAAAGACAGATTACTCAGATTGAGAAAAGGTTTGAACGGGATTTATTGTATCAGAATTAATTGTTTATCACACAATCACCAGAAACTACCTCAATTTAATTCATCGATGAATGATTGAATTTTCTGTATTTTATAGTAGTTATTCTAAATGTAATAAACAATTGGTCGAGGACTGTGGTCCTCATTAATCCAACATTCACTGCACAGCAA
This sequence comes from Eucalyptus caleyi, assembly GCA_014182885.2. Taxonomy (NCBI): domain Eukaryota; kingdom Viridiplantae; phylum Streptophyta; class Magnoliopsida; order Myrtales; family Myrtaceae; genus Eucalyptus; species Eucalyptus caleyi. The sequence goes on from CM024470.2 coordinate 42,792,256, forward strand.
TTCCCTTAATTTTTCTCACGGCAAAAGAAATTCCCTTCATTTTTCTCGTGCAAGAGGACCGTGGTCTTCATCATAAGATATTTTAAATTAGTTCCCATAGACACCTCCGAGGGACATTGGACTGCGTAAGGCACTAAATGAAAGATAAATGAGGCCCTCCCGTTTTTGCTACTGAAAAGGAATGAAATGCAAAAAATGTCTAATTCTAGGATCTTACATTGCATATATATGCACGTTTCCTATTCTCTAAAAGTATTTATTTTGAGAATAGGAAAAGGCAAAGAAAGAGAGAAATGATGTAGAAGCATTGTGTTATAGAAAGCAAGAAAGTTCGAGGGATTAGCAAGGAGAGCAAACTTGCCTAATCAACCTACAATGTTATACCAAAAAAAAAAAAAAAAAACCTACAATGTTATGATAGTAATTACGTCATGTTACAATATGAAGAAAATTTTTCACCTGAGGGGTGTGGTGATAATTGTTGAGATATTCACGTGAGTTATATTAGACAAGTCTCACATTAGAGAATTAGTATGATGTGGCGTTATTAATATATCATAATTGACCCATAACTCATAGGCTTAAGTTCATAAGTGAAGCTAAGCCCAATTGAATATGTTGAAGGGCTCAGACTTGGGCTCCATCTTCATGATCTCCCTAGGTGAAGATATTCGGTTTCTATTGCGCATTCTTAATAAATGATATCAAGGCAATGGTCAATTCATGCTCCACCCCCAATTTGTTCTGAGTTAAAAAAGGAAATCTCATGATCAAAGCTTGTTTCGAGTGGAAATTGCCATCACAGTTAGTCTGGCAAGAAGAGACCATGGGGTGATGTAATTCCAAGTTGGCAATTGATGATGATTGTCGTGCATAGTTGTGGGGGCATTACAATGACGTGGAGATTCAACTTGAGATAAGTTAATGTAGAAAGATACCTAAATTATAAGTGAGTATATCTAACACTAAGCTCACACATGAAATGGAGATTATTGAAATACACATTAACTTATGTTAGAAAAATCTCATATTGGAAAATTGGCATAAGCTTATGCGTGAGAGGGAGATTATTTAGATACACATTGAGTTATATTAAAGAAGTTCCATATGTGGAGCAATTAATATAATTTTAATTAGCTTAAAACACATTGATTTAAGATTTTGAATGAAGATTGATCCAACTAGTTATGTTGATAGATTTATATTTGCGCTTCCTCTTGACGATCTCCCAAAGTGGAAGTATCGGACTTCTACTGTGTGTTTTTAATGCTAATCACTAGCAATGATCAAATTAAAGAACATCTGCTAACTTATCATAGAAAATGTTAATCTTAGAATAAGAGTGTCACGAGATAGAAACGATGTATTTAGTCATACAACAAGATAGATGAGATTCGGAGTTAAAACAAAAGGAGTAAAAAATCAGGCAAGAACGAAACAAGAAACCGAAAGGATTTGTACCAGCGATATACTCTTGGTCGAGGACAGCTGTCCTTATGATTTCATTGTTCACTGAATGACGGTGCCCTTTATTTTTCCAGTGTACGAGGACCGGAATGGTCCAACAAAAAAGACAAGCAAATGGTCCAGAATTGATGTGGTCCAATAGCGAGCAGTCCATATAACGGGTGGATGGTCCCTGGACCTCGCACGCTTTGCACGTTTGACAAGTTTCAGCGATCGAAAAATTGAATATAACCGGACGAGACATATGGCAAAAGTCCGATTCGCTACCTTGCCAAATTCAACTTGAGTTTTGGCTCTTGTTGGCCAAAACTCACGCTTTGGGACTAAACTATCATATTTTCAGGATGCAAGGCCATCGACCATTAATTAGATAAGCCTTATTCACCCACTAGAAAGGTTTAGGAAATAGGTAGAGCCATTCCTAATAAGCCTCTTCCCCAGCCCATCAAGCAAAAAACTCTCTTAAACATCCTAAACAGTCAAGAATAACCTAGGGTCCTGCCACCTATCCTAAGTTATTCATTCACTGAGCAATGCTAACGGGAAAAAAATCCGCAACAAATCCCTAATAATGGCATTTTTTGGTAAATTCATCAATATGTATATAGGAATAATACATTTAACTGCTAAAAATAGGAAAGTACAAATTTACACATCAATATATTCTATTTAAATAAAGTAGAGGTATTGAAGACTTCTTAATTACTAAATTTCTTCTATTGACAGAGCAATTTATTAAGTTTGCAATACTTCTTATGCAAGGGCCACCCTCACGTGCGGCTGGCTATGGCCTACGTGGGGTCCATGACTCTTGTTGGTAACAATGAATAAAAATAATATAAAATAAAATAAAAATTACTTAAAATTTTGACTTGAGAGCTGTGGTGATAATTGTTGAGATATTTGCGTGAGTTATGGTAGCCAAGTCTCACATTAGAGAATTAGTGTGATATGGAGTAGTTAATATATCATAATTGACCCATAACTCATAGGCTTAAGTTTATGAGGGAAAGTGGGTCCAAATTGATATGTTGAAGGGCTTGGACTTGGACTCCCTCTTAGCGATCTCTCTAGGTGAAGGTATCTAGTTTCTATTGCGCGCTCTTAATAAATGATATCAAAGATGATAGTCAATTGATGCTCCACCCCCATTTTTTTCTAACTTGAAAAAGAAATATCGTGATCAAAGCTTGTTTTTGGTGGAAATTGCCATCACAGTTAATTTGGCGAGAAGAGACCGTGGATAGTTGGTCTGGTAATGCAAGATAGAGACTATGGGGATGTAATCCCAAGTTAGCAGTTGGTGATTATTGTTGTGCATAGTTGCGGGTACATTACAATGACGTGGAGACTCAACTTAAGATAAGTTGATGTAGAATAATACATAACTTAAGTGAGAATATACATAACACGAAGCTCACACGTGAGAGGGAGATTGTCAAAACACACATGTGACTTATATTAGAAAAATCTCACATCGAAATATTGGCATGAGTTTACACGTGAGAGGGAGTTTTTTTAGATACACATGTGAGTCACATTATGTGGAGCAGTTAATACAATTTTAGTTGGCCTATAATTCATCAGTTTAAGATTTAGAGTGAAGATGGATCTAACTAATTATGTTGATGGATTCAGACTTAGACCCCCTCTTGACAATCTCCCCAAGTAGAAATATCGGATTTCTACTGTATGCTCTTAACAATAATCACTAGCAATGATTGAATTAAAGAACATCTACGAACTTACCATCGGAAATGTTAGTCTTAGAATAAGAGTGTCATGAGATAGAAATGATGTATTTAGTTATATAACGAGATATATTATATTCGGAGTTAAAACAGGAGTAAGAAATCAGGCATGAGCAGAACAGGAAGGTGAAAGGATTTGTACCAGCGAGATGCTCTTGGTCGAGGTCAGCTGTCCTCATAATTCCACTGTTCACTGCATTGCACGACAGTTCCCTTCATTTTTCTAATGCAAGAGGACTGGAATGGTCCAACAAGAAAAAACAAGCAGATATTCCCGAACTGATGTGGTCCAAGAGCAAGCCGTCCATATAACGGGTGGATGGTCCCCGGAGCTCGCACGCTTTGCACGTTTGACAAGTTTCAGCGATCGAAAAACTGAATATATAACCAGGCGAGACATATGACAGAAGTTCGATTCACTACCTTCCCAAATTCAAGTTGAGTTTTGGCTCATGATGGCCAAAACTCAGGCTTCGGAGTAAAGAATCATATTTTCAGGATGCAAGGCCACCGACCATCAGTTAGATAAGCCTTAATCTCTCAAAATTAATGACAAGAAATCTAATTAAAAGGGTTAGAAAATAGGTAAGGGCATTCTGAATAAGCAATTAGATAGGGCCATTTTTAATAAGCCTTGTCCCCAGCCAATCGAGAGAAAAAAAAAAAAAAAAACTCTCTAAAACATCTCAAATAGTCAAGAACAACCTAGGGTCCTGCCACCTATCCTAAGTCATTCATTCACTGAGTAAAGCTTGCATGAAGAAAAAAAAAAGAAAACCGCGACAAATCCCTAATTATGGCATTTTTTGTTAAATTCATCAATATGTATATAGGAATAATAGATTTAACTGCTAAAAATAGGAAAGTACAAATTTACGCTTCTACATATTTAATTTGAACAATGTAGAGGTATTGAAGACTTCTTAATTACTAAATTTCTCCTATTGACAGAGAAGCAGTTTATTGACTTAGGTTTGCAATATTTCTTATGCAAGGGGCACCCTCGCCCATGGTTGGCTATGGCCTAGGCGGGGCCATGACTCTTGTTGGTCACAATTAATAAAGAAATAGAATAAAAATTCAGAAAAAAATTAAAAATTTTCTAAAATTAATTCACGTCGGCGTCGGTCATACCATATACAATAGTCTGAGTCCATGTCAACAATTTAGCCTAATATGGCAAGATTGAATTTAATTAGTTATATAATGAGTGAGACCCAATATAAAGTGGATGGTTCATTCCCTTTACCAGTAGCTGCGTTACCCATCATGTGGAAACAAAATATTGGCACATTTTTATAGCACAAGTATCACTCCTTACGAAAGACAGGCATGTAATCTTTAATATTTAGTTTCGAGCTACTGAGACTGGAAATTCACATTCTTATCTACTAAACTGAAGATATGCACGGTCCCTCTGATCCATTCGATTCGTAGTGCTATTTAATATAGGTGGGCACGCAAAAAAAGGTGGGGGACTCACCTAGAAAGTGAGTACTCTCTAATAGATAATCAGAGGAGTTTTTCACGTGCCAAATAATGCACAAAGCAACTCCATCACGTAACTTATCGTAGCAATTTAAATAAAAAACAAAAACCCTCGACATGTAATGTGATCGCGCATGGCACAGTGAAGAGGTAGAGTCTATAAATTGCATGGAAGCAAGCTTGCATCTCCACAAGCCTTTCCATCTAGAGAAATAAAAAAAGAAGTTGTCAGTGAGAGTTCAGGGAGAGAGAGAGAGAGAGAGAGAGAGATACATACCATGGAAGGCGGCAGCTCAAGGCCATGGACCGAGCTCAGCGGCGAGACCAACTGGAAGGACATGTTGGATCCTCTCGACGAGGATCTCCGGATGTACCTCATACACTACGGAGAACGAGTCCAAGCCATCGGCGACGCGTACAACGGCCAGGAGGAGTCTGGAGACGGCTACGGCATGCCCCTGTACCCGATGGACAAGCTCTTCTCTAAAGTGGGTCTCGAGACGGACAACAACAAGTTCAGGTATGAGGTGACCCGGTACTTCTACGTGCCGTCGCACGCGACCTTTCTGCTGCAGCCGGACAGGTCTTGGGCCGGGTATGTGGCAGTGAGCACCGACGAGGGGACCCAGGCATTAGGGAGAAGGGACATTTTGGTCACTTGGAGAGGAACGGCGAATTACCTGGAGTCCATGGAAGATATTCGAGATGATTTGGCCCTGGCGACCAACATTTTCAAGGGCGACACCGATACTAAGATTCACGCTGGTTTTTTAGATTTGTATACGAAGTGGGACCTTCTAAATGAGTACACAAGGCGTAGTGCCAGAGACCAAGTATGAAACTTTTACCCCATTTATAGATTGTTCTTGCTAATTTACCTCCCGAATAAGCTCCAAATTGCCTTCATCTTTTATTATTATTATTATTATTATTATTATTATTATTATTATTATTATTATTATTATTATTATTATTATTATTATTATTATTATTATTATTATTATTATAAATCTAAAGATATGATAAGATATGATAAGATATAGCAAGTGATGTTTGGACTACTTTGTCAAATTAAAACCGGCATTGATGGACAACTTTGGTCAGGTTCTAAGGGAGGTCCGGAAGCAAGTCGATCTCTATGCCGGTAAAGGCGAGACAATCAGCATAACAGTGGCCGGCCACAGCCTGGGCGCGGCTTTGGCAACGATCAATGCGCTGGACATCGTGACCAATGGCTACAACGTACCCACCGACCACCCCGAGAATGCCTGTCTTGTGACCGCGTTCCCCTTCGCCAGCCCCAAGGTCGGGGACGAGAACTTCAAGGCGAAGTTCTTGTCGTCCGAGAAGCTCCGCGCCCTTCGAGTGACCAACGCCCTTGATATCGTTCCCTTCACCCCTCCAATCAGATATTACCACGTCGGAGAACAGCTGCTGGTCGACTCGCGCAAGTCCCCAGACCTGAAGCCTCTCTACAAAGGTCTGTCTGGCGCCATGGCAATCGGACATATGTTGGAGACGTACCTGCATCTAATCGCGGGCACACAAGGCATCGATAGCAACGAATTCAATGTTGGTGAGCGTCGCGGGATTGCGCTGCTGAACAAGGGAATGGATGCTCTGAAGGATGGAAGCAAAATTCCGGCTTATTGGTTGGTGGCGAAGAACAAGAACATGGTCCAGGATGAGGTCACTGGAGACTGGAGCTTGGCCCCTCCGTACATCCCACCTCCACCAAAAGATACTTAGAATGGATAGTCCCAAGTCTCAATATATATATTTACTGTGTGATAAGCTATTAACAATAATTGCTGCTTTATGACTTAGCAGTAACATAATAGAGGTTCGTAATGCAAAAGTGGAGTTATTTGATTGAGTTGTATTGGTGGTACTAAGTTATGTGTGTTGTACTAGTGGTCCTAAGTTATCTTTTGTTTACCTTCATGTCATGAAATAAATATGGTCCTAAATGAATAATAAACATCGCTTCATTATCATTTGTTTTCTTGCAGAAATTTCATTGTGTAAATCTTGATTTCGTAATTTGCCACATTTCTTTATTGCTAGCCTTCTATGTTGAAAAATCTCATTTGAGTTCACAACCAAACCAAATTGAGATCAATTAAATTGACAATCTTTAAATCATTTCGATTTAACCCAGGTACTATTGTTCAAGAGTTTGATTGAATGCCCAAAATTATATAACAATGAGTTGTGACCCTGGCACCACCTAAGGACGAATGGAATACTAAACATAGATGGGCTCTCCTAAACCCATACCAATATGCGACTTAGAATTTAAATTCTTAACATGCATGATTTTTCAATTATGAGTCACTACTAATTTATTTCGGTGGATTGATTTATGGAAGAATTAATTCACTTCTATAAACCAGAGATTAAATTGAATTCACTTATATAAACCAGAGATTAAATGAGTTCAAGGACTTGATTATGCTACATTTTCGATACTTTTCCCTTTCACTTCAAAAATGTTTTGCATGCAACTTGTATTGCTTTTAAATTATAAGGTGATCATATGGGTGTGAAACTATTATTTAACACTCAATAAAGCAAAGCAATAGATAAATTGTGAGCACATGAGGAAATACTTACCTCAAAGCAAGGAAGTAGAAAATCACATCTATAACCTATATATGATATTTAATTAATACTCAATTCATTCAATATTTTAGGGTTTTCTCTTATTTAATGAAAACTAATCTATAGTGTTAGTTAGAAAATAACATCTATAATATTTATTAATGCTCAATTTTTCTAGGATTTTCTCTTATTTAATAAAATCTAATCTACGTGCAATGCAATAACGCGAAATGTCTAACTAAAATGACATGAAATATCCAACCTATCATGCAAACTATACTATATGTCACGCAATATTAATTAATTAAATGACCTAATCTAATGAGAAGCAAAAAAAAAAAACAAATTAATGCAACTATTCTAATATGTCACGCTTTTTTTTTAAATGATCCCTAAAGTCTCTTGGATGTGTCTTGTGCTTCATCCTCTTCAGTTGTTCTTCATCACTCAGCGCCTCTCTCTGTGTTAGTTCTTTTGACTTTTCTCCCTGAGCAAGTGCTGGAACTCACGGCTCTCGAATATCTTGTTAGGGTTGATGGAGACAGGATTGGATAGCATGCCGCGAAGCAGCGACAACTTAGCAGGAAACCGGCAACCTTCGGGGACTGAGCTAAGAAGCTTGCCGGGATTGTTGATGGTCCATCAAGAGGATAACAATAGCGGCTTTGCTGTTCATGATGTGGTTTTGGACGACATCGTCATATGATCAGCGTCACAGCCAGCGCCACGGGGAAACTGCAATGTCGGGAGAGCAACAACATCGTTGGGAATTTGCTGAATCTCGGCACGTGGACATGGGCAGCAACGACAGCAGCTTCAAGCAGGCGATGTTTGGATTAGCAGGAGCGCCGGTTCACTGGCGGGGTCGGATAGCAGAGCAGCGAGGCTCCAACGTCACGGTCTCGTACAGGGAGCAGCGTCGATCGTCGCATTAGTTGGGCCCAAGCTTTGTTCGGATGAAGACGTCGTAGCCGTGCAGGGCTGCTCGGGGCAGGGAAGCAGCGTGGTCATCGAGCGGGGAGGTCAGAACGGCAGCGATGCAGGGTTTTTCCTGGTGCAAGAAGCGGTTGTCTCTGTTGATCAACGTGAGCACCTCAACGTGAGGTGCTCTCTCCCTCTCATGATTTTCAATGAGCCAACCTCGCACCTCACAACTTTCTCCTCTCCTTTGCCTCGATTGCTCTCCCCTCGATGTGGCCGTTTGTATCGATTGTGTGGCCTCCTCTTTTTAACTCTATACTGTGTAGGAACTTACCTCCTTATATATTCTTTTCCTCAACCAATTATTTCTTTCCCTGGTTGACTGATTCCATGCGAATATTTTATTTGATTAAGGCCGTGGATCTCTCTCTGCCAAGCCAAATATTCGCTGCTCATATGCCAGTTGCCAATACACTAGAGATCTTAAGAATAACAAAATAATCTGCTCATCTCTCACACATGAATATTGTGAAATATCCTGCCGATTGCTTTCCATGTGATCCAAAATATAAAACTTAATTCTGGCCGTGAACAAAGTAACAGGCTTAGCCAAAGTCTAATACAATACTATCATGGACTCAGTCCAATTAATTAATTAAGCTCAAAATCAATCATTTGAGTCCATCTACTGCCAATTTGATTAGAATGCAAATTGTTGACGCCTAAATTTCGTTTTTCAATTAATTGAGTTTTTATTGTTTATTTTGCCTTTTCGGATAACAAAACAAACAAAAGCAAAGAAAAAAACAAAAAGAAAAGCAAAGCCAGCAGCCACAAGGGCTGGGCCTTCAAGGCCCAGCCCCTCTCCTCTTTTCTTTTCCTTCGCGCAGGTCCGCAAGGCCTGGCCGCGTGGCTCAGCCCAGCCCCTTCTCCTTGTCTTCTTCCTCCCCTATCTTCTTCCCCAATCGGATAAGCAACACGCGCCGGAGAAGAGGACGCGCACGACGCCGGAGCAGAAGGGAGGAACAGTAGCGCACGTGGAACAGGGGGCAATTGGCATCGGATAAGGACATGCAGGGAGCAGCTAGCGTTGGATGGGACACCGGTTTGGCCATCGAGGGCCGCTCGGCGCGCGAAGGGGACCGGCGGTCGAAGTTCCGTCGACCGGCCACCCCCTCGCCTATAAATAGCCCTCGATGTCGACGACGAAGAGGAGAGAGCAAGCTCCAAGATCTTCCCACTGAGAGACTTCGGGGGAGGAATCGAAGAGTAAGTGAGAGAGAAGTCAGGTCGCGAGCTCAACCGACCTCCCATTGAGAGACTTCGAGGGAGGCCGGCGGCGAGCGAGTCCGAGGAGGTCAGATCTAGCCGGTGGAGGCTTGAATCTGGTCGGAATGAGAGAGAACCAAGGCTGAGGAAGGTGCGGCCGAGAGCTGCGTCGCAGATCTGGGGTGACTAAGCCCTTCCGCGGCGCTGACACCACCCCCTGACGCCATTGCTGTACCAAATCCCGCCGTGCCACCGTCTCGTTGTCACCATAGTTGAGCCTTGGGCCGCCATCTCGAGCCCTGCCGTCGTTGTTCGCCGTGGTCGTCACTAGTCTGTCCTCGCCCTCGTTGCCGTCGAACGCCTCTGCCGTTGCTACCTTCGATCTGGCATCGTTGTCGTCGTTGTTGTCCCTGCCATTCATCGCAACCCCATTCCGTCGTTGTCGCCATCGTTGTTGCCGTCACTGCCATAGCCGTTGTCACCGCGGTAACGCCTTAGTTTCCGTCCCCGGCATAGTGGATTTGCAAACCCTAGGGTTTGCGATTTTCTGGGTCGCGAAGCGAATCCGAACCCGGAAAATCGGGTAGGGTTCGCAATCTGGGGGCGACGGGAGTTGGGTTACGAGCCGGAGCTGGGTCAGGTAGGGTTTTCGCTGGGAGCGGGTCGTGGAGCCGATCGTTGGGCCGTCGGGTGTCCCCGAAAGCCCGGTCACGACGCCATTTCAATTAAAAAAAAAAAAAAAAAGACAAAAAATCCGAGTTGGGCCCGCGTCCTTGTTCGGGTCGCCAGGCCGAGTCGGACCCAACTCGCGCGGATCCGACCCGAGTCGGCCCTTTTTTAAATTTTATTTTAAATAATATTTTAAATAAATAATAAATAAATAAACAATTTATTTTTAAAAAATCAAAAATACATTTTATTTTCGAAAAATATTTAAAAATATTTTAATTTCCGAAAAAACCAAAAATATTGAAAAATATTAAAATTTTCCGAAAAATCGAAAAAATAAAAATATTCCATATTTTCCAAAAAATGCCAAAAATCCAAAAAGCCAAAAAAAAAAAAAAAAAAAAAAAATCAGAAAAAGCCAAAAAGACTTATATTTTTCCAAAAATACCAAAAAAATCCAAAAATTCCCTTTTATGTCCAAAAAATTAGAAAAAGACTCAAAAATGTTTTTCCTCCCAAAATGCATGGAAAATCCCTCAAAAATCCAAAAAGCCTTAGGGTTTAAACAAGATTAGGTACCGAAAGGGCATTAGTGATTAACTAGTGTAATCAAGTCCATGATCCTAATTTCTCTAGTTGCACAAGAGTGAGTATTTCTCCCGATACTTCGCTTGGGTTTCTAATCAACCCACCCCAAATCGATTAGTGGCGACTCCATTTTAAAAATTGATTTACAAGTTAAAAATTTAGACTATTAAAGCCGTGAATTGGTGGACTTGGGAGAGTCCGGGCATAACTAAATTCAGCCAAGCCATTAGCCTCCTTAGGCGCTCGTACCCGATTGCGGGCGCCGAAAAAAAAAAAAAAAAAAAAAAAGAGTCGCGACACAAATTATATGAATCTATTAACTACTAATGCAAATGTCCCTAATTTTCTATGTAATTAACAATTAAATGGATTGCCAAAATTTAAGTGTCAACAAAATGAAAGCTAATGCATCCTTCTTAATTGAGATCAATTAAGTAGCCGTGGTGTATAAACCCAGTCACTCAAACAAAAAGAAAAATTCATTGGAAACCAGATAAAAACAATTTCCTACTTTCGAACTTTAAAGAAATTCCTTTAAGGAAGAACACGGGCATGCACTAATTCGAATTTTAACGTGATAAAATCATATAGTGGAATTGATTTTTTTATTAAAAAAAAAAAAAAGAAAGAAAGAAAGGGAGGAATTCTATTGATATTGCTTCGTCACTAGACTTCGGGGGCTTTGCAACTAGAGGTAATTGTCCAAAAATCTTAAACTTGTTGTATGGTGGCTAATTTAATCATAAATCTTTCTATTGTGCTAACATAGTCCTAAATTGCAAATTTAATCCTAAACCTTATTAAAAAATTTCAATTTAGTCATAAATCTGTTGTTTGGATATTTGATCGAAATGACTAAAATTCTTCATATGATTTCTTCTTGGATTTTCTTTTCTAACTTTTTGGTTACTTTTGCCACGTCATATTAACAAATTTTCAATTTGGACTTCAAAACTTTTTAAAAAGTCAATTGGACTTAATATTTAATTTGAAAAGGCAAATAGGATGAATTGCCAGAACATGCACTCAAATGAACGATTTTCAACCAATGTGGCATTTAAGTGATCGAAAGAAAATGTTACGACACACAAGCAAGTATTGTATGAAAATTATAATACTTATGATGTATTTATCCCTTTGATTGAAATCATCACAATAATGAAATTTAATAGTTATGATATTAAAAGAGGATATTTTGTTATCTAAGAATTTTCACGCCATTCTAAATGCTGAAAATGCATTCCCATATTAATGATTCTACTCAAGACATCAAGATGGGGTTAAATGCTCAGTGTTAGATAGGGAATAAGCCTTAATTCCACCAACCAGATAATAAATTTACCCAAACGAACTTGGATGTGACAAGTGATCATTGGAGGATACTTCAATCAAGACTTTTGTGGAAAAGGAGGTCATGCTTGAAGTCAACAACCTCAATAAAAAAGGAGAAAGCATAGTAACTTTGACTAGCCATGCTAGTGCTGCTCTGAAGGAGCCCATCATTAGACATTACAAACTTCAAACGGAAACGACTTCCCATTTCCACTTGCTCAACACGATTTATTGAACAGAAAATTTAATTGAACACAAGAAACCAACCATAACTATATCTTCTTATGTATTAACATCATTTAGTACCTGAAGGTTTGTGCTGGTGTCAGTCCAGGGTTTGCATATTGTAACTTATAGTGCTCCCACAATTCATTCACAGACTTCCCAAGTGGCTCCACAAAGTACACATCCCTATATGAATCAATTATCATGGCATTGAGGTGCGGCACAAACCGTGGTCAGAGCTCTTCGTAATACTCTAAGAAGTTCACTGTGACTAGGTACCCCTCATCCCATCTCAACCCCAACCCTCTTCGAGGCCAACCCTTGTATGCCCATCCGCCCGTTAGCCTAATGTAGTTGGCAGTCCCGGTTAAGAGGCCCACTGGGGCGCTGTCATTCCCTGTCCATTCCCAGAGTAGGCCGCTCGTGAAGTATAGGATCCTGGTGAACTCATTCCTTAAGTTGCCGGGAATGGTTGGAGGGAGTCGGCATTCACGTTGATCTGTCTTCAATCGGTGGTTGCTCTGGCAAAGGGTCTGCCGTCGGCGATGAAGCTTTCAACTACCACCTTCACAAAACGGTAGCCCCTCCCCTCCGTATCGTTTTGGCCAAATGCGACGTACGCGGTGACAGCTACCAATGGCGATGAAGCTTTCAATTACCACCTTCACAAAAGGGTAGCTTCTCCCCTCCGTATTGTTTTGGCCAAATGTGACGAACGTGGTAACAGCTACCAAAGCTTCCACAGCGTAGTTCACCCCAATCGACCTCTCTACTAAACCAATTGTGACATTCTCTCTCATGTTAAGTCTAATCTTTTTGCCTAGTATTAAACGTGAGCATATTTAATTGAGGAGGTAAATGAGACCTATAAAAATTTGAACTCAGGGCCTCCAACTCTAATATCATGTGAAATTCTATGAGATTATCGCTAATTATTCTTAAAACTTAAATTATTATATAAAGACATGATTTATTAGTTAAATATTCTAACAGATATTACTAGCTCTTGCTGTGCAATCTCTTAAGTCTATCCGCTGACTATATATAAGGTTCGTCAGCAATTAAAACCATGAAATGTCTCGATCGCAGATTATTTCACGCTCAATTGAATTGCGTAGGTTGGTTGTCGATACAAATGTAATGATTACATTTGTCTCTTTTCCACGTTTTTAGTTAGGGTTTGTCCCCTGTATTGAGACTCATGGAACGCCTTCTCCGCGCCCCCGCAACCCGCCCACCCCCCCGCGGCCGCGGGAAAAGAAAAAAATCCTGGTCATCCGCACAAGAAACAAATTGATTAATTTTATTATACTATATTAAGTCAATTGCAATTTTGCCCTTCATGATTCTGTCTCAGCCAAGCGTCCTATCTTCAAGCGGAGGAAGGAATAGAGCTTTTCAATAAGAGACCAAATCCATCGGCTGTGATGATATCTTTATTCACCATTGGACTTCCTTGTTTCCCAAGTCAATCACCTATGATATGTTTGAAATTGTAGGCCCAAGTCGACCTTCTGATTCTATGCACGAAATCAATGGGCTAGGACGGTTATCGTATTATTTGAAGGCCTATATATTTCGATTGACTATCGATCCAAGTCGAGAGGAGTATCATTTGTTATTTCACTTTTTTTTTTTCAAAACTAAGACTGGATTTGTTGTAATAAATATGGAAAGAACACATGCTAGGGTTTTGGGATAACTTTATGCAAATCTTAGAAATTTCTTCCTTATAGAATTATTTCACTTTTGCAAAAATCTTTTCTTTTTATTTTACAAAAGAAATTTCCTTTTCGTGCTCAACGACCGTTTCTTCTTTCAGAACACCTTGCTATTTCAATTTGGAAACTTCCTTTTCATATCACGAATTTTCTTGAAACCTTTATTATGCATTACACAATTCATTAATAAATTCTTCTGTATCATCAGAATTTGAACAATTTATCTCGTCTTCCTTAAATTGCATGTCGGCCATCAGATAGAGATGTGCTTGCTCCTCAATCTCATCATCGTTGGATTCACATTAAGTATCACTCCATATTTTTACCATTAGGTGCAAAAACACAACAAAATAGAGTAAAAGCAAGAGAGAAATCAAGACACGAGGTTTATCCTAGTTCATTTTTAAACTAGGCTTAAATCTAGCAAAGGATTCCATCATAATTAGCACTACCACCTCTCTATTACAACTCTCAATTACAGGATAAAGAAATTATATAAGTAGTAGTAGCAATTCATAGGCCTAAGCCCAAACTACCAATAAAATATTAACTAAACTATAAAAACCCTCGGCAACCAGGGGCATTGCTCCCTAAACTACCACTGGGGCGGCCTAGCAAGGCCCTTGTGTCTCTCTATCAATGGGGAATAAGAACCACAACTTAACAATACCTCTAAGGTTTCTTTTTTTTATCCCCCTCAAATTTCTTCTTCGATTTCTTGAGTAAGGAATGATCAGGCTTGGTGTGTCCATGTTTTCGGCATTGAAAGTATATCACATCCTTCCTTTTGTTATCCTCTTTCCTCTTAGAGAACTTCCTTTCGTCGAATTCTTTTGATTGTTTGTTGCCTTAGAAGTTTCTCCTATTTCTCACAAGGTTTTTGAACCTTTTGGGTAATAACATCATCTCTTCATCATCATCATCTTCATCTGCTTTCCTATCATCTATGTCATAAGTGTCAACCTTAAATGCAATGAACTTCTTACTTTTTTTTTTTTATCACATTTGTATTGTCGTTCAAATTCATAGGCCATTAGAGATCCTATTAGCTCATCCATTGTTAGAGGTATGATCCTTAGTGTTTCTCGAATGAAGGTATTCATGTGATTCCATTCAATTGGCGTTGCTTTTACAATCTTGTCCACATATTCTTCATTGGTAACTGTCTTTCATTGATAGGCAAGAGCTTTACTATCTTTGTATAGTTAGTGCTCATCTCAATGATAGTTTGGTCGGACTTACTCTTGAAGGTTTCACACGCTCCCAAAAGTATGTTTATCTTGGTTTTCTTAGCTCTATCAATGCCTTCGAAAGTCACTTAAAATATGTCCCAAATATTTTTGGCCGTAGTGCAAGTTGAAATTAGATTAAACTTAGAAAGAGATAAAGCACAATATAATGAATATAAAGCAATAGCATCTAAGGCCTCTTTCCTCGACAATTCTTCAAGAGTGATTGTGGCTTTTGGAGTTTTTAAGCTATTGCAAACTGCTCAGTACCATAAGATGTTGTCGATGTGATTGTTCAACTGGTTGAGCACCATTAAGACCATCTTAAAAGTGCCCCACATTGCTGGATTTGTTGGTCCGATGTATGCTTTCATCTTGCAGTTCGTGTAACAATAATTTGTTCCATCAAAATATGGAGGTCTTGCCATTAATTGTGCTTAACAGACTCCTGCACCAATGGTCAATGGCAGATCTTTATGCTCTTATAATAAAAAAATAAAAATTCAAAATATATCTGGCTATCAATATTCTTGAGATTTAAATTGATATTCACTAGTTTATCTGGCTCTTCAAATCATAGTATAAAATCATGTGACCCGTACTGTCTTCTCAAGTGATATAAGGAGCTGCTTCTATTAGCAACGCGTGAGTATATTAAGGCTTCCCATAGTAGTTGACTTATGTATTGTCTTCCACTTCATCTTCTTGAGTATAACCAAGACTAAATTTTCACCTTGTTACGGTTTCTCCAAGTCCCCATGAAGTTCTTGTTTTCTAACTTGTTCACCTTCATAAAGGTCCAACCAACTATCTTCGGTCTATCACTTTTATTTTTCAAGTTCTATATGTTGGGGGAAACTACTATAATATTTTGAAGTTGACAAAACCATTTGTCTGTATCAATATCCAATAGATGCATATGTCGTCTTGTGTCAAGTTGAACTAATACAAGGAGAGCTTTATCACCATTAGAACCAGGAATATAAAGTGAAGACTGATGATGGTCGGACGGTCCTTAATAAAGATGAACAAGTTAGAGAACAAAAAGTTCACGAAAACTTGGACGTACTATGACAAGGTGTACAACTCATAGTCTTGGCCATACGCAGGATGATAAAGTGGAAGGTAGTATGTTAGTAAACTATTGGCGGGAAGCCTTGATAGATTGATGAGTTGCTGATGGAAGTGGTTCCTTACATTACTTGAGAAGAACATGTGTATCGTATGATTATATAAGAGAAAAGAACACAACAAGTGTTATAACTTTTGTACAGTGCTCACTCAAGTGTCATGACATCTCTTTCGATCACTTAAGTATCATAATTTTTTTATGGCACTAACTTGAGTGCATTAACATTTTTTTCTGATCATTTGAGTGACTTAACTTATTAAAAATGTTCATCACCAATGTCATGCCATGTAAGATTTTCAACAACTTTGGGTGAAACTTTTTAAAAGTTGTGGCATTTAAGTGATTAATTAAAAGTTGTGACATTTAAGTGAACTTTTTTTAGAAGTCATAACACTCAAGTGGTCGGAAAAAAAAAACTTATGACGCTTGTAATGTCCTTACATTCATAGTTGCGCTACATTGCCAAATTGTCCAAAGGTTTAAAACCAAATTCATAAAATTAAAAAGTTTATGACTAAATTGACTATCATACAATAGATTTAGAATTTTTGGGACAATTTATCCTAGTATAACCTATAGCATAAGTCTTACTTACGATTAACATCCCTATAAGGATGAATAGCTCCCAAAAAAGAATCAATTGATTCTCTCCTAATTAATTGGACTGTCATGCATTCCTAAGTGAGCCAATATGGTACGGTCAGATCCATCAAGATTATCAAAGCTCTACTTGGCCTAATGCCCATCCGATTGAGGACTGATAGGTTGTGCTAGATGATAGGGCTAGTAAGAATACCTAGAGAGGGATGAATAGGTCTAAAAACAGATTTTTGCAAAATACAATGAAAAAATTTACTTTTAACTCCGAGTTTGGTTGACTACGGTCTTTGCAGAAGGAATCGGACTTTATAGCTATTTTAAAACACACAAGTATATTGCAGCAAATAAAGTAAAGGAGTTCAGGGAAGAGAAAAAGAACACATAATTTATAGTGGTTCGGCTTAGATTAAGCATACGTCCACTCTCCCATGCTAACAGCTTTCTAGCCGATTTCCACTATGAATCAAAAGAGAATTTATAATCTTACGATCTTGACTTTTTAGTGAAGAGTCTCTATTGCTCTCACGAAGTCATAATATAAGTTTTTTTTTTTTTTGGTAAAAGGTAAGAATATTATAGAGCTTGAACCAACTATACAAAGAGACCGGTGCCAAAAACTTGCACTAAAAAGCAAAAAGCTAACGAGTGGAAGGGCGCTAGTGTAAAAGCCAAACTAGCAAAGAAAACAAAGGCAGCGAAGGCCAAGATACAAGACCGTCATAGTATAAGTTCCTCTCTCTTTTAAGTACAAATTTGAGCACAGTGTAAGGAATAATAAGTAAATGGGAAGCTTCAAACTTTGGAATTCTTCTTTCACGCACTCTATCGAACAACTGGAGAGTCCTCCTTAAATACTCCTTCATGCCTTCTCGACCTTTGATACTTTTCAAAGGAATTCTTCTAATCAACTCATTGGACAGAATCAATCAAGGAGATCTCGAGTCGTTTGAAGATTGTAATAAAAGCTCGTCAATCATGTTCGCCTATACAATCAGGAACTTAGTTTCCATAAGTAGATTCTTTCCAAAATAACTTGCCTTCCGAAATGATTTGAAGTGTCTAAATTGATTCCAATAAAGATAACCAATCTCATAAGTGATATTTCCAACCAGAAGACCATATATATCCTGTACGAACCGAACCTTTGAAGAAAGAAGGATAATCCTGGGTCTGGTTAGGTCTTCATTCTTCACTTGCATTTAGTCTGGAATTTATCAGAGTGGGCAGACTTATGTTGTAAGAAAGACTTTGTCACAAAAGTTTGGCGATCTTCATAATAGAACTTAAATAAGTTTTGTTAGCTTCAAAATATTATAGGAGTTTTCTCCAACACTAGATTCTAGATTACCTTTGGGAATCATCCCCATGACTACATGACAAATTTTTCTATTCACTGCAGGCTAACGACTAAGTTGGAAATTTTGGATAATAAGCATTGACCTAAGGATTATCTAGTTTTATCAATAATCAGAGGTCTTATATATAATTCCTCTCTCTTTCTACCTTGTTCTCCTAAAATTAAGTATACATATATATGGGCATAGGAAAAGATTTTTTTTTAAAGGAAAATATGGGCAATTCCTGTATTATTTAGCCACATACATGCATTCGCCCTCGATCAGTTTATAGGTTGTTTTTCTGACCAACCATGTGAAAGTCAAATCTATGGCAACAATGGCAAAATAATGGGCCATGAATAATATATATCATAACTCATATACGATATCAAATCTCTTAAAGAATTATGGCCATGAGTCATGTATATCAAAAGTCAAAACTCAAGTAGTCACATCTCTGAAAGAATAGAGAGAAGAAGAAGTAAAACATCAACAAAAGTACGTTTGGCAACATTTTTATTCCTGAAAATAATTTCTTTTCATAAATAATTTTTTTCTATTTTTACTCTCTGAAATAATTTCTGAGTAAAATAATGCATTTGATAACTGCATAAAATTTCGATTTTCGGAATTAAAAAGAAAAAAAAAAAAGGAATGCTTTTGGTGTAGCGTACAAGTTCTTTTTGTAACATAGAATTTCTTTAATTTTTTAATAATTTTTTGAGATTTTTTTATTCTTTTCCTTTTTTTTTCTCTTCTTCTTCCACTGTAGGGCATCGTCGTTGCTTGCGGGTCGGACGGTAGAGGCCGGTGACCGGCGGCCAACGGACAACGAGGGCGGTGGGCAACAAGGAGAAGGAAAGAAAAAAAAAAAGACTTATTTTTGGAAATTGTTTTTCGAAACAAAAAATTACTTTTTTCTACTTTTTTTTTATTTCAAATTTATTCTCCTGTCACTTTTCTATTATAGAGAATAAAATAATGAATTAATGTTAACAAACAAAATTCTGTTCTTTTTCTATTACGGAGAGCAAAAGAACAAAAAAGTAGGAAAATAGAATTATTATCGTACGGAGCCAAAGTGTATCTGTTACCGACTAAAAACAAGAAACACAAAAAACAAAGAGTATCTGTTACGAGGAGTTGCTAGCTGGATGAGGTGAGAGATGGGGACGTCGGCTCGTCTGAATCGAAGGGAGAAGACTCAGGATCTGGGGAGGTCTATTATAAAAGAGGCTGGACTTTAGGACGAGGGATCTTATGTTGTTCGGAAGTTACCGGAAAGAATCGAAGTTGGTCAATAGCTTGTATCTCAAACGCGAACAGAATGTCGCCAGCCGAAGCAGGAGGCGATGATTACACGCAAGACGGAACCGTCGATCTCCAGGGAAACCCTGTCCGGCGATCCAAGCGTGGCAGATGGACCGCCTGCTGCTTTATCGTCGGTTCTCTCTCTCTCTCTCTCTCTCTCTCTCTCTCCAACCCAACAAGTATGACGGGGAAAATGCGAGCATTGCTCGGGACGAAGTGTGTCTAAAGATCGAATGAAAGCAAACTACATACACGCAAGCCCTCCTGAACATGCTTCCAGTACTGCAGAAGAAGTAGGCAGAAGAGCCAGAAAGAAACAAAAAAGAAAGACACTATTCCAGGTTTATAAACACAACAAATAGCTGATGCCTTCTGCTTTGAATTATATTCTACACAAGTGAGATTTTCACATGGTTGAGAACCGAGATGCACGTATGAGATGGTGAATGGTCGACAATAATTGTTTTTTGTCACTGAGTTATGTCCCTAATTTCAGCTCTTGTCTAATCATAAACAGTGGAAAACTAGCTCCTTAACATTAACTCCAATGGTACGGGCAAAATTCGAAGCACCCATTTGACCCATTTCTTTTTATATCTAATTTTTAAACAACACTTTCTTAAATTTTTTAGAAAAACTGATAATAATCTCCCAATAATAAATCTTGAGTTCACATCTTTCTTAATGTCATATATACCTCTCTTATTATATATCTTTATTTTTAGTCTTAAGCTAAAATCCAATCTTCGAATGAGAAAAATACATCACGTATTATAGTTGATAGTAGTCCCATGATACTTTACAAGTTTTTTTTATGATAATACATCATCAATAGGTAAAAAACGCAATGATGTTTTTATTATAGTTTGTCTACTGAATCATGCAAACCCCTATGTACTTTTCACTTTCCTTCCTTCATTTTCCATGATTTTATGGTCATACATATTTTCCTACTTTAATATTGTACTGAACATATTTATGATTTCTTAATATGCAATTGCACTCTTAGTGAATCAAATCAGTTGGTTTCACATAATTAAACATAGATTTTCATGATATTTGTTATTTATACATTATTTTTGTTAGCATGATAAAAAACACTAGTGAAATCCAATTTTTTGTTAGAAAGAAGAGTAAAGACCATCGAGTCATAATATGTCACATTAGATTTTCGAGAATTATTGTGATATTGCATTTTTTTAAATTACTTTTGTTAGTTGTTACTTGTTCGGTTATTCTTTGTGTTGACCTGTTGACTAAATGGTGCAGTATATGAAGTCTTCGAGAGGATGGCATACTTTGGAATTTCATCCAACCTCGTCGTGTACTTGACCACGAAGCTTCACCAAGGCACAGTCCAATCGGCGAACAACGTCACAAATTGGGTCGGTACCAGTTGGATCACTCCCATCCTCGGCGTGTATGTCGCGGACGCCCATCTCGGCCGTTATTGGACCTTCGTCATTGGGTCGGGCATCTATCTCGTGGTACGTGTTATACAACATTGCCCCAAAGCGCATATCCTGTATAGACTCGTCGTCACCTCGACGTGTGAAAATCATGCCGAGCTGGCCTAGAAAAGCATGCGATTCAAGTTGGGTCGATCCTATTTAATTAATAGTCGAGCTCATGTAATAATTTTCCTAATGTTAACTACATTAATTGATATTATAATTTACCATTTTACGGTAACCGTAAAACGGGGTGAGTCTAAGGTGAGATAGAAGGTTTCTTAATTAGTTTAATATAGGGCTGGCTAGTATGGGCCAAGTTGAGCCGACCCATAATGAGGGGGCATAGTTGGAAACTCTATAAATAGTGCTCAAGTCTCTTTTCTAACCCTAATTCTCACATGTATCCTATGAGGAGCGTTAACCTAACGCTAAAGGATGAGGGGGCCGTCTCATTGAGCCAGTGATATGGAGGGTAAAGATGAGAAGGACTTGCGTGTGGAACATCGGTTTTCCGCTTCCGCTTCAAGAACAATAGATCCCAAAAAATGTGTATTAATCTTTCTACTCAATTATGCATGTTCTTGTTCTGGTTATGGAGATCTTGGGATTGCACAATTTATATCCAACATGTGGCATCATTAACCCTAGAACTCGAACACATGGAATTTTTGCCCTAATTTTGTGATTTTCGTGATTTTTTGTTCAATAAAAATCAAATTAAATTACAAATTCAAACTGGACTTGTCAAGACAAGCAGATCGATTAGTGGCATGTGGCCGGGGGAGGCCCCATGCGCCCCCACATGCGGCCATGCGCCGATAGGGCATCAGAGATGCGCCCCATGGGCAATCATGTGCCCTCACGCGCTCCCATGCATGGGGCATCACTCGCGCGTGCGTTGCACACGCGGAGGCTGATGTTAGCGACCGAGGCCGTTGACCCGACCTATGACCCGTTGACCAACCCGACCGATGATCTGATCCGACTCATTGACCGACCTGACCCGGTCAATTATTGATCGGACCGGACAGCTGGACCGAACGGTCAAGCTAGGAACTGGCCAGTCCACTATCAATTGGACTGGATTTGTTGGATTAATTCGTCCGCGCGTGAGCTCCACACGTTGCGCACTTAGGCAACGCGTGCGGGCGCGTGGAGTGTCGGTTTGGTGCGTGGCTTGTGGCGTTGGATTTGTATGACAATTCTCTATCTTATGGTGTATCTATTTTACATGTTTGATGATTCTATGGATGTGAAAATACATACGAAACCCTACATACGTGTATTTTAAGTGTATTTTTGCATATTTTCTTGTATTTTTTGTGATTTTGGAAATACAAGTGTTAGGTTACTGGTATGTTATCACATAATATCTATCATGTTGAACATTTTTTATGGTTAAGAAGTATGACAACATTTACACAGAGTAATAGAATCTACTGTTATAGTTAAAATATTTGGTTATGTGATTTGACTCAATTTATAGGCCACTGGTTGATGCAATAATAATTTGTTACTTAAAAGTGGCTAATAAATCAGCTGTTTGGCCTTGGAATCATGTTTTGCCTTATGAAACTCATGAGTGATAGTGAATCAACTATCACGCTTATCGATCCGGGATATCATGTATTGCTATTGATGTTAATTTGTGATAGATCCTTTGGATCAACATTCCTCTTTATGTTGTTCTAATAATCTGTAATCTGGGTGCATAAGAGATGCTTTCTTCTATGTTATGATAAATTTCTTGTGTTGCTATGATCGGTGATTTTTCTAAATGAATAAAGCAATGTAATTAGCATGATATGTGATTTTGGTGATTTACTACCCCTGTCACTAAAGTTAAAATCACATGTATATGGTGTATGTAAGAAGTAAAGTTTATATCCATAGTATGAGAGAGTTTCAAGGATTCAATTGAGTTGTGACCGCCAAAGTGACACATTTGATTGGGTTTGAGAAATATCGATCTCGTATAATGATTGGGATGTCTCTTGGTCTAATGTGTAGTCATACTCCCAAAGGAGATGATTGTGTATTAGTTCATGAAGGGATACATAATGGTGTGATGGAGGAGTAACTAATCCTAGTAGTTCATATGTCCAAAGGTGATGAATTCACGAAAATTGGAATATATTTTCATAACTGCTATCATGTGAGGAGTGTAAAACTACATGTCATGTATTCTGCCCAAATGTGATTATATGATTATGTATATAATTCTCTGGATATGTACTTGTACGTCAAGTTACACAATGCTCACATGATACTAATTATATATATATTGCTTGTTTTCAGTCACTTTTTCAATAATTAATAACTCCACTATTATTGAGGTTTTTATTGCTACAAATTTTAAGTTGTTGACATATAATTTTTTTTTTTGTGACCCAAGATTTCTGTACAACCGGCAATCGGTGAGTAAACCTGGGGGGACACGTAAGCGGGAGAACCCACCACCCCCGGCGTCCCACTTAAGACCCCAAGCGACCGTGAGGGGATTCAAACTCCTCCCCTTTATGAGGGGAAGAGAGCCCAAACTATTGCGGCCACCAAGGCGATTGTGTGGACATATAATTTGTTGCTTGGCAAAGAGCAATAGAATTTGCTTCTTGTCCATGAAGCATTTCATTCAGGAATACTTGAAAAATAGTTTACCAACCGACAGCACTACTAAAAGATAATAGAAGCCTTAATGGCTTGAATTTATGTATTGTCTAATACCGAAATTTGGACACATCTGCAAAGATTGTGTTTAAATTCTAATTATATATACGTCTCATATAAGATTAAAAAAGTTGTTTCCAAAAGTTTGTTATTTGAGGAATAATCTCACATATGTTTAAAGAAAGAGCATAATATGTGATAATGTTGATATTTTTTCTACTCTTAATGGTTATTAACTATTGTGGAAGTAAAATGATCGAGGTAAAGAACAAATTGGTTAGAATTAGTCTTAAAGGTTGTCAAGTCTAACAATGGCGGTTGGTATTTTGACAAGTATGACAATGCTGAATAGCTTAAATGGTCATTTGTCAAATACTAAGTAAATACTTGTGTGGTAGCATAATTTACTATGCTTGAAAATTCTGACAAAATGATTTTGCCAAAAAACATAATTGCACCATAATTAACATGGTGATAAGTAAGACTAATTTATCTTGTCTACTGTAGGCTGATATTTTGAAAACAACATTTTCACATACAAAATGTGTTTCTTACCAAAGTTGTTTCATAAACTTCTTTTGAGTTATGGACTAAACGTAAATTACTTGAATTATATTAAATTTAGAGGTGTCATGCAGAAGTGAGATTATCTAATCCAATTTTAAGTGCGTTAGAATTCAAATTCACTTGGAATTATTTTGTATCTTACATAGATTGTTTAAAGGGGTATTGATTTTATGACCTTAAAGAAAGTACAAGAATTATGGAATCGCATACAGTAAAGTTTCTAGAGATCGACGTAGGTGTAGAGGATAGCTGCTCTTAAACTATCAAAGATAATAGTATGATGGAGGTTACTATGTCTTTGTCTTTGCCTATATAGATAATTGTGGAATTTCTTATACCATAAACTCAACTTGTTGAGGTTCAATGTACTATTTTTAATATAGTTTATAATGAAATTTATCAAACCTCTCAAGTGTAGAATGAAGTGGTTATAGCTTTATTTAGGAGATTGGCTAGGGAAAGATGATTAGTTATACCATCAAACTACAAAATCTATCTGTGAGAGCATGATTGCAATATCCACTACATGGTTGATTTAGCAACTTATGTATAAATATTGTTTCTTATTCTCAATTAAGTATGTGATTAGATGTCATAAAAAAGGCGATATACAATCTATGAAACATCATAGTGTTTAGAAATTTACTAACTTGCCTAAAGATTACAAGTTCATTAGTTGCAAATAGAAGTACAAATCTAAAATGATTTCAAAGAAAGATTTTGGAATTTAAAACCAAATTACTAGCTAAAGGGTGGACTGTTAATAGTGAAGGAATAAATATTTCTTTATAGTATTTTTAAAGATTCTTTCAAAGTAAACGTGGCATTAATAGCTTTTTTTGATATGAAGTTATTCCAAATAGATACAAAATCTATATAGTGCAATCATATGATTTTGCAGTAGATGATTTAAGTAAACTTGTGTGTAGATTGAAAAGTCTTATTCAGGGTCTTGAACAAGTTTCCAGACAATATTATTAAAATTTCATAGTATTGTTATTTTGTTCAATTGGTAACAAAGTAATTTAATATATACTACAAGATTAGTGGGAG
Organism: Eucalyptus caleyi; assembly: GCA_014182885.2. Taxonomy (NCBI): domain Eukaryota; kingdom Viridiplantae; phylum Streptophyta; class Magnoliopsida; order Myrtales; family Myrtaceae; genus Eucalyptus; species Eucalyptus caleyi. Next base: position 42,817,641 of record CM024470.2, read on the forward strand.
GAAATTTATTTTTCTCATAGATATAAGTGATATTTTGTTTACAAATAGTAACCTTGAGGCACCTTTTGTCCCTTGCACTGAGGTCTGTAAGGATTATTCTTGCCATATATGTTGGATTTATCTCAAAGGGCATTTGTTGGAAATATTCAATATACATCACTGCAAGCCAAGAATTGTTCCTGTCATTAAGGGTGATGGACTGAATTTATCACTTTGTCCTTATTTAGATATTGAGAAAATCTAGTTAAAAGGGTACCTTGTGTCAGTATACTTAAAATTATAATGTATGCTCAAATTTGCATTAGACTAAATATTGTATTTGTGACAGAACGTCTATGCAAAAATCAGTCAAATCCAAGACATGATCTGTGGCATACTAAAATTTCATGAAAATCCCTAAATATGCCAAGAGCCATGGATAGGCAATGGAAACACCGTTATTGTATTTTTGTAGCCTTTTGGTCCATGATTCGCAGTGAGATTTATGGCCAAGCTTTTAATGGATAAGTTTTGGGAAAGAAAGTTCTATCTTTGGCCATATGTATTATAAATTCCAATTTAGTACTTTTATTTAATAGGGATTTAGTTAGTTTTTAAAAGGGTTAATCTTAGGTTATTTAAGCTTGGGTCTTAGGCCCAAGAGTGTTGGGCCTAAGATGGGCCGAAATGGCACCCCTCGCCCATAAGCCCATGAAGGGGCCTTTTAGTTGATAGCACGAAGAAGGGGACAGAGAAAATGCGCATCCAATCAGGTATCACGAGAAATCCCCCCGGGCACACACCTCAAGGGCTTCCGGGATTACGTACCGACATACCACCAGGCATTCCCCCTGGAATTATGTACCGTATACCACTGGGCATCTCGAAACTCCCGAGGACCCTACGGAATTACGCCACTAGGCCACCAGGCATCCCGACCCTCCTGGGGCATCGTCGGCTCACACCTTCGACGGTATCCTCATTTTCCATAATTCATATTCACATTTGTGTCTCAATATCAACATGGCACATGATGTGATGGCAACAAAGTCAATTCAGCTTTTGATCTTATATGTAATGCCAAATATCATCACATGTGCAGCAAGATTCAATCACCTAAACAATATAATTCATGGGGCTCATACAAACAGAATAATCCAAATGACCTTCAAAAAGACCCAAATGACCTTCAAAAATTATGAAATTCGAACATGTGATAGAAAAGACATAAAGGCAGATATTCCATGCAGAAAACTACACCAAAAGATCCCTATATAGTTCAATACAGACCACACATCACAGCACTACTAATTCTGTCCGTTCCACTTGCATAGTTTTTGAAACATTTTTGGTTAAATAGGCAAATGAACTTAAAAAATTACAAAATTTGAATATGTTGTAGGCAAGACATAAATAAAGGTATTTCATGCAGAACACTTCTCCAAAAGAATCTCATACAAAACGGTATAGACCACGCATTACAACATTACCAAGTCCGAACACATCAGATTACACAGTTTTAGAAACATTTTCGATTAAACACCCAAATGACATTCAAAAATTATGAAATTTGACTATGTGATAGCCAAGACCATAAGGTAAATACTTCATGAAGAAATTGAAGTCAGATTCGTCCTGGGAAATTAAATATAGGCGGTTAAAACTTCTGTTCCTAGTACCGAAATTTCCAGATCTAACCATCTCCGAAAGACCACGATTTCACCTACCTACTCTTGTTTCTTTTCTCTAAATTGTTGATATGTTCTACAACTTTCATGAAGTTTGCATGCCCCCATTTGTACTTTGAATTAAAACCCTTGCATGCTTTACTTCTTGTTAGCCAAGTGTCACCCCAAGTTTATTTTTATGCACAACTAAAGATGGCTAATGATGGAGAGAAGGAAAATTAGGGGAAAATGATGGCCGGCTTAAGCGAGAAAGAGAGAGAGAGAGAGAGGGAGTTTGTCCAAGAGAGAGAGAGAGAGGAGAGAAAGAGAAGGAAGAAAGGAGAAGAAGGAGACTATGCGTGCACGAGAGGAAGGAGAAGGGCAGTCCACCGTCGTTCGTTCGCCACTATCGAGTCCACCTCGCCCTCCGTTCATGTTTGTTGTGTTAGCTCGGTCTAGAGGTAAGTGGGATCTCTTGATCTACTCTTACATGATGTGCTTAGTGTGTGTGATTGAATGATAAAATTTTGGAGGTTTAGAATGTGAAAAATTGAAGTTATAAGGGTAGTGCTCTAGCCTAGTGTACTGTTCTTGAGAAAACAGCTCGACCTTGGATGTTCTAGTGACTTGCATGTGATGTTCGAGTTGGATTTTGGCTTTGACTTTTAATTAAAGTTTTTAGGGACTTCTTGAATTATAACATACTCAAATTTGGGACAAAAAAAAACAAGTATAAGTGGGTGAAATCGTTATTCTTTGGAAAGACTAGATCTGGAAATTTCGGTACTAGGAACAGGGGTTTCAACCGCCTATATTTCATTACCTAGGACGAATCTGACCTCAATGTCTTCATGAAGTATTTACCTTATGGTATTAGCTATTACATAGTCATATTTCATGAGTTTTGAATGTCATTTGGGTATTTAATCGAAAATGTTTCTAACTAGGTAATCTGATGTGTCGGACTTGGTAATGTTGCAATGCGTAGTCTATACCGTTTTGTATGAGATTCTTTTCGGAAAGTGTTCTGCATTAATTTTTTTTTTTTATGTCTTGACTACAACATATTCAATTTTTGTAGTTTTTTAAGTTCATTTGTCTATTTAACCAAAAATGTTTCAAAAATTGTGCAAGTGGAACGGACAGAATTAGTAATGCTGTGATGTATGTTCTATATTGAACTATATGGGGATGTGTTTGGGTAGTGTTCTTCATGAAGTATCTGCCTTTATGTCTTGACTATCACATATTTGAATTTCATAATTGTTTAATGTTATTTGGGTATTTAATGAAAAAATTTCTAAAACTGTGGAAGTTGGATTGTGTGAATTTCAAAAGCTGAAATTGACCTTGTTGCCATTACATCATGTGCCATGTTGATATTGAGACACAAATGTGAATATGAATTATGATAAATGAGGATAACATCGGAGGTGTGAGCCGACGATGCCCCGAGAGTGTCGGGATGCCTGGAGGTGTGTGTCAAAGGTTCCTCGTGACTCCAGGTTGGGTGCGAGCGATAAAATGTGGGATGCAATTACTAGTCCCAGGAAAGAAAAATGTGGTGACTCAAATTAAAAGATAAAAGTTGAAATTGAATCATGCATGGTATGATGACATATATGCATGACTGTATGATATAATGCGGATTAGTGCATGGTTGTATATGCACCTATGGCATGGATATGCATGAATGCTTGGTGACAAGTGCATGGTTGTATATGCACCTATGGCATGATGGTATATGCATGAATGTTTGATGATGAGTGCATGATGGTGTATGTACATATGGTATGATGATATATGCATAGCTACAAGGTAAGTTATGTTTAGATGCATGAATGATATGTACTCTACTATGATGTTATGATTGTTTGTTTGATGCATTTAGTAGTTTAATGGATCTTTTACCTGCTGACTGGTTGCACTCACCCCTTTGGGGACCAAAATTTCAGAGTACAAAGATGCCTCTCTCTCCAGTCACGCGGGGTACCTTTTACGGCCTTCCATCTGACGTGGAGGTCGATTGTACAGAGCTTGATTGTGTCACCATCCCTAGTTTGACGTTCATACGAGTTCGTGTGCTAGTGATGTATGATGTGGGCCTGGCTAGGGGCCCGGTCATCCAGGAGTTCTTGTTTGTCCATGTCCGTCGTGACGAAGTGATACAGGGGATGTTGCCGCCGCCACCGCCCGATGCACCAGGATGAGTGTGATGGCCTACATTAGGAGGGGGAGCTGACTTTTTGGAGATAGCCGACACTTGTGGATAGAGGGTTATACATGATCGATATAGGGGGTCGAGATCTCTCTTTTGGGCTGTAGCCAAGTTTGGCTAATAGTCTTGGCTTTTTGGCTATATCGACCCAAAATGTCCATCTTAAAAATGTAAATAAAAGTGGCTCGGCTTATGTTTTCCTTCGATGTGTAGCTAGTGTGTATTGTACCATCATTAAGAGAGTAGAGGGATGGTGAGACTCGTCTTTAATTTCACTATGAGCTCCGGTAAACTCTTTTAAAAAAAAAAATGCCTATGGACTTCAGTCCTTCTTTAAACCTCTTTATATCAAAGATATGTAAGTGGAATTCATTAGATGGAGAGATAGGTAGCTGTGGCAACCTTAGCTGTTTGGGGGTGTCACACGATCACTAGGTTGCTGCCAAGAAGATTTTTAGGTACTTAAATAAGACAAGAGATTGTATACTGATTTACAGACATGTTCAATTCTTGTAGTTAATAAGGTATTTATATGTAAGTTTTGTTGCTGTTAGGATGACATGAGATCAATAACAAAATACATATTTATGTTAGTAGGAAGTACATTAAATAAATTTTTATGTCATCTTCTACTTTGTAAGCAATGTTAGTAACATTCTTTTAGGCTGTTACTTGGGCTATTAGGCTTTGGAACCTCATGAAGAAGTTAATCGTTTTAATTTTATGGATAGACCCATACGATTGTATCGAGATAATAAATTTATAGTATTATTAATAACAGAGATCTCAATGGGTCTAAATATATGATGGTCAACATTTTGACAAAAAAAAAACGGTATGTTATAATATAGCATATTTCGACAAATGACATAGTTGCAGATCCACTAATTAAAGGAATTTATTCTTCTATTCTTGAATGACATGTCATTAATATGAGCTTAAGAGCATCAAGAGATGCTGTTATATAGTAGGAGCTATTTTGGCTTTACTTTAATAAAGTTTACATCTGTGTTCGTTATACTTAGTAACTATTTGATATATATCAACTTTTGCATTCAATAAAATATTTTGAATGTGTTATTATTAAATTGAATACATATTGATAAAAGTCTCAAGGTACTGTATAAGCCTTTGAGTCAAGGCTAGGGCATTTGGTTATTAGCCTTGTGCATATGTCTTGTTATACATAAAGAAATGTTAACCATAAGGACAAGACATATGTGGGTTTATTGGAACTATAAAGATATTTTCTAATGGGACAAGTTTTTTATGACACTTAAGGTAAGAAAATAGTGACTGACAAATGAGATCTCTCTATAAGAGATGTTATCCATTTGTCACACTACCATATTGAATCCATATCAATAAAGTTGAAAGAACTTGTGACCATGGAAGGCTCTGTGTGTATACATGTAGTTATCGCAATGATTCGGTGTTTGAGATTTTATAGGATGTGATTAACTATTAAGAATTATCTCTAGACCAAGGTGCGCACATACAGTACAATTTCAATTAATATAGTCCAAGTGGGAGAATATAAGAGTTTTCCTAATGTGAACTACATTAATTGATATTATAATTTACCATTTTATGGTAACCGTAAAATTGGAGTTGTCTAAGGTGAGATATAAGGTTTCTTAATTAGTCTAATATGGAGCTAGTTAGTATGGGCTGAGTTGAGCTTGGTCCATAATTAGGGGGCCTAGTTGGAAACTCTATAAATAGTGCATAAGTCTCTTCTATAATCTTAATTCTCACATGTATCCTCACATAAGGAGCATTAATATAACGCTAAAGAGTGAGGAAGCCGTCTCATTAAGCTAGTGATACAAAAGGCAATAGAAGAGAAGAACTTGTGCATGAAACATCGGCTTTCCATTTCCGCTTCAAGAAAGATGGATCTCAAAACAAGTGCGTTAATTTTTCTACTCAATTATGCATGTTCTTATTTTGGTTATGGAGATCTTGGGATTGCGCAATTTGCATCTAACAGCTCAAACCCGCTAAATCGCTTTGAGATCAACTCGAGCTCGAATTCACATTCTTAAAATACAAAGGGGGCTTTTTTTAAAACTGTATCATTTAGCTATTCATGATAGCCGTGTGTGTATGCACATGCAATTAAAAACGTCTGAATTAGCTTTCAAGCTATTAGTATTTTAAAACTGGAGCTCAACCCGATCAAGTACGCGTGAATGATGGGAAGTGCTCGACTTTTTCCGGACACTAAAGACTTGAAATTTTGACCGGGACACATGGAGGATGCCCAATGCATCCAATTATCCAACATAATAGATTAATAATGAGTTATTTAAAAATAAAGACAAAATATGATTAGTTAGAGAATACTTAAGTCTATGGATTGAATTTAAAAACCCAGTAAAAAATGTATTACTTTGGTAACATTGTAAAAGATTACTAATTGTGAAATTTTTACAATATCACTAACAATTATTCTAAAAGCTTAAGTCAGTAATTGAATGCGCGGTTTAATATTTAATTGTTCTAACACTAACTACCAAATTAATGTTGCTTATTATCATCTTTCTGGACACATTTGATCTTATACACCAATGAGAATTGAAATTTTCTTTATTTAACACATTTTTATAATAACTTTTTTTTTTTCGATCATATTCTATTTCTACTATAACTCTCACTCTCAGACTTTTGCCCTACCTTCTTGCAGAGCATAGGAATTGAAACCCATATTTGAAACTAAATTGTCTCCACCCCAACCTCTCTAAGAAGGTGGGGATTCGAACCCCCAACCTCCCCCTTCCATACTAGAAGAGTGACCACTGGGGTAAATCTCAAAGGTTTTTTATAATCACTTAATTGAAATGCAATTTTGACCCAAAAAAAAAAAAAATGAAATGCAATCGACTTGTTCATTCTGAAAAAGATAATTCTTTTTTGCCATGGGTGAGACAATTAAGCATACCTAGCTTACCTGATGCAGGACATGTTGGTGTTGACCCTAGCCGTGTCGCTTCGCAGACTCAAGCCGCCTCCGTGCTTGGCACCTGATGCCAGCAATTGCAAGAAGGGCTCCCTGCTGCAACTCGCCGTCTTCTATGGCGGGTTGTACACGTTAGCGGTCGAGACCAGCGGGACCAAGCCCAACATCTCGATGATCGGTGCGGACCAGTTCGACGATTTTGAAAGGAAGGAGAAGGCCCACAAGCTCTCCTTCGACTAGTGGATGCTCAGCGTCTTCCTCGAGACTCTTTTTGGCAACACCATCCTCATGTATATATAGGACAATGTGGGCTGGACCCTTGGGTACGGTCTCCCTGCCCTTGCGCTCGCGGTCGCGATTGCAATCTTCCTTGCAGGCACCCCTAGGTACCGGCACCAGATACCTGCAGGCAACCCAATCACGAGGATGGTGCGGGTCATCATGGCCACCACGAGGAAGTGGAGGGTGCAGGTCCTGAGCAATCCGAACGAGCTCTGTGAGCTCGACCCGCGAGAGTATGCCAGCAAAAGGAAATTTAGGATCGACTTAACACCAACCTTGAGGTAGTAATTTGCTTTAAAATTATATTTCTCTTGTGTTCTAATCTGAAATGTTGATACATCAGCTGTCCATTGAAAAAGTTTCCCCAAAATGGGTGATCCTTTTGTAACACATCGAATTTATGTCTTTCGTTCTGTCGTGATTTAGCTTCAACCTTTTGCTTTGTCCATCGTTAGTTGAAATGCTAGTTTTCCAAAAAGCAATTGCTATCATGTACTTTCTAATGTTATAGAATTCATTGCATGAACGTTATTGTATGAAAAAGATATATGCCACGAAAGTTGAAATTTTCGATTTATTTCTCTGACTTGTTCCAGCTAGCGCAACTTTCATAGAGAAATTAGTTAAGCTCAGGCCAAGCCCATTATGGGTGGCCCATATCCAAAGCCCAATAATTTGCAAATATTTTATATATGGAGTATGAGTTTTAGAGACAAAGATAATTGAACATTCAACGAGAAATTCATTAATATTTTATGGGCATTAATTCATAGTCCACCATGTAATTCAGTGGCTAGAAAGTAGCCTTGTACAAGCACACGACGATTGCTAAAAACACATGAAATATAAGAAACAACACAAACAGAACTTATAATCGCATGACCCACGTGATGCGTGTATGTATGTTGCAATTAGTACTCTAAGCAGTTGGATAAGAAGCTTTGGATGCGACTCTGCATAGTCCTTCAGAACTACCACGGCCTCTTTGAATCCTCATGTAACCGCATTCACCCCATGTCTCGCCCCACGAGTTCCTGATCTTCTAGAAGTCGGTTCCTTCTTCGCTTGTCTCGTACCCAACCACAACGACTGCATGGTCTAGCCGCTGGCCACATTCCCATTGAACATGTTGCGCACGAAATATGGACCAAGCGAATCGGATAAAATAGTAAAAATGAATGAAAGAAAATCGGACACCGGATTTACGTGGTTCGGTCTGAATATCGGAACCTACGTCCACGGAGAGAGCAGCACGGAATTCCACTATAGAAACAAACGATACGCCGGAGATTACAATCACTCGAGCACTCAAACACACTCTCAGTGTTTCCTTGCCCCCAAATTACACCCAAATAACTCACACAGTGTTTAGCCCTTCACAATTCTTAGTGAAACCCCACTCAAGGAATTAAACAAATTCTACTCACAAGAATGTAACTGGCTAAAATACTTGGGTATAATTACAACGAGATTATTCCTCTCTGCCGAGAGCTTTTGCCTTTTCTCCAGGAAGTCTCATGACTTCTCTCACTAGCTCTACCTCGGCCACCGAAATAACTCGGCACACTCTTCTCCGTTGGACATCTCTCTTTTCTATAATATAAAAGAGTCTCCATCATTTATTGCAACGTGAGGAAGTCTTCTTCAGAGAAAGAAAGCAAGCTCACCATAATCCATGGGCGTCCATGCATGAGCATCCATTAAAAGAGAGAAGAAAATGGACGTATGAAGCTTTCTTTCTTCTTCTCTCAAAGTCAGCAATGATGGCTTTGGCAAAAGATAAGAAAGGGAAGACCCATCCTTGCATGCAAGTGGGCCACCGTCCACTTTCCTCCATACGTGAAGTCCAACCTGTAGATATGAGTAGAAGACAACAAAAGAAGCCACACATTAGCCTCTTCACGCTTGCGGCTCACAGATCCGCATGCAATCTTCTTCTGACAATTTCGTGCGTGCTTTGACTCGCATGTGGTCGAGTTCACGTATTCTTGTCAGTCCGGTTTCATTCAACGGGCTCAAACTCGAGACATATTTTCAACAATCTCCACCTTGGCTTGACGTTTGGAGCCAAATCATGATCGCTTCAGTGGACACCTCGCTATTACTCTCCCACAGCCCCAATGGGCTCAACCGCCATAGAGTACTTCCAAGTTCAAGCCGCGCTTGAACTTTCCCATAACTGTGGACCTCATCAAGGCACCAACTCCACTTGCATAATTAGCTACTCCACAAGGATTTTCTGACATAACCTTTTGTATCACAGATAAAACAAAACCATCATTGCTTCCATATCTGACAGAAGGCCGAACACGCACCTTGTCAAATTCAGCAGCTACAACAACCGTTGGCTCCATCGACTCCACCTTGCTATAAGCATCATTTGTATCGATTATTCCGCTAGTACCCGCTACCTCAGAAGTTTCTAGTTGCAACTCCACCTTAAGCTGAACACCATCCAGATCCGTATTAATACTACCACAAACACTCCTAGCTAGAAGTACCGGAGACTTGTCAAATGTAACTTCTCTACTGTTAATAGGTCAATTTATATCCGAACACCACAACTAATCGCCCCACTCACCTTATGCATAGCCATGGAATATGCACCTTGCCCTCCCATCGAGCTTACCATCACTCGCTTGAAAATAACATGGGCAACCAAACATTCTAAAAATATAATAACCAGCAACGTTACCTAACCACACTTCTTCAGGAGTCCATTATTCAATAGCAATTGATGGGAATCTATTCACCGGGCAGCTTACCGTACTAAGCACATCAGCTAGGATTCTCCTAGCAACACCAGCACTAGAGATCATTTTACGAGCCGTCTCTAGTAATATTCTGCTTATCAATTCTGCAAATTGTTGTGATTTACTAACAATAGTCCGGTGTTTCACTATGCCCTCTTTCATGCAAAATTTATTTACTAGCTCCAAGCAAAACTCCATGCTATTGTCAGTCTGCACATGCTTGATCGACTTACCAATCTTCATCTCAATCAAAGCTCTCGACTGTGTGATCTTGACACCAACATCAAACTTGTGCATCGACATAAACACCCAAGTCTTCCTCAAGCAGTCAATAGACTCTCGAACAAATGCATCTAACATCTCCAGGGCAAAACTTGTCACTATCTCACCTTGAAGTTTATATAAACCTCCGTGCTTGATTCCTTTCATTATCACCAGGGCACCTCGAACAACCTTCAAAACCCCACCTTCTGAAGAATACCTGCAACCAGCTGAATTTAGGGCACCCAAAGAAATTAAGTTCTTTTTCAATTCTGGAACATGTCTTACTCCAATTAATGTCCTCACAATACTATCATGCATTCTGATTTTAACATCACCAACACCTACAACATCGCACTTAGTGTTGTTTCCTAACTGGACTTTACCACTACCCATGCACTGATAAGTGATAAACCAGTTCCTATTTGATGTAGTATAAAATGAACAACCATAATCCATTATCCATCCGTCAAATGACGAATCCTCGGTGACAGACAAGACACAATCGACACCATCAAAATCATTCTTAGCTACAGCTGCAATATTATCTGTAGACTCAACTCTAATTCCCTTACTCTTTTCATTTTTCAGCTTAAAACAGTATGTTCTACGATGCCCACTTTTGCCACAATTCCAACAAACAACCCTACCAGTCCTAGACTGACCACGTCTGTTCATGTTCCTGCTAACACATGTGCTAGTTTTTCCTCTACTTTCACCTATTAAAGCAGTAGACATGGGTTCACCAGATTCTTTCCTACGAATGTCTTCACTCAGAATCAAATCGCGAACCTCATCAAACGTCAAACTTCTTGACCTAGAGGAATTACTAACAGCAATAACAGTAGTATTTCAACTATCAGGCAATGAGGATAATAAAATCAACGCACGTACCTCATCTTCAAAGTTAATCTCAACCGAACTCAATAGGTTAATGACCTCATTGAATTCGTTGATATGTTCAGCTACTAATGTACCTTCGCCCATCTTTAAGTGAAACAGACGTCGTATCAAATAGACCTTATTGATCGCAGAGGGTTTCTCGTACATATTTGACAAGGCTTTCATTAGTCCCGCAGTGGTTTTCTCCTTCACGATGTTAAATGTGACGTTACGAGCCAACGTCAGCCAAATAACACCCATCACTTGTCTATCCAGCAATTCCCACTCAGCATCCTCCATCGAGTCTGGTTTCTCCCCAGATAAGAGTAAGTGCAAATTTCTCTAGTATAGAAAATCTTTAATCTGCATCTTCTAGAAAGTAAAATCCTTCCCATCAAATTTGTTGATTCTCACATTTCCTTCTTCCATTGTTACCGATTCACTTCACGTCAGCCAAACCAGCTCTAATACCACTTGTTGTGCGTAGCATATGGACCAAGCGAATCGGATAAAATAGTTGGAATGAAGGAAAGAAAATCGGACACCAGATTTACGTGGTTCGGTCCAAATATCGAAATCTACATCCACGGGAGAGCATCATGGACTTCCACTATAGAAACACATGATATGACGGAGATTACAATCACTCGAGCACTCAAACACACTCTCAGTGTTTCCTAGCCTCAAATTACACCGTGTTTAGCCCCTTCAATTCCTAGTGAAATCTCACTTAAGGAATTAAACAAATTCTACTCACAAGAATTTAACTGGCTAAAATACTCGGGTATAATTACAACGAGATTATTCTTCTCTACCGAGAGCTTTGCCTTTTCTCCAGGAAGTCTCACGACTTCTCTCACCAGCTCTACCTCGGCCACCGAAATAACTCGTTGCACTCTTCTTCCATTGGACATCTCTCTTTTTATAATATAAAAGAGAGTCTCCATCATTTATTGCAATGTGAGGAAGTCTTCTTCAGAGAAAGAAAGACAAAGCAAGCCCACCATAATCCATGGGCGTCCATGCATGTGCATGTATTAAAGGAGAGAAGAAAATGGACATATGAAGCTTTCTTTCTTCTTCTCTCAAAGTCAGCAATGATGGCTTTGGCAGAAGACAAGAAAGGGAACACCCATCCTTGCATGCAAGTGGGCCACCGTCCACTTTCCTCCATACGTGAAGTCCAACCTGTGGATATGAGTAGAAGACAACAAAAGAAGCCACACATTAGCCTCTTCATGCTTGCACCTCATACATCTGCATGCAATCTTCTTCTGACAATTTCGGCTAATTCACATGCGCGCTTTGATTTGCACGTGGTCGAGTTCACGTATTCTCGTCGGTCCGGTTTCATTCAACGGACTCAAACTCGAGACATATTTTCAACAGAACACACCTCCACTATAGCTCAGAAACTCTTGGCGGCTTGATGAGATTATGACTAAGACCGGCTGCTGCGCAACTGCCTTCATGAGCTCGTCCTCCCCAGACGGGACATCTCTGAAACCCTTGATCTGTGTCGCGTGCTCTGCTGCTTTTGTTGCATCGCGGGTCCCGGCTACTCCTTCATATGCATAGCTATCCTCGGACGCAATTCCTTGGTTTTGGATAATGTACTTGAAAGAATTGTCTAGGTAACCGCCTCCACAGCCGTAGCTTGTGGTCTCACAATCTACTAGCTGTTGCTCGGAGAGCACCAGCAGTGTACCGTTGGTGATACCCACGATTCCTTCTACTGCTGCAACGACTGAGAATGCCCAGCAGGATCCTACATAATATTTGTTCACGTTATAAACATATTAAATTACATTATTTCCATAACTTTGTTGCCATTGGTGTCTGACCTTTCATTACAATATGGTAAGCATTTGTTTGGTACAATTGTGGCTGTGTTTTAGTTGTGTTACTCGGTGGTTGTGCTAGAATGTGTTGTTACACATTAACCATAGCACCTTAAATTTGGGTGAAACAACAACCAAGAAGCTATAAACTATTACAGTTATCAAGAGTTTATCAAACCCATTATAAAAGATGAAGCACTTCTGTTCAAAATTATAGATGCCTAGAGAAAATTTTACCAAATAGGTTCTAAGACGCACATATGCTCAAATTCGCGATAAAATTTTACCAAATAGGCCACAAAATACCTACTTGTTTATTGGGTAAAAAAATGGTGGATGCATACTTAACATTTGTACATACCACAGTGGCCTTGGTACTTAATCGCGTTTACGACACCTTTCTCTACCCAGTCAATGTGATCAGGAACATCTCCGGTCAGCTTTTGGTGGTTAACGGACGGTGTTTTGGCAGGCTCAGGCTGCCTGGGTGCCAAGTATCCAGTATGGCTCTGGACAAACTCCTCGTTGGTCAAGTCTGAGAATTGGTTAAGACCTAATTTGAAGTCCGATTCCCGGACTTGTTGAAATCTTTGATGAACTGCAAGTTCTTTGCGAAAATCGCTTGGCGCATCGCCTTCTCCTGTGGGTCGTTGTAGGTCCGGCCGTAATTGGCCATCCAACGCTCATGCTGCTCGGCAATGGTGGGATTGTGCAACATCTTATGCCACGCCCAAGCGCCAAGAATTAGAGCAAGGCAGATGCTGAGTTCACTCTTGAATGTGTTTTCTTCTTATTCAAATGAATCCTCCTTTTTCTCTCCTCTCTTTTTCTCCCGAAATTCGCTCCCTCTAAAACTCGCCTTCAGTCTCCTTTTAACAGAAAAACAAAATGGAGGAAGAGCTCCCAGAAGTCCATCTCGAAGTGCGCGTTCGTCTTCTTCCATCACGTTCTGTCCATGCTTAGCTAAACGTGTTCTTGCCTTCTTCTAGCGTGCTGCTGTTTCTTCCTCTCCCTTCGGCCGTGAATGTTGACCTGCTCTTCCCAAAATTTCCGTTTCGTAGCTGAACAAATATTCTCTCTGAACCTTGCTTTCTTCTTGTCTGTCACGTGCTTCTTTGCTCTTCTTTTCTTTTTCTCCCCATGCGCACACACCCCTTTCTATCTCCCCCATCGCACGTGCTTCCTCGTCCGTTCATGCGTTCACCTCCTCAAGAAAAACGCCTCTTCGTTTGATAGCTACTCAGCCTACGCTTCTCATAATGCCCGTGCATAAATATGCCCTTGCATATCATAAATTACGTCCTTCATTTCCTCATGTCTCCTTTTAGCCTTTCTTTGACCACCGAATTCAGAAATTCAAGATTGCTTATGCTGACCGGAACTTCTCGTCTTAGGCATAATAGATCAGTGGCACCTCCAAAATAAGTTAAATTGTATGTCTAAATGATTTATTTAAAATCTCAAAGTTGCGATTGGTAGAGGTTGGGGAGAGTTCGTGTTGGGGGATAATACCATCTCTTTAAGCTCCGTTTGTTTGTTAGAAAATATAATTCTTGGAAAATATTTTACTCATTTTTCTGGTAGTTGATTTGCTTAGGAAAATGAGTAAATAGAGAATGCTTTCCAAGTAAAGAAAACATATTTTCCTACCAAAGTTTAAATTAAGAAAAATGATTTTCTCTTTGAAAATTCGGAAAACACATTATAAAATATGACTAGGTACCAGAGCTTGAACCTGAAACTACGCTTGGGCACGGAAACCCGAAGTTGTTTCTTAGGTCTCTTGTGGCTGGGCCTCGGACCATGGTGCTTTAGCTTACACCCTTGGTGCCCATGCTTGGGTCCATTGACGTTGGCCTTGAACCCCCAGTGCCCATGCTCAATGCCCTAGCACTCAAGCCTAGGTTTGTAAAGGCCGTGCTCGGGTCCCCTGACACTCAAGCTTGGGTCATTGATTAGTGAAACATTTCTTCTTATAAATAATATTTTAAAAAATCGAATTTTAATTAATTGTTATTTTATTTTCTTCATTTCTTATTGCTTCATCCTCAGCCGGTCGCCAGCCACAACAATGGCCAGCGACTCTCAGCCAGATTTTGTTATCCGGGCAAGGCTCAAGCCTCACCCACGGTCACTAGAGGTCGATCAGTGACCAGCCACTAGATCTCCAACAATCGAACAGCTCGACGCAGTCAACGAAGAAGCACTCTGATTGCAAGCAAGGGCGTCACAGAGGCAGATAAAACATAAAATTACATGAGTAGGAAACACCAAGCGCATCAATTCAGAGAGAGAATAGGGAGAGACCTGAGGTGTTTGTTATGCGTAGGAGTAGAGACGAGGAGATAATGAAGGTTTCAAGAACAGAGGAGAAGGCCCGGAAATAGTCAGAGGATACCGGAGATGCAGACGAGTCACTGCTGCCATTTTTCTTTCTGCGGTTGCTTGGCTTCCTATTTGAACTGGGTCGAAGCTTGACTGTGCTACGAAACTTTTTTTCATTCAGGAAAATTGCAGAATTGGTCGCTATTTGATTTTGATCTTCATACTAGTCACCAGCCGACCTTTGCCGATGTTAGGTGAGGCTCGAGCTCCGCCAGCCTATGGTGATCTTCAATATAAGAAGAAGAAAGAAAAGAAAAATAATTTAAACATAAAAATAATTTTAAAAATACAATTTTTTTTGGTAATTTTCCTCACATAAATCAAATCAGATTTCCGATACCAAATGATGGAAAATATTTTTCAGTTCATTGTCAGGTTTTTGCCAAAGATGTCAAAAATATTATTATTTTTTTAGAAAATATTTGTTTAGAAATGTTACATTTGTTACGAAAAAGAGAGCCTTAGCGAGTAACCGTTTATGCCCTCCAAGTAATCCATTAACCTGTCCATTAACTTGTTTTTAATGTTTCACTTCAAAAAAGGTCGTGATGTTGGTGATCTAGCGTCGCCAGCCTAGACCCGATACCGCGATAGAGGAGAACACAGATAAGTGGTGCCGGCCCATGGCGATGGCAAAATGCAGATCTTATTCTATTCAATAATTTAAGAAAACAAACTTAGAGGCACTTTCGAGAACGGTTAGCGCTCTTGTTCTTTTCAATAGGAGGAAGACTTAAAATTATAAAACCATGATTTGTTGCCTTGGGTCACCTCAGCCGACAACCTAAGGCGACAAAATTCAGTTTTGGCACCGTAGGGTTAGGTAAAACAACAAAAGTCAATTTTGTTCCTTTAGGGTATTTTTTTAAGAGTATGCACGTTTTAAATCTTGCCAGCTTTATATCATCCAGAACAATAGAACTTAAATAAATATTCTATGTCACCCTACAATAAAATGTTTTAGGTACTTATTAAGCCTAATCATAACTGTATTTATCTCATTCTTTGTGTGGATCTTTTTGCATTCTTGATGTGTAAGTAGTAATTATGATCATTTTCTCCTGCAATATGATCATAAACCTCATGTTGCACAGATGTCACGAATGCATTCAAACTATTACGTCTAGATACGCTTCATGAAACTCCAACAATAGAATGACAGATTAATCTAATTGAGAAAAGGCTCGTCTTTTTTCAATAGGAGGTAGATGTAAAACGATAAAACCATGATTTGTTGCCTTGGGTCACCTCAGCCGACAACGTAAGGCGACAAAATTCAGTTTTGGCACCGGAGGGTTAGGTAATACAACAAAAGTCTTTTGTTCCTTTAGGATATTTTTGAGAGTATGCATGTTTTAAATCTTGGTCACCTTTATATCGTCGAGAACAATAGAACTTAAATAAGTATTCTATGTCCTCCTACAGTAAAATGTTTTAGGTTCTTAGTAAGCCTAATCATAACTGTATTTATCTCATTCTTTGTGTGGATTTCTTTGCATTCTTGATGTGTAAGTAGTAATTATGATGCTTTTCTCTTGTAATATGATCATAAACCTTACGTTGCACATATGTCACGAATGCATGCAAACTATTACGTCTAGATACGTTTCTTGAAACTCCAATCTGATTGAGAAAATGCTTGTTTTTTTTTTTTTTTTTTCAATAGGAGGTAGACTTAAAACGATAAAACCATGATTTGTTGCCTTGGGTCACCTCACCCGGCAACCTAAGGTGACAAAATTCAGTTTTGGCACCGTTGGGTTAGCTAATACAATAGTCAATTTATTTCCTTTAAGGTATTTTTTGAGAGTACGCGCGTTTTAAATCTTGGTCACCGTATATCGTCGAGAACAATAGAGACCATGGGGATGTAATCCCAAATTAGTAGTTGATGATTATTGTTATGCATAGTTGCAGGTACATTACAATGATGTGGAGATTCAACTTAAGATAAGTTGATGTTGAATAATACCTAAATTAAAGGAGAATATACCTAACACTGAGCTCACACGTGCGAGGGAGATTGTCAAAATACACATGTGACTTATATTAGAAAAATCTCACATCGGAATATTGGCATGAGCTTACACGTGAAAGGGAGATTGTTCAGATACACATGTGAGTTATATTAGAGAAGTCTCATATGTGGAGCAATTAATACAATTTTTGTCGGTCCATGTTCTTTATAGCACAAGTATCATTCCTCACGAAAGACAGGCATGTAATCTTTAATATTTAGTTTTGAGCTACGGAGACTGGAAATTCGCATTCTTATCTACTAAACTGAAGATATGCATGGTCCCTCTGATCCATTCGGTTTGTGGTGCCATTTAATATAGTTGGGCACACAAAAAAGGTGGAGGACTCACCTCGAAATTGAGTACCCTCTAATAGATTACCGGGGGAGTTTTTCACGTGCCAGATAATGCACAAAGCAACTCCATCACGTAATTTATCGTAACTATCTCGACACGTAATGTGATCGCGCATGGCACAGTGAAGAGGTAGGGTCTATAAATTGCATGGAAGGAAGATTGCATCTCCACAAGCCTTTCCATCTAGAGAAAAGAAAAAATTATCAGTGAGAGTTCAGGGAGAGGGAGAGAGAAGGAGGGAGATACATACCATGGGAGGCGGCAGCTCAAGGCCATGGACGGAGCTCAGCGGCGAGACCAACTGGAAGGACATGTTGGATCCTCTCGACGAGGATCTCCGGATGTACCTCATACACTACGGAGAACGAGTCCAAGCCATCTACGACGCGTACAACGGCCAGGAGGAGTCTGGAGACGGCTACGGCATGCCCCTGTACCCGATGGACGAGCTCTTCTCTAAAGTGGGTCTCGAGACGGACAACAACAAGTTCAGGTACGAGGTGACCCGGTACTTCTACGTGCCGGCGCACTTAACCTTTCTGCTGCAGCCGGACAGGTCTTGGGCCGGGTATGTTGCGGTGAGCACCGACGAGGGGACCGAGGCGTTAGGGAGAAGGGACATTTTGGTCACTTGGAGAGGAACGGCGAATCTCCTGGAGAAAGTAGAAGAGATTCGAGATGATTTGGCCCCGGCGACCAACATTTTCAAGGACGACACCGATACTAAGATTCACGCTGGCTTTTTAGATTTGTATACGAAGAGTGATCTTGTAAATCCGTACACAAGGCTTAGTGCCAGAGACCAGGTATGAAACTTTCACTCCTTTATAGATTGCTGTTGCTAATTTACCTCCCGAGTAAGCTCCAAATGGCGTTCACCTTTTTTTTATTATATATAAATCTAAAAATATGATAAGATATCGCAAGTGATGTTTGGACTACTTTGTCATATTAAAACTGGTATTGATGGACAACTTTGGTCAGGTTCTAAGGGAGGTCCGGAAGCAAGTCGATCTCTATGCCGGCAAAGGCGAGACAATCAGCATAACAGTGGCCGGCCACAGCCTGGGCGCGGCTTTGGCAACGATCAATGCGCTGGACATCGTGACCAATGGCTACAACGCGCCCACCGACCACCCCGAGAATGCCTGTCTGGTGACCGCATTCCCCTTCGCCAGCCCCAAGGTCGGGGACGAGAACTTCCAAGCAAAGTTTTCGTCGTCCGAGAAGCTCCGCGCCCTTCGTGTGACCAACGCCCTTGACATCGTTCCCTTCCTCCCTCCAATCAGATATTACCACGTTGGAGAACAGCTGCTGGTCGACTCGCGCAAGTCCCCGTACTTGAAGTCTCTCTACAGCGGTTTGACTGGCGCCGTGGAAATTGGGCATATGTTGGAGACGTACCTGCATCTAATCGCGGGCACACAAGGGATCGATAGCAACGACTTCGATCTTGGCGGGCGTCGTGGGATTGCGCTGGTGAACAAGGGAATGGATGCTCTGAAGGATATATACAAAATTCCGGCGTATTGGTTGGTGGCCAAGAACAAGAACATGGTCCAGGATGAGGTCACTGGAGACTGGAGCTTGGCTACTCCGTACATCCCACCTCCACCAGAAGATAATTAAAACAAATAGTCCCAAATCTATATATATATATTACTGTGTGATTAGCTATTACCAATAAGTTGCTGCTTTATGACTTAGCAGTACCATAATAAAGCTTCGTAATGCAAAAGTGGAGTGGTTTGATTGAGCTGTATTGGTGGTACTAAGTTAAGTGTGTTGTACTAGTGGTCCTAAGTTATGTGTCTCATCTTTTGTTTACCTTCATGTCATGAAATAAATATGGTCCTAAATGAATAATAAAGATCGCTTCTTTATCATTTGTTTTCGTAATTTGCCTCATTTCTTTATTGCTAGCCTTCTATGTTGAAAAATCTCATTTGAGTTCACAACCAAACCAAATCGAGATCAATTAAGTTGACAATCTTTAAATCATTTCGATTTAACCGGGGTGCTATATTGTTCAAGAGTTTGATTGAATGCCCAAAATTATATAACAATGTGTTGTGACCTAACCTCAATTTGCATCACCTAAGGACAAATGGATTACTAAACCTAGACTTACTTTGGGCTCTCCTAAGCCCATACCAATATGCAACTTAGAATTTATGTTTTTAACACAAATGATTTTTCAATTTGGACTCGCTACTAATATATGTTGGTAGATCGAAGAATTAATTGTCTATGAAGTTTAAAAACTTGATTAATTTTGGCCGTGAACAAAGTAACCAGCTTGGAATACTATCATGGGCTTAGTCCAATTAATTAATTAAGCTCAAAAATAATCATTTGAGTCCATCTACCGCCAATTTGATTAGATTGCAAATTACATGAATCTATGTTCCTAATAACTATATGCATTTTTAAATAATTTCATTTAGGGACTAAAACTTAGTCCCTAATTTTCTATGTAATTAAGAATTAAATGGAATGTCAAAATTTAGGTGTCAATAAAATGAATGCATCCTTCTTAATCGAGATCAATTAAGTACCCATGGTGTATATACCCAGTCGCTCAAACAAAAAGGAAAATTCATTGGAAACCGGATAAAGAAGTTGTCGCGACCTCTTTTTTTCAGCGCCCGCAGTCGAGTACGGGCGCCTAAGGAGGCTAATGGCTCGGCTGATTTTAATTATGCCCGGACTCTCCCAAGTCCACCAATTCACGACTTTAATAGTCTGAGTTTTTAACCTGTAAATCAATTTTAAAATGGAGTCGCCACTAATTGATTTGGGGCGGGTTGATTAGAAACTCAAGTGAAATATCGGGAGAAATACTCACTCCTGCGCAACCAGAGAAATTAGGATCGGGGACTTGATTACACTAGTTAATCACTAATGCCCTTTCGGTACCTAATCTTGTTTAAACACTGAGGCTTTTTGGATGTTCGGGAATTTTCCATGCATTTTTGGGAGGAAAAACATTTTTGAGTCATTTTCTAATTTTTTGGACACAAAAGGGATTTTTGGTATTTTTTGGAAAAATACAAGTCTTTTTGGCTTTTTCTGAATTTTTGGATTTTTTTTTTGGATTTTTGGCATTTTTTGGAAAATATGGAATATTTTCGATTTTTTTTTATTTTTGGAAAATAAAAATATTTTTATCATTTTTATTATTTTTCGATTTTCTGGAAATTAAAACATTTTTTAATATTTTTGGAAAATAAAATATTTTTTGGATATTTTTGCTTTTTTTGGAAATTAAAACATTTTTTTTAACATTAAATAAAACATTTTTGATTTTTCTTTTGATTTTGATTTTTTTTTCGAAAAATAAAATGTTTATTATTTATTTATTTATTTAAAATATTATTTTATATTAAAATAATATAAAAACTAACTCGGGTCGGATCCGCGGGTTGGGTCCGACCCGGGCCAGCGATCCGAATGAGGACGGGCCCGACTCGGATTTTTTTCGTCTTTTTCTTCTTCTTCTTTTTTTGTTTCTTAATTTTATTAAAACGACGCCGTGGCCGGGCATTTGGGGACGCCCGACCCGGCCCGATGGCCTGGCCCAATGACCCGCTCCGCGACCCGGCTCCCTGCGAACCCTACCCGACCCGAATCCGAATCGCGACCCAACTTCCGCCGCCCCCCGAATCTCGCGAAACCCTACCCGGTTCCAAGACCCGGATCCGACTCGGCGACCCGGAAAATCGCAAACCCTAGGGTTTGCGAATCCGCGGCGCCGAGGGGGGGACCGAGGTGCTTGGTGGCGACGGCGACTACGGCGGCGACAACGACGACGGCAACGGTAGTGGCGACGCTCTTTTTTTACCTTCTCTCGAACGGGGACGGCGACGGCAACAATGCCAGATCGAAGGCAGCAACGGCAGAGGTGCTTGGCAGCACGGCGGGGTTTTGCACAGCAGCGGCGTCGGGGGTGGGACTTTCTTCCGCCCCTCTTCGCGAATCCGAACCTCCGCACCTCTTCCGACCTCACTTCTCTCACTCGGGCCGGATCCGAGCCTCCACCGGCCGGATCGACCCTCTCGAGATTGCTCGCCGCCGGCCTTCCCCGAAGTCTCGGTGGAGGGTGGGCTGAGCTCACAACTCGAGTTCCCTCTCACTCGCTCGTTGATTCCTCCCCGAAGTCTCTCAGTGGGAAGATCTCCAAGCTTGCGATTGCCTTTCGACGACGGAAGTGCTCTGCTATTTATAGGCGAGGAGGTCCGGTCGACGGAGCTTCGACCGGCGGTCCCCCTTCGCGCGCCGAGCGGTTCTCCTTGGCTGGACCGGCGTCCCATCCGAGCTCATCCTCTCCGGCCGACATCGGCCTACTCCCCTCGGCCGTAGGCCATCCTTTGCGCGCATCGTCGTCTTCTGCGCATGAACTACAGAGGCGGAGAAAGAAGGAGCGAGGAAGAAGAAGAGGGAAGAAGAAGAAAGAAGAAGGAGAAAAGGGGGGGTGGGGCCAAGTCGCACAAGCCCACGTGAAGAAAAAAGGGGGCTGTTGTTTTTGTTTTTCTTTTGGTTTTTTGTTTATTTATTTATTATTTACTATCCGAAAAAGGCAAATAAATGTAAAAAAAACCTAATTAATTTAAAAAAACGAAATTTAGGTGTCAACAGCTGCCCCTCTTTGAAGGTGAGTTCGCAGAGGTTGCATTCAAAGACAAACCGATGCCTAAATTTTATCCATGCACGCGTAGTAGATTATATTTTATTTAGAACTTATTATTCTATGCGGAAAAAGAGCAATATAACTTTACATATACTAAGACAGATAAGAAGATACCTGTAGTTACTTACCGAGAGTGAGTGAGATAGGGTGTGAACCCCGAGTTTTGGCAAGTATCAAGGCATCACCTTACCTGTTGCATGAGGAGATTGCTTCTCCAGGACCCGAACTTTCTTCGGTCGCTGTTGGAGCAATAAGTTGGTTTGTCTAGGACCCGAACCTTTCTTCGGTCGCCTTGACGGGAATTGCTTTCCCAAGACCCGAACCTTTCTTGGTCGCTGTTAGAGCAATAAGTTGGTTTGTCTAGGACCCGAACCTTTCTTCGGTCGCCTTGACGGGAATTGCTTTCCAGGACCCGAACCTTTCTTTGGTCGCCTATTAGAGCAATAAGTTGGTTTGTCTGGGACCCGAACCTTTCTTCGGTCGCCTTGACGGGGAATTGCTTTTCCAGGACCCGAACCTTTCTTCGGTCGCCTGTTAGAGCAATAAGTTGGTTTGTCTAGGACCCGAACCTTTCTTCGGTCGCCTTGACGGGGAATTGCCTTCCCAGGACCCGAACCTTTCTTCGGTCGCCTGTTAGAGCAATAAGTTGTTTGTCTAGGACCCGAACCTTTCTTCGGTCGCCTTGACGGGGAATTGCTTTTCCAGGACCCGAACCTTTCTTCGGTCGCCTGTTAAAGCAATAAGTTGTTTGTCTAGGACCCGAACCTTTCTTCGGTCGCCTTGACGGGAGATGCACCGACCTTTCTCAGGGCATCTGCTTGTTGGGAGATAGTACTTGGATGATCACAGGTACAAACTCTTGGGGGATACCTGGATGATCACAAGTATCGAAGGGGTACCTGGACAATCACAGGTACAAACTCTTTGGGGATACTTGGATGATCACAAGTATCGAAGGGGTACCTGGACGATCACAGGTACAAACTCTTGGGGGATACCTGGATGATCACAAGTATCGAAGGGGTACCTTGGATATTTGTGAAGGTGTCCCACCTCCTGGCAATTGGGAATATCGAGGACATACCTGGGATATTTGTGAAGGTCTCTCACCTCCTAGTAGTGGGGAATATCGAGGGCGTACCTGGGATATTCATGAAGGTCTCTCCCCTCCTGGTAATTGGGAATATCGAGGACATACCTGGGATATTCGCGAAGGTCTCTCACCTCCTGGTAATTGGGAATATCGAGAACGTGCCTCGCATATTCATGAAGGTCTCTCACCTCATGGTAATTGAGAATATTGAGGACGTGCCTCGCATATTCATGAAGGTCTCTCACCTCCTGGTAATTGGGAATATCGAGGACATACCTGAGATATTCGTGAAGGTCTCTCACCTCCTGGTAATTGGGAATATCGAGGATGTACCTAAGATATTCGTGAAGGTCTCTCACCTCCTGGTAGTTGGGAATATCGAGGACGTACCTGGGATATTCGTGAAGGTCTCTCACCTCCTGGTAGTGGGAATATCGAGGACGTATTCATGAAGGTCCTCACCTCCCGGATATTCGTGAAGGTCTCTCACCTCCCTCTTGGTAGTTGGAATATTGGTAGGCTCTCACCTCCCTTGGGAATATCGAGGACGTGCCTCATATATTCATGAAGGTCTCTCACCTCCTAGTAATTGGGAATATCGAGGACGTATATTCATGAAGGTCTCTCACCTCCTGATACTCGTAGAATATTGAGGTCTCTCACCTCACCTCCCTGTAATGGGAATATCGGGAATATTGAGGACGTACCTTAAATATTCGTGTGGAAATATCGAGGATGGGTCTCGCATATTCGTGAAGGTCTCTCACCTCCTGGCAACATAAACTTGAATGTAGCACAAGGCTTACCTGGATGGCCGCATGCACTCAAAAGGGCTGGAACACCTGGGTAGCCGCAGGTGTACAAAGTACTGGAATACTTGGATGAACATAAGTATTTGATGATACGATCTGGGACCACTCTTGCTGGTCCAAGTGTAAGAAAACATACCTGGATAACCACAGGCACACAACTCGATGGAATACTTGAATGGCTACTAGTATTCAATGATACAATTTTGAGGACAACTTGGACATGTTGAGTGTCACGGAAATGGAGTACCTAGACAATGAAAGGCACTCAAAGGTAATGGGATACTTGGTCAATTGTAGGCATCCTAGCTATGAAGACAACTCAAACAAGTGAGTGTCAAGAAAAGGAGTATCCGAACGGTAGCCGCACTCAAAGACAATAGGGATACCTAGACAGCAGTAGGTATTCAACAATAAAGGGATACTTGGTCACAAAGTATCAATACTGGGGACAACTCGAATAGGTCGAGTGTCGTTAAGAGGGAGTACCCGGCAAGTGGTGGGTACTCAAAGACAATGGGATGCTAAAAAAGTTGCAAACATCCAAACTCAAGGGACGACTCGAATAGGTCGAGTGTCAACAGAGGGAGCACCCAGCAAGTGGTGGATACTCAAAAACAAGGGGATACTTAGACAGTTGCAAGCATCCAAACTCAAGGGACGACTCGAATAGGTCGAGTGTCAAGGAGAGAGTACCTGGACAGTGGTAGGTACTTTAAGACAAATGGGGACATGGATATGCTTACCTGGCAATATCTCTGATCTCTGAGAGTATGTCTGCTATTTGCACAATATGCACACATGATTGTATATACTGTAAATTCATAAATTCAAATGTGATTTATGCATGACAATCTTGTCAATTTTGCATCATCTGATTTCCACTGGGGAAGATTTTGAAAGACAACATTTATTCGGAATATAGATGCTTTGAGCATGCCAGATGAGGGACTTTCAGTCTGAAAGGACTTTTCACTCACTCTCTTGGAGAAGGCTATCCTGACCATTGATGCAGGATTTATAAGGACCACACTATCTTACTGTCATCATGTCAGCAGGGATCCGAGTATTCTCGCAAGTGGTACGACTTTACCAATGTGAGAGGTCTTTGTTGAAATTGTGATGAAGACTTGGTCAATAGCTCATCAAATGGGACCGTCGAGGTCAAGGCTCATGAACAAAGTGCCGCACGATCATCTCCAGGTTTGCAAGTCAAGAGTCCTTGGCATTTGTCACCGGTCTTTCTTCTCACTGTCAGATGGAGGCTCTATCAATTGAACCACAACAACAACTTTTTCTTGGCTGTATTTTTGACTGGAGGGCATTGGCCTTGCTTTTACCAGGCACACTGCTTTTTCATGCTCCTGTTTTTTTATTCCAGTTCTTCATTTATGGGCATTGACCTTGCTTTTACCAGGTACACTGCTTTTTTTATGCCCATGTTTTTTTTATTCTTGTTGCTTGAGAGCTGATCTTGACAAGTTCAAGCAAACGCCTTTGTTAGACTATTGAGTCTTCATCTTTTGCCGGCACTTCTGATTATGCTACTCAAATGGCAGTAGCTTATGCTTTGCCTCCACGTGAAGGTGAATTTACAGACTCAATTGAGTTATACAATAGATACAAGTGCGTAAAGAAAGAATTGCTCTTCATGACTCTAGGGCACTTAAATTAATGCGAGTGTTCATATGCAATAAAGACACCCAAAGATTGATGCAAGTGCGAGTAAGAAAATTTTTATCTCTCTTCTCACTTTGTGATGCTGCTTCGCCTCCGATCTGCCCCAGTGTGGGGTGGTTCTTGACAGGGATAGGACAGAAATTTCATCAGTGTATGGGACTCAATGAGGTGAGCGATGGAATGCCTCTCACTATTTTGGTTACCGTACCATTCGCGAGAGAACTCTTTACCCTGCAGCCATGGAATCTTCTGCACTCATCTCACAAGTGTATAGATGGGGGGACTGTGTGTATGATATAGCTTGCCTGTCATCATTCTAACGCGCCTCATTCAGCATGCTCAATCAATCTTGTATTCTTCACTTAGCTGTCTATTCTAATAATCCTCAGTGGAATCAGTGACTTAGACAGACAAAATCATCATGCAAAATCCATGCAGCATTTTAAATGTGATGGAGTTTGTAATCTCAAAACAAATGAATGGTTTTGACTCAAAAAAGACCCTATTGACAACTTTAGGGGTTAACATAATGGTGTTTCCAAATATGTTAGATTTTGAACATCAAAAGGGTTATTCGCAAATGGGTGTCACTGGTTGTCCCTATTGATTAGGGATATGACACATGAATGATCAGCCAATGATTGGGAATCTGATCGGGCATCTCTGTTTTTGCCTCTGCAGAAGAGAAGATGTACAAGTAGATCAATTAGTCTGGCCAAAATCAAAATATGAGTTGAGGTATGAAGATTTTCTGTCATTTGCTTTGGTGATTATTCAGGACACCATTTCTCTTTAGGAGAGCTTATCAGAGTTTGACATGTCTTTCTTTGATTTGTTATCTGCATTTTTTACGGTCAAGTGATCCTGCAACAGATAAAAGGGATCATGTTAGTCAGAAGCTCTTTCAAGAGTCGAATAACTTGGAAGCGATACAACATTACCCTTCACTGGATTGGATGGACCTGAAGTGCAAGTGGGACACGAAGTCCTACGTCTTTTGCTTCGTTAGGTCACCTGCTCTCTCGTAATTTGCAAGTGCAAGAGAAGCAAAAAAATTTTATTATTTTTTTACCAAGCGGCTAACTGCCACGTCGGGGATTCGAACCCCCGACTTCGGACCTTTTTGCTTCTTCCCGGATACCACTCGGCTAGAGGCGCCGACGGTGTCCGTAGGGCGCTGCCTTTTTTATTTAACCGAACCGGCTCCAGGACGACACGTCCTTTTATACCAAGTTAGGTAAATCGATATGGGTCATTTGATTTGTCCAAATTAACCTTTAAGCTTGTTTCTTGAATCCTATGCTTCTGTCAATAGGAGAAAATATGTCAAAAGTGAGTTCGACACTAGGGAGTATTGGAAACGATACCAAATTACTCTTCTCCAAAGTTTGTATTTGCTGACTCCTAGGGATATTTGAATGTCGATGACGGCCTTTTCGTCTTGGCACAGTTGACATTTCTTTCGATTGGCCTTCCTCACTCATGGCCATGTATGTATGATTGATGGTTGTCGATTTATCTTCAACGCCTTCCTTCTGTGGAATTTTTCTTTTGTCTTTGACTATATGACCATTAGCAGCATTGAGCAAAGTCATGTACTTCAAGCTTCTATGGAATCTAAGATGGACAATCAAAACCTCCAATTCTCTTATGGCAATTACTTCTTGCGAGAATATGCGTCTGGAGTGAAGCTTCTAAATTCCAAAGTCATTGTCCAGGGTGTGGGGCTATAGATCGCCTTGACTGTCTAGATTTTCTCCCTGTTGACAGTAATCACTTAAAAGGAAGAGGAGGAACTCCTTCCTTATGTTGAAGTTGATACTGTAACATCTAGCCATTTGGGCGCGTCGTGCGACAAGATAGTTCTTTGGCTCAGGATGAAGCTAGGCGGGAATGAGGCATGTCATGGATGCTTCGATCTCAACTCTATGCATGTACCTATTACATCTCATCTTTTGTATCCTGTAAATAGAAGAGAGAATACATCATTTCCAAATTATATTCAGAGGATAAGACTTACCCTCTTTTGGTGTAGGATGATTCTTTCTATTTGCCCCTATTTTCTTGGCAGGGTGTCTTTGAATTTGGTGAGTTCGCTTGATGCGCTTGCTTCAAATGCCCCATGTCACACTAAGTCAAAGGGGATGGGAATGATCTTCTGAGACATGAAGTGAATGAGTCGAAAGACAAACATGGTTAAATTTATCATCTTGTTTTAACAAAAACTTTCGAGTGATGAAATATTTTTTATTTTCAAAATACGTCTTTGGGGAGAAAAAGCATGAGGAAACCCAACCCTCGGTATTCTCCTTGGATGATATTTTCTTTTCATGGTTGGATAACATCACCGGGCCGGTTTGGGATACCGCCTCATGCTTTCAAAACAAAATATTAGAACTGTACATTAGATTACCGAAATGGAAAATACAACGGTAGCACACTAGACAGGATAAGAAACATGAAATTATAAAAACAAGCAACACCCATGAAAACTCCTATGAAAAGGAGCACTTTGATATTGCTGGTTAAGCGCCTTTGAGTTCCTCGCCTCCAGTAGACTCGAAGTATTCGCATGAGAGGACCACTTCATTGAAGCTAGGAAATGCAACCCATGCAACCAACAGCGATGCTTGCGAGGTAAAGCCCCTATGAACAGCTTTATCATTTCTTCTTCAGCCGATTGAGGGTAAGTTTGCATCATAAAAGCCTCCCACCTCCTCGCATATACTCGAAAATCCTCCATTGGTCTTCTTCTAAGTGAACCAAGTTCGACAATGCGCTTCGGTCCCAATCGGCTTTGATACTCGGCGGGAATGCGAAGACAGCTCATTCCAATCTCTCATGAGGTAGATATCTGCTGTGATGAACCATTGTAATGCAGATCCCGTAAGACTCTCTTGGAAGGCCTGAGTTGTGAACGACATTGGGCCATAGTACCGACTCATTTCAACATGGAGGTACTATAAGTGGACCACGGGGCAAGTCATGCCGTTATATTTGCGGAGGTTAGGTATCCACATCTCTCCAGGGGTCATGATCCTATGAGCGCAAGACGGGCTTGATGTATCCTGGTTAGGCCACTGGTTTTCCCACTGCATATTCGTTGTAGTGGTGAATTTTTCTATTTCAGGAGAGTTGGACTCTACCGAGATTACCCCATTGCTTTCTTCTTGGTCAAAATTTCCAAATGAGGATGAAGTATTGAAGCTATCCTCATGGTTAGAGGACGAGCTTAATACTTCGTTAGGATCGTAGTGGATAAAGACGTATGCTTCCTCTTCTGACGGACCTTCATCCCCGGATGAGAGTAGGAAACAGATTATACGATGAATCGTCGCATTGTTAAAATAACGCTAGAAGTCCTTGGGATTGTATTCTAGGGCCGGGAAGTCTTCAGGGTTGTACTCTAGAGGATGGTGGCCTTCAAAGCTGTATTCTTGGGAATGCTGGAAGCTTTGGTGTGGTGGCTCGTCGGTAGATGCTGAGTCAATCTGCTTAGGCTTTCTTTTCTTGGCTTCTGGTCCAAACCTTTTGAGTAAGGCCCTTCGTTTTGCTAACTTGATTCTGTCAAGGGAAGTGAGAGACATTAGAGTTTCACTGTCTGATTCACTTTCCAGGTTGATAGGGGTTGGTATTCTTTGGACCCTAGCTCTTGGAGTAAGCTTGGGGAGTCGTCCAGTCATGCCCCGGTCTTGAACAGGCTCTGTGTCTTTGATCTCGTACAAAGGCTCCTTGCCTTTCCTAGTGGGAAATTTTCCAATAATAGGATGTTGCTCAGCTGCCCATTTATTATGCAATGCTTCATTGACACGTTTCTCTCCTATCTCAGCAACTAACGACTCCTCGTGCTCCGCGATCATCGACTCTTCGTAGGGCAATGTGATGTCAGGGGTGATGTCAATATTGTACTCTTGGTGAAAAATATGAATTAGTTCCCTCCAGGTTTTAAGGGAACTAATCTTCTTGGCAATGTACCATCGCAAGGCAGGGCCAGTCAAATTCGATTGGTACGATTGAATCATCCTTCGGACCAGGTAGGCCTGCAAGTAGGTCTCTGGGCGTGAGGTACCAGCATACCTTTCGCATTTAGGTGCTTTGAGCTCTTCAGGGATTTCAATGCCGGCATAATTGGAAAGGTCCATAGGATTCCGCCCCTGCAACTGGTTTAACTTTTTCATGATCCTTTCAAATTGTCCATGGTACTGGCTATTTTCTGGCAAATTTGCGGGTGTCATGACGGTGTTTGAGGCAACTATAGAGTTGGGCCCAGCTTGAGTGGATTTCATTTGTCTCGAGAGTTGTTGAAGGACAATAGACATCTGTCCTACGCCGTCTTCAATATTAATAAGGCGATTTTGTACATCATTCTGATCGACCCCTATTGGATGAGGCCATTCACGGACGAGTGGTGGCCGACGATTCATAATTACCTGTCGTTGCGAAAACAATGAATGAGCACGAAAGTAAACAAAGATTGACCCATGGCAATGGTTTAACTGCTTTTTTTATTCATCAAAAGAGGATTTCATAGACCTCAGACTTCTGACATCTAGAACTTGAAATTGAAATGACAGAATAAAATACTAGATATTAAACAAAAGTCCCAAAACTTTCACACTATTAACACTAAGGGGCACATGATTGCCAATTTATATGCGACAGGGAGTCTTGCGCTCGCACAGATGCTTGCTTTCTTGGACTGGCTCTGAGGTGTGCATCCAGTCCATTCCCAAATCCCTCTCCATGAGCTCTGCTTGCTCGTGCTGGCTGCTCTTGCTGATTGAGTGAGGGATTGATGGCTTCCATTTTGTCGGGATACGATGGTTGTGGATGTAGGACATGGAGGCATGGTGGGCTTTTTCTTCTCCCTCAAGCCCTTTAGGTACCACGATCCTTTTGCGATGACACTTGTTCCATGCTTCCTCAACAATGTCAACCATGAATTCAAAATTTTGATGAGTGAAGAGAAGTGGAGGGACCCTCTTCTTGAAAGATGGCGGGATCTCCTGAAGGGCTCCATACTGTCGTGCCACCCTTTGAGGGAAATAGGAAAAAGCACCGGTGAGGCCGAGCAACGGAATTGGATGGCGGCGCTTGAAAGCAAAGCGAGCTCTCTTTTCATAAAACCAACTAGCACACCATTGGAATGCCTCAGAAGCCGGGTCTCTTAGGAAATTTATCCAATTTAAACAGCTTTGATTGGGAATGTATGGTCCTAAAACCATAAATTTTTGTAATGGATTTTCGAAATCATTCATTCCAGATGATCGCATGAAGCCTCGGAATTCACTTAGGTGAGAAAAGAACCAGACTTGTAAAATTTCCGGAGAGACCCGCATGATTTTTCCGTGTTTTCTTTAAAACGATTAAAGGAGAAAAATGTTTCAGTTAAAATCATGTTGACATAATTTTGCCCCCTCAAGATTTGATCAACTATCCATGCCATCTTAGGACTTATGACATTTCTTTGATGGGGGAAAATGATGAAACCAAAAAAGCCCAGGAGGAAAATCTCGCTTTTTCGGGTCATAGGCTGATTTTGAAAACAAGCATTCATGAATTCTAGCGGGCAGGTATTATGGTTGCCTTCAAGAATTTGTCTCATGACATGGATTTCAGTTCCTAAAAGTCGCGCTAACCCTTGCCACGGGAGAAAGCCTGTCGATGGCCTAACAAGCTTTTTCTCGAGAGGCATTCCAGTGATGATGCTGTATTCTTCCAGAGTTGGGGTTAGCTCAAACCCACCAAACATAAAAGTAGTTGTCTTCAAGCACCAAAAATGTGCCATGGCCTGTATGACTTCGGGACGAACAGTGATTTGAATCAACGATAGGAGATGACCGATTTTGGCTTTCACGCGCTCTTGGGCAAGCTGATCCAATTGACCCCACCATCGAAGAGTTCCGCCTTAGGAGCAGGAATGAACTGGATATCGTCTTTCCCCATTGCACATAAACTGGAATTTGAAAAGCTTATCTTAAATTGCCATGGGCCAAATAAAAAGACTGAGTAAAAGTAAAGAAATCACTTTGCTTTTAAGTAAAATGGCAAGTATAAAGACATACAGATGGGACGTGCGGCTCGATTTCTAACTCAGAAGGCTTGATGAAATTAAAAGGGTATTCGCCCGGCGCAGTCTCGCGTTAGCAGCATACCCCTTTAACCTCGGTTAAGAAATTCGGGGAAAAGAAAGGCAACCTCTACATCGCAGTCTCGCGTTCGAGGTCGTATCTTTCTTAACACCATCCTAGAAATCCTAGGGCGGCCCAGGTCCGGCGGCCGGGTTGTGTGTGCCATGTGTAGTGTTAAAACAGTAAAGCATGCACAACAGTTTATAATCACAAGATAATCTATTTTAAACAAAATTAAAACAAATTTCTAAACTACTGACCTGCATAAAGAAAAAATAAAAACAAGTCAGTAAAGAATTTAAACAAGACAAAAATGGCCTAAGTCCTCACAAATGTCCCCAGCGGAGTCGCCAAGCTGTCGCGACCTCTTTTTTTCAGCGCCCGCAGTCGAGTACGGGCGCCTAAGGAGGCTAATGGCTCGGCTGATTTTAATTATGCCCGGACTCTCCCAAGTCCACCAATTCACAACTTTAATAGTCTGAGTTTTTAACCTGTAAATCAATTTTAAAATGGAGTCGCCACTAATCGATTTGGGGCGGGTTGATTAGAAACCCAAGTGAAATATCGGGAGAAATACTCACTCCTGCGCAACCAGAGAAATTAGGATCGGGGACTTAATTACACTAGTTAATCACTAATGCCCTTTCGGTACCTAATCTTGTTTAAACCCTGAGGCTTTTTGGATGTTCGGGGAATTTTCCATGCATTTTTGGGAGGAAAAACATTTTTTGAGTCATTTTCTAATTTTTTGGACACAAAAGGGATTTTTGGTATTTTTTTTGGAAAAATACAAGTCTTTTTTGGCTTTTTCTGAATTTTTGGCTTTTTTTTTTTTTTTTTGGATTTTTGGCATTTTTGGAAAATATGGAATATTTTCGATTTTTTTTTTATTTTTGGAAAATAAAAATATTTTTATCATTTTTTATTATTTTTCGATTTTCTGGAAATTAAAACATTTTTTAATATTTTTGGAAAATAAAATATTTTTTGGATATTTTTGCTTTTTTTGGAAATTAAAACATTTTTTTAACATTAAATAAAACATTTTTTGATTTTTCTTTTGATTTTGATTTTTTTTTCGAAAAATAAAATGTTTATTATTTATTTATTTATTTAAAATATTATTTTATATTAAAATAATATAAAAACTAACCCGGTCGTCGATCCGCGGGTTGGGTCCAACCCGAGCCAGCGATCCGAATGAGGACGGGCCCGACTCGGATTTTTTTCGTCTTTTTCTTCTTCTTTTTTTTTTCTTAATTTTATTAAAACGACGCCGTGGCCGGGCGTTTGGGGACGCCCGGCCCGGCCCGATGACCCGGCCCAATGACCCGCTCCGCGACCCGGCTCCCTGCGAACCCTACCCGACCCGAATCCGAATCGCGACCCGACTTCCGCCGCCCCCCGAATCTCGCGAAACCCTACCCGGTTTCGAGACCCAGATCCGACTCGGCGACCCGGAAAATCGCAAACCCTAGGGTTTGCGAATCCGTGGCGCCGAGGGGGGGACCGAGGTGCTTGGTGGCGACGGCGACTACGGCGGCGACAACGACGACGGCAACGGTAGCGGCGACGCTCTTTTTTTACCTTCTCTCGAACGGGGACGGCAACGGCAACAATGCCAGATCGAAGGCAGCAACGGCAGAGGTGCTTGGCGGCACGGCGGGGTTTTGCACAGCAGCGGCGTCGGGGGGTGGGACTTTCTTCCGCCCCTCTTCGCGAATCCAGAACCTCCGCACCTCTTCCGACCTCACTTCTCTCACTCAGGCCAGATCCAAGCCTCCACCGGCCGGATCTGACCCTCTCGAAGTTGCTCGCCGCCGGCCTTCCCCGAAGTCTCTCGGTGGAGGGTGGGCTGAGCTCACAACTCGAGTTCCCTCTCACTCGCTCGTTGATTCCTCCCCTGAAGTCTCTCAGTGGGAAGATCTCCAAGCTTGCGATTGCCCTTCGACGACGGAAGTGCTCTGCTATTTATAGGCGAGGAGGTCCGGTCGACGGAGCTTCGACCGGCGGTCCCCCTTCGCGCGCCGAGCGGTTCTCCTTGGCTGGACCGGCGTCCCATCCGAGCTCATCCTCTCCGGCCGACGTCGGCCTACTCCCCTCGGCCGTAGGCCGTCCTTTGCGCGCGTCGTCGTCTTCTGCGCGTGAACTACAGAGGCGGAGAAAGAAGGAGCGAGGAAGAAGAAGAGGGAAGAAGAAGAAAGAAGAAGGAGAAAAGGGGGGGTGGGGCCAAGTCGCACAAGCCCACGTGAAGAAAAGGGGGGCTGTTGTTTTTGTTTTTCTTTTGGTTTTTTGTTTATCTATTTATTATTTACTATCCCAAAAGGCAAATAAATGTAAAAAAAAAAAAAACCTAATTAATTTAAAAAAACGAAATTTAGGTGTCAACGAAGTTTACAACTTTAAAGAAATTCCTTTAAGGAAGAAGATGGGCATGCACTAATTCGAATTTTAACGTGATAAAATCATATAGTGGAATTGATCAAAATAAAGAAAGAAAGGGAGGTTATCTATTGATATTACTTTGTCACTGGACTTCGGGGCTTTGCATTGACTACTAAACTCTATAGAGATAATTGTCCAAAAAATTCTAAACTTGTTATACGAGGGTCAATTTAGTCATAAATCTTTCTATTGTGTCAATTAATCCTAAATTGCAAATTTAATCATAAACCTTATTAAAATTTGTCAATTTAGTCCTAAACCTATGGATATTCAATTGAAATGACGAAAATTCTTCATATGATTTCTTCTTGGGTTTTCTTTTCTAACTTTTTGGTTACTTTTGCCACGTCATATGAACAAATTTCCAATTTGGACTTCAAAAATTTTAAGACGTCACATTGGACTCTTAAGAAGTTCGCCGTGACCACGTACCCCTAAATCCCATCTCAACCCCAACCCTCTTCGAGCCCAACCCTTCTATGCCCATCCGCCCGTTACCCTAATGTAGTTGGCAGTCCCGATTAAGAGGTCCATTGGGGCACTGTCATTCCCTGTCCATTCCCAGAGTAGGCCGCTCCTGAAGTATAGGATCCTGGTGAACTCATTCCTTAAGTTGCCGGGGAAGGGTTGGAGGGAGTCGGCATTCACGTTGATCTGTCTTCAATCGGTGGTTGCCCTGGCAAAGGGTCTGCCGTCGGCGATGAAGCTTTCAACTACCACCTTCACAAAAGGGTAGCTCCTCCCCTCCGTATTGTTTTGGCCAAATGTGACGAATGCGGCGACAGCTACCAAAGCTTCCACAGCGTAGTTCACCCTGATCAACCTCTCTACTAAACCAATTGTGACATTCTCTCTCGTGTTAAGTCTCATATTTTTGCCTTGTATTAAACGTGAACATATTTAATTGAGGAGGTAAATGAGACCTATAAAAATTTGAACTCAGGGCCTCCAACTCTAATCTCATGTGAAATTCTATGAGATTATTGCTAACTATTCTAAAAACTTAAATTGTTATATAAAGACATGATTTATTAGTTAAATATTCTAACAGATTACTAGCTCTTGCTGTGCAATCTCTTAAGTCTATCCGCTGACTATATATAAGGTTCGTCAGCAATTAAAACCATGAAATGTCTCGATCGCAGATTATTTCACGCTCAATTGAATTGCGTAGGTTGGTTGTCGATACAAATGTAATGATTACATTTGTCTCTTTTCCACGTTTTTAGTTAGGGTTTGTCCCATGTATTGAGACTCGTGGAACGCCTTCTCTCTTCAAAAGTCTGAAGCAAGGCGTCACCACCGATGAGTTCCTTCCATTTTTCTTGGCAGAAACCAGATCTTCATGTACTATTTGCCACAAAAAGTTGAAGCAATCGAATTAGCATTACTTTATAACTAAGTTCAGTCCAACCTCCCTCACCCTCCAAAAAAAAAAAAAAAAAAATCCTCTTCATCCGCACAAAAAACAAATTGCATAATTTTATTATACTATATTAAGTCAATTGCAATATTTTCCCTTCATGCTTCTGTCTCAGCCAAGCGTCCTATCTTCAAGCGGAGGAATAGAGCTTTTCAATAAGAGACCAAACGAATCGGCTATGTGATGATATCTTTATTCACCATTGGACTTCCTTGTTTCCCAAGTCAATCACCTATGATATGTTTGAAATTATAGGCCCAAGTCGACCTTCTGATTTTATGCACGAAATCAAATGGCTAGGACGGTTATCGGATGATTACACATTATTATTTGAAGGCCTAGATATTTCGATTGACTATCAATCCAAGCCGAAAGGAGTATCATTTTTTATTTCACTTTTTTTCAAAACAAAGACTGGATTTGTTGTAATAAATATGGAAAGAGCACATGCTAGGGTTTTGGCATCAAGAGATAACTTTATGCAAATCTTAGAAATTTCTTCCTTATAGAATTATTTTCCTTTTGCAAAAAACCTTTTCTTTTTCTTTTACAAAAGAAATTTCCTTTTTGTGCTCAACGACCATTTCTCCTTTCAGAACACCTTTCTATTTCAATTTTGAAACTTCCTTTTTCAAATCACGAATTTTCTTGAAACCTTTATTATGCATTACATAATTCATTAATAAATTCTTCTGTACAATCAGAATTTGAACAATTTATCCCATCTTCCTCAAATTGCATGTCAGCCATCAGATAGAGATGTGCTTGCTCCTCAATCTCATCATTGTTGGATTCACATTAAGTATCACTCCATATTTTACCATTAGGTGCAAAAACACAACAAAATAGAGTAAAAGCGAGAGAGAAATCAAGACACAAGGTTTATCCTAGTCCATTTTTAAACTAGACTTAAATCTAGCAGAGGATTCCATCATAATTAGCACTACCACCTCTCTGATACAACTCTCAATTACAGGATAAATAAATTATATAAGTAGTAGTAGCAATTCATAAGCCTAAGCCCAAACTACCAATAAAATATTAACTAAATCTATAAAAACCCTCTGGCAACTAGGGGCGTTGCTCCCTAAACCCCCGCTGGGGCGGCCTAGTGGGGCCCTTGTGTCTCTCTATCAGTGGGGAATAAGAACCACACCTTAACACTACCTCTAAGGTTTTTTTTTTTTTCTTTTTTTCCCTCGAATTTCTTCTTCGATTTCTTGAGTAAGGAACAATCAGGCTTGGTGTGTCCATGTTTTTGGCATTCAAAGTATGTCACATCCTTACCTTTGTTATCCTCTTTCCTCTTAGAGAACTTCCTTTCATCGAGTTCTTTTGATTGTTTGTTGTCCTAGAAGTTTCTCCTATTTCTCACAAGGTTTTTGAACCTTTTGGGTAATAACGTCATCTTTTCATCATCATCATCATCTTCATCTGTTTTCCTATCATTTACGTCATAAGTGTCAACCTTAAATGCAATGAACTTCTTACTTTTTTTTATCACATTCATATTGTCATTCAACTTCATAGGCCATTAGAGATCCTATTAACTCATCCATTGTTAGAGGTATGATCCTCAGTGTTTCTCAAATGGAGGTATTCAGGTGATTCCATTCAATTGGCATTGCTCTTACGATCTTGTCCAAATATTCTTCATTGGTAAATGTCTTTCCTTGATAGGCAAGACCATTTACTATCTTTGTATACTTAGTGCTCATCTCAGTGATAGTTTTGTCAGACTTACTTTTGAAGGTTTAGGTTTCACACACTCCCAAAAGTATGTTCATCTTGGTTTTCTTAACTCTATCAATGCCTTCGAAAGTCACTTAAAATATGTCCCAAATATTTGCGGCCATAGTGCAAGTTGAAATAAGATTAAACTTAGAAGGAGATAAAGCACAATATAATGAATATAAAGCAATAGCATCTAAGGCCTGCTTCCTCGACAATTCTTCAAGAGTGATTGTGGCTTTTGGAGTTTTTAAGCTATTGCAAACTGCTCAGTACCATAAGATGTTGTCGATGTGATTGTTCAACTGGTTGAGTCGATGTGATTGTTCAACTGGTTGAGCACCATTAAGACCATCTTAAAAGTGCCCCGCATGGCTGGATTTGTTGGTCCGATGTATGCTTTCAACTTGCATTTCGTGTAGCAATAATTTGTTCCATCAAAATATGGAGGTCTTGCTATTAATTGTGCTTAACAGACTCCTGCACCAATGGTCAATGGCAGATCTTTATGCTCTTACAATAAAAAAAATTCAAAACATATCTGGCTGTCAATTACTCTCGAGATTTAAATTGATTTTCAGTAATATATCTGGCTCTTCAAATCATAGTATAAAATTATGTGACCCGCACTGTCTTCTCAGGTGATATAAGGAGCTGCTTCTATTAGCAACGCGTGAGTATATTAAGGTTTAAATCATAGCAGTTGACTTATGTATTCTCTTCCACTTCATCTTCTTGAGTATAACCAAGACTGTAGAAATTTTTCACCTTGTTACGATTTCTCCAAGTCCCCATGAAGTTCTTGTTTTCTAACTTGTTCACCTTCATTCAGGTCCAACCAGCTATCATCAGTCTATCACTTTTATTTTTCAAGTTCTATATGATGGGGGAAACTACTATGATATTTTGAAGTTGACAAAACCATTTGTCTGTATCAATATCCGATAGATGCATATGTTGTCTTGTGTCAAGTTGAACTAATACAAAGAGAGCTTTATCACCATTAGAACCAGGAATATAAAGTGAAAGACTGATGATGGTCGGATAGACCTTAATAGAGGTGAACAAGTCAAAGAATGGGAAGTTCATGAGAATTTGGAGGAACTGTGACAAGGTGCACAACTCATCTAGTCTTGGCCATACTCAGGACGATAAAGTGGAAGGTAGTATGTTAGTAAACTATTGGCAAGAAGCCTTGATATATTAATGTGTTGCTGATGGAAGTGGTTCCTTATATCACTTGAGAAGAACATGTGTATCGTATGATTATATAAGAGAAAAGAACACAACAAGGGTTATAATTTTTGTACAGTATTCACTTGAGTGTTATAACATTTCTTTCGATCACTTAAGTATCATAATTTTTGTATGGCACTACCTTCAGTGCATTAACATTTTTTTCCAATCATTTGAGTGACTTAGCTTATTAAAAATGTTCATCACCAATGTCACGCCATGTAAGATTTTCGGCAACTTTGGGTGAAACTTTTTAAAAGTTAAGGCACTTAAGTGATTAATTAAAAGTTGTGACACTCAAGTGAACCTTTTTTTAGAAGTCATAACACTTAAGTGGTTAGAAAAAAAGTTATGACGCTTGTGGTGTCCTTACATTTATAGTTGTGCTACATTGACAAATTGTCTAAAGGTTTAAAATTAAATTCGTAAAATTGAAAAGTTTATGACTAAATTGGCTTCCGTACAATAGATTTAGAATTTTTGGGACAATTTGTCCTAGTATAACCTATAGCATATGTCTCACTTACGATTAACATCCTGTAAGGATGAATAGCTCCCGAAAAAGAATCAATTGCCTAATTTGTTGGACCGTCATGCATTCCTAAGTGAGCCAATATGGTACGGTCAAATCCATCAAGATTATCAAAGCTCTACAAGGCGTAATGCCCATCCGATTGGGGACTGATAGGTTGTGCTAGATTCTAGATTACCTTTGGGAATCATCCCCATGACTACATGACAAATTTTTCTATTCACTGCAGGCTAACGACTAAGTTGGAAATTTTAGATAATAAGCATTGACCTAAGGATGATCTATTTTTATCAATATTCAGAGGTCTTAAATATAATTCCTTTCTCCTTCTATCTTCTCCTAAAATTAAGTATACATATATGTATGGGCAGAGGAAAAGATTAAAAAAAAAAAAAAAAGGAAAATTTGGACAATTCCTTGTATTATTCAGCCACATGCATGCATTCACCCTCGATCAGTTTATAGGTCGTTTTTCGGACCAACCACGTGAAAGTCAGATCTATGGCAACAATGGCAGAATAATGGGCCATGTATCATATATATCATAACTCATGTACGATGTCAGATCTCTTAAAGAATGATGGCCATGAGTCATGTATATCAAAAGTCAAAAACTCAGGTAGTCACATCTCTTAAAGAATAGAGAGAAGAAGTAAAACATAAACAAAAGGTACGTTTGGCAACATTTTTATTTCTGAAAATAATTACTTTTCATAAATAGTTCATCAGCTCGGCTGAATCGAAAGGAGAAGACTCAGGATCCGAGGAGGACTATTATAAAAGAGGCTGGCCTTTAGGACGAGAGATCTTATGTTGTTCGACAGTTACAAGAAAGAATCAAAGTTGGTCAATAGCTCTATTCAAACGCGAACAGAATGTTGCCAGCCGAAGCAGGAGGCGATGATTACACGCAAGACGGAACCGTCGATCTTCGGGGAAACCCTGTCCGGCGATCCAAGCGTGGCAGATGGACCGCCTGCTCCTTTATCGTTGGTACTCTCTCTCTCTCTCTCTCTCTCTCTCTCTCTCTCTCCAACCCAACAAGTATGACGGGGAATATGCGAGCATTGCTCGGGACGAAGTGCGTCTAAAGATCGAAGGAAAGCAAACTATATACACGCAAGCCCTCCTGAACATGCTTCCAATACTGCAGAAGAAGTAGGCAGAAGAGACAGAAAGAAACAAAAAAGAAAGACACTATTCCAGGTTTATAAACACAAATAGCTGATCCCTTCTGCTTTGAATTATATTCTACACAAGTGAGATTTTCACCTGGTTGAGAATCGAGATGCACGTAGGAGATGGTGAATGGTCGACAATAATTGTTTTTTGTCACGAGTTATGTCCCTAATTTCAGCTCTTGTCTAATCGTAAACAGTGGAAAACTAGCTCCTTAACATTAACTCCAATGGTACGGGCAAAATTCGAAGCATCCATTTGACCCATTTCTTTTTATATCTAATTTTTAAACCACACTTTCTTAAATTTTTAGAAAAACTGATAATAATCTCCCAATAATAAATCTTGAGTTCACATCTTTCTTAATGTCATATCTACCTTTCTTATTATATATTTTTGTGTTTAGTCTTAAGCTAAAATCCAATCTTCGAATGAGGAAAATATATCACGCATTATAGTTGATAGTAGTCTTATGATACTCTACAATTTTTCTTATGATAATACATCATCAATAGGTAAAAAATGCAATGATGTTTTTATTATAGTTTGTCTACTGAATCATGCAAACCCCTATGTACTTTTCACTTTCCTTCATTTTCCATGATTTTATGGTCATACATATTTTCCTACTTTCATCGTGCACTGAACATATTTATGATTTTTTAATATGCAATCCCACTCTTGGTTTCACATAATTAAACATAGATTTTCACGATATTCGTTATTTATACATTATTTTTGTTAGCATGATAAAAAAAATACTAGTGAAATCCAATTTTTCGCTAGAAAGAAGAGTAAAGACCATCGAGTCATATTATGTCACATTAGATTTTCAAGAATTATTGTGATATCGCATTTTTCAAAATTACTTTTGTTAGTTGTTATTTGTTCGGTTATTCTTTGTGTTGACCTGTTGACTAAATGGTGCAGTATATGAAGTATTCGAGAGGATGGCATACTTTGGAATTTCATCCAACCTCGTCGTGTACTTGACCACGAAGCTTCACCAAGGCACGGTCCAGTCGGCGAACAACGTCACCAATTGGGTCGGCACCAGTTGGATCACTCCCATCCTCGGCGCGTATGTCGCGGACGCCCATCTCGGCCGTTATTGGACCTTCGTCATTGGGTCGGGCATCTATCTCGCGGTACGTGTTATACAACGTTGCCCCAAAGCGTATATCACATACAAACTCATCGTCACCTCGACGTGTGAAAATCATGCCAAGCTGACCTAGAAAAGCATGCGATTCAAGTTGGGTCGATCCTATTTAGTTAATAGTCAAGCTCAAACCCGCACAATCGCTTTGAGATCGGCTCGAGCTCGAATTCATATTCTTAAAATACAATGGGGGCTTTTTTAAAACTGTATCGTTTAGCTATTCATAATAGTCGCGTGCGTATGCGCATGCAGTTAAAAACGTCTGAATTAAGCCTTCGGGCTATTAGTATTGTGTAAAACTCGAGCTCGACCCCGTCAAGTAAAGCACATGATGGGAAATGCTCGTCTTTTTCCCGACACCAAAAACTTGAAATTTTGACCGGGACACACGTGGAGGATGCCCAATGCTTCCAATTATCCGGCACAAAAGATAAATAATGATTAATTTAGTAATAAAGACAAAATATGATTAGCTAGAGAATACTTAAGTCTATGGATTAAATTTAAAAACCCAATAAAAAATGTATTACTTTGGTAATTTGTAAAAGATGACTAATTGTGATATTTTTATAGTATTATCACCAACTGTTTTAAAAGTTTAAGCTAGTAGATAAAGGTACGGTTTAATATTTAATTGTTCTAATAATAGCTACCGAATAAATGTTGCTTATTATCATCTTTCTAGACACATGTAATGTGGAGAAAGCATCTTATCTTATACACCAATTGAGAATTGAAATTTTCTTTATTTAACACATTACCTTTATATAATCACTTAACTGAAATGCGATTCTGACCAAAAAAAAAAAAAGATACTTTTCTTTGCCATGGGTGAGACGATTAAGCATACCTAGCTCACTTGATACAGGGCATGTTGGTGTTGACCCTGGCCGTCTCGCTTCCCGGATTCAAGCCGCCTCCGTGCTCGGCACCCAACGCCAGCAATTGCAAGAAGGCCTCCCTGCTGCAACTCGCCGTCTTCTACGGTGGGCTGTACACGCTGGTGGTCGGGACCAGCGGGACCAAGCCCAACATCTCGACGATCGGTGTGTTGGAGAAATCTTTCCAGAATATTTTGAAGCTGACAAAACGTTTCTATCAGTCTAAGTCTGGATGTTCGGAGACCGACAGTTTAAAGTCTGAAGACTTTGTATTCTCGAGACTCAAGATCCAAGACCCAAGACTCAAGACTTACGACTCAAGACTCAAGACTTAAGACTCAAGACTCAAGACTTAAGTCTGTTCTCACTGACAGTCTTTCTAATCCAGTGACGAAGGAAATCCAAAGCCGAGGTCTATGGTTGAGGATTCGATCCTATCCTCTGGAAAAGATTCTTTGGTTGGATAATTATTTCGGATTCTTTAATTCTATCTAAGATCGATTGAAGATCCGATGGTC
Organism: Eucalyptus caleyi; assembly: GCA_014182885.2. Classification (NCBI taxonomy): domain Eukaryota; kingdom Viridiplantae; phylum Streptophyta; class Magnoliopsida; order Myrtales; family Myrtaceae; genus Eucalyptus; species Eucalyptus caleyi. The sequence continues at coordinate 42,860,756 of CM024470.2, forward strand.
GACAAGTAATCTTGGATTGTTCTATTCTTGGAAACCGAGATCTTGATTGTATGGGCGAACAGGATTGATGGGCTATCATCAGATTCCTTAAATAGCTCGGATGATCTTCTTGATTGATTCCGTCCAACGGGTAGATTGGAGGAATTCCTTTGGTAAGTGCCAACGGCTATGATGGCATGAAGGAGTATAAAAGGAAGACGTTCTAGTTGTTTTAAGTGTGTGATTGATAGAAAAATTCCAGAGTCTGAAGACCCTTGATTATTAGTCGAGACTGTTCGAGCGAAATTGTATACAGAGAGTGTTTGTACTTGGCGAGACCTTGAGTGAGTGTGGTAGATCATCTACACCTAGAATTCAAGGAAGATCAACACTGTAACAGCTCTGTGATTATAGTGAAATCCAGCCAATCGGCTGTCGGTGCGAAAGAGTGGACGTAGGCTTGAATCAAGCCGAACCACTATAAACCGAGTGTTCAATTCTCTCTTTCCCTTACTCGTCTCTCGATTGATATTTGATTATTGCAAATTCTTTAACTGTCTAAAGTATTGTGCAATCTTCAAGAAAATTCGTTGTATACCTATTCACCCCCTCTAGGTACTCATACTAGCAATATCAATTGGTATCGAGCCCGTGTTCTCACTTTGTTTGAAGTGTTTTACTTGAGTAAAAGATCCATGGCTAGTATGCTAGCACCGGGGCTGTTGGAAGGGCAAAGCAATACCAGACCTCCCTACTTCGATGGAAAGGATTACAACATCTGGAAGAACAAGATGAAAGCTTTCCTTCGATCAAAGGATCCTCTGGAATGGGACGTTGTGGAAAGAGGAATCACTCCCTGCTGCTGCATCAATCTCGAAAGAGGGAAAGACACTATTGAAACCAGCGGAATGTCTCGGGAAGAGATAAACAAGAGACAAGCACTCGATGCAAAAGCAATTTACTCCTTATATTGTGCTTTATCTCCAACTGAATATAATAGAATATCTTCTTGTGTTACAGCAAAGAAGTATGGGATAGATTACACATCACCTATGAAGGGACGGATCGAGTAAAGGAGACCAGAATTAACATTCTCCTTGGTCAATATGAAGCCTTCAAAATGAAACCAGGAGAATCTATAACCGACATGTTTAGTCGTTTTACAGATATTGTCAATGGTCTTGAGAACCAAGGACAAAAATTTCTGATCCCATGAAGGTGAACAAGCTTCTGCGTGGACTCTCAAGGATTGGAATCATATAAAGACTTCAATAAGAGAGACGCAAAGAATCATGCCATTATCTGTAGACGAGCTGATTGGAACTCTTCGGTCTTACGAAGTGGAACGAATTAATGAAGACGAAGATCCAAGAGGTAAGAAATCTATTGCACTAAAATCAAATGACGATTCGATGATGCAGATTCTGAAGATGATATGGATGATGAGGAGCTCGCTCTCATGATAAGAAGATTCAGAAAACTGAATAGAAAAGGCAGAAGGTTCATCCCAAGGAAACAAAGTTTTCGAGACAGCAGACTAAGTCTGTTGATGATGAGAACCAAACAAAGATGTAGTTTGCTTCGAATGTAAAAAGAAGGGACACATCGGACCCAACTGTCCTCTTCGAAAAGAAAAGAGGAAAAGCTGAGAAGTTTCGAAAGGCTCTCAAAGCCGAAACACTGGTGTGATACGAGAATGTGAAGAGAGTGATAATGAATATGCCAACATATGTTTGATGGCAAACTCGGACTCGGACTCAGATTCGGATCGGACTCGACACAGTGAATTCGAGGTAAGTAATTTTAAAATTCCTGTCAAAGTCTCTAAATATATTAATGAACTGTGTTTCGGTCTTAAGACTTCTCTCAAAAGAATTTCCGAACTTAAAAGGAAAATTCAAATCTGAAACAAAAAAGAAGTTATTTTAGAAGAAAAAGTTAAAAGTCTAGACCTAAATGTTTCTGCTCTTAAAGAAAAAGAAGATGATCTTTTGAAAGAAAATGTTTTCTTAAAAACAGACTTATCAAATATTTCAAAGAAGTTTTCGATAGGATCCGAAAAGCTTGAAAAAGTGCTTTCAGTTCAAAGACCCTATTTCAATAAGTCTGGGTTAGGCATGACAGCGGAGACAATTCCCTTGATTGATTTTCCTAAAGTTAAAGAAAGAATTAAGAAGAGACCGTCAAGAGAAGCTTACAAAAATCATTTCAAGAAAGTTTTCGTAAAGTCTGTTGGACGAAATGCTCTAAGGTGTTCAAAGTGTAACAGTCTAGATCATTTTGAAAAAGACTGTCCTATGGTTTGGAAACTTGTTAAGAAAGCATGGCCCAATAATGTTTATCCTACTAACTCCAAAGGACCCAAGAAAATTTGGGTACCAAAGAAAGCTTGAGACTCTCACTTGAATGCAGGTCTCCGTCAAAAGAAAGATAAAATGGTATCTTGACAGCGGATGCTCAAGACACATGACAGGAGACTCAAAGTGCTTCATAAAGCTTGTTCAAGTAAACGGCGGAAATGTTTCATTTGGAGGAAACGGTAAAGGAAGCATCGTGGGGTTTGGAACTGTGAAAATTGGAAATCTCACAATAAGTAATGTTTCTCTAGTAGAAGGACTCAACTATAACCTTCTCAGCATTAGCCAATTGTGTGATACCGGTTTCAAGATCTCCTTTCAAGAAGGAATTTGTTATGGAATTAGTAAAGATTCTACTGAGTCTTTCATGGGTCGAAGACATGGAAACATCTATCTCTTAGACATGAAATTGAATAAATCTCAATGTCTAATTTCAATCCAAGATGAAGCAAGCATATGGCACAGAAAACTTGGCCATGTCAATATGAAGCAATTAGCCAAAATCTCATCAAAGCAGCTTGTTCGAGGACTACCCAAATTGCCATACCAAAAGTCTGACTCATGCACTCCATGCATTCTGGGAAAGCAGGTAAGAAATTCATTTAAGCAAACAAATCATGTCTCTACTAATCATGTACTGCGCTGTTTGCTTCATATGGATCTCTTCGGACCAACAAGAACCCAGAGCATTGGAGGTAAGAAGTATTGTCTAGTAATTGTAGACGATTACTCTCGCTTTACCTGGGTATATTTTCTTGCAAGTAAGTCAGAAACCTTTTCGTACTTTGAGAAATTTGCTAAAAGGTTCAAAATGAAAAAGGATGTGCTATTTCAAGTATAAGAACAGATCATGGAGGTGAATTTGAAAATCAAGATTTCACAAAATTGTGTGATGAATCTGGTTTTAAACATGTATTCTCCTCTCCATACACTCCTCAGCAAAATGGAGTTGTGGAAAGAAAGAATAGATCTCTTCAAGAAATGGCTAGAACACTTTTAATTGAAAGCAAAATTTCTTCACGGTTTTGGGCTGAAGTGTTTCAACAGCATGCTATATCATCAATAGAGTCTTCCTAAGACCTATTCTTGAGAAAACCCCTTATGAACTATTCAAAGGTAAGAAACCTATTGTTTCATACTTTCATGTGTTTGGTTGCAAATGCTTTATTTTGAAAAATGCAAGTGATCGAGTTGGTAAGTTTGAAGAAAGATCGATGAAGGCATCTTCCTTGGATATTCTACATCAAGCAAAGCCTACGAGTCTATAACAAGAAAAGCCAGTCTGTGGAAGAATCAATGAATGTCAAATTCCAAGACTCGGCGCAAGATGAATCCAGCCGACTCAATATGAAGAGTCTGAAGTCACTCTAGACCTTCCAAAGTCTTCAACTCAAGAAGCATCTCGGACTCTAGAAGTTCAACATCAAGAAGCTCATGAAGATTCAAATAAAGAAAGAGATCATCAATCAAGCAAATCAACCAAGAATGCGGAAACACAAATCCAGTCATCCTAAAGATCTCATAATTGGCGAAATCAATGAAGGAATCCGCACCAGATCAAAAAGACGTGAAGAGTCTAGTGCTTTGTTGCTCTCATTTCTGAAATTGAACCAAAAAGCATAGAAGAAGCTTTATCGATGAAAGCTGGATTGAAGCTATGCAAGAGGAGCTCGGAGCAGGTTCAACATTAACGATGTATGGGAATTGACATCTAAACCGAAAGGTAAAACGTCATTGGAGCCAAATGGGTGTTCGAAACAAGATGAACGAAGAAGGAAAAGTCGTACGCAATAAAGCAAGACTCGTGGCCAAGGGATACACGCAAGAAGAAGGAATAGACTATGACGAGACTTACGCACCGGTTGCAAGGTTAGAAGCTATTCGTCTATTACTTGCGTTTGCTTGTTACAAAAATTTCAGGTTATTCCAAATGGACGTCAAAAGTGCTTTCCTGAATGGATTTATCCAAGAGGAAGTTTATGTGGAACAACCGCACGGATTTGAAGACCCAAAGAAGCCGGACTCGGTCTTGGACCGAAAAGGCTCAGTATGGTCTAAAGCAAGCACCTCGAGCTTGGTACGACAGACTAAGTAAGTTCTTATTACGAACGGATTTGCCAAAGGTAAAGTAGATACTACTCTGTTCATCAAAAAGGAAAACAAAAGTTTCTTACTCGTTCAAATATATGTTGATGACATTATTTTTGGATCTTCTAATGAAAGTCTTTGCAAGAAATTCTCTAAGTCTATGCGGGACGAATTTGAAATGAGTATGATGGGAGAATTAACATTCTTTCTTGGACTTCAAATAAAGCAATTGAAGGAAGGAACTTTTATCTTCCAAGAAAAATATGCTAATGATCTTGTCAAAAGATTTGGATTGGAAAGGTGCAAAAAGACCGACATACCAATGTCATGTTCTCGAAGATAGACAAGGATGAAGAAGGGAAGAAAGTAGATCAAAAGCTGTACAGAGCATGATCGGTTCACTTCTTTATCTTACGCTTCTAGACCTGATATTTTGTTGAGTGTTTGCATCTGTGCTAGGTTTCAATCGACCCTAGAGAATCACATCTCATTGCCGTGAAACGTATTATCAAATACGTTGCCTCATCTTCAAGCATCGGTCTTTGGTATCCCAAGAGGGAGACTTTAATCTTCTAGGATACTCGGATGCGGATCTGGCCGGTTGCGAGTCGATAGAAAGAGCACTTCGGAACTTGTCAACCGCTTGGAAACAGGGCCGTGTCTTGGTTCTCAAGGAAGCAAAGCACCGTAGCTCTCTCAACGACGAAGCGAGTATGTAGCTCTTGGAAGCTGCTGTTCACAAATTCTATGGATAAAACAACAGCTACAAGACTTTGGCATTGAAGACTCATGCACGAAATCAGATGTGACAACACCAGCGATCAATCTCACCAAAAATCCAATTCTTCATTCAAGAGCAAAGCATATTGAGATTCGTCATCACTTCATTAGAGATCATATTCAAAATGGAGAAATCTCGATTCAATTTGTTGATTCGAAGAGTCAACTAGCGGATATATTCACAAAGCCTTTGGAGAAAAATCAATTCGACTTTATCCGCTCAAGACTCAACATTGTGAAGCTTGAAGAAGTTAAAGTCTAGAGATTCACCATCTCTAAGACTCTGATCTCTTAGACTTTGAATCATGAGACTCAATCATTCTTGGCTAAAGACGCAAGTTGCTATTTTATCTCGAAAAGGTACGTTCTTTCACTCAGATATAATTTGTGTGAAATTTGAAAACTTGTCTTGTTTAAGGAATTAATTTTGGCAGTTATTGATTTTGAAAAGAAGCGTTCGTACACTTTCCTTGTACCGATTAAACTTCTCTTTTCAAATCCGAGGTATATATATATATACAGTCTTTCTTCGCCCAATTTTCAAAACCCTAAAAAGCTCTCTCCTCCCGATACTTTTTCTATTTCTTGTTCATCGTCGAGAAAGTGGTCATTTTTCTTGGGAAAAGCAAGTGAAGGAATCTTCCAATAGACAAAGAAAGATGTCGTCTTCGAGGAAATCATCAAGAATCGCAAACGAGGGGACCACAAAGAATGGAGAAGGGACCGACTCACTTCGATCTTGCAAGAAGAAGACTTATCAAGTCGGCGACAAAGTCCGATTCGCTCTCCTCCACGTCATTCATCGTCTCCCGCCCCACAAGGTGGAAGTCAACATCCGGAAGAAGATATAATCGAGGATGCCGACCCAGTAAGAGTCCAAAACCCTCTGTTATCTATAAACTTTATCGTGCGTTGAAAAGCACCGGTACTTCATTAAAGTATATAGATGACTTCCTTAAGGACAAAAATTATGGGAATGAGTATCTTTTTCTGCGGAAAATGGAGGATTTGGGAATAGCTCCTCAAGGAAGGGCGAGAGGAGGCTCGAGCAAACATTCCCAGTGATCCTCGTATGCCGGACAAAATCGATTGACGGGAACGATGATGACAAAATGTTCCTTGAATTTAAACCTAGACCGGTGTGGCAGCAAAGGTGAAAGGAAATCGGATGGATTTGTTTAAATCCAAGGATCGGGAAAAAGCGTATTTCGGGCTGTTGAAAAGAGGGGTGATAAACCCTAGAAGTGTCGATTTTGACTTCCTGGACACCATCAACGTGAACTTAAGAGAAAAGTTGAATTTGCTTCAACTTGAGACTTTTTGCTCTGACTCTACGGACGGGTATGCTCAACTGACCGCTTATTTCTATTCAAATCTTAGCTTTTTGGATGCGAATAGAATTTCATTCGATGTTCGAGACCAAGTCTACATGGTAGATGTGAATATGTTGGCGGACATAGTTGGAGTTGAACGCGGACGTTATCTTCCAATCAAAGTCTCATCTCGCTCGAATCGCTTTGGATCTTGTCAAAGATAGGGACGTAGAGAAGAAAATTACCTATTCCAGGATGAATGCTATCAACATTGTGCTTCATAAGATTGTGATCAATCTGTCTAAGACCGAAGTCTACATCAAAGACTTCGTGTCTCTTCCCGAAGCAAAATTGATGTATGCGATCAACTCGGGACGGAAGTTTTCTCTCCCGCACACTATTCTCTTCCATATGTACGGAGCGGTGTCAAAAGACAAAGGACAATTGCCTTATCCCAGTGCAGTGACCAAGATCTTCGACATTCGAACATTGATCTGCCACATACATTTTGTGTTCGATCGTGTGATAAGATGGTGGTAGGATTGAAAATGTTAATGAAGATGCGTGCCCCGCAAGAACTCTCCAAGGCAATGGAGAAATTCAAAGTGAAATCTCCAGTCCGATCTGCTTCAAAAGGAAAGGAAAGGAGGCCATGGGTGCCCCATCGAAGAAGAAGAAAAGAACTCTCATCCTTGAGGATGAAGATGAAGATGATGAAGATCCTACTATCCAAGCGCTGACAAGAACAAGACGTTCTGTGTCTCATCCGACAAGATTTCAGCGGAGCGAGAGAAGAAGAAAAGCGAACGAGAAGATGAAGAACAAAGAGAGAAGGAGAAAGAAGTTGAAGAAGAAGAAGAAGGAGAAAAGACAAGTCTGCGACAAATGCGGAGAGAAGGGAAATGAAGAGCATGATCATCACTCTTCCCCTTTCGATGTCCTAGAGACGGGGGAGTTAGCGAGCAAGAGAGGTCTACACCTCATGCTGCTGTCGGTGAAGATCTAAGACAATCTCCGAAGACCCGGAAGAAGTTCAGGTCTCTCAATTGCACCGAAGAAGGTGATGCATCGATTCCAAATCTGCCGGACCATACGAAGCGCCATCGTCAATACACACCATCCGAGAAAGCCAATGCCGGTACACGTACGGATGATTCTGCAGATTTTCGTAGCATCATGAATATTCTTCTGGAAATGCGTAGCGATATATGTTACGGACATGAAATCCAAGCTTTGAAGAATGCTTTGGACAAGCATCTTCGATCTCTCGGAGGATAAATTCAAAGACCTTGCTCTGCAACTTCAAGCCAATGCCAAGGGAGAAGAGGTAGCTCATCCGAGAAGACCTGAAGAAGCTCGAAGGAGTAGTCCAGTCCATTGGGGATTTCCAGATCGTGCGCATTCCCAAGCAGACATGACTCCTTTCTCACCCTTTTCAATGCTGACAAAAAGGGGGAGAACCAAATTTGAACCAACATATCTTTTAAAAAAAAAAAAACTTTGACTTTTGTGGTTATGTTTATTTTTTAGTATGACTTGAGAACTTGAACTTGGGTGTGAATTTGACTGAATTGATTGTGGATTGTGATGCTTGACTGGTTGCATTTATTCAAGTGTTGTTATATGGTGTTTCTCATGAAAGTCTAACCAATTTTCTGTGGATGCGAGTCTGGTTGCTTTATTAATCTTTATGAGTTAGCCATATTGCTTGAGAAATGTTTTTGCAGGTCAAAGTTGTTCAAATCTACAAGAAAGTTTTGTCACCATCAAAAAGGGGAGATTGTTGGAGAAATCTTTCCGAATATTTTGAAGGCGACAAAACGTTTCTATCGGTCTAAGTCTGGATGTTCGGAGACCGACGGTTTAAAGTCCCGAAGACTTTGTATTCTCGAGACTCAAGATCCAAGACCCAAGACTCAAGACTTACGACTCAAGACTCAAGACTTAAGACTCAAGACTCAAGACTTAAGTCTCCTTCTCACCGACATCTTTCTAATCCGGTGACGAAGGAAATCCAAAGCCGAGGTCTATGGTTGAGGATTCGATCCTATCCTCTGGAAAAGATTCTTTGGTTGGATAATTATTTCGGATTCTTTAATTCTATCTAAGATCGATTGAAGATCCGATGGTCGACAGTAATCTTGGATTGTTCTATTCTTGGAAACCGAGATCCCGATTGTATGGGCGAACGGGTTGATGGGCTATCATCGATTCCTTAAATAGCTCGGATGATCTTCTTGATTGATTCCGTCCAACGGGTAGATTGGAGGAATTCCTTTGGTAAGTGCCAACGGCTATGATGGCATGAAGGAGTATAAAAGGAAGACGTTCTAGTTGTTTTAAGTGTGTGATTGATAGAAAAATTCCAGTCGAAGACCCTTGATTATTAGTCGAGACTGTTCGAGCGAAATTGTATACGAGAGAGTGTTTGTACTTGGCGAGACCTTGAGTGAGTGTGGTAGATCATCTACACCTAGAATTCAAGGAAGATCAACACTTTGTAACAGCTCGTGATTATAGTGAAATCCAGCCAATCGGCTGTCAGTGCAGAAGAGTGGACGTAGGCTTGAATCAAGCCGAACCACTATAAACCGAGTGTTCAATTCTCTCTTTCCCTTACTTAGTCTCTCGATTGATATTTGATTATTGCAAATTCTTTAACTGTCTAAAGTATTGTGCAATCTTCAAGAAAATTCGTTGTATACCTATTCACCCCCTCTAGGTACTCATACTAGCAATATCACGGTGCAGACCAGTTCGACGATTTCGACACGAAGGAGAAGGCCCACAAGCTCTCCTTCTTCGACTGGTGGATGTTCAGCGTCTTCTTCGGGACCCTCTTCGGCAACACCGTCCTCGTGTACATCCAGGACGATGTGGGCTGGGCTCTTGGGTACGGTCTCCCTACCCTTGCGCTCGCGGTCGCGATTGCTATCTTCCTTGCGGGCACCCCTAGGTACCGGCACCGGGTGCCTGCAGGCAGCCCAATCACGAGGATGGCGCGGGTCATCGTGGCCGCCATGAGGAAGTGGAAGGTGCAGGTCCCGAGCAATCCGAACGAGCTCTATGAGCTCGACCCGCAAGAGTATGCCGGCAAGGGGAGATTTAGGATCGACTTGACACCAACTTTGAGGTTGTAATTTGCTTCAAAATTCTTTTGCTTCTGTGTTCTAATCTGAAATGTTGATACATCAGCTGTCCATTGAAAAAGTTTCCCCAGAAATGGGCAATCCTTTGGTAACACATGGACTTTGTCTTTCATTCTGTCATGATTTAGGTTCAACTTTTTGCTCTATCCATCGTTAGTTGAAATGCTAGTTTTCCAAAAGGCAATCGCTATCATCAAATCGCCATCACATGTCATGCGTTTTCACATCAAATTGGTTGATAAAAATCGTACCTAGATTCCTTATTTTATAGTTGTGGCAAAAGGATGTTATCCATGGACAATTGATTGAAACAAGGATGTGCAGCATTTGAACATTGTGTGGCTCACTCTCCATGCAGATTCTTGAACAAAGCATGCGTCCGAACCGGCTCGACTTCTCTGTGGAAGCTATGCTCGGTCACCCAAGTCGAGGAGACGAAACAAATGCTGCGGATGATCCCAATCCTGATCGCGACTTTCGTCCCAAGCTGCATGATGGCTCAAATCAATACCCTCTTCGTCAAGCAAGGAACTACCTTAGACAGAAGCATGGGCAGCTTCAAGATCCCCCCGGCGAGTCTAGCCGGATTCACGACCACATCGATGCTCGTGTGCATCGTGGTGTACGACCGTGTCTTCGTCAAGATCATGCGAAGATGGACCAAGAACCCGAGAGGCATCAGCCTTCTGCAGAGGATGGGGGTCGGCCTTCTCCTCCACATCATGGTCATGACCGTGGCATCGTTCACCGAGAGATGGAGGCTCCGAGTGGCTAGGGAACACGGTCTGGTCGAATCGGGAGGGCAAATCCCGCTGACGATCTTCATTCTGCTTCCTCAATTCGTGCTCATGGGAGTGGCCGACGGATTCCTGGAAGTAGCGAAGATGGAGTTCTTCTACGACCAAGCCGCGGAGAGCATGAAGAGCCTGGGCACGTCTTATGCTATGGCCACTTTGGGGATCGGCAACTTCATCAGCAGCTTCCTACTATCGACGGTCTCGCGCCTCACCGACAGGAACGGTCACCACGGGTGGATACTAGACAACCTGAACGCGTCGCGCCTCGACTATTACTATGCCTTCTTTGCAGTACTCACCGTCCTGAATTTCGCGTTCTTTCTGTTCGTGGCGAAGCACTACGTGTATCGCGCCGAGGTCTCGAGATTCAATGGTGGTGCTCGAGGAAGAATTGAAAGGGGCGGTATCGGAGAAGGTACATAACCTAGAAGCGCCGGCACCATAGCCCTTGATAGGTCAAGTGCAACGTATTGGCGTTGCGTCGATGAGATGATTGTGAAACGATACTTATTGCCTCAGCTCTTCGCGTAATCGCTACAATGCGCGCTTTTACATATATGTACAAAAGATTATGACAACTATCTGTTAGAGAAAACTCCTTAACTGTTTTGAAGTTGAAAAAATATTTCCAAGTCTACTCTGAAAACTTCCAAACTCCAGCGTCAAAGTCTGAAAACCGCCAAACTTTAGGTTCAAAGTCTGCCAACACCGACAATTTCCAGATTGAAGAATGAAAACTTATCTAGATGAGAGATTATATTTATTTTTTCAAGGATTCGGTTCGTATGATTTATGGATGACCTTATGGCTGGATTTAGCACCTACACAATTAATTATTCTTATTGGAATCAATCCCAATAATCAAATCTTTTGGAAGGCAAGTAAACTTGGAAGGTTTTACTTATGGAAACCAAGATCCTGATTGTATGGGCGAACAGAATTAACGAGTTTTCATCACAAATCTTCAAACGACTCGAGATCTCTTTGATTAATTTTGTCCAATGGGTAAACTGAAAGAATTCCTTTGGAAGGTACCAACGGTCATAAAGGCATGAATGAATATTTAAGGCGGACTCTCCAATTGTTCAAAAAAATGCGTGAAAGAAAAATTTTGAAGTCTGAAACTTTCTAGTTCCTTGTTATTTCATTCACTGAGTTCAAAGTTGTATACAAAAGAGTGAAACTTTTAATGAGACTTTGTGAGAGACCAGTAGAAACTCTTCACCGTGAAGTTGAGATCGCAAGACTGTAAAATATCTTTTGTTTCTTAATGGAATCTAGCCAGTAGGCTATCAGCGTGGGAGAGTGGACGTTGGCTTGATCTAAGCAGAACTACTATAAACCTTATGTTCTTATTCTCTTCCCTCAATTCCTTTATTCGTAACTCTAATTAACTGTTTAAGTTTAAACTTCTTTATTATGTTTTGAAATCTTATCTAATCGCTAAAGTCTGAATTCGTCTGTGATTTTCTAAAGGCAAATTATTTTTTTGCAAAGATTTTTGTTCACACCTATTCAACCCCTTTAGATGTTCATACTAGCCCTTTTAATTGGTATCATTTATTGAAGTGTTTTTGTGACATCCTGGATTTTTCACTTCTGCTTTCAATTGAATTAATCGGGCATTTCATTGACGCGCCTATAGAGCTGTTCTCAGAGCTGATCACTCTCGAGATAACTAGACTATCTATGGAAGTCATTAAGGAATTTTAAGATAATAAACCTGAGAATTTAACTAGGAATCGGCTTTTCGACCGTGTTCATCTTTAGAGGCCATTACGACACAGTTAAAAATCGATTTGAGATCAGAAATATGTCGATTCAACTGAGATATGTGGCTAATCATGGGTGACACCACTAAATTGGAAAATTCTTGTCAGCCAGCACTAGATTGATTTTTCTATCGTTTTGGTACCCTATATCCGTATTTGAATCATCGAGATTTTCACAACAATCAAGAGTCGCCAATGTGTTGAGTGGGTTCATTATGATTCGAAGAAAATCGACCACGGATCATTTGCATTAAGAAAAAAATTGAAAACTACCTAATAGTCTAGGTCATGCTAAAAACGTGCTAAATTGAAATTAAGCGTGAATTTGAGTCCAATTATAGAAATTGAAAGTTCTGTCATGTCACAATAAATTCTAAAAACGTCGACTCGGTCTCATAAGATTTTTCTGAAACTCGAGATTTTTGGGAAAAAGTTATCCTAGAGCCATTTTTGTTCAGCAAAAAGGCCGGGACTATTTTTTATAGCAAAATTGGGAATCAAGTGGGTTGTATTGGTGAGAAAAAAATACCAATTTGGTCATTGAGATGTTAATTGAAATGTTGATGGTCAATTGGGATTAAATCAAGTGAGAATATGTGTCCAATTAAAGCCAAAACCCTTAAAATTTGTAGCTCCCCTTTGCCTATGGTTTTGGACCAATTCAAGTGTCCAAGGGTGAGCTTTGTTGGCTGAATGAGAGCCAAGGAGCAGCTGGTGGATGGGAATGGTCAAGGGGACCATGGAGGAGGAGAAATTGGCCAAGTAGAGCCCTTGTCCCCCTCTCTTCCTCCTCAAGTTGACCGACCAGCCTATCTTCTTCTCCATTGTGCAATTTGGACACCCAGCAGGCCAGAGAAGGAGCAGCAAGCTGAGCCGTCCACCCTGCATGCCGCCCCAGCCGCACGACGCCGCCGAAACGCCGCCCATGCCACTGCACCAACCCATCGTTGCTCGCACTCCACCTCCCTCATGCCGTCGTCCTAGCCCCACCGTGTGTCCAGCAAGCAACCGTGGTCGATCAAGCCACCGTCGAAGCCCACCAAAGCTCCCATGGCCACCGCTTGTCTCACCAAGCCATCCACCCACCTCCGCCGATCTTGCTTGTCTTAACCAACTTTGTTTTCTCTCTTTTCAACCCAAAATAGAAGCTAAGTTGGTGGGTTTCCAGCCACCTTCTAGGCTCGTTTTGGCCCGCTTTTCGGCCCCGAAAGCTTGGGCCGCCTTGAGGAGAGTCGAGCCCCACGACGTTACCGTCGTTTTGCACTAAACCGTTCGTCGAACAAGTAAGTTTAACTCACTAAACCTCACTTAATAGGTTAATGACGCTTAGTGGCTAATTAGATTAGGCCAAGATTGTTTAGGTGGTTAGTTAGATGTAATTAGTGAAATTAAATTAGTTATCGATGCATGTTAGGCGGTTAGATAGTGCCATTAGCAAGTAGACACGTACTATTATTTATTTAACGAACCTTGAAATTTTTCCGGATCTGTTTCGGCTTCCAATTAGGCTATAACGGGCCTAAGTTGGATTTATTGCATTTATTTATTATTTTTCATAATTATTTATTTATTTATTTATTTATTTATTTATTTATTTATTTATTTATTTATTTATTTATTTATTTATTTTTCTGAAAATTAGGCTGGGATATCCAACGACTGGAATTTCATGATGATTGTTGTGGTTCTCTATGTTTATTTAATTGAATACCAAATTGTGGTAATTGAGCAATATTGGAGGTTATGAGGATTTATCCCAAAAATTAAATAATGTGGGTATAAAAATCTAAGAAAAGTGCCGAGTGGGGCCATGATGTCACTAAATATCGAAATTTTGTCGAGTGGGACCGTGATGCCACTAAATCTAAGAAAAGTGTCGAGTGAGGCCGCGATACCATTAAATATCGAAATTTTGCTGAGTGGAACCATGATGCCACTAAATCTAGAAAATTGCTCAGTGGGGCCGTGATTACCACTAAACCTAAAAAATTGCCAGGTGAGACCATGATGACCACCTAATATAGAAAAGTTGCCAGTGGGGCCTTGATTACCACTTAATCTAGGTTGTGCCTGTTAGGCCATGGCTAAGAGTTGAGAATGATTAATCGAGGTGACCGTGTGATGGTCTCGATGACATGTAATCGATTAAGTCGATTGATCAATGAGTCAATCTGATTGAATTGAGTGGTTGATGTATCAATCAGCATTTATGAATTGAACTGACTTGTAGAAAGGAAATGAGGCCAAGGTAAGTCATCTAACGCCTGTTTGTGCGTAAGTAGCCTTTAAGGCGTATTGACTTCCTAATCGAGTCTGAGGGGGTAGAACTTGCTGAGACATAGTCTCACCCCGTTGTGAGACAACATTTTAAGTCCCTAGATGGCCGCACCTCCCTCTCTTCCCATGCATTTTGGTAAACCGGAGGAGGAACCTGAAGAGGACCCTGAAGAAGAACCTAAAGAGGAGTCGGAGGAGGATCTAGAGGAGGATCCAGAGTTTGACCCCGACGAAGATTAAGACTCCACCTTATTTTGCAAACCCGGAGTTGTGAACCCATGTATGATATCTGACTTTATTAATAGTATTGTAATATATACTATGAGGTTTGCTTTGTATAAAAGCGTGATTGTGGTTTTTCAAGTTCGAAAAATATAGCGATGCTTTCCTATCCCATTGTTTTATTGTCTAGGGATTTTATTATGCTTCTGCATGTGTATTAAAAAGAATGGGTCGGCGATGCGTCATGGGACGTCGCTATTTAATCGACCAATGTGAGGGATAGGTGCATGCCTGAGAATCGGGGCGTGATAGTTTTTACTTCTGAGCTAAAAATTTATAGCTAGTATTTTTGCTCCAGGTTTGGTTAAAGGCCAAAGCAACACCAAACCTCCTTACTTTGATGGGAAGGAATACAATGTGTGGAAAAACAAAATGAAGGCATTTCTGAGATCTAAAGATCCCCTGAAATGGGATATGGTAGAAAAATGGATCAATCCCAAAGCCACATCAACTTCAGAAAGAAGAAAATAAGTTGCAGATGCTGGCGAAATAACACAAGAAGAATTAACCAAGAGATAAGCTCTCGATGCTAAAGTTATCTACTCTTTATACTATGCCTTATCTCCTACTGAGTATAACTGAATTTCTTCCTATGAAACAACTAAAGAAGTTTGGAACAGATTGCATGTTACCTATGAAGGAACTGACCGAGTAAATGAAACAAAAATCAATATTCTACTTAGACAATATGAAGCCTTAAAAATGAAGCCTGGAAAATCCATCACTGATATGTTCAGTCGATTCACTAAAATTGTGAATGGATTAGCAAATCAAGGACAACCAATCTCAGGACCAATGCAGGTCAATAAACTGCTGCGTGGACTCTCCAAAGACTGGAATCACGTGAAGACATCGATTAGAGAAACCCAGAGGATCATGCCTCTCTCAGTAGACGAACTTGTTGCCACACTTCAATCATATGAAGTGGAGTAGATTAATGAGGAAGAAGATCCTAAAGGTAAGAAGTCAATTGCTTTAAAATCTAATGATGATTCTAATGATACAAACTCAAAAGATGAGATGGACGATGAGGAGCTAGCACTTATGATCAAGAAGTTCATAAAGTTGAACAGGAAGAGAAGAATATTCAACTAGAAGAAACAGAGCACTCAAAGATTCCAGAATAAACCAACTGAAAACAATGAAACCAACAAAGATGTGATATGCTTTGAATGCAAGAAAAAGGGACACATCAAACCCAATTGCCCTTTGTTGAAGAAAAAGAAAGGAAGAATAAAGAAATACAAAAAGGCTCTAAAAGCATAAACTTGGAATGATACCGAGTGCGAGGAAAGTGATGAAGAATATGCCAACATATGTTTGATGGCCAATTCGGAATCGACTCGGACTTTGAAACAGACTCGATTCGACTCGGAAAAGAAGTTGAGGTTAGCAATTTAAAAATTCCTGTTAAAATCTCAAAGTATATAGATGAACTTTGTCTCAGCCTCAAAACATCTCTTAAAAGGATTTCCAAGCTAAAGAATGAGAATTCTAAACTAAGGCAACAGAAAACTTCTTGGAAAGAAAAGTTTGAAAATATGGATAAAAGTTTTGTTGATTTAAAAGAAAATTCAGATTCTTTTTCAAATGCCTTTTTGAAAGAAGATATTTCAAATATCACAAGAATATTTTCAAAATGATATAAAAAGTTGGAGAAAATTCTTTCTGTACAAAAATCTTATTTTAACAAATCTGGTTTGGGAATGACTTCAGAAATTATTCCTTTAATTGATTTTCCCAAAGTTAAAGAAAGAATTAAACAAAAACCTACAAAGGCTTTTTAACAAATCAGGTTTTGTAAAACTTGTTGGCCGAAGTGTTCTCAAATGTTCAAAGTGTAACAACTCAGAACATTTCGAGAATGAGTCCCAAAGTTTGGAAACATGTTAAGAGGGATTGGACAAAGACTGTTTTTAATACTAACTCTTCTAGACCCAAGAAAATATGGGTGCCAAAAAAATTTGAGTTCTTCTTTTTATCACAGGTCACTATCAAGAAGAAGATCAAATGGTATTTAGATAGTGGATGTTCGAGACACATATAGGAGATTCAAGTTGCTTCATAAAACTTGTTAAAATGAATGGTGAAAATTTTTCCTTTGGTGGAAAAAGCAAAGGAAGAATTGTTGGTTGTGGAACCATGAAGATTAGAAGCCTAACTATCAACAATGTTTCATTGGTGGAAGGTCTTAATTACAATCTATTCAGCATAAGTCAGCTTTGTGGCACTGGATTTAAAATTAATTCCCAAGAAAGCATCTGTTCGAGAACAAGTAGAAGACATGGGAACATTTACCTTCTTGATATAAAACCAGATAGTTCTCAACGTCTTATATCCATTCAAGATGAAGCAAATCTTTGGCATCAAAAACTTGGTCATGTCAACTCAAATTGCCAAGATTTCATCCAAGAAGCTTGTTCGAGGTCTCCCCAGCCTGGCTTATCAAAAACCTGAATTATACACTCATTGTGATTTTGGAAAACAGGTTAGAAGTTCCTTTAAACCTGTAAATCAAATTTCTACTAATCGAACTTTGCAACTTCTGCATATGGACCTCTTTTGACCAACCAGAACTCAAAGCATTGATGAAAAGAGATATTGCCTAGTAATTTTGGATGATTACTCTCACTTTACCTGGGTTTACTTTCTGGCAAATAAGTCTGAAACCTTCTCTCACTTCTCAAAATTTGCCAAGAAGGTTCAAAATGAAAAAGGATATGCTATTTGGAGCATACGAACAAACCATGGAGAAAAGTTTGAAAATTAAGATTTTGCGAAGTTCTGTGATAAATCTAGTTTCCAGCATGTTTTCTCCTCTCCATACACTCCAGAAAAAAAAAAATGGGGTTATAGAAAGAAAGAATAAATCGTTGCAAGAGATAACAATAACCCTCTTAATTGAGAGCAAAATTTCCTCTTGATTTTGGGCTGAAGTAGTTTCTACAGTTTGCTACATCATCAACAGAGTATTCTTGAGGCCTATTTTAGAGAAAACTCCATATGAAGTGTTTAAAGAGAAGAAGCCAAATGTTTCTTACTTTCATGTGTTTGGCTATAAGTGTTATATTTTGAAAAATGCAAATGATAGAACTGAGAAGTTCGAAGAAAGATTAAATAAAAGAATTTTCCTTGGCTACTCAAATTCAAGCAAAGCATACAAAGTCTTTAACAAGAAGACTCAGTTTGTGGAAGAATCTATGAACGTTAAGTTTCAAGATTATATGTAGAATCAACTGGATCAGACTCAACTTGAAGAATCTAAACCTGCTCCAAACTTTACAAAGTCTACTTCCCTTGAAGTGGTTCAAACTTCTGGAGATTAGCAACAAGCAGAGCCAGAAGAATCAACTGAAGTAGAGGATCAGCAGACTCTCAGACCAACCAGCAACTGGAAATATAAGTCAAGTTATCTCAAGGAACTTATCATTGGCAACAATGATGAAGGAATTCGCACCAGATCCAAAACACGAGAAGAGTCTAGTGCTTTAGTACTTATTTTTAAAATAGAATCCAAAAGTGTAGAAGAATTCATGCCTAATGAAAGCTAGATCAAATTTATGCAAGAAGAGCTCAGACAGTTCAGCATCAACGATGTTTGGAAACTAATTCCTAAACCTAAAGGTAAATCTATTATCGGGACTAAATAGGCTTTTAGGAACAAGGTAGACGAAAAAAGGAAAAGTGGTCAGGAGCAAAGCAAGACTCGTGGCCAAAGGATATACACAAGAAGAAGGGATAGACTATAAGAAGGGATAGACTATAACGAGACCTATGCACCAGTAGCGAGGTTAAAAGTAATTTCAGATTATTTTAAATTGATGTAAAAAGTGCATTCCTAAATGGCTTTATCCAAGAGGAAGTCTATGTGGAACAACCACCTGGATTTGAAGATCCAAGAAAGCCAAACTCTGTCTACAGACTGAAAAAGGCTTTGTATGGACTGAAGCAAGCACCTCAAGCTTGGTATGAAAAATTAAGTAAATTCCTAGCCCAAAATGGTTTTGCTAAAGGAAAGGTAGATACTACCTTGTTCATAAAAAGAGAGGGTAATGATTTTTTACTAGTTCAAATTTATGTTGATGATATAATTTTCGGATCTCCTAATGAAAATCTATGCAAGAAATTCTCTAGATGTATGCAAGATGAATTCGAGATGAGTATGATAGGTGATTAACTTTCTTTCTAGGATTGCAAGTTAAACAATCAAAGAAATGTACCTTTATTCATCAAGAGAAGTATTCAAAAGATCTTATCAAGAAATTTGGATTGGAGAATTGTAAAAAGACAGAGACAACAATGTCAAGTTCTTCGAAGCTGGACAAAGATGAAGGAAGAAAGAAAGTAAACCAGAAGCTTTACAGGAGTATTATTGATTCGCTTCTTTACCTTACTGTTCTAGACCTGATATTTTATTTAGTGTTTGCATTTATGCTAAATTCCAATCAGATCCCAATGAATCTCATTTAAGTGTTACAAAATGCATAATCAACTACGTTGCAACTACTCCAAAGCTAGATCTGTGGTATTCCAAAGAATGAGACTTTACTCTCCTTGGATATTCAGACGCAGATTTAGCAGGTTGTAAAATTGATAGAAAGAGTACTTCCGATACTTGTCAACTGTTGGCAACTAGCTAGTATCTTGGTTTTCAAGGAAGCAGAGTATTGTAGCTCTATCAACAGTATAAGTAGAGTGTGTAGCTCTTGGGAGCTGTTGTTCTCAAATTTCGTGGATAAAGCAACAGTTAAGAGACTTTGGAATTGAAGAATCGTGCACCGAGATCAAATGCGACAACATCAATGCCATTAATGTCACAAAGAATCCAATTCTTCATTAAAAGGCAAAGCATATAGAGATTTGACACCATTTCATAAGAGATCATATTCAAAATGGAGAAATTATGATTCAGTTTATTCACTCGAAGAATCAGTTAGTAGACATATTTACAAAGCCATTGGAGAAAAATTTATTTGAGTCTATTCGCACCAGACTAAATATTATATCTTCTGCCGGTTAAAGTCCTGAAGTTGGTCAAACTTAGAATATCCAGAAATTACATCTATAAGTTAATATCTTCTCATTGTAGGTAATTTATTTTTAGCATAAAAATCTCGAAAAGATATGTTTAATATTTGAATCGATACTTGCTTCATTTTTAGAAATTATCTATTTCGAATTTTTGAATTTTTGGCAGTTTTTATTTTCGAAAAGGCAATTTACATTTTTCTTTTGAAATGGTTCGTATACCCGTTTTACTTGCTTTACATACCATCGAAGTCCTTCTTCTCCATTTACGATTTCTCAAACCCTAGAATACAACAACATTCTCAACAGCGTCATCCTTTACACCAACAAGTGGAAGAAGAGATCATGGAAAATGTCGAACCTGTAAAAACGTTGAAACCTTAGTTTCTCTTTAAACTCTATAATTAGTTGAAACAGAGTGGTATTACGATAACGTTTATAGATGAGTTTCTGCAAGAAAGAGGTTACAAGAATGAGACTATTTCCATGGCAAATGGAAAGGTTAGGCATAGTGCTTGAAGAAATGGCAAACATGACATTTGCTAACTTTCCAGTTGATCCCTAGTTTAGTTCTTTTAATTAGCCAGAGGTGAAGAATGATGATAAGAAAATGTACGCGAATTTTCAGCTTAGGATGGACGTTGCTGCCAATGTGCGTGGTGAGGGAACGAGTTTGTTTCGTTCTAAAAAACACTAAAAGACTTATTGGAAATTGTTGAAAAGAGGGGTGATGAATCATCGATCTGTGGATTTTGATTTCTTGGATTCTTTGAAGGTGAACCTAAGGGAGAAACTTACTCTCCTTCAACTTGAAAGATTTTGCTTTGAGACTTCTGTCGCTTACCCTGAATTAACTGCATATTTCTATTCGAACTTGTCATTTCTTGATGCGAATAGATTTCATTTTATTGTGAGGGAAAAAGAGTTTGTGGTGAATGTGGACTAATTGGCGTATGTTATTGGTGTGGAAAGAGGGAGTTTCCGACCAATAAATGTGACTATTGGTCATACCATAAGTTTTCTTGTGAAGGACAGACTTTCTGAAGGCGGCATTACCTATTCCAGAATAACTGACTCCAACATTTTGCTGCACAAAATTGTGATAAATTGCATCCGACCCAGGTCAACCTCTAAGACAAATATCTCTCACTCTGAAGCAAAACTGATGTTCGCCATCAGTAATGGGATGAAGTTCTCGCTACCACACACAATCCTAATGCACATATACAGGACTGTTATGAAAGATAAGGGACAACTCCCTTACTCAATGCTGGTCACCAAATTGTTCAGACACCTTCAAATTCAATTTCCAGAATCTCTCTATATTCGAACCATTGCTCCTATGGTTATAGGACCGAAGATGGTATCAAAGATGAGACTGAAGGAACTGAACAAAGCTTTAGAGTGCTTGAAGGAAAAATCCCCCAACAAAAAAAGAAAAAAAGACTCTGCTGCAAAGAAAAGAAAAGGCAAGGAGCCTATGAGTGCACCTATCAAGAAGAGAAGAGTCATTATCCTGCAGGATGAAGAGGATGAGGATGATCTCACTGTCTCTACATTTGCCTTGAAAAATCTTCAGAGTTTTGTTAGTTTTGAGCAACTGCAGGACAGAGAGGAAAGAGGACGAGGAGAAACTGAGCAGAGAAGAGAAGGAAGTGCATAAAGAAGAGCAGAGGAAAGAGAAAGAGAAAGAAGAGAAGAAAAAGAAGAAGAAAAAAGAGAAGCAAAAGTGGAAGAGGGTCAGGATGACTCCACTAAACCCACCGTTGCAATATCTTTGTCAGAGGATTCTAAGAAGACTAGGAGTGGAACTGCAGGAGATGCAAAAGAAAAGAACATCACTTGGATGCTAATACTGAGAAAGAACAAGAAGAAGATTTTCCTTCTCCACCTATGGGCATGAAAACAGGGAGAGTTGCTGAGAAAATAGGTACTTTTTCTTCTCATGTTTTTACTAGTGATGATATTAGCAGATCTCCTGCCGATCCAAAGGGTGTTTATGCCTCCCATTTTCTTGAAACCGAAATTGAGGCATCATCTCCAAGTCTTGGTGTTCAACAAGCTGAAGTTCCCTCATTTGACAACACTCCTCAAACTAAACATGCTGAAACTAGTACACAAACAGACACTACTGCAAACTTTAAAAGGCTACTAGAGCTTCTTGTGGAGATAAAGGCTCAACAATATAGCATGGAGTGTGAAACTCAGAACCTCCAATCTGCACTGAAAGCTACTTCAGTCTTCTTCATAATCAGATACAAGACCTTAAACTTCAAATTCAAGAGACTACCAAATCTGAAGATGTTGAGAAGGTGCAGGAGTCACTACGAAAGCTAGAGGACACAGTTCAGTCGATGGGAGATTTCTAGCTTGTTCGCATCCCTAAAAAGCCCTGATTTTCTTGAACTTTTTATCCTTCTCCACTTTTTGCTGTTGACAAAAAGGGGGAGAATGTGTGTAGATTTAAACTTTTGTTATCTTTTGATTTAAACTTTTGTCATCTTTCGGTACTATTGGACTTTTGTTAACTTTTGTTTGATTGATTGATTGTGAACCTTTTTGTTGAACTTTTGATGCTTGCAGCAACCGTTGGTGATACTAATTATGGTTGGATAGTTATTTATCTTATCCTTTCAAGATTAACATGTTTTTTGTGGTTGCAGAATCGATATTATCCAGATCCTAATCAACTTATTTTTATAAGATATCATCATTACTTAAGAGTTGTGTTGCAAGTCAAAAAGTTCTCAAATTTGCTTGAAAGTTTTGCCACCATAAAAAATAAAAAAAATAAAAAAATAAAAAAAAAAAAGGAGATTGTTGGAGAAAACTCATTTACTGTTTTGAAGTTGACAAAACCTTTCAAAAGTCTAGTCTGAAGACTTCCAGATTCTAGCATCAAAGTCTGAAGACCGCCAGACTTTAGGTTCAGAGTTTGCCTACATTGACAGTTTTCAAACTGAATAATGAAGACTTGTCTAGATGAGAGATTATCTTTATTTCTTCAAGGATTCGGTTCATATGATTTATGGATGACCTTATGGCTGGATTTAGCACCTACATGATTGATTATCCTTATTGGAATCAATTCCGATAATCAAATCTTTTGGAAGACAAGTAAACTTGGAAGGTTCTACTTATGGAAACTAAGATCCTGATTGTATGGGCGAACAAGATTAACGGGCTTTCATCATAAATCTTCAAACGACTTGAGATATCCTTGATTGATTCTGTCCAACGGATAGATTTGAAGAATTTATTTGGAAAGTGCCAACGGTCATGAAGGCATGAATGAG
The DNA here is from genome assembly GCA_014182885.2 of Eucalyptus caleyi. NCBI lineage: Eukaryota > Viridiplantae > Streptophyta > Magnoliopsida > Myrtales > Myrtaceae > Eucalyptus > Eucalyptus caleyi. Next base: position 42,883,874 of record CM024470.2, read on the forward strand.
TATTTAAGGTAGACTCTTCAGTTGTTCAAAAAAGTGCGTGAAAGAAAATTTCAAAGTCTAAAACTTTCTGGTTCCTTGTTATTTCATTCACTGAGCTCAAAGTTGTATACAAAAGAGAGAAATTTTTTAGTGAGACTTTGTGAGAGACCATTAGAGACTTTTTACCGTGAAGTCGAGATCGCAAAACTGTTAAATCTCTTTTGTTTCTTAATGGAATCTAGCCAGTAGGCTATCAGTGCGAGAGAATGTACGTAAGCTTGATCTAAGCCGAACCACTATAAACCTTGTGTTCTTATTCTCTTCCCTCAACTCCTTTATTCGTAGCTCTAATTAACTGTTTTAGTTTAAACTTCTTTATTCTGTTTTGAAGTCTTATCTAAATGCTAAAATATGAATTCGTCTGTGATCTTCTAAAGGCAAATTATTTTTATTAAACTTTGCAAAGATTTTTATTCACATATATTCACCCCCTCTAGGTATTCATACTAGCCCTTTCACTATCCACCATAGTTTTTGAATAGTTTGCGTTAGTCCCACCAAATTCTCATGGAGGGAATTGATTTGGCGTGGTGAGGGTCAAAGTAAAATGATACTTGCCACAACTCTATGAATGAGACGACAGAAGGAGGTCGAGTAAGAGGCAACAAGTCCATAATTCCACATCCTTAAAATGTTTCTTTTCAGGACATAAAGTGGAATTGATTAAAAAAGAACTATTGTTATTGCTTAACCATTACTAAACTCTCTACATTCTATCCATCTAGTCTTAGGGGATATCACTAAATTTCACTAGGAAGCCACTAGAAACCCTATATATTCTTTCTGTTTGTGAGAAAATGCTTTCAGTAGACGAGAACATTTGATAATGGACACATGTGTCACACAAAGTGAGAATCAAAAGAAAAGATAAGCCTAGATTTTTCTTTCCTCCCCCTTTATTATTTTTATTATATATACACACATTTTAACTCTTCTTTTATTGAAAATTTTTAAAATTGTGTCAGAATCTCGATCTAGACTTGCGTGTTGAGAGAGTTGATCAAATGGTGGATTTTTCGACACTTATTGATCAAGTGTTTGAGAGTGTCCGAAAGTGTCTCAGAGTGTTAGATATGTGTCAAAGTGTCCAATATGATATGAAAGCTCTTGGAGAGTGTCGATACTTCTTAGCATGCAAATGTCACGATGAACAAGCCAATCGTTAGACATCACAAACTTCATAACAGGAACTCCTTCTTGATTTGCACTTCCCTTATTTTTTTTTTTTTTGGTTGAAGAGTTGCATTTGCTTTGCACAATTTAATGAATAATTAATTTATTTGTACATAACAAGCCAACCTCAAGTATAGTCTTCTTATGTATGAACATGATTTAGTGCCCGAAGCGTGGTGCTGGTGCTGGTCCAGGGCTTCCATACGCTTAACTTATAGTCCAGCCACAGTTCATCCACAGACTTCCCGAGTAGCTGCGCAAAGTACGAATCGCTATACGAGTCGAGCATCATGGCATTGAGGTACGACACAAACCCTAGTCGGAGCCCTCCGCAATGCTCTAAGAAGTTCGCCGTGACCGCGTACCCCTCATCCCATCTCAACCCCGACCCTCTTCGAGGCCAACTCTTGTATGGCCGGCAGTTAGCCTTACGGAGTCCGCGATCCCGGTCATGAGGCCCGCTGGGGCGCTGCCATTCCCTGTCCATTCCCAGACTACGCCACTCGTGAAGTATACGATCCCCGTGAACTCGTCTGTCAAGATGCCGGGGAACGTCTGGAGGTAGTCCGCATTCACAAGGATCTGGCTTCCGTTGGTGGTTGCGATGGCGAAGGATCTGCCATTTGCAAGAAAGCTCTCGACCTCCAGCAGAATGAAATCGTAGCCTCTCCCCCCCGGTCTCGCTTTGACCGAATGTCTTGAGGACAAACTCGGTGGCAGCTAGCAAAGCGTCCGCACCGTACTCTGTCCCAACCTCTCTCCCGAACCGGGTGTCCGGAGTCCTGTAGGTGTGATCAAAGACCTCGCATTCAATTTCCCGGATTGCTCGTGTTGATTTCAGAGCAATCTCAAAGAGGACGACGAAGAGAAAGAATTGGGTAGGCCTCATTTTTGCAAAGGATGATTTTATTAGCTCTTTGCTGTGGCATCTCTCATCTCAAGTCTATTCGTTCACTATATATAAGGGTTGCCAGCAATGAAAACCGTGAAATATGTCCCTTTTAATATGGTTGGCGACCATGCCTTCAAAACTTCAGTAAACGTAAAGATTAAATTTGTCTCTTTTCTTGGTTTTTAGTTAGGGTTTGTCTCGTGTATTAAGACTTAGGGATTCCTTCTCTCTGCCAAAAAGCAAAGCAAGACGGAAACACTGATGAGTTCCTTCCATTCTTCTTGAAAGAAACGACTTCATGTATCAATGGTCACAAAACATTAAGGCAATCTAATTAAGACTGCGTAGATACAAACTGCATAAATTCATTCTGTTAAAATGAAGTCAATCGCAATTTCGCTGCTCAGAAACCTTTTACCCATTGTGCATGTAAAAATGTGCATAAATCCGAATGCCTTTATAAAATTAAATGACTAGACATGAATCGATGAAACGTAACTCATATGTCTGAGACATAGAGGGGGATAAGTATACAGATCCCAAAAACCAATTCCAAAGAGAGTGCTCAACTTTCATATCATGTAGTGAATCATTGAAATTGCTTATCAGTTCGCCTTGCCACCGGCCTTATTTGATGTCCAAAAATTCCATGTTCCATTTTGAGAAAATACGCCCCGAACTCAGAGAAGTGTTAAATTATGCACCTTTAACACTAAAGGATAACCTTACCTATGAGGAGCAAACAGTTCGCATTGTAGACAGGACATCAAAAATTCAATGAAAACACCATATCAAAAGGGGGAGCAAGACATAAATATTCACTTTTGTTTGAGAATTGAGGTGTACACCTTCTTCTTTCACTATAAACATAGATGCTATAGAAAAGGTGAGCTTCAAATTTTGTAAGTGCAATACTACAGTAAACCATATACGTGCTACCCTACAATCTGACGTTACTGATGGTAAAAGTGATGTTACAAACTATAAATGCCATTCAGACAAGTGAATCATATTTTGAAAACCAACAAAAATCCAACACATTCATTATAAACTAGTTTAGATAAGTCTAGCATTGTCCCTTCAAAATTGAATCATATACTTAAAAACTCAAAAGAACTTGCAGTTGCCCAAAAGGACTCAAGAAATTGAGGATACCCAGTCACTTGATTACTGAAAAACTCAATTCTTTTTGGAAGATTTCACTTCATAAACACAATCCATTTTGGTCAAAACCCCTTTTCCTCCTAACATTAAGAAAACATAGAACATGTACAAAGGAGTCTTGTCTTTCGATACTGAATTTACTACTTTGGTATGTATAGTTTACAGACCATACCAGATAAAACTCATCAAAACTGTTTGGACAAAATGCAGCTCCTACACATGATTGCATTGTCCAAGGGCCTGCTACGCCTTTGCTTTTGGTGACAAAAAGAACTATTGGACGTCAAAATATCACGAGGTGTTCAACCTTCGTTTTCTCTTGTTACTCCTCCTCTTATTCACTAACCCCTTCTGAGCCATTGTCTTACGTTTCTGCTTTTTACGTTCTTTCACCTTCTCCTCAAAGCCATCATCCATCATTTTCATTGAAGCCACTCGTCTGGCCTTGTATACCTAGTACAAAGAATTATTAACAAGTTAAATTAATAAAAACCACATTTGATCACACAGGTAAAAGTTCATTAGTTGTTACCAAAAGTATATTATATCTTGGTGTAAGCTATTCCATTACTGGTTGAAGGCAATAAAGAAACAACAGTAAAGGGAATGCCATATCTTCCAAAATACACCTCAAGTAAATTCTGTTGAAGCCTTTGATTTGCAAAGATTATCTCAGTAATATCTAGCAAAAACCAAATTCACTATTGATTATCCACTTTAATAATATATATACACTAAAGCGCTGGAATATCAGCACTCAAACAAATGGACAGAAATACATAAGATAAAAAAAAATCAGAGCATGCTGAGACATCTGGCTGACACCATTCACAAAATGGCTTGTCATTCCTTTATGATTATGCCCAGGAAACCAACAGTAATGACTGCAAGATTTACAAAAACAGGGACATGTGGACAAGCAATCCTATGAAGGTAAAACACATGAATCATCTAGCAATCAATTTTTGCACATCTAAGTCATCATCAACACCGAATGGTATTTCAGAGCAACATACCTTTGTAATGTCCGAAAGCACGTCATTCTCTTTACAGTCAAACTTGTCAAGTTGTCTACCAAGAACAGCCTCAATTTCTTGAATCAATGTAATGTCATCCTACAGAACCAGTGTTTCAAGGTGAACAGGTCAGAAAAACTATATTACAAATATCATGGAACAGAAAGTTTGAATATTAGAAATGCCCAAGGCACTCTATATGCTATCTGCTCAAACAGAAGCACAAACACATAATCGAAGATGCATAAGTATGCTACATGCAGAGCCCGTGTTGGGCTGGGTGGATGAGAGGCAAGTGCACAATTGTACCATGCCTGCATGTATATACCTACATGTGTACATGAAGAGAAGAGAAGAAAAGAAGAGGGGGGAGGGGGAGAGAGAGAGCAAAGGATGATGTTACAAGCATCATCCCTTATTTGCTATATACCTGGGTAACAAAACTAATAGCTAACCCTCCTCTGCCTGCTCTTGCGGTACGGCCAACACGATGGACGTAATCTCGAGGAAACCTACCAGCAACCGATAACTTTGTTACTTCAGAAATATTTGAAGAAAAACTTATTACAGAAAAGCATGCCGCAAAATAACGTACTGTGGGATGTCATAGTTGATGACAAGATCAACAGTCGGTATATCCAGGCCACGACTTGCAACATCAGTTGCAAGTAATATAGGAACTTGGCCAGATTTGAAACGATGTAGAGCAGAAAGCCTTAAATTCTGGGATTTTAAAGAATGCAATGCTGCAGCTTCTTGATCAAGTTCTTCCAGCAACAGGCTTAGAAGGTGACAACTTCTGCTCGACATCACCAATCAAGACAGTTAATATTAGTCCAATGAAAATCTCCTTGAAACCAAGTAAATTTCTTCTGTACACCAATAAGAAAGCATAACCACACAAAATTCACCACCAACAAAGCATGCCATATTATCGTCAAAACCAATGACAAGGATCCACCAATACTCTCACGACTTGTCCAGATCAACTAGTTACTGATACCTGATACAGAACCTGGTCAGATGAGGTTCTGTTATATGTTAAAACAGAGTCGACACGGTTCAAACAGACAAAACAGTTCAACCAGACAGGGGCACTTCAAAAATCTAAAGGTCTTGTGGTGGAGCAGGGTCTTGGACCCTCCCCTGGCCAGGCGATCGCCCAATGCTCAACCCTTGGAGTAAGGCAGCTCTTCAGAATAATGATAGCAAATAAATTATTTATACCACAAATCTTTCATAGCTTTACCCATGTAGTGTGAAATTGTGCAGAAGACTCAAAACCCCCAACGTGAATTATTTTCTACCACCTAAACACCAATTCAAGGGTGGTGATTCATGTCCAAGATTACATTCCATCGTCCAATTTAAGGTACATTGTTAAAGGGAAGATACCAAATACCATCTTCACTTTTTTCTGTCTGACCACTTTCCTCCTCTATTTTTTGAAAAAAAACCACTTTGCATCCAGAAGTCACCTTTGATACCAAGCTGCATCTAACATCAGTTGGCATCCTTTAATTATCTACCAAATAGCCCCTTTTTCCCCAAATTGCCCTATCCATAACTCTAAACTTCCCACTCTTAAAAAACAAAAGCTACCAATTACAAAACCCTAGCCATTCCAAGCTGCAGCCTCCACAGTCCACTGCCACCACCCCGGCCACTGTTTGTCAGCACTCAGATTAGCCGACATCAATCCGTCAATTTGTCAAGCAGGTTAATTATAACAGGAACTTTATTAAGATAAATTCAAACACACTAACTTTATGCATGTCATGTCAAGAATTGCCACACCTACCTAACGCATTGGTTGAGCTGGAATTTGCATTTATGGGCAGCACAATTCTACAGATATAGAAATGTATTGCATATTTTATTCTTAACAAGAATTTAACTAAATCAGCTAAGTTTATAAATTAACCGCCAGAATTCTACAGATATAGAAATGTATTGCATATTTTATTCTTAACAAGAATTTAACTAAATCAGCTAAGTTTATAAATTAACCGCCAGCCTCACCAGTACTTCCACTACGACAGTTTAACAACATTGGCATCTACCAATTTAGATTAACTCATTAACAAACAGAAAAAAATTATTACAGTTTATACAGAGTCTATATGGACCAGATGGGTGGACTTTAACTTTCAACAATAAATAAAGACAACAAAAAATTCCTGTGCTCTAAAAAGATTGCAAGTATAAACTGCCGAAATATACTAAAATTCAATTCTCAGGCTAAAAGAAGTTGTGCCAATACAACTATATGACTAAGATAATTTAAGCTATCAAATGTGAAAAGAGTAAGGCCGTTAGTGTAGTCCATCTACTAAAACAATAAGGATCATTTGGATAAGTCAAACACAGAAATCATCAGACATCACAGTTAAATAACTGTATCAAAATGAGCAAAAACTTACCACGTATTTTTATATTTCCTACAGATGTAGAGAAGTAGAAAAAGACAACCCAAGTGTTCGGAAAATCAGGCAGGCGAGAATAAAAAGATTCAAACAATTATGGATGGCAAGTAAAGATGATAAATGCATGCTAAGATCACACATAGTGAAGGTTGAGAAAGCCCATAAATACCTGCAGGTGGAGACAAATATCATGACCGAGCGGATACCCATGTCTTCCATTTTGGACAAAACATAAAATAAATAGACATCCTTGACATTTTTTGGGATGAATACATACTGCTGCTTGAGAGTGTCAACAGTCTTGAAACCTTCATATGCCTCATAAAAGAAAGGCTTATTTGAAGAAAGCTCAAGCAACATCTGGAGATCACTGGTAATTGTAGCAGAAAATAACAGGGTCTGCCGTTTCTTTGGCAAACATTGAAAGATTACTCTAAGCTCCTCTTCAAAACCAACATCCAATACTCTATCCGCTTCATCCAAAACTAGGAACTGAAGCAAACAAATAGCAACATATCAAGATGATTTCTTCAGATCCTGGGAGAAGTTTCTTTTCAGTGCCACAATACCATGCATGACCTGGTTTAATAGATCTGACTATGTCTTTAACAGAGAACTATGAGATGTGCACTTCTAAAATGAACTCTGGATTCATATGAAAAATGAAAAGAGAAAAATCCCAAAACTTAAGCAACACAAAGCAGTATTTGAGTGGTTCTTTGTATTGTAAAGCAATCCAATAGCTAAAACACTGATAGCCTAGATAGTAAGTTCCAAGTTCTGCATGGTGAGAGCATGTAAGAACAAACTAAGAATGACTAGGTAACTACCACTTCTCTGGCATCATAAGTAGTTTCCAGAGGAGGATTTCAATGCTAATCAAATATGCATTTGAATTCAACACTCTTTGAATGCTTAATCCAAAATAGGTTCACAAGAATGCATCTAGTATAAACCATTTAAACTAGTCTTTCCACAGGAGGTACAGTCATGAAGAAAGAAAATTCAACTTGCACATGATCATACAGCTAGGCTGTGAATGTTATCTTATCAACGCACTGATCATGACATTTCTAACTAATATATAAAGGGGAGGTTTACCTTGGTGTTGGAGAAAAGAGGAGGGATGTCAGGATTCTCATCAAGCAAGACCTTAATCCTGCCTGGGGTGGAGATGACGACGTGAGGCCTTTTCATCAGACTCTGGGCCTGGGTCAACATGTCCATCCCTCCCACTATCACAGTACACCTCAGGTGTAGGCACGACCCCAATGCCCTGAACTGCTCTGCCAGCTGATAAGCCAATTCCCTAATACTCAGAGCTTTAAAAAACATATACATACGAGTTTACTGGTAAACCAAAAAAAAAGAAAAATGAAGACGAGACAATCAAACCTGGTGGGAGTGATAACGAGGGCGAATATGCCATAGGGGTCAAGAGACAGGTGGTGGAGAATGGGCAGTGCAAAGGCAGCCGTCTTTCCAGAGCCAGTCTGGGCCAAGCCTAAAACATCTCGACCAGCTAGGATTTGTGGGACGCAGTGAGCCTGGACGGGAGTTGGCTTGCGCATTCCCAGCTCCTTGCATGTCTGCACTGCCCACTCAGCCAACCCTAAATCTCCAAACATCACGGGATCCCCTGGCGCAGTGCTAGTAAGGCTAGTATCCTCCTTCACTTTCTCCACTTGCTTTATTGACGTCTCAGCTGCAACACTGGATGAGGACGAAGTAGCTATCGATGATGATGGTGGCACTTTAGGTTGTTTGGAGCATTTCCGGAAGAGGGGGAAGTCCTCATCCACTTGGGACTCTTGGTCCATTACAAAGCCAAGAAACAACTAATTACGAGCCGCCTTTTTTTCTAAGAGGATGGCCAGCAGAGCAAGAATCAAGTTGATCAAAGCCCCTCGAGCACGCCCCAGCTGAGTGGTCGAACCAAAGCTGCAAACCCACCACAGAGAGAATCCAGTGTGTGAACAAAAACTAACACAGAGCATGAACCTTTCCAATATTAACATAACCCAACACCAAAACTTCAATCACAACATCAAAAACAACTAAAGTTCATCTTTTGAGCTTCCAAGGCAGGACCCAACACTCTATTCGGCACAAGAGACGCACATCCCATTACGAACAACCTCCGCAACAGTTAGGGATGTCAACGGTCTGGTTCGGTTCAGTTCGGTTTTTTTGAAAAACTAAACCGAACCATTAGAAAAAACTTTCCGAACCAAACCGAATGAGACCCGAACCGAATTTCGGTTCGGTTCAATTTTTCGGTTTTTGGTTTTTAGCTTTTGATTTTCGGTTTTTTTTTTTTCTCTGTTCAACTCAAAAGATCCTCACCCAATCATCTATTGAGCCTAAGTAACCAAATGACCATAAGCGAGAAAAAAAAAAAAATTAGACATCCTTTCTAATGCAGCATACTCTGCACCACAGCTCCATCTCCAAGCCATGAATCCACTACCAAATGGCAACTTAATCACGCATTTCGAACCAAGAAATGACACAAAAGCAAACATAACTCAAACAAACGGCATGAACTGTCCCTTAGGGCCACAACCAAATTGAAAGCTCTAAACTAACAATACAAAAGCATTCCCTTTTTCAATGAAATTTGAGAGTAATAGGTCACCCTGACTAGGCATGAAAAGATCCTTGCACGATCATCTATTGAGCCTAAGTAACCAAATGACCATAAGTGAGAAAAAAAAAAAAAAATTAGACATCCTTTCTAATGCAGCATACTCTGCACCACAGCTCCATCTCCAAACCATGAATCCACTATCAAATGGCAACTTAATCACGCATTTCAAACCAAGAAACAACACAGAAGCAAACATAACTCAATTAAGAGGGGAAACAAGGTAATAGAATTCCCATCACGCAAATCCACTCATTCATCAATCCCAGTTGCATATCCACAGAGCAATGATCACATTAAGAAGCTGGACATACCAATCTCAAATCCCTAAAATTCAGAGTCCACAAGCATAGCATCTCAAAAACTATGATTTCACCATTGATTAAGCTGAACTGCATATCCCAATACACCGTTCAATCCTCAATTCCGCAATATAATACAAAAATGAAACTCCTTCGCATACCAGAAAGGACTCTTACTGATCTTCACAAAGATCACAGCGTGCTCCAGAAGGAAAAGCTGCAAATCTAGCTCTAAAAAACTTGACAAGTATCTGACTCACAAATTAATAAGCACAAATTCCACACAGAAGCCTCGAAGCCAGCTGAAACTCAGCCCTCAAGAATTTCACAAAGTTAGAAACTTTAACGATCTAGCAACTACCCAGTTCCCCTCTTTCAGCTTCTATCAAACCCAAGCATCTCTCTCTCTCTCTCTCTCTCTCTTCCCTCTTCAGTTGGGAACCAAGCACCTAACTTGATCATACTTCCCTAATCCACACCACACCACCCACATACGAGATTCCTTCCCTCACCATGCCCTTCGACGACTAAGCAGATCTAATCCACGCCCCTTCAAGCACAGGGCAAGGATAACCAATGATGTCGAAGTCGGTTCTGATATCACCCAGAGAGTCCCCCAAGAACTCAATCAGATCAAAATCTCCATCCATCACGATTCCCATCTCTTTCGGTTCCAACCAAATCAAATTCACCCAGAAGCAGACACTAAATCTCGAAAACACCTCTGTTCTAGCTTATTCAAAGCAACGACGCTAGCGAGGCAAGACAGCAGCAAAACAAGCAGAACACATCGCGGAAAATTCAAAACGCCTTCTCCTCCTAAAGACCGAAAGTCAAGCATCGTCTTTCCCCGCGTGTATTCGCCGTGTCTTACCCGGTCGAGGAAGCGGGAGTCGGGGTCGAAGGGGGAAGGCGGAGCCGTTCACCCTGCCTTCGAGCTCGCACTGGACCTTCAGCTTCTGCTGAACTGATCTGGCGCCGTCGCCGTCCTTGTCGCCGTCCTTCAACCGGTCGCCGTCGCCGTCCCTGCCGCCGTCGCCGTCCCTGCCGCCGTCGCCGTCGCCGTCGCACCTTGAAGCTGACCAAGACAAGAGGAGAGGAGACGGGAGAGAATTAGAAATAGGGTTTGCCGGCTTGGTTAATAGTTCTATTTTCGGTTCGGTTCACTTAGGTTCAATTAACCGTAAAAACCGAACTAATAAAAAGAATTTCGATTTTTAATGACAATCAAATCGTAAAAATTGAATTTTTCGGTTCGGTTCGATTCGGTTTTTGGGTGGGCCATTAGAGAGAGGTTGCTAGTCGAACAGCGCTCTGTGAGACGGCGAGAGAGCCGAATGTTATGGTGCCACAGGTCGAGAAGTCCAGAGAGGCTTAACGAGAGGGAAGGCTAGGGTTCCGTTTATTCTCAATTTAGTTGCTCATTTATAATATTTTAGATTATTTTAAATAAGTATCTCGTGGTGTTATATAATTTTTCATTTAGGAATTTTTTTATAAGTACTTTTTTCACATTGCATAGAAAGATAAAAAATGAACTTACACCGGATAGCTCTCATACAATTACGAAAGTAAAAGTCGTTTCGTCTTTAATGTTGAAATTTTTTCGAGTGTCTTTTCCTACCATTTCTTCAAGATTATGAAATCTTTATCTATAAGAATTGACATGTTAATCTTATGGAACAAAGACATGGGTAAGAGCTTCGGTGGTGTTAACAAAAGTAGCATTTTTACATAAAATTTTAAAAAGGAAATTCTAAACTTGATTATTTATCAACTAAAGTGTCAACACAATCTTCTTATTCAATTATGAATTCTAGATTTTAGTCTGTGAAGGGTTCGTGCATCGTTTTTATTATGTTTATTATGGTCCTAAAGCATCACTTAACCATTTAACTAAAACGGACAAATCAGAAAAGTACTACAAAAAATCACAATCAATTTACCGAAAAGAGCAATAATGAAAGGACGAGCAAAAAAATAAAATATAGTAAATTAACCTAATACGAGTCCGATAAAAATATAACATTACTTTGTTAGTTAGTCCTAGACAGTAATCCCATAAGCTAATTACAATTCAAATTTCAATTTTTTAAAGAAACTAATTTTTCTTTATTTGAACTAGAGAGAATCATGAATTTTCCTAAATCATGTATGTACCATCTAAATGAAACTAAATTAATTCAAATACCAAAATCTAACAACCTAATCAAAGTCATTTGTTTCTAACCAATTTTCCAAATTTTTTATTTTTTCGGAATTATTTATTTATTTATATTTTTATTCCTGGGGAAATGGGGAGTCGGACCAGCTCAATATTGAATTGATACACCAAACCCATCTTTGAAACAAAACTACACCCATCCCATTGAGACCAATCGGACCAAATCCATTAAGCCCGTCCCATTTTTCTTTTTCTTTTTTTTTTCTTTTTGTTTTAATCTCTTGTTCTTCTTCATCTCTATCGATCGTATTCCATCTCCAACGACCACCAACGCAGCCAAGCAAGCACACACGAGCCTATAAAGCGAGATAGAACACAAACATGAGGAGCTAAAACAATAAGAGTATTGACCCTGAACATCACCAAGGTTACGAACTCAACTCGATATTTTGTCAAACGGGTTATGTGCATCCAAGGTATCAACCCTAGCCATGAAATCTAACCACATTCCCATCTAAAATCAATGTTGAAATCACAAACTTATCCAGTTACGACTCAAATCTCAAGTGAATTATAAATGAAGTACGTGAACGTGATTCGATCATTCATCTTTTTAAAACAAGCAGGAAAAGAAAAAGGAGAACGGCATTACATGATTGACGAAACAAGTTGGAATCTTTAAGTGTAAGTGGAATCGATGGAGGAAGTTGCAGGGTCAGCCGGTGACGAGGACCGACGCCGGCGAAGGAATCTCGAACGGAAAACTCGGTAATCTTCACGATTCCACCCGAGAAAAACCGAAACAGAGTTGAGGCTTGGGTTTGGTGGGTCTATTTTAGGTTTGGTATTTAAATTCGGGCCGCAACAATTGGGCTTCATAAGGGCTGCGAATTCGGGTAGTGGGCCTGATTCGATTTTAATGGGCTAAGGCCTTTTCGTTTTCTTATTGATTATCATTTCTTATTTTCTATTACTAACAATTCATATTAGAATTATGAAAATTCAAGTGTCGACATCAATCTATTAAGAATCTTCTCAAATATAGAAAAAAAAAAAACATTTAAAGTCGAGTTGCTTTTCATCATCATGTAGTCTTTTGTCGGTTTATAATAAGGATGTGTAAATGGACCACTAGAACTGAGAACCATCTAGATTTAACTAAATCAATCAGTTTGGTCAGTTTTGGCTTCTTAAAAGTACAACTTGTATTTGGGCAGTCCGATGCCTGATTTCAAGGGGAAATCGGACCATATCAACTACATACATTTTTTTATTATTTCTTCAAATAAATAAATGTGACTAGCTTTCTTTTTAATTTTTTTAGTGAAAAAAAAATGATTGGTTCTATTGAACTGGATCAAAACCGAATCAAATCGGTGGTGGTCCGATCCAGTTTTCAATCCTAGGACCAATCAATCTAATCCCCATTTCTTGAGAAACAAATAGGACTAGGAAATCGATCGCCCTTCATTTACAATCTATATTTTTCTTCTCTACTTCTTATATGAAACATGTAGAATGTAATCTTATGGTTGTCAAATATATCAAAAAATAACTAATATTATCAAAAAAATTATATTATTAAACACTTGAACATGATTTGTGTTTCAGAAAAATTATATATAAAATACGTATCTTTGAAAAGTACGATGAGCAGCTCAAGGAGGTTGGCTAAGGGCAAATCTGCCCAGGCAAACTGAGTTGTGGGGGTTGCACACACTCCACATCCATGCACATCCATACTACAAGGCACATTTGGTAGCCAAAAAAGGGTTTGCATAAGATATAAGTTATTTGACCAGACGTTTAGTGATGCACTTTGGATTGAATAAAGTCGGCATAAATAGGATTGGATTAGTTATCCTAGCAATAATGGTGGGATAGTTTTCTTCTTATCATGATAATGCTAAATTCATCACCATAAGATTAATTGAACACTAGGAAGTTAAACTGAAAAAACTGCATAATTTAGAGAGAGAGGTGGTGGCAATTGTAGTGAGCGGCAATCGTCACCTCATTAGTCTCCGTTCTTCGATATAGCCTCCATAATGGTGATATCCGGTGACCACCAAAGGGTAATCGGAGCTCCTAGCTAACGGCATCTGCCGTGATGATGCGTTGTCATCACTTGAGTTGCTCTTTGGCCCAATGGTTGCATTGTAATTTCAAATTGATCGTGATGATCACTTAAGATCACGAGAAAATATTAGGTGGGACTATCTTTCCACGTCATCAATAAGACACTCCATTAATTAGCTACCATATGTCCTAGTGGAATTCATTAATTTCAATTTTTTTCTCACCTCCTTTACTTCTCTCCGCCCCGTTACCCTCTCTCTCTCTACCCTTGCTTCTTCTTCCTTTCTACTCATTTACCCTATCTATCACTCTCTTTCCCTTGCCTTACTTCTTCTTCCTTATGCCCTACAGCATAGATCAAGAAATGCTTACACTCTCCATCAACAAGCTTCGCAAACAAAGATTTGCACAACACGATTACTGAATTTACAAGGAAAAATCACAAACAAAATCCCTTGAATCAAAGTCAAAATTAAAGCTCAATTAAATTTCTTTTCTAGTTCTGTTTCTTTCACAAACAAATCTCAAGGTTATTGAATGAAACGAAAGGTGAACCTACTTCAAGTTCAACCTTCATAAACTCATATCCAACCTCGAAAAACACGAACAACTACACCTCGTAAAAATCCTAAGCCTGAGCCTCCCTCTTTCTCATGGTCATTCCTGAGAACATGAAGTGTGAGAAGGCAATCGCTAGGTTTGGCGACCCCGACCAAAGCACACATCAGCAACTTCCTGCTCTGTAAGCTCGACAGCAACCACCACCGTCCGGTCAGTTGGAAGCTCTACAACAGCAACCTTGACCAAAGCTGTCCAACTTTGGTTGCCAACGACAAGGGCTACTAATCGCTGTGGACGAAAGTCCTTCAGCATTTGCTCAATAGATCGTAGGGTTTACTTGTTCATTTGAATTTGGCCTTCCTATTTGGATTAAAATTTTTTCTTTTTATTTTTTGGCTACTAAAAAAGCCCGGCGCATTTCTTATCATCATCTATCCTATCCTATTTGATTTTGTACCTTAACGACCAAACATATTCGCATTTGCTCCCCTTTTCCATACCGATTACGTCCCATTACGATTTTGATGATCAATTATCTAACGAATACCCACCCGCAATCATTTTTCGATGGCGCATAACTTAAACCTTATTTCCTCTCCTCGTCTATCAATGCATACACCAGCAAGAATTTTCCGTCTATGAACTAACATATACACAGAGATAGAAAAATCATGGAACAGACCCTCAAGCCTGGACAGACCCTCAGGCCAAAACAAGTCAGCATAGGCTTCTGTTCCTAGGAATACTTCCAACCTTCCAGAGACTCCAGACGTGATCATCCTTTTCTTGCTAACGATTTCCTAAGCAATTTGTCAAGAGGACCATTCAGAAGGTCATTTGATACACAGCACAGAACCAAAAAACCATTTTGCACCATGAGAGCAATGGCTTATCATGCATCGATTTTCAAATGAGGCGGCAAGCTACTCAGAACCGGACATTCCATATGCTCGTTCAAGGCTAGTGAAGGACAAGAGATGTCCAATTTAGGTACAGTGAATGGACCATCTGCTATGCTCTTAAAAATCCATCTGTATGCTGCTTCTGTGAAATGGAGACCGTCCCAACTTGCATATGAGGATGGGTCATCACACACCTTCGTGTCGGAACTGCATAATGCAGACGAGTTATAATTGTGGGTTCCTCCTCCTCCGCAGCATGCTCTAAATACCTGCCCTTCAAACCCTGTTAAAAGAAAGAGTGTTCAATTAACTGCCAATACGACCAATGTGTTGGTTGGTATGCTATTAACTGGCAAATCATGGACACAATATGTCAACAGAAGAAAATTGGGTAAGTTAGTTAATGTCGGTTATCAGTTTGAATGACCAAATATGATATCAATAGCAAGACTGCTGTTTGGAATCATCCATCAATAAATTACCACACTTGGTCATCTCCATTGCAAAAAAGTAGTTGATTAACTGACTTCTTCTGGGTGAAAATAAGTGAGCATTGCTACATCAGGGATTGGAAAGTGAGAGCTTCGCTGTGCACCAAGAAGGGAGAGGACTGATGGAAGAGTCCATCATGGAGGCACAACTTACCGAATTTATTTGGGGACTGATAAAAGCGGACTGCAGCATTGTAGTAATCCACATATATAATTTTCGTTTGGGGATGAAGCTCTCGCAGATGATCAAGCTTCAGCTGGAGCTGCTCATTGTGATACTGAGAGAACTCATTTAACCAATTAAGGCAGCCGGTTGATGGATCATATGCTTCCTTGTCTGAACTCTGGAATTTTGTTAAATAGGCAGGCAAACATCCAATCGGAAAGTTTCCGGGCACCAATATTGTCACCGCTCCTAAATGAATCAACTCCTGCATCAATATGGCATGAAAAGGAGAAAAACGATGCATCTCAAGGTGTTAAGATGAACATAATTCGTTAAAGAACTAAAAGTCAGCAAGTTATGGTCTTGTGATAGATTCTTTTATGATAATTTAGATCTCTGGATCTTCATCTCATTTACCAGGACATGCCTCAATGTAAGTAAGCCAGCCAATGTTATTGATATTTATAGGTGAACCATTTAAAAAGTCATCATTTTTTGTAAGTTTATCATGTGCACACCTATACATGCACAGAAAATATAATTTCACAGCCTTAATGATAAAATTAAAGGATTTAGATACCATTAATTACTAATTCTCCTTAAAGAAGTAATCAATTTACATAATATATGAACAGCAAAAATATGGAGAATCTTATATATTGAAATGTTCTCTAGAGTATCAACGTGGGTTTCATCACTGATACCAGTTCAATGGAGCAGGACAAGCTCAATGCTTCTCTATCTTTACTTAGATTAGGATCATTCTCTAGCTTTTGCTAGGTAAAAACCATAATCTGTTGACACAGAGAAGTTAGAAGGCCAGAGAAGCCCTAAAGAGAATCGTCTTTGCATAAAAGGCATTTAGCTTGGAAGTTAAGAAGAGGATCATACACTGATAGCTGAAACAATCTCCTCAATTACAAGGGGCACAAAGTCTTGAATCTCTTCCAGATCTTTTCCCATAAAGAAGGGATGATTGTAGTCATTGCCACCAATCTCTCCCATGAGAACCAAAGAGTTTCCAAGAAATTCTTTGCAATCTGCCAAGTATGCTAGCACAATTTAAATAAAGAACTTGCAGAAACTATTATGCAAGCTAATATCATGGCACTGACAAACAAATAAAAAATCTCCTTCGGATGCCATGGAATATAACCAACATGTCCATATACATAAACTTAACACTATAATGAGAAGAGGGCTTGAGATTCAATCATAGACTATTTTGGATCTATCAGCAGATTGAATCTTTGATGCAAGAAGAGAAAGCCGAAAAGGTGAAATGTGGTTTATCTGGCAAACTATCTGAATTTATAAGGGATCAATCCCCATACTTTTAATTTCATGTGATCTTGAAATTCTGGTCTCTGACTGTATTGAACTTGGGTGATGAAGTGTCCAAGTGACTCTGGGTATTTTTTAGTCACTTTGGATTGTTCTTTTCATCATACAAATATGTACTGATTCTGCTTGGTTACTTGAAGCATCATGATCCAAATTCACTACAGAAAAAGGTCAACAACTACAATAGTACAAACTTGAAGATCGAAAATTACAATGTAGCAATGGCCAAACTGAGGGCTGCTGATGGAAGTTCTCTGTAATTGGGACTAACATCAATCTGACATCGATGCAGCATTACCAAAACAATGTACATTTACAATTCACCAAGAATCTTTCACTTTCCAACCTTCTGGGGACTTAATTGTAAAGATTGCAATTTCTAGGGCTTCCATGTATTCTTTGTTTTGGCAGAATAGGATTTATCTGCTCATAAAGCAAACTACTTCACAAGTTAAGACACCAACAACAATAATAGAAGAGCAAAGAAATTTACATTAGGTACACCAGCGCTGTAAAATTTTCTTCTGTGCAAACGGTCATGGAATAAAAACTCTCATCTGATGGATGAATTCATTTACCAAAATTAAAACCATATACGTGTCGAATGATGAACCCAGCCTATTGTACCAAATTAAGTCTGAGATTTATATAACCACACGTCCTACTAGTTATTGCCGGCCTGACGGAGATTGGCCCTTGAGTGCAAAGGCAGACAGGCGAGCCCTTTTAAACAACAATTGCACCCTCCATCTTTAATGACATGCACCTTCATGGAATTACAACAACAAAATTGAGTTGGAGGCAGAAAGTTCACAGCTACAGGTACTCCAAGAACCTAGCTCATACACTAAACTCGATGCGAAACGGACCCACCAGCTTCAATGATCCAGATCCGATTCAAAATGTAGTATTTAGTTCATATACAAAACTCAAATTTAGAATGTACACTGCACTCGCGTTCAAGAGACAGACAACGAGGAGCTTACCCGAAGATGTGTAGCACAGGGAAGGCAAAAGCTCTTTGAAGAGGCCCAGCTGAACTCCCAGAGACTCGTTCGGGAAGTTGCTGCCCATCCCCCTCCCTTCGAAGAAGCTCCCGTCGAGCGCCGTCGCTCCTCCCACCGCGAAATTCACGCCCTTCCTGAAATCCTCCACGCTCCTTCCGCCATCATCCCCGTAGTACGGAGCCACGTACGGAAGCCCCAGCCGCTCAGCTGCAAGTCGCGACACCCACCGCAACCATCAGAACCCGTCAAAAGAACTTCCCTTCAAAAACAACCCACGAAAACCGCGGGAATAATCCGGCTCCGATCGCCGGAACCCGGACCCATTTCTCGGCGACGGATTTCCGACTCACCCACGAAGTCGATGACCAGGCGGCCGTCGGAGAAGCGGCCGGTGGGGCGGCGAAAGTGGGTCTGGCCGTAGGGGAGGGAGCCGGCGTGCGTGGAGCGGCCTGCGGAGCGGGCGAGGTGGAGCGCGTTCCCGGTGTCGGCGAGCGAGTCGCCGAAGCTGATGATGGAGCGGTAGCATCCGAGGCCCGGCGAGGAGGAGATGGCCGGAAGCACGCCGGCGACGACGAAGACCAGCAGTTTCAGGAAGAGGAGGGAGGACGCCATGCCCGACGCCACCGGAGAATTAGAGGTCGGAATAGTTTACTAAACAGTCTCTCACATCTAGGAAAAACCTTTTCCCAAAATGCCGGACCAAACGAGATCTCGATCGCATTAAAAAAAATCCTAATTTTCGTCCGAACATCTTTCCTATTCTCACCTAATTCACTCAACTACTTCATAATTAGCTCTTGACTTGTCTTTGCATGTCACCATCATAAAATC
Source organism: Eucalyptus caleyi (assembly GCA_014182885.2). Taxonomy (NCBI): domain Eukaryota; kingdom Viridiplantae; phylum Streptophyta; class Magnoliopsida; order Myrtales; family Myrtaceae; genus Eucalyptus; species Eucalyptus caleyi. The sequence continues at coordinate 42,903,078 of CM024470.2, forward strand.
TTTTCCTTGAATCGTTTTATTACTCATATTATTTTTTATAAAAATTAAAATCAAAAAATAATAATAATAAGTTCTCAAGTAAATTATGAAATCGGACCAAATAAATAGGGTCAATTTTGAGACAAGTAAAGTTCCAAAAATTGGGAATTGACTCTAATATGGTGGGTCCTAGACTTTAGGATTGAAATTTATCCACTTAGTCTCTAGTGCATATATCATTATGACTCATGTAGAGAAATGTTAAAAAAGATTGTGCTCTCATCAATTAAAATTCGAAGGAACCTATATTTACAATAGTCCTCATGCATTCTTTTTGTATAATTTCTTCGGTCCAAAAAAGATTTTATTTTCCTATTTGCTCTTATCTGAAAAATTTCAAGGACTTACCCTTCTCACAAAAGCTCTCCATTTTTCAATCACTCTGCCATAATCTAAATTTTAATCTTATCTTTCACAATTGTGTTGGGAAATTGAAACTCTAATTCCAACGGTTCACACAGACTTAAGTTCACTAGAACAAAAGGGTGCAAACGAGGGTCAGTCCAATGCAAAATTGGAAAAATTTCAACTTTCTAAAAGCTACCCCAGATTAAATAATAAAACATTAAAAAAAAAAAACATCACAACCCTTCCAAGTTGAAATCCCAAGAGAGTTAAGGTTGCGTTTAGCGGTCGAAATAAAATTTATGATATGATAAAATTTAAAACTATCTTGTAGTTAGTGCTTACTCAAGATAAGATAAAGTCAGATATAAAGGGATATATGCTAGATAAAATTATCCTATGGAGAGATGGGATAAAGGTGAATGGGATTTAGTATTCATAATAAAAAAATTTTCCTCAAATAAAAAGCTTCTTAAATTTAAAATTATATTCAAATATAATAATATTTGAATTCTAAAATAAGAAATTAAAAAATAATAAAATAAATATACAGTTTTTTTTTAAATGTAATCTTATTTTATTTATGTACTCAAATTTAATTCTATCTTGTCATATAATTCAATGTATAAATATATATTTATTACATATTTTAGGTGTTTTAAAATTTTAAGTATATGAGTACAATCTTCTATTTAATAAATTTTTATTAGAGAATGATGGAAGGGAAAGAAAGGAGTAAAAATGAAATTAATTAAAAAAGAGAGGAAAATAAAATAAAAAGCTAATAAACATAAAGTACGTAAGAATGCCGTGATTAAGGGTGAGCAGCGGTTCGGGGTCAACCCCGGGATCGACCTTGACCGGCCCAACCCCGCCGCCCATCCGATTCCTAAGAGGACGGGTCGATCATCGGTCCTAAAATTCCGGACCAACACCGCGCGGCCGGTCCTCGATCCTAAGAGTTTTAGGGTCGGTCCAACCCCTGACCAACCTTGTATATTATATTATATTATATTATTTTATTTTATTTATAATTCTTTTATATATTCAAACCTAAGTAAAAATGTTTGTTATATTATATTATATTGAGATGTTTTATTAATAGCACTAATAGTAATTTCAATTTAAAACTTTTTTTGGAGTATTAATTATGTGTCATTTATTTTGTTTTCAGGTGTTTAGAAGTTCAAGTGAATTAATAAGATGTGAAGTTATATATTCATGGTTTATATTAAGTATTTTGAACTTTTTATGATTTAATTGTATTTTACTAATGAATTTCAGTTGTACTTTGCTTTTCAATTTGTGTTAAATGGTAGAAGTTTTTGAAGAGTAGAGTGGTACTGCATTTGCTACGGTGATTTGTTAGTCAAGTGGTGTGAAGCTCATTTTTTGGTTGAGTGGACTCCACGTGATCAAATGCAGGAAAACGCTTTTGCATATGGTGTTATGAATATTAAAGATAGATGATTACAAGAACTTTCCATCTTGTCCCATATCTCAATGAGCGGTTAGCAGGTACGAAATTTCTATTATTGTATCATCTTAAATTTACTAAATATGTATTGATATTTATAGTTTAGTTGCACAATACTTTAGTTGCACAATACTTATCATTGTCAATAGATGTGTAATTTGAATTTGTAGATTTGCTTTTTTAGGGAGTATAAAAAATAAGACAAAAAAAAATTATCAATCTGTCCCGAGTTGACTCTGGAATTGGATCGAACCCATTGGGTTGGTCTAGTCCTTGATCCCGCGCTCAATAGGGTCGGTCGTCGGTCCTAAAAATTGAGGACAAACACTGTACGGATTGGTCGTAGCGTTAAGGGGTGGCCCAGACCAACTCGGACCATGCTCACCCATAGTAGTGATACATTTTAAATATCTCCATTTGTAAATTTGTGATTCATTTATATTGATATAACGTATATACCAAACAATATATTTAATATAATGTGAATATATCTGATTTTATTATTACAATCATCAAACATTAGATAGGATGTAACAAAATCTCATAAATTTCATATCTTATCATATTTAGTTTTATTTTAGTTAAATATTCAGGTAACTAAATGTAGCCCAAGAATTGTCATGCAAGCGTGCATAATTCTTCTCACGAGGTGGGGCCTATGTCTAGCATGGGCTTAGCCATGCTCTAATAATCGCAACTTGATTTTCTCATTAAATTACTTAATTTGATTTGCTTTAGAGTCGCTGCTAACTTATCACGGACCTGGTTAGGAGCCCGAGTAAGACGCAGAAATGCCTTTGTCTTATTCCCGCATATCATAGATTCACGAATCTGAGACCTTGATTTGGCTAGAAATGTCCAGCGGCTGTTGCCGGTTTTCCTTTTTATTTTGTTCAGTGAAAATGATTTGCATGCGATCTTCTTAATTTTTTTTTTGTTCTCTTTCAGTCATCCAAGCGCAAGAAAAAGATGATCATGCATAAATCAACCTGGCAAGAACAGATAAAGAAACAATAATATGCAAGCAAATAAAACACAAATAAAACGGCAGGAATATAAAGAGCCTTATTCATATCAGACAAAATTAAACATGACCTAGTTATTAAGTCTAGAGATAGGATATAGTGAGTCACGCATAAAAAGTAAAAGTGCTCTAAATCAAACCAGAAAGCAGACATTTCCTAGAATAATTGTGAAATTCCTATATTAATCTACATAAACATGAATTAATAATAGTAATAAAAAAAATCTCCTAAACTAGATGCAAACTTGCCTAACATGCTTTCAAGATGTGTTCTTTTTAAAAGACAAGTTCTAATCGATATGCACAAAACATAACGCAAGAGCAATCTAACACTAAGGAAACATGCAAGGCATTACTAAACTCATGTAAACCAACATATATATCACAATCTAACTTCATAGCATCAGAAAGGGGGCAGCTGTGAATCAAGACGCATAGGGTAGGGCAACCTCGTGCAATGTCGACGTGCATAAAGGATCATCGAATCATGCAAAGAGAGCAACAGTATGGCCCGATCAAGGGTGTAAAGGGAGAGCAGCTAAGCAATAAAGGCACTCATTGAGCGAGCACGAGATCGAGCGTGGGTGAAATCATGATCTTGCAGTCAGATTGACATGTCATGAACATGTGGCCGACCATCTCTCCTGCCATCAGATTGGGGGAATCGAGCGCCTTGAGAAAACTCGGGTGCCTGTCTACTTTTGTGAGGAATTCTTAAACAAATTGGAATGCCATACGGTTGACATTATTAGAAACACTGCTTCTGTGAGGAATTCTCACAATTTTAGAGGATCTCAACTCTTGGAGGCTTAGCATTCTCTAAAGTTAAACGGCGAATTTACATATATCTCCCTGTTTTTGCTAATATTAGGAGTTTAATTTAAGTAGGCTAGTTACTCGGAGCTGGTTAAAGCAGGTTCATTCAAGGCTAGTGCAGGACAAGAAATGTCCAATATAGTTATCGTAAAGAAAAGTGCAAAAAAAGTCATAAACCTTTTGTCTTTGTGTTGATTTAGTCATAAACATTTTTTCGGTGCCGATTTATGTTATGCCAATTCAATTATTTCCGATCAATTTTGGCTGAATTTTGCTGACTGGACATTAACCAGTTGAGGTGGCCTGATCGGCGCTAACATGGATAATTTTTAATAATATTTTAATAATTTTAAATTTTTTTCTCTTTTATTTATTTTTTATTATTATTATTTTTTCTTCCCTCTTCTTCCTCCAGTCGATCGCGGAACCTCAACGATCGGCAAGAGGCGATAACCGGCGAGGGCAAGCCTCGCCGCCCAGCGCGAGGGTCGAGCCTCGCCCGACGGATCGCCATTGCGGGGGAAACCAATCGAAAATCCAGGGCCGGAGCTATGCGACCGAGGACACCCCCGAGCTCCCATAAAACCCTAGAGACAACAACGACGAGCGAAGGGAGGAAATTTCTAGGGCGAGATTGGGATCGGGGAACGAAGTGGGGAGAGCTGGCTTCGCGTCGAGCTGGCGAGGCTCACCCTTGTTGGATCTGACAAGGTCGAGCCTCGACCCTTGCTAGATCCGGTGAGGTGGTCGGCGAGGTCAACCTCGACCTCGTCGGCTGTCGCCTCTAGTCAGTTGCCAAGGTCCGACGACCAGCTGGAAAGGAAGAAGAGGGAAGAAAAAAAGAAAAAAAAAATTCTAAAATATTAAAATATTATTAAAAGTTGTCAACATTAGCACCGGTTAAGCCGCGTCAGCCGGGTAGCGTCCAACCAACAAAATTTAGTCAAAATTGGCCGGAAAGAACTGAATTGACACTCATTACCAAAAAAGAACTGAATTGACACAACGTAAAAGGATTTAGGACTAAATCGGCACAAAGACAAAATGCTTAGGACTTTTTTGGCATTTTTCCCGTAAACGAACCATCCACCATGCCCTTGAAAATCCACCAGTATGCTGCTTCCGTGAAATGGATACCGTCCCAGCTTGCATACGAGGATGGGTCATCGCATACCCTCGCATTGGAATTGCACGGTGCCAAAAAGTTGAAATTGTAGGTTCCTCCTCCTCCACAGCATGCTCTAAGTACTCCGCCATCAAACCCTGTTTCAAAAGGAGTGTTGGATTAACTGCCAATACGACCAATGTGTTGGTCGGTATGCTATTAGTTGGCCAACCATGGATACAGTGAGTTCACAGAAGAAATTTGGGTAAGTTAGTTATTGTCTGTCATCAATTTGAAAGACCAAATTAGATATCAGTAGCAGCAAGACTGAAATTTTGAAATAATTCATCGAACGAATTATCACACTTGGTGATCTCCATTGTGAAAAAAGTAGTCGATTAACTGACTTCCTCTGTATGAAAAAAGGTGAGCATCGCTACATCACAGATTGGAAAGTGAGAGCTTCTCTATGCGCCAAGAAGATGGAGACGCAACTTACCAAATTTATCTGGTGACTGATAAAAGCGGAGTGCAGCATTGTAGTAATCGACATAGATAATATTTGCTCGGGGATGAAGCTCTCGTAGATGATTGAGCTTCCTCTGAAGCTGCTCATTGTGATACTGAGAGAATTCATTCAACCAATTAAGGCAGCCGGTTGACGAATCATATGCTTCCTTGTCTGAACCCTGGAATTCTGTTAAATAGACAGGCAAGCATCCGATCGGAAAGTTTCCTGGCACCAATATTGTCACTGCGCCTAAATCAATCAACTCCTGCAACCATATGGCAGGAACAGGGGAAAACATGATGCATCTCAAGGTGATAAGATGAATACGATACATTTAAGAACTAAAAGCGGCAAGATAATATGGTCATGTGAGAGGTACTCTTGATGATAAACAAGATTGCTGGATTTTCATCTCATTTACCAGGACATGCTTTGGTGTAAGTAAGCTAGCTGACATTATTGCAATTATAGGTTATAATTTAAGAAGTCATTGGTATTGGAAGTTTATCATGCACGCACCTATACATTCACTGAAAATAGCATTCACGGCCTATATAATAACATCAAGGACTTAGATAACATTAAGTTAGCTACTAGTTCCCATTCAAGGAGCAATGAATTTACATGGTATATGAGCAGCAAAACCTGGAGAGACACATATAATGAAAAGTTCTTTAGAGATGCAGGTAACATCACCGATACGAGTTCAGTGGAGCAGGACAAGCTCCATGCTTTTCTATCTTTACTTAGCTAAGGAACATTCTCTAGCTTTTCCTTGGTAAATACATAATCTATTGACAATGATAGAATTTAAAAAGGCCAGAGAAGGCCCATAAAGAGAATCTTCACTAAGAGCATATGTCCGTCGGTCCTTGTATTACCATGCTGCATAAAAGGCATTTAGCTTGGGAGTTAAGAAGAGGGATCATACATTGATAGCTGAAACAATCGCCTCAATGACAAGGGGCACAATGCCCTGAATCTCTTCCAGATCTCTTCCCATGAAGAAGTGATAATTGTAGTCATTGCCACCAATCTCTCCCATGAGAACCAAAGAGTTCCCAAGAAACTGTTTGCAATCTGCCAAGTATGCTAGCTCAATTCAAATAAAGAACTTGCAAGAACTACTATGCAAGCTGATCTCATTGTGCTGACAAATATATAAAACAGCTCATTCAGGCACCCGGGAATTTAACCAACATGTCTGAATACATAAACTTAATAGAGGGCTTGAGATTTTAGTACAGAACCATGTTTGGATCTAGGATTACACTATATTATTTAACAAGACATTTCTAGTGTTATCGAGTCATCAGCAGATTGAATACTTGATGCAAGAAGAGAATGCAGAAAAGGTGAAATCCTGGTTTTTCTGTCAAAACATCTGAATTTATGAGGGTATTGATCCCTAAAATTTTATACTTTTTGCAGTCTAAGTCTTGATTTTGGAACTAAATTTTACTCCTCAAACTTTCAATTTCCTGTGATCTTGGGACCTTTAGACTTTCAACTTTGTGTGATTCTGGTCTCTGACTGCATTGAACTTGGGTCATGAATTGTGCAAGTACCCTGCTGTCCACTTCAATTTTCCACTCTGAAATTATCTCATGATTCACTTCATTTATGTCAAGAATCACGATCCAAATCCAATGCAAATGAAGCTAAATGACTAAAATTGTACAAATTTCAAGATCAGAAATTAGAATGTACACATGGCCAAACTCAAGGGGCTGCCGACAGAATTTCTCCATAAATCAGGACTAACATCGATCCCACACCGATCCGCATTACGGAAACAATTTTACATACCGATTTGCCGAGTGACATGACTAGTAATACCACGTATCTTTCACTTTTCCAACCTTTAAGGGACTAAAGTGCAAATTTCGGACTTTCTAAGGGCGTCAAAGTATTCTTAGAATTGACAGAACAGGACTTACCCGAAGACGTGCTGCATACCGAAGGCAAGAGCTCCTTGAAGAGGCCCAGCTGAACTCCCAGAGAAATATTCGGGAAATCGTTGCCCAACCCCTCCCTTCGAAGAAGCTCGCGTCGAGCGCCGTCGCTCCGGCCACCGCGAAGTTCACGCCCTTCCCGAAATCCGCCGCGCTCCGTCCGCCGTCGTCGCCGTAGTAGGGAGCCACGAACGGCAGCCCCAGCCACTCAGCTGCAAGTCGCGACACCAACGGCGCCGTCGGAACCCGTCAGGAAGTTTCTCAAAGCATCCCACGAAAGATCGCGCCGAACCCAATTTTTCGGCGACGACTTTCCGACTCACCGATGAAGTCGATGACCAGGCGGCTGTCGGAGAAGCGGCCGGTGGGGCGGCGGAAGTGGGTCTGGCCGTAGGGGAGGGAGCCGGCGTGCGCCGGGCGGCCTGCGGAGCGGGCGAGGTGGAGCGCGTTCCCGGTGTCGGCGAGCGAGTCGCCGAAGCTGATGATGGAGCGGTAGCATCCGGAGGCGAGCGAGGACGAGATGGCCGGAAGCACGCCGGCGACGACGAGGACCAGCAGTTTCGGGAAGAGGAGGGAGGACGCCATGCCCGACGCCATTGGAGAATTAGAGTTCGGAATCAATCTCATTAAAAACTCCTAACTTTTGTCCAAACGTCTTCTTTCCTATTCTCTCCAACACTAAGTAGAACGGTACAGCAACGGATACACAACACGATACGATCAACACATTATTTCTTAAATATAAAAAATTTCGATACATTGAAGACGTTATATATTAAATGAATATTTTTAATTAATTTGATTAAAAAAATCTATAATTTACACTAATAATTTTTATTGTTTTTATAATCCAAGAAACCCCAAAAAATTTACACTAATAATATTAATAAATCAATTCATTAAAAATATGAAAAACATATTTATAGTTAATGTATATTCATGTTTGAAAACGTGTTTTTAACTTTAATGAAAATTATTGATGAAATTAATGATTAATAAGAAATTATAATTAATTCATTTAAATAAATCCATGATTTTCTACAATTAACCAAAATTTATCATCATTCAAAATACAATACTTTCATTTTTCAAAATTATTTTTTAATGTCATCTATTTATTTTTATCTTAAAAAAAAAAGTCCCCACACCCCATTCTATACTTTCCCTCCTCCAACCCCAAAATTATTACACTTTTATTTCCCGCCCTTTTTCCCTCCCCCACTACCTAATAGCGATAGGTAAGTTGTCACTTCACTTCCACTCCCCCAAAATTAAAACTCATGACATCATATCTCTTTTTTTTTTCCCTTTCTTATCAATAATAACCTTTGTCAACTCACCACCGTATGCGGTGTCTTAGTTGGATAAGAGTTCCCATGATGTCTACCCAAGACGGCAAGACGGAATAATTCGAATCGCGGAACGCACGAAATCTTAAACACAACGTTGGGATGGTGGGTCCTTCGCTAGCGTCACCTCAAGGTTTACCTGCCAGCTGCTGGCTGTACGAGATTCCCTAGATATCAAAAAAAAAAAAATTCCTAGCCAACCCTCCTTTTCCTTGTCCTCCTTGCCGCTCACTGCACGACTCCCTTACCTATGCTCTTCCTCTCGATCCTTCTCCTTTTACTCCTCGCCGTACGATCGCCTTCCTCCCCTACCCTCACCTCTCACCGTCGCTTGCAGCCTCGTCACGGGCTCATCGTCGCTCGCAGCTCATCTCTACTCCCTCACCTCCACCCTCCATCTTCCAAACACGCGTGTCAAAACGTGTTTGACCACGTGTCGGAAAATCCGACACGCATTGACCACGTGTCCAACCATATCCAAGCGTGTCATGTGTTCGAACACACTCCGACACGTGTTGAACGTGACACGGAAGCATGGGCAACGTGTCCATGCTTCATAGCTCCTTCCTCACTCAACCACTTCATAATTAACTCTTTGACTTGTCTTTGCACGTCACCATCATAAAATCTTTTCCTTGAGTCCTTTTATTATCCATATCATTTTTATAAAAAAAATAAAAAAAAATAAGTTCTTGAGTAGATTTTGAAATCGGACCAAATAAATAGGGTCAATTTCAAAACAAGTAAAGTTCCAAAATTGGGAATCGATTCTAATATGGTGGGTCCTAGACTTTACGATTTAAATTTATTCACTCAGTCTCTAGTGCATACATCATCATGACTCATGTACAGAAATGTTAGAAAAGATTGTGTTCTCATCAATTAAATTTCAAAGGAACCTATATTTACAACAGTCCTCATGCATTCTTTTTGCATAATTTGTTCGGTCCCAATAAGAATTTATTTTCTTGTTTGCTCTTATTTGAAAAATTTCAAGGACTTACCCTTCTCACAAAAGCTCTCCATTTTTCAATCACTCGCCATAATCTAAATTATAATCTTATCTTTCACAGTTGTGTTGGGAAATTGAAACTTTGATTCCAACAGTTCACGCGGACTTAAGTTCACCGGAACAAAAGGGTGCGGATGAGGGCCGGTCCAATGCAAAATTGGAAAAATTTCAACTTTCTAAAAGCTACCCCAAATTAAATAATAAAACATACAAAAACAAAAACGTCACTACCCTTCCAAGTTGAAATCCCGAGAGAGTTAATGTTGCGTTTGGTAGTCAAAATAAATTTTATGATATGATAAAATTTAAAATTATCCTTTGTGATTAATACTTACTCAAGATAAGATAAAGTCAGATATAAAGAGATATATGCTATATAAAATTATCTTATGAAGAGATTGGATAAAGGTGGATGGGATTTATAATATTTATAATAGAAAATTTTTCCTCAAATAAAAAACTTCTTAAATTAACAAATTTAAAATTATATCCCAATATAAATAATATTTGAATTATAAAATAATAAAAATAAATATATAGTATTTTTAAATGTAATCTTATTTTATTAATATACTTGAATTTAATTCCATATTTTCATATAAATTCAATGTATAAATATATATTTATTACATATTTTAGGTGTTTTAATATTTTAGGTATATGAGTACAATTTTCTATTTAATAATTTTTTATCAAAGAATGATGTAAGGGAGAGAAAGGAGTAAAAAAGAAATGAATTAAAACAAGAGAGGAAAATAAAATAAAAAGCTAATAAACGTAAAGTACATAAGAATGTTGCGATACCTTTTAAATATCTCCGTTTGTAAATCTGTGATTCATTTATGTTGATATGGTGTATATACCAAACAATATATATGATGTGATGTGAATATATCTGATTTTATTATTGCAATCATCAAACGTTAGATAGGATGTAACAAAATCTCATAAATTTCATATCTTATCTTATTTAGTTTTATTCTAGTTAAAAATTCAGACAACTAAATATAGCCCAAGAATTGCCATGCAAGCGTGAATAATTCTTCTCACGAGGTGGGGCCTATGTCTAGCATGGGCTTAGCCATGCTCTAATAATCGCAACTTGATTTTCTCATTCAATTACTTAATTTGATTTGATTTAGAGTCGCTGCTAACTTATCATGGACCTGGTTAGGAGCCCGAGTAAGATGCAGAAATGCTTGTGTCTTATTCCCGCATATCATAGATTCACGAATCTGAGACCTTGATTTGGCTAGAGATGTTCAGCGGCTGCTGCCGGTTTTCCTTTTTATTTTGTTCAGTGAAAACGATTTGCATGCGATCTTCTTAATTTTTTTGTTCTCTTTCAGTCATCTAAGCGCAAGAAAAAGATGATCATGCATAAATCAACCTGGCAAGAACAAATATAGAAAGTGACTGCTCGACTTTAGTTGATATTGTCATGGGCCGGGCCGATCCTCCATGGGATTTGGAAGAAATAATGAAGAAATGCAAAGCAGAGTTAGAGTTGTGCCGATCCGCAAGAGTGGTTTATTGCAAATTGAGCAACGGATTGGCTGGCTAGAACCCATCAAGCCAAGAAACTTCCTTTAACTTCCTTTAAATTAGGTGAGCTACCCTCCTTTATCTCACTTGGAAATTCTGTGTTCAGAATTTTATCCATCGTTGTCTTGTAAGACTTGTCTATTTCGATGAATGAATGCAATATCTACCTTCGACCAAAAAAAAAAAAAAAAAAAGAACAAATATAGAAACCAATAATATGCAAGCAAATCAAACACAAATAAAACGGTAGGAATATAAAGAGCCTTAGTCATATCAGGCAAAATTAAACATGACCTCGTTGTTAAGTCTAGAGATAGGATATAGTGAGTCACGCATAAAATGTAAAAGTGCTCTAAATCAAACTGGAAAGCAGATAACATGAATTACTAATAATAATAATAATAAAATCTCCTAAACTAGATGCAAACTTGCCTAACATGCTTTCAAGATGTGTTCTTTTTTTTTTATCTTTTCATCCTTATTACTAACATGCAATTACCTAGGTCTTCAAGTATGTCCTATAAACCATATGCTTGAACATAAAAATATAAAAACGCACCTTTTATGATTTTTGCCCTAATCCACACGTTTAGGCGAATTCTACATCCTATATGCACGTGCTGGACGATAAAAGTGGCTTTTTTTTTTTTTTTCCTTTGAAAGACTAAATCTTTTGGCGTGGATGAAAGCATCGGCCAAAGGTCAAAGCATTAGCCTATCTACCATGAGTATTCAAAGATCAAAGTACTTCAAAAAAGACCAAGTTCTAATCGATATGCACAAAAACATAACGCAAGAGCAATCTAACACTAAGGAATCATGCAAGACATTACTAAACTCATGTAAACCAACATATATATCACAATCTAACTTCATTGCATCAGAAAGGGGGCAGCTGTGAATCAAGATGCATAGGGTAGGGCAACCTCGTGCGATGTTGACGTGCATAAAGGATCATCGAATCATGCAAAGAGAGCAACAGTATGGCCTGATCAAGGGTGTAAAGGGAGAGCATCTAAGCACTAAAGGTGCTCATTGAGCGAGCACGAGATTGAGCGTGGGTGAAATCATGATCTCGCAATCAGAGTGACATGTCCTGAACATGTGGCTGACCATCTCTCCTGCCATCAAATTGGGGGAATTAAGTGCCTCGAGAACTCTTGGGTGCCTGTCTACTTTTGTGAGGCATTCTTAAACAAAATGCAATGCCATACGGTTGACATTATTAGAAACAATGCTTCTGTGAGGAATTCTCACAATTTTAGAGGATCTCAACCCTCGGAGGATTAGCATTCTCTAAAGTTAAACGGCGAATTTACATATATTTCCCTGTTTTTGCTAGTAATAGGAGTTTAATTTAAGTAGGCTAGTTACTCAGAGCTGGTTAAAGCAGGTTCATTCAAGGCTAGTGCAGGACAAGAAATGTCCAATTTAGGTACTGTAAACGAACCGTCTGCCACGCCCTTGAAAATCCACCTGTATGCTGCTTCCGTGAAATGGATACCGTCCCAGCTTGCATACGAGGATGGGTCATCGCATACCCTCGCATTGGAATTGCACGGTGCCAAAAAGTTGTAATTGTAGGTTCCTCCTCCTCCACAGCATGCTCTAAGTACTCCGCCATCAAACCCTGTTTCAAAAGGAGTGTTGGATTAACTGCCAATACGACTAATGTGTTGGTTGGTATGCTATTAGCTGGCCAACCATGGACACAGTGAGTTCACAGAAGAAATTTGGGTAATTTAGTTGTTGTCTGTCATCAATTTGAAAGACCAACTAGATATCAGTAGCAGCAAGACTGAAATTTTGAAATAATTCATCAAACGAATTATCACACTTGGTGATCTCCATTGTGAAAAAAGTAGTCGATTAACTGACTTCCTCAGGATGAAAAAAAGTGAGAGTCACTACATCAGGGATTGGAGAGGGAGAGTTTCTCTATGCAACAAGAAGATGGAGATGCAACTTACCAAATTTATCTGGTGACTGATAAAAGCGGAGTGCAGCATTGTAGTAATCGACATAGATAATATTTGTTCGGGGATGAAGCTCTCGTAGATGATTGAGCTTCCTCTGAAGCTGCTCATTGTGATACTGAGAGAATTCATTCAACCAATTAAGGCAGCCGGTTGACGAATCATATGCTTCCTTGTCTGAACCCTGGAATTCTGTTAAATAGACAGGCAAGCATCCGATCGGAAAGTTTCCTGGCACCAATATTGTCACTGCGCCTAAATCAATCAACTCCTGCAACCATATGGCAGGAACAGGGGAAAACATGATGCATCTCAAGGTGATAAGATGAATATGGTAAGTTTAAGAACTAAAAGCGGCAAGATAATATGGTCATGTGAGAGGTACTCTTGATGATAAACAAAATTTTTGTTGGATTTTCATCTCATTTACCAGGACATGCTTCGGTGTAAGTAAGCTAGCTGACGTTATTGCAATTATAGGTGATAATTTAAGAAGTCATTGGTATTGGAAGTTTATCATGCACACACCTATACATTCACTGAAGATAGCACTCACGGCCTATATAATAACATCAAGGACTTAGATAACATTAAGGTAGTTACTAGTTCACATTCAAGGAGCAATGAATTTACATGGTATATGAGCAGCAAAACCTGGAGCGACATATATATTTAAAAGTTCTTTAGAGATGCAGGTAACATCACTGATACAAGTTCAGTGGAGCAGGACAAGCTCCATGCTTTTCTATCTTTACTTAGCTTAGGATCATTCTCTAGCTTTTCCTTGGTAAATACATAATCTATTGACAATGATAGAATTTCTAAAGGCCAGAGAAGGCCCATAAAGAGAATCTTCACTAAGAGCATATGTCCATTGGCCCTTGTATTGCCATGCTGCATAAAAGTCATTTAGCTTGGGAGTTAAGAAGAGGGATCATACACTGATAGCTGAAACAATCTCCTCAGTGACAAGGGGCACAATGCCCTGAATCTCTTCCAGATCTCTTCCCATGAAGAGGTGATAATTGTAGTCGTTGCCACCAATCTCTCCCATGAGAACCAAAGAGTTCTGAAGAAACTGTTTGCAATCTGCCAAGTATGCTAGCACAATTCAAATAAAGAACTTGCACAAACTACTATGCAAGCTGATCTCATTGCACTGACAAACATATAAAGGTGAAATCCTGGTTTTCTGTCAAACCATCTGAATTTATTAGGGGATTGATCCCTAAAGTATTACACTTTTTGCAGTTTAAGTCTTGATTTTGGAACTAAATTTTACTCCTCAAACTTTCAATTTCCTGTGATCTTGGGCCTTTAGACTTTCAACTTTGTGTGATTCTGGTCTCTGACTGCATTGAACTTGGGTCATGAATTGTGCAAGTACCCTGCTGTCCACTTCAATTTTCCACTCTGAAATCATCTCAGGATTCACTTCGGTTATGTCAAGAATCACGATCCAAATCCAATGCAAATGAAGCTAAATGACTACAATTGTACAAATTTCAAGATCAGAAACTGCCGACAGAATTTCTCCATAAATCAGGACTAACATCGATCCCTCACCGATGCCGCATTACCGAAACAATTTTACATACCGATTCGCCAAGTGACATGACTGGTTATACCACGTATCTTTCACTTTTCGAACCTTTAAGGGACTAAATTGCAAATTTCGGACTTTCTAAGGGCGTCAAAGTATATTCTTAGAATTGACAGAATAGGACTTACCCGAAGACGTGCTGCATACCGAAGGCAAGAGCTCCTTGAAGAGGCCCAGCTGAACTCCCAGAGAAATATTCGGGAAATCGTTGCCCAACCCCCTCCCTTCGAAGAAGCTCGCGTCGAGCGCCGTCGCTCCGGCCACCGCGAAGTTCACGCCCTTCCCGAAATCCGCCGCGCTCCGTCCGCCGTCGTCGCCGTAGTAGGGAGCCACGAACGGCAGCCCCAGCCGCTCAGCTGCAAGTCGCGACACCAACGGCGCCCGTCAGAACCCGTCAGGAAGTTTCTCAAAGCAACCCACGAAAGATCGCGCCGAACCCAATTTTCCAGCGACGACTTTTTCCGACTCACCGATGAAGTCGATGACCAGGCGGCCGTCGGAGAAGCGGCCGGTGGGGCGGCGGAAGTAGGTCTCGCCGTAGGGGAGGGAGCCGGCGTGGGTGGGGCGGCCTTCGGAGCGGGAGAGGTGGAGCTCGTTCCCGGTGTCGGCGAGCGAGTCGCCGAAGCTGATGATGGAGTCGTAGCATCCAGGGGCCGGGGAGGAGGACAAGATGACCGGAAGCGCGGCGACGGCCACGGCCACGGCCACGGCGAGGCGTTGCAGGAAGAGGGAAGGCGCTAGGCACGACGCCATTGGAGAGGGAGAGGGAGGGAAATGGAGGTCAATGGCACGGGTGGGCAGTGGGGTTGGTGAAGGGAACTGCCATTGCCATTGCCAGTGCCATGCCCAGTCAAAACGGGGCTGTCGGCTTCCAGCTTGGAAATGCGCATCTTATGTCTTTCTCCACATAATTTTTTCTGGCCGGGTAGTGATGACTCATTTATAAATATTATTTATTCATTCTCGCTCTTTTGTTTCATGAAAAAATTCTGTCGAAAAGTATTTTCTTCAGTTTTTTATTTGGTTTAAATCATTTAAAAAACTAATCAACATATACTTAAATTTACAAAAATGATATCCTTCTTCTTAAAAAAAAGAAAAAAATCATTTTTCTCATACAACGAAACATTAGCTCTAAGAAATGAGAACTAGCTCTTGTGTAGATCCTTGGTGGACAAGTTGTGTTTGGAATCTTAATGCCTTGTTGGTGCTGACAATCAGCTCCTAGGCTTGAGTCCATCGAGGTCGGGATATATTCCTGAGTTGCGCTTGGGCTCCCGATTCATATCCATTCTATTAGACATATGCTATACAAATTAAAGAACACCTCCTACAGTCCTACTTTTAAGGGGTGATAACTCTTTCTTTTTTCTCTTTTTTCTCCTCAATTAGTTTATTTTATAAATATCCTATCAATAGACAATCGTGTAATTGATTATTCTACTTTCTTTCTCACATTTCAAATTTAGACTAAGCTCTTTTTGCAGAAAAATATAATATTTTTGGAAATGATAATATTTTCAGGTACTGAACTGAAATTTGAAAGTAAACTGAAATATATTTTTCATTGTTTGGTATGGAAAATTTAATTTGATTTTCTTCCATGCACTCCCTCTAATAATTATTTTTATTTTCATTTTTCCTTTCTTTTTTTCCATTTATTTTATATTTTCCTCCTCCTTATTATTTGGTTGGTCATCTTAGCCACGGCCATTGCTCACAACTAGCCAAAGGCGAGCTTGATCTTGCGGCTCACACTTGTTGGTCAGGCAAGCCTTTGGCGAGAGTGAGCTTGAGGCCTTGAGCCTCACTAGATCGGCAAGGTAGAGGCTTGCACTTGTTGATTAGGCTAGTATGAAGCTTGCCTGATTAGTGAGCACAAGAGAGCAGCAAGTTAGCGGCTCAAGTTCACTTGAGGCTGATTAGCTCAAAGCTTGCTTTAGTTGGTCACCAATTGTCGCAGTGGTCTGTAATCGGTCGAGACGGAAGGAAAAAAGAAAGAAATAAAAGAAATAAGAAATAAAAGAGAAAGAAAATGAATTAAAATTTGTTGAAAAAGAAAAGAAGAAATATAGAAGAGGGGGCTAGTAGGGATGTGAGATAATAGAGAGCGAGTGAGGAAAATATTTTAAGATAATTTCTCCTATTTAGAAGACTTTTTCCATTGATGAAAAATGTTTTCCTCAATTAATTCATTTCCATGCAACAAACGCGAGAAAAATCTGGAAAACATTTTTTTGAAAATGTTTTCTACAAAATGAACGGAGTTTGTAATTGTAAATTTTTTTTTTTATCTGTAAACTACCTTACCAAAAAAATTTAAAACTTGAAATACCTTGCCCTTTCCATATTTTTGTGTCATTTATTCATATTGCGTCAATAATCTCTTTTAATTTATTTGCAACCCAAATATTTCATTATAGTCAGTGCTTTTAAAATCTTTTAAATCTCAAAGTTTTTGCTTACAAGCAACGAGTCTATAATTTCGCTAGTATATAACAGGAAAAGAGCACGCTTATTGCGTGTGAATAAATTTGTAAAGAATAAAATTACCAACAAGTCCCCAATGAAAATCCTCCTCCGCATCTGTATCTACCTAGCCTCGAGTCACGTCTAGACTTGCCCTATCAGGTTCGAGGTCACGAGTCCAGATCTAGAATCATCGGCCTCGAGCAATCCCATGTCCCGGGATCGCCCTAGACTGGGCCCTCATTCGTGGTTGTCGTGAGGTCACGCCCTGCTCGAGCAAACTTGTCTTCCTGGATAGAGGGCCCAATGGTGGCGGCTTGGTCATGGCTCCGTCGATTGACAGCTCATGGATGACCGGCGAGACGAGTCGACATGGACGAGATGTCGACCGAGGATTGGCGGGCAGTGGCCGAGGCCTGCTGCCGGTAGAGAGATAGCATGAGGTCAGGATTTGGGACTGTGTTATCTTTGTGTAAATTTAACAAAAAAAGGAATCTCGTTCTTTTTTTTTTCATAATACTCGTTTTCGGGCAACCGGGTCGGGGTGATGCAAGACCCGATTCTCGCCATCATTATCAGAATCGGCCCCGCCCACTACGCATGTCCCCGGCCGGATACTCACTGTGGGCCCCAGCGGCGCCGTTGACCCAAGCTGAGATCGCCGCGTGCAGCGGGCCGGCCCCGATTGGCACTCCCGTGAGATTTGACCAGGCTGATTTGCTCCACTGTCTTAAGAGATTGCCACGTGCAGCGGCCATCTAATTATGTGCAATGAAATGGGGGTGGGTGGTTTAGATTTCACATGGCCGCAATTAATATCATGATCGGAGAAAATTTCCTTCGAAAAATCAAGTTAGCCACTCGCGTCAGCGTCGCTAATCATCGACTTCCAATCTATTGATGGCCCTGTTATTATCGTTGTCGATCGAGTCGCTCCGCTTTTTTGATGTGAGAGCCACCGCTAGCAATGATGCTGGTAGGAGCGGACGGTGGCATAGACAAAATGTGACCACAATCGGGTAAGCTAAAGCGAGTCCCGAAAGATCTTTCCGACAATAATGACATTAAAGATAAGACATGGACCGGTCTAGCTCCTGTGAACACTAATCATAAGTGATAAAAACCCGTCGGAATCTTTGTTTGTGGTCCGATAGACCAAGGAACTCGTCTATCACCCCAATTTCTAGTTTCATGACGTGGGTATTACGATGATGACCGTGACCGATTGATTGAGTAGAGTTTCCGCCAAACATGTGATAGAGAAAACACAGCCTCTTGAAGAAAAAAAAGGAACCCTCCAAAGGATTACTGCAAATGATGAGATCATCATACAGAAAATGATCTACAAACGAGGAAAAAGAAAAGATCTGGCAATCAAAACATATGTGTGGCAAAGCGATGTATGAACTGAAAATTCGCACGAATGAATCAATTAACTATCAGTCTTCTCAGGCAGAGAACTCGACTGTACGACAACGACAATGACATGGCTCGAGATCATATATATTATGTATCAACAAGGTATATCAACAAGGGATCTGGGAGGTGAACCACTTCATGACCAGAATAGGAGCCTTGATCAGCCCCAGAGCGAACTCGACCACCACCGTGATGCAGAAGCAACATGGGCATATGCACGACAAGGGCAGCCTGCAGATTTCGCCAAGAAAACAAACCAACTCAGAAACCAACAGCTCCGAATTCCCCAATTACTGCGAACGCAATCGTGTGATTAAACGTGCGACATACGAAGTGAATTCAGCCCCAATTCGCTGTACTGTCGTCGGGAAATCTTTTCTCGATTTCCATCCACTGAACAGCGCTAACGGGTCGGCTCTCTCTCTCTCTCTCGCTCTCTCGCGCACATACAAAAAGAAGCCCTTTTGCCAAAGAGGACTTTCGTCAAACAGTTGCAATGCATACTTACCCGATGATCCAAATCACTATGCCGACGAGGGACAGGATGAGCGCGAGGAACGCGAAGGGGAGGCCCAGGAGGAACCCGAGAGGCCGGCATTCGCAGCTCTCGTCGTCGCAGCAGCAGCAGCACATGGTGGCCGGGGCCTTCTTCTTTCGCCTTCCGCTCGCGAAATTCGTCTCCCGGGTAGGCGAGATTTCCTCTGTGGGTGGTCGGAGAAACGCTTTGGAAGGCTTTCTTGCTCGTCTTCGTTTATGGGTATCGCTGGGTTTGACGGAGAGAGCGAAAGGGGGCAAAAGCGAGTGAGGATAGGGAAAAGAAAGCGTTGAAAACTCAGCCGTCCAGTGAAAGGCAAGGCGTCGATTGGTTGGGATGATAAAGACGAACGAGACCGGCTACCGAGCGAGGCCTGGCGTCATCCGCCGGATCATGCATTGACCCGTTCGGCACCGCGAAAGAACTTTCCTCGGGGGCTTCAAATCTCAATCTCTCTTACATCATATGCGTGTCCCATGTGAAAGGGTTCCTTTGTTTTTTCTTTTTTGGCGTACCAAGAACTTCAACACGCAACGCTAGCATTAAATTATATGGATATAGGTGTATAGTGGTTGTGAAATTACAATCGAATTTTAAAATTTGTTAACTTTGTGCTATCGAATTCTTCTTGTTAGTGTCGCCCGATTTAGCTAACGGGGAAATGTATTGGGATAATGTGTTCTTCTTTGTCAATTCATTTTCTCTCCTTTGGCGTATGTTGGGGCTCGAATCTTTGCCTTTGCCCGGTTGGAGTACTCATAAACCAATCAAAGTCGTTTACGCGGTTTCTTGATAAGTCAAACTTTTCATAATAGATAGAGGACAAATTAGCCGCATTAGATATGTAAATCGTGCTAGAGCAAAGAAATTTTGTGGAGCATGCCGTTTTTGATTTTTCATGGCGTCAAACATGGAGTGCACAAAATGAACACTTCAACATGACATTTATTGGATTCAGATAGAGCATGGGAAACAATTAACGTGCTTTGACATCGACATCGGATTTTACATAACTACATCACAAGCCCTAAGAACCGAGATTGTTCCACATGATACATGTGTGCATGTGTGAAGGGTTTAGAAATTGAATCATGCACTCGGACTAGCACTTGTACTTCCACAGCCAAATTTATATTCCTTGATCTGTCATCAATTCTGAGAATATTTGAGTTTCTCTTTTTAATCACCCCATGCACCCAAACGCTCCCCCACATGCTTGTTTACTTGCACACTTTCGCACGGAGAAGTTGATCTTCTACTCGGAAAAATTATTCCTTCTTCAAATCGTGGATTGGGCTTGGGCCAAGCCTATCATGGGCGGCCCAAGCTCAAAAGCCCAATAGCAAGCTAGTATTGATGAGGGTAGCTCTAGTCCTCCCGTGATGTGTAAATAACTGAATAATTGATAAATCTTTTCGACAAAATAAAAGAATAAAACACAAAATAAATGTGGAGGTTAGAAAGACGGTAGAAGTTAAAGAAGTTTCAACGAGGATAAAGTAGTCATGTTTCGCACGTGACAACTTCTAAAATCTTTTTCTTTATTGGTAGTATAGATAGATATTGTGATCGATAAAATTAACTCCTAGCAAATCATGCAAAGGAGGTGGCAGTGCTAGATCCTTTTTCTTTAATCAGATTAGATAAGAAATAATACAGAAAATAAAATTGTGTAACCTTTTTTCTTTGAATGATTTATGTGTTATAATGGAGAGCACGTAAGCTTTATTGGGTAACTCCTAGCAAATCATGCAAAGGCGAGGCACGAAAGAACTTTCCTCGTGGGCTTCACCTCTCAATCTCTCTAATCATATGCGCGTCCCATGTGAAAGGATTCCTTTGTCTTTTTGCGCACAAGGAACTCCTACATGGAACGCTAGCACTAAATTATATGAAAATAAGAGTGTAATGTTGTGAAATTGTAATCAAGTTTTAAAATTTGTTGAATTTATGCAATTAAATCCGTCGTGTTAGCACTATCCAATTTGTTTATGGAGAAATGCATTGGCATAACGTGTCATTTTTGTCGATTTGCTCTCTCTCCTTGGGCATGTGTCGGGGCTCACATCTTTGCCTTTAGCCGGGCGCAATACCCTATAGGCTTATAAATCTCCATGCAAAGTCATTCGAGTGGTTTCTTAATAAGTCAAACCTTTCGCAATAGATCGAGGACGTAGTAGCCACATTAGATACACAAATGGTGCAAGAGCAAAGAAAATTTGTGGAGCATGCCGTCTTTGATTTTCCATGGTGTCAAACATGGAGTGCACAAAAAGAACACTTCAACATGGCATTTTACTATTATATATATATATTTTTGGTAATCGAGGACCTGCCGGGCTCGCCTTTCGCTTACACTAATCAACAACCCACGGCCCGTACAGTGCATGATGCACCTTGGACCAAGCGTCAATACCTTGGGGGAAGTTAGCATAGGATCCCACTACTATGACCCCCACTTAAGACGTGTTAGCCGTTGTGGAGTTTTGACCCTGAAAATCGAGATTGTTCCACATGATACATGTGTGAAGGGTTTAGAAATTGAATCATGCACTCGGACTAGCACTTGTACTTCCACAGCCAAATATATATTCCTTGATCTGTCATCAATTCTGAGAATATTTGTGTTTCTCTTTTTAATCACCCCATGCACCCAAACGCTCCCCCACATGCTTGTTTGCTTGCACACTTTCACACGGAGAAGTTGATCTTCTATTCGGAAAAATTGTTCCTTCTTCAGATCGTGGATTGGGCTTGGGCCAAGCCTATTATGGGCGGCCCAAGCTCGGAAGCCCAATAGCAAGCTAGTGTTGATGAGGGTAGCTCTAGTCCTCCTGTGATGTGTAAATAACTGAATAATTGACAAATCTTTTCGACAAAATAAAAGAATAAAACACAAAATAAAATGTGGAGGTTAAAAAGACAGTAGAAGTAAAAGAAGTTGCAATGAGGATGAAGTAGTCATGTTTCGCAAATGACCACTTCTAAATCTTTTCCTTTATTCGTAGTATAGATAGATATTAACTCCTGGAAAATCATGCAAAGGAGGTAGTAGTGCTAGATCCTTTTTCCTTAATCAGATTAGATAGGAAATAATGCAGAAAATAAAATCGTGTAATTTTTTTTTTAATGATTTATGTGTTATAATGGAGAGCACATAAGCTTATCAGATGACTATTTAAGCTAACAAGACAATCATGATATCAATTATGGTCATTTGGGTTATGCACAATAAAGGAAGATATAGGCACAATTCCAAAAAAAATTGGAGAATTAAGAAAAATATCCTAATTATCTCTAATAAGATCATAAGGATATTGTGCAATTGGAATTCATTTTATAGAGATGGAAAAAGAACGAGGGGAACAATAAAAGCATGCATTCTACAATAGGAATTTATTTACATTGCACTAGACTCACAACCCAAGTGACGCGTGTAAATGTAATTCGATGGTTATGCTTAAAAAGAAAGTGATAGAAGTTGAGTGGCCGATTGCTATAAGGGATACGATAATGCAAGAATGGTTTGGGTGGAAGTAACTGCCTGCAAGCAGAAAAACTGCCTTGTCAAATGCGTAAATCGCCAAAAGGCATGCGGCCCTATTGGTAAAGGATTGGGGGCTGAGGCTGGGGTTGGGGCTGGGGCTGGCGAGTACTAGATCCAGGATTTGATCACTATGAACACTAAACACATATGTATATTGTATATAGAAGAGAAGAGTGAGACCACGATAAAATAATCATAATTTACCATTTAGGCTTTGTTATTATAAGAACCACACAAACCTTAATGGTCTTAGAGTAATTATCGTCTTAGAGTAATTATCAAAATGTATAGAATTCTCCACTACTACATAAAGTTAGATTTCGATGGTCCTAATCTCGAAATTTGTGACATCCTGAATTTTTAGAATTTGTTTTTGATTAAATAAATCGACCTTTAATCGACGCACCAATAGTGTTATTTTCTGAGCTAATCACTTACGAGATAACTAAACTATATGGGGAAGCAATTAAGGAATCTAAATGCAATGGACTTGAGAATTTGACCACGAATTGACTACTCGATGATGTTGGTCTACAAGGGTCGTTACGGCACTGTCGAAATCGATTAGAGACCGGAGATAAATCGACTTGATTGAGATATATGATCAGAGTGTAGGTGATTCCACCTAATTGCAAAATACTCGTCGATTGGCACTAGACCGATTTTTCTATCGATTTGGTACCCGATGTCCATATTTGAAACCTTGAGATTTTCATGACAACCGAGAGTCGCTAATGAGTCAAAGATGTACAATGTGACTCGAGATAAATCGATCACGGGTTAATTGCATCAAAAATTCCTAAAAGCTACCCGGTAGACCAGGTCACGCTAAAATCGTGTCAGATTGAAATTAACCGTGAATTTGAACCGATTTCAGAAATTGAAAGTTCTATCGTGTCACAATCTAATTTAGGAACATCGACTCATCCTCCGAATAATTTTCGGAGATTTCGAGATTTTTACGGAAAATCATTTCAAACGTCACGAAAAATTAACGGAAATTCAGATGGGTCAAATTAAATTTGAAGGCTTTGAATGTAGCTTTATTTATAGAAAATTGTTTGGGATATTTCTTCGTCGAAATTAGACGTCAATTTGGGAAATTATTGGAGAAGTTGAAGCTCAAATGGATGAAATTCGGAACCATGGAAGGGGTGCAATTTTTGCATCAAAATTTGGTTTAATTAGTGGAATTTTGGGCAAGAAAGTATTAGGGGGCATTGTGATATACATGTGAGCTTTAGGGGGGACCATGCATTTATGTTTAAGGATAAGCTTGTGGACTTTTTGCCCATCTCTCTCTCTCATCCAGCTTTCTCGGGCAAGCTTCGCTCGCCGACCTCCCCCTCCGCAACTCCTTCATTTTTCCTTTCCTTCTGTTTTTTTTTTTTTTTTGGTAAGGACCTTTCCCTCTGTTTAGCTTCGTTCATTTTTCCTTCTTCGTTATTTCCACCGAAGACTGCTGCCTCCCCCTTTGAATCAACGCCTGCACCTCGACTCACGTTTGTCTTCTCCACCGTCAGCCTGCTCCTCCGCCAGCCTTTGTTTCCCTCGACTTCTTCGTGCGTTACCCGTCCAAGTCAACACCCCTCCCCCAAGAAGTCTCCATTGTTGACTCCTCCAGCATCATCATCCGTAGCCCATCACCCCATTTCCTCTCCATTTCACTGCCACGTTCGGTCAACAAACAGGCGAAACTCTCCACCAAATTTGACCGCAATCTCAACACGTCCGAAGCCAGCTGCATGCCAGCGAAACCCAAGCTAAGCAGCATCACCGTCAACCGAAGCAACGGCAACCCAGCGAGCTTCACGTCCCACTGAAGCAGTCCACGATTCCACGGAAAATTCCTGCAACAGCTTTCACGGCCCAGCAGCTCCATCCAGCGCTTTGGGCCCGGTTCAGCAGCCCACAAAATTGTCTTCTTCAGCCCACATGAATTTGATGAGCCCATCTTCAGCAACTCGGCCGAATCAACCTAGTTTTGAAGCCCACAGTTCAGCCCACCTTGAGGCCCACTTGAAGTCAGCCCATCTCAGCCCAAGTCCAGACCAAGCCCAGCATTTTGCTGTCGGCTTGCAAGGCTGTTGGGCTCGGTCTGTGTGCCGTCGATGCCGCTGAAAATTCGGAGTTCGGCCGCCGTCGCGTTGTCGTCGTGGAGAACCGGTCTTCGCTTTTAACAAGGGAGTTTTGCTCACTAATCCTCACTTAGTAGGCTAATGATGCTTAGGGGTTGATTAGATTTAATTAAGTACAATTAAGCGGATAGATTAGATTAAAGTAATTAAATTAGAGACTTATTGATGCATGTTAGACAAATGGTTAGTGTAATTAGCAAGGAAATAAGTTATAGTATTTATTGAACAAACCTTGGAATTTTTCCGGGTCCGTTTCGACTTCCAATAAGGCATTATGGGCCTAAATTGGATTTATTGCATTTATTTAATATTTTCCGTAATTAATTAATTAATTAATTTCTGAAAATTAGGCTGAGATAGTTGTTGATCGAAATTTTATGCTGATTATTGTGGTGCAATCCATTTATTTATTTGAGCGTTGATTTGTGCTGAATTGAATTAATTATGATTTTAGGATTTTATTCCTAAATTAATTAATTTTGGTAATTAATGGGAAAATTACTAGGCGTCGTTTACAACGCCAAAAATATGTAATGGGCTATTGAAACTGGTGGGTTGTTCAAAAAATGAAATTATAATAATTTGGCTAAGACCGACCGTGTACTCACACACGACTATTTTTTTATCGGGAATGATAAAAAAATGGAATCGATTGTATGATTGGGATGGTATATTATATCAGCCTACGGACGATATGTCAGCTTAGATAGAGAACAGTATATCGGTATACTATATCAACCTACGGGCTCTGATATGACAGTTTAGCAGAGAGCAGTATACCTTGTCAGCTTAGTAGAGAGTAATGTCGATATACTATATTAGTCTAAGGGTGATATGGCAGTTTAGCAGAAAGCAGTATACCTTATTAGCTTAGATTGAGCACTGTCGGTATACTATATCAGCCCAAGGGCGATATGACAGCTTAGTAGAGAGTAGTATACCTGATCATCTTAGAAACGAGCTATACTATCTATTTATCAGCTTAGCAGTGAACAGTCCTGATATGAACGGACTTATAGATAATATGAAATGAGCCGACTAAAAAAGGGTTGAGATAATATGTAATCAACTAAATCGATTGATCAATGATTTGATTTGATTGATGTGATGTGATGTGATCGTGTATATTTGATATATATATATATATATATATATATATATATTGACTTGTAGGAAGGAACTGAGGTCAAGGTAAGTCCCTTGATCCGTGTTGCGCTTAGGCAACCCCTAGAGTGTATTAACTTCCTAATCAGGTCTTAGGAGGTAGAACTTGCTGAGACGTAGTCTCACCCTGATTGTGGGATAACATTTCAGGTCCCTAGATACAGTAGACTTGGATTTTGAAGATGTCGAAAGTTCGGTGCAGTCTGCTGAAGGCTCCAGTTGGAGTGTGGAGGATGATGAGGAGAAGGACGAGGACTCGTAGTTTGTGGAACTCCCATCCCTGCTTGTAGACCTTGTTCCTGAACTTATTTAAGTTGAATCTGACTAAGTAGTCCACCTTATATATATGTGAACTAGTTTGCAATGTATATAAGTGTAGTTGTTTTTGAAAGTTCGGAATTTGAAATCCTACTTTCCTATCCTATTGCTTTATCGTCTGGAGATTTTATATGTTTTCATATGCGTATTAAAATGAAAGGGTTGGCGATGCGTTCTAGGACGTCACTATTTAATCAACCAAAGTGAGGGATGGGTGTGTGCCTGAGGATCGGAGCGTGACAAAATTCTTGTCTAAGTTCGAATCGATTGTTTGAGTCCAATCAAAACTTTTGATTTTTTTAAAATAAGGTCAAATTCAATGGGCTTCACATGATTATTGATTATGATTGATCTAGTCCTATTGACCAAGATCTAGAAAAGACTTTACTTGTCAACCCAGCCTGACCCTTCAAAGCAATTGAGTGATCTCAAAGTTTGTGACAATTCTTCTATCTCCCAATAGTTCAGATAATACATAGCCCTATGGGAAAACAATAGACCTGTTTGTGTGAAGTCTAAGGGATATCCTCCATGATCTCTTTTTCTGTTAAAGCTTTGCTTTCTCCCCCTTTTCATTGTTTTCTTTCTCTATTAGACGTAATTAATGACTTGACCTGTTTACATAGCCTATGGAAAGCTGTAGGTTCAAAAGTTAGACTCGGATGGTGCTCCTCACTCTTTAGCCAACGTATCCTCGCCAACACCTTCATTCAATAGAAATAATCATAGAAGTTTCTCTGCGTAGCTTTTACTTTCAGCCGAGCGAGAATAATTTGAAGAATGCTAGATCGCGCGAGGCTCGACGCAATGACATTGTTGTTCACAACTTGTAGACAGGATGAATTTCATATTAGTGAAGTCTACAAAACATGGAAGAGGACAATGAGCATACACCTGATGTAATCTACGGTCCAGCGATCTCGTTTAATCATCCAGAAGCGGCTTTATTTCCGTATGCTTCAATGAAACTTAATTGTCTTGCATTTTACTGATCTTTTTAGAGAATGAAGCGATATATTGCCACTTGTATTGATGACCAAATTCTTGTCATCAATGATGATTTGTATAGTACATAATGTGGACGTGAGTGGGACAATATCATGGTAGTTTTGCCCCGGCATCCTTGATTTACAAAGAAAGTTCTCAACTTATTGTATTTATGTCAATTCAGTACTAAACCTTTCAATTAGACTAATTGAGCCATAGACCTTTAGATAATTTGTTTATGTAGGGCAAGTATAACAAAATTTCTAGAACATAAATCAATTTTTGGCTAGAACATGATTTTAATTGATTTATCAATTTCTATTCCTTAGGTGAGTTTCCGAGGAAAGAAATGCATATGATAATAACTTAAAATTCATGTTTATGGAATATAAATTCGTTTGATGACAAAATTAAATTTCTATTTCTAGGGGGGCTGATGGCAGTTGGTGGTGAGCTATGGGCTGATGACGAGAGTGAACGATAAGAGTTTTCATTTCTCACTTTTATTCTAGAAATAAAAATGCTAAAAATTTTAATTTCTGATTTTTGCTCCAAATTTATTTTTGGAATAAAAATCGTTCCATAAATAGAAAATGCAATTCATTACCAAATGGATTTCTATTTCAAACTTGTTATGGGAAAAAGAAAAAAAAAAAAAAACAAAATAGAGAAATAGGAATTTTGTCATGTGTGCTTGTAGTTTATTCAACCAATTTTGCAAAAAATCACTGACATGAATTCTAGTTATCTTACATGGCACGATTGACAAAGACAGCCAACACTAGCATTAATACTTTTTACATTTTTTTTCCTTTGCTTTTCCCTTTTCTTTTTGCAAATGGCCATTGAATAGAAGTGATGGCTAGGAAGGCTTGTGAGGGTGGCCAAATCTAGTGAGGGGGCCCTCACCAGTGCTTGCCTCCCCCAAGCGAGGCCCAACAAGCAAGCTAAGGTGGCCTCATTGGGCCTTGCCCTTGCTACATCTAGCAAGGAGACCCTCACCGGCAGCTTCCCTTGCTTGACAAAAAGAGAAGGAAAAGGAAAAGAAAAAGAAGGAAAAGGTAAATAATAAAAATTCAAAAAATTTTAAAATTTTTTGAATTATTATTTATGTCAATGTTAGTTATGTCACATAGGACAGTCAATGTTCACATCGCTATTTTTGGTCGAAATTGACTGGATGGATTATATTAGTAAATTGTCAAAAGATTTAAGACTTAATTGACCAAATTAAAAGGTATAAGAATGAATTGATACAAGTGCAATAGATTTAGGGCTTTCTTGATAATTTTTTCCAATACCATGTGAACATGCACCTAGTATGAAATGATGATTAGTATAATCAATAATGTGGATGGGAGTGGGGCACTACCATGGTAGTTCCGTCCATTTATAATCATTTTCATTTGACTGACAAAATAGAATAACCCCTAGCAAATTTCTTTTTGGCTGACACATCACAACATGTGCATGCGGAGTTTTGACGTCCCCACATCTTCGATTTACGGATTGGGATCCTGTAAAATTAGGAATAAGTTTGCATTTGAATGTTGCTAGTTGAGATATTGACACCTCATCATTAGGCTGGTTAGACGGCTTAAATTCATTCCCTATCTTTCTTTCCTTTTTCCCTTCCCTCTTTTCCATTTTTGCCCCCCTCTCTTTTCTGACCCATGATCAAAGTTTGCCCAGAAAACAAACAGAGAACACAGAAGCAACTTCGATCCATGTCCCGTGACACGCCTCCGTCGGAGGCTCGCTCCACATTTGTCCAAGCCCCCCTACCAAGCCCCATCATTGCTCTTCCCCCACCCTCGGCTAGGCTCACAAGATTAGATGTCAGGCTGTGAGCCCTACCTACTCTTGCCACCATCAGATGAGGCAATATCTAAAGTCATGAATGAATAGGTTTAGAATAGTGAAACCCAAAATAATATATATATTAAGTGGGTTCACAACTTACTAAGAATCGGCTCTTCTTTATGACTTTCTCTCATTTTCATTCGATCTTATGCTCGCTCATTTTATGCTCTCATCTCAATTTAGATATGAGTATTTCTAGATTGAGCTAAATATAGAAGTGTTTTACCTATATGAATCGGATTACTAATATGGATCGGATTAGGTATGTGTATAGGTATTGTTCAAGTTGAATCGGATATGGGTGGCTATGTTTGTATTGTATGAACATGGATCAAAACAGGTTAAAATAGGTCGGATTTGGGTCAAGCCAAACGCAAATCTGACCTAAGTCACCCGTTTAATGGGTTTCATCACGAGTCAAGATCTGAAAGATGGCAAGATACCACAAGACAAGTGGTGTGACGGTAGTGGTGTGGTGGAGGGGTGGTCAGAGAGAGAGAGGTGAGGAAATACTAGGGCTTGGGTCGGAGCATTTTTGGTTAAGTTCAATGAATCAAGGCAATTTGATGATATCAAATGGAAAAACCTTTTATATTGACTTTAGAGGATGCTAAAGTCTCCTTTAACCCTTTTGTAGGTCGTGTGTTATGATTTATTTAACTAAGCACGCAGCGAACAATAATTTCCAAATGACAATCAAGCTAATTTAATTTTGTCTTACTCTGAAAAAATGTGACACGGGTGACGCTACATTCTTTTGGCTCAACACATGCACTTAGTGCAATTACTACGTGAGCCGTCTGGTTGCTCAATAGTACCTCCCTTCTGCCTGATCTGTCGAAGCCCAATGCTCTTGGAAAGAGCTTTCCATTTGGCTTATAAATGTCCAGTCGGTCGGCAGTATTTTGATTTCATGCCGACACATTCATCTCTTTTATCCGTCACTTTCCGCTTTTTCCTACGTCAAACCAGAAATAAGCCACCCGAAGCTTCCTAAGTTTGGTCATCATGGAAGATAATTGCTAACAAAAAAGATATTGCTTTTCCGACGTATTCAGTGTTGTCCTTGTCGGGGATAGCGTTTTCTTTGAGAGCGTAACAGTCATCATTGAATCTAAGTAGAGAAGAAGCAAATCCCACTGTATATCCAATGCATCTATGTAACGCTCTCCCTCACATATAATTTGATATAATACTAGAAATGATTAACTTAAATGCTGAAATATTATCTGACATTGCTTGACCAATGGATTTGATTAGGCTTTATTCTTGTGGTTTCTTTCCACTTAATAATTTATGTATTTGGGTTGGAATTATTAACTTTGTATTAGAACCAAGCCTTGGAGTCCTTCTTGCCCCGAGTTTATATTATGCATGCGTTGCTCTATGTTCTCCGATTCACATGCTTTCTTCCATGGTAGTCAGTTTCGGTCTCAATTTCCAAAGAAGGAGATGTTGCAGTACTAATCTGTCATCACTTGAACACCGGATTTGACTAGGCTTTGTTTACATATAGTGTAAGGGCCAATCTCTGGCCCCACTTATCAATGATATTGTCCGCTTTGAGCTGAAACTTGTATGGTTTTGTTCTTTTGGTTTTCACCCAGAAAAGGCTTTATTGGTAGTTAAGATTGGTGCTACTTTTTATACAGCACATCATCTCATTATACCTATGCGATGTGAAATTCGATTCATTCCATCCTGGAGTAGGGACTACACATTGTCTAGGCCCTCTCTAGCCTTAGTGATCACTCCTACTCTCATCGAACTGGGTTACTACATGCTCATTAGCTTCCATGTGGTTCATCCCGGAACCTCACATTTTTGGCTGGGTTATTGGCTTTGATACCGTTGTAAGGGCCGACCTTTGACCCCACTTACCAACGATATTATTTGCTTTGGGTTGGAGCCCGTATGTTTTTGTTCTTTTAGGTTTTGCCCATAAAAGGATAGTAGTTAAGACTAATGCTACTCCTTATGTAGCACATCATCTTGCCATTTCTAGATAATGTGGGATTCAATTCATTCTTGCTCCTATACCATCCTAGAGTTGGAGTTGTGCCTTGTCCAGGTCCTCTCTGGCCTTGATGATCACTCCTGCCCTTATCGGACTGATTAGTTACAGGCACACTAGCTTACATGTGGTTCGTCCCTGTACCTCACATTTCTAACTGGGTTATTGGCTCCAATACCATTGTAAGGGTTGACCTTTGGCCCCACTTGTCAATGATATTGTATGCTTTGGGCTAGAAATTGCATGGTTTTGGTTTTCTGGGTTATGCTCATAAAAAAGGCCTCATTGGTAGTTAAAAATGGTGTACTACTCTTTACATAGTACTTCACCTCACCACGGTTATGCGACGTGGGATTCGATTCATTCCTACCCTCATGCCATCTTAGAGTTGGAGCAACACCTTGCCTAGGCCCTTTCTAGCCACTCAATCACTCTCGCCCTCGTCAGATTAGGTCACTACATATAGTGTCTAATAGATGTAAGGATTTTAGCTCATTATCAATACTTTAATACAATGTCAGAAAACCATGTCATTAAAACTTAAACCTATGCAAATAGAATTTTTTCTTTTTCATAATTTAGGGTGTAATCATAGAGGTAGCGCAGTTGGTTGGGCTTTACTACCTTATCACCGAGGGAACAAGTTCGAATCTTTGCATTGCTAACACGTCTTAAGCGGAGAGTCATGGTGGTGGGGTCTTGTGCTAGCTACCCCTGAGGTTTACGTTTAAATAGCGGCTTGCGGTGAGGCTCGATAGTGTCACTGGGCACCAGCGGGTCATGTGACCTTGTAAGGGGACTCCCAACATTGTGCGGTTGCTCGATAAAATAAAAAAAATAAAATAAAAATCATAGAGGTCTCAACTATCTTGAGGCTTGCTTGAATACTTTACAAGTCTTGTGAATCAGTTTGGTTTAAACCTTTGATTTAAACACAAATCATTCTAAAAATCAAGTAATTTGATTAAGTTCAGTCCTTTGACCTATTCTAGTGGTCTTGACCCCATCAACCATGCCAACCATGGAGAGGAGATGGACAAGGACAAAATTTGGCAGTTGTTTGGATGAAATTGTTGTTGTAGTTGGTTCATCAATCCTGCTAAGATATTTTTCATTGTGGCGAATGTATCACAATGATAAAACTTCGTCGCAATAGGCAATTAGGACGAAGAAAGTGGGCCAATCCTGCAAATTTTCATCCTCGCAGCCTAGTTTTTGTTTATTTATTTATTTATTATTGTAATGATTGCAATCTTTTTACTCACTATTAAATATAGGGGGCGGTGCGTGTTGGTCAGATCCAACCACGCCGCCAACTCATGTCTGTCACTTGATTGGCCCTGGTAAGCATGCTGAACTGTGGAGCAAATCATATACACCCTATGCATATGTACCTTTTCAAATTTCCCTATCGGAATAAAATAAGGGATGGATTACAGTCAAATTCCTAAAACTCATAACAAAAATACGATCAAGTTCTAAATATTTTCAATTTACTTTCCAAACTTATCCAAAAAATACAATCAAATACTTATGTAACAAAATGTTTAATTTGAGTGATTGAAAAGATTACCATAAGTTTTTAAAAATATTTTGAATAGATGTGTTGTTGATTGACAACGTTCATATGGAGGAAAATAACCAAAAATAGAAAGATAAATAAGGGAACAAATAGCACCAATAGATTAATTGGAATGAAGTGGCAGTCTTGAGGTGATCAATTTTGAGGTGGGTTGGTTTTCGCCCTGAAATTTGGAATCTGACCACAAAAGATTGGCTCCCAATTTGTAGGATTAGGAATTGATCCTGATCCTTGGACTGACATTTTTTTTTTTTTTTGGTTTCTTCTATTTGGAGAACTATTTTGGCAAAGGCATCATCTATTCCCGTGGTCAAATCAAGTTGCATAGGGAACTCATAGTGATCGTTGATCTAAAAAGTTCAGGCTTGAAGATCCTCATTGACAAGGATAAAGCTATGTCTACATAAACTGAAAAGTATTGGCAAGACATGCAATTAAGAAATTGGAATTAAGCAAGAGTGAGTCATATTAATTTGCCAAAAGAAATCCAGACAACACTCAAGCACATAAAAAACTAGCCAGTGCTTCTGCAAGTTACGTAGGAATCAACTAATATAGGTGTACCCCTCCCAGTTTTGCAGAAGTTGAACAACTTGCAGCAGTAAAAGACCACCAGCGCCATAAATCATGAACAACTCAACGTCAAAACCCAACTATGATATCACATTAGAAAATGACATAGTAAAATTCAGAAAGACAATAAAAAAGCAAGAGCATTGTCTCATGCTTCCTAGGACGCCATTCGCATATAGAAGAAGGTGGCATTTGTCTTGTTGGATCGATCCAGTACTCATTACTTCAATGATGTTGCGGATCAGGACCTCTGGGACTTGCCCTCGAAAGCTCAAAATTTCTTCCTTGCATGTTATCTCCCTTTCCATAGTCTTCACCTAATGCTCGAACCACCATCCTAGTTGTCTTCCCTCTGTTCACGATATGGGAAACTCGTGCACGGGAGCTTGGAAGCGGAAGCAATATCAGCATTAGGCACAGATAAATCTTGAACACGCCCATCGCCATTTTTATTTCCTTCGAAGGTAGCAGAAAAGGTCTCGGGTTGATGGAGAATCAGAATAGGGACATCCTATATATAGTGCTTAAGGATGATTGCCTTTTCATTTTTATAATGGTCAAGTAGACACGCGAAAGGTGCTGGATGACCAGTTCAGTCACTTGTTGTCCATTTTGTTCTTGGAACTAAAATCATTGGATTGGACATTGCTTTGTTTGTAGATTTCCCACCATGCTGAAGATACATTCGTGTATCGTGCAGTATTGAGCAAAACAGCACGAGATTTCTTACCTATATATGGCGGGAGGAAAAATTGTCCAAGAAATCCTAAACCTATTGCACTTTTGCCAATTCAATCATAACTATTTTAATTTTGCCAATTCAATTATAAACATTTTCACTTTTTACCAATTGAGTTCAACCGGCCAATTTTGACCGAAAAATGCTAACGTGGATGTCAACGGTGCCACGGAACCGTTGGCGTTGATGTGGATAATTTTTAATAATATTTTATTTTTTTTGAATTATTATTATTATTATTATTATTATTATTATTATTATTATTATTATTATTATTATTATTATTATTATTATTTATATTATTTTATTTT
Organism: Eucalyptus caleyi; assembly: GCA_014182885.2. Classification (NCBI taxonomy): domain Eukaryota; kingdom Viridiplantae; phylum Streptophyta; class Magnoliopsida; order Myrtales; family Myrtaceae; genus Eucalyptus; species Eucalyptus caleyi. Next base: position 42,937,494 of record CM024470.2, read on the forward strand.
TGGCTTTCTTCTTTGCCTTTTCTTGTGGCCGGCCGGCCATAGGGATGGCTGGCCACTGGCCATAGCCAGCCAGCTGGCCTTGCTTGCCATAGGCGAGGCCAAGCTTGGGTGAGGGCGAGCCCCGGTGAGGGGAGCCTTCGCCCAGGCTGGCTCGGGATGGGTTGCCTAGGCAAGGCCGACCTGTGCCTAGGCGAGGGTGGCATCGCCGGATCCAGTCTAGGCGAGGCTAACACTTGCTTGGGCGAGGGTGAGGGCTCCCCTCACTAGATGTGGTGAGGCCGGCCCTCGCCCAAGCCAAGGCAGCCTTGCATGGTGTCGTCGTCTCTCGGCCGATGCTTGGCAAAGCCACCCTAGCTTGGGCATGTAGGTTGGCCTTGCCTAAGCGACCCTTCTCGGGCCGCGCTTGGGCGAAGGCTCCACTTGCTAGGGCTTGCCCTTGCTCGGCGGGGCCTTGCCTGTGGTAGGTGAGGCTAGCTACTGGTTGTGGCGGGTGGCTGGCTATTGCTTGTGGCCGGCCGGCTACCGGAAAAGAAAAAGAAGAAAGCCAAAAAGAAAAGAAAGAAAAGAAAGAAAAAAAGAGAGAAAAAAACAGAAAAAATAATAAAAATTCAAAAAAATATTAAGATATTATTAAAAATTGTCCACATCGGTGGTGACCGTCTTATGTGGCACCGCCAATTGATGGTCTTATGTGGCACTGCCAATATCCACATCAGCATTTTCCAACTAAAATTGGCCGAATAAACTCAATTGACAAAAAATGAAAATGTTTAGGACTAAAATGGCAAAATTAAAAGGTTTAGAACCAAATTGACAAAAGTGCAATTGGTTTAGGATTTTCTAGACAATTTTCCCTATGGTGGGAAGCTTTGTTGCTTGCTCTCTTTTATGGGGTAAAGAACTGTTTGCAATTAATGACTACCGGTTTATGTGCCAAAAAAAAAAAAAAATTCAAATTGATAAACAATGGGTTTAGTTGGTTAATTGAGTTTGGTTGTTGTGATCGGCATGATAGCTACATGATATGGTTATCAACTATTACAAAACCAATCTGTCGATGACCACAATGTGTGGCTCTCGACAACCATACAATACAATTATTGATGAGCGTTGGAGTGCGATTGATTGAGGAAGACTGGTCAATGAAAGTCTTAAAGCCATTAGATGATTGACATGAATATCGAAATCTATGAAGAAGAATCATCGACAACTATATGGAATCGACATCAACAAATAGCTCAAAGGTGTTCAATAAAGTTCATTGACGAAGCTTGCAAAGAATTCGTTATCCTAAAATCTGGGTAAGTGTTGGAAGCATGACGTGGATACCAACTGAAGGCAAAGGTACCAAGCAATAGTTGAGTGCCCTATGACCTTGGATGCTATAACTATTTGTGTATGAGACCGGCGTGCGAATAGGAGGTATGGAAACTTGGGAGTGCAATTGTAATATGTTGACATCTGAATTTTGGTAACTTATTTAGTTATTTATTGCATAGAAAATTAATAATTGAGCGCGACCCCAAAGAAATAAATTTTTAACTTGCATTGGCAATAAGTCCATATAAATTGTAGTGAAGCTTTAAGTATAATTGAATTATCTACTAAGCCTCCAGAAGTGCAAAATTGGGACGAGCCCAAAGTTCCTTTAAAGCAGCTAAATATACATGTGCCTGGCAAACCAAATATCTCAAATTAGGAAATATTGATTTATTGAAGCAAATTTGGGGGGTAATTAAGATTTATAGTGTCAAATTTTGATCATAGGGAAATAAGAAAGGGTGTATACTCTAATAAGAAAGATCACATAACCTAAAATAGGAAATAAAGATATCCTCGGTATTTGCAAGACAACCCTAAGCTTGACCCTATATAAACCCATTAGAGATGGTTCACAATCAGAGGTTGACAATGCACAATAGAAAAGAAAAATCACACAAGAGAGCACAAAAAAACATACACACATGAGTTCTCTCTCCCGCAATTCCCCAGAAAAATTTCAACGCGTAGTTTCACGATATCGACGAATGCACATTTCAACCGTTGGATCGCTCTCAAATTTTGTGGAGAGTATGCTAAATCATTATTCTTGAGTTATCTTGTATAGATGATGAAAAAGGCATTTTAAAATATGTCTTTGAAGGAGAAAATCAGATTGGTCGGATTGCTAGAGAGTCCAATTTGCGGTTGCATGTAAGCAGCGAGTATGCATCTGTTCTAAGTTGAACTTGGATCCGATATTGGATGTGGTGTATACTTAATCTCGTGGGCTTAGATATTGCATGCCATTATTTTAGATAATATTTTTATTGTTAAAATTAAAAAAATGTAAAACATTTAGGATAGATTACTCATTAAGTTTCCTAAATTAAAATTGCTTATCTTAGGAACCATGTACTGATTAGGAAATTACCTAATTTAAATTAGGATGTAATATAAATCATTTCCTGATATAAATTAGGTTATTATATACTTTATTTAGTTTCCTAATTTAACTTTCAAAGAGAAACTCAAAGATATCTCATCTCATGCATTGCATATATTTTTTTTTTTAAATTTAATTATTCATAAAGAGAAGATTTTAAAATAAAGAGTTAGCGCTGCATCAATAGGTCACTATTCTTAGCACTTCATCAATAGGTCACTATTCTTTTCAATAAAGGTCAATTAGGTCACGATATGTGTCCTAGAATTTAGTTTTTATATTTATTAAAAAAGAAAACACATAAATAATTAATCATACTTAGTTTAATTAATAGGATTAATTTTTAATTGATCATAGTTATAATATTAAAATTAAATCATTTCATGTTAAACAAGAAAACCCCAAAAAGAATTGATTGGCATTGCATAATCATATTTGGAAATCATATCTAAGTCATGAATACATTAAATGGTTGCTTGGTCTCTAGTCAACATCTTGCAGAACATTTATTTGAAGATTTACTCAGTGCATGAAGGTTTTTTCTGTCTCCTCAAACAATTAATTTATCTCTTAAGTTAAATTATTAGTTGCGCACCTGCATGATTATGTCTCTTATATTAATTGTTTAGGCTTAAAATTGTGGTTATCTATTGGGAGTATTAACCACATCTCAATATATTAGGTGACACAATATTTGAGGTCATGAGTCTAGATCCAAAAGATGGTGAAATATCGCGACAAAAGTGGGCCGACGGCAGTGGTGTGGTGGAGGGGAGGTGAGAGCAAGAGAGAGGTGTGGGAAAATACTAGGGCTTGGGTCAGAATTTTTTTTTTTTTGATGAAGTTCAATAAAGAAATATGGGCAATTTGATAATCTCAAATGATAAAAGTTATTATTCTGACTTTGGAGGTCGTGCTTTGTGATTTGCTTAACTAAGCACGCAGCAAACAAAAATTCCCCAAATGGCGCTCAAGCTAATTTAATTATGTTTTGACACGCGTAACGCCTATATTCTTTTGGCTCAACATATGCGCTTAGTTTGGTTTCAAAAAGACAAAAACATATGCACTTAGTGCAATTACTACGTGTGCTTTCTGGTTGGTGAAAAGGAGCCCCCCTTTTTGGCTGATCTGTCGAAGTCCAATGGTTTTGGAAAGATCTTTCAATCAGTAGTATTTTGATTACATGCCGACACATTCATCTATTTTATCCGTTACTTTGGGCTTTTTTCCTTACGCCAAACCAGAAATGAGCTACCCGAAGCTTCTTTAATGCTGACAAAAGAGTTTGTGTTCGATGTCGCCGGTCAAAGGATAATAAACGACACAGTTCACTCAACTCAACAGCCAACGAGATATCTGGTTAAAGTTTTGAACCAAGTTAGATAAGAACGCGTATTAGCCACCTTTTCCAACGTATTTAAAATTGTCCCTTTTGGGGATACGTTTTCTTTGAAAGTGTAAAAGTTGTCACTGAATCTAAGTAGAGAAAGGCAAATCCCACCGTATATCCAATGTATCTGTAGCTCTCCCTCTCATATTATTTGACATAATACTTAAGATGCTTGAGTTAAATTACTGAAGTATTATCTCACATTGCTTCCCTGATGGATTTGATGAGGCTCTATTTTTGTGGTTTCTCTACGCCAAATAACTTGCGTATTTGGGTTGGTCTTGTTAAAGTGGCGTCAGAACCAAGCCTCAGAGTCCTTCATGCCCCAAGTTTATATCATGCATGCATGGCTCTACGTCCTTCAATTCACATGCCTTCTTTTATGTCAGTCGGTTTTTGTCTCAATTTGCAAAAAAGAAGATGTTGCAGTACTAATCCGTCATCACTTGAACGCTGGATTTGACTAGGCTTTATCTACATATAGTCTCTAATAGATGTAAGGATTTAAGCTTATGATCGATACTTCAATACAGAGTTAGAAAACCATATGTCGTTAAAGCTTAAACCTATGTGAACAAATTTTATTTTTTTCATAATTCAGGGCACAACCATAGAGGTCTTGACCTTTACCAAAAAAAAAAAAAAAAAAAAAACCATAGAGGTCTTGACCATCTTGTAGGCTTACTAAATACTTTACAAGTCTCGCGAATCAGTGAAGTTTAAACCTTTGGTCCAGATACAAAGTACTCTAAAAATCCTGTAATCTGATAAAGTTCAGACCTTTTCCCTAATCAAGTGGTCTTGACTCATCAACCATGCCAACCATTGTGGGGGAGGGGAGAAAGACAAGGACAAAATCTGGCTGGTGTTTGGACGATACTGTTGTTGCAGTTGATTCATCTATCTTGTCAAAATATTTTCAATTGCAACTAATGTGTCATAATGACAAAACTTGGTCGGGATAGGCAATTGGGACGAAGAAAGTGGGCCAAAGCTACAAATTTGATTATGACAGCCTAGTTTCTTTTGTAGCGATCGCACTCCGTTTATTCACTATTAAAAATGGGGATGGTGTGGGTACCTCAGATCCAACCACGCCGCCATTGCCCCTTTATTGGCTATGGTACCATTAGCATGCTTAACGATAGAATTAGCATAAGAACACCTTAAATGCCACAATTTAGTACAGAGGACACATAAGCATTGAAATTTTCAAAAGATGGTATCAATATCGGAGAAGAAATGAACACTTAAGTATCAACAATGAGAATTTCTCACCAAATAACTAACATTGTTTTTTTCTGCAAAATTTTTTAAATGAAGTGGCTTGTTTTTTATTTTTTATTTTTTTGATAAAAAATTTATTCACATAGACAAGCGAATGACCTCGTGCCCCACATAAACTACACGAGATGATGTTGAACAACGTTGTTTTGGTACTTAAGTGAAGTATTCACTTTTAACCATGAGACGTACTTAAGTGATTACTTACATCATAACTTGAGGATTTGCAAACCCTTGTGTGGTGGTCTGGCCACCACCTCATGAGGGTTGGTTGACCCTCACATCAAGGTGGTGAGGGTTGTACATGAGCCTTGACCTGCCCTCATGCGGTGGTGGCAAGTGGTGGCACCACCACCATGCAAGGGCTGTTTGTCCTCGTTTGTGGCTAGCGAGGGTTGCTGTCTCATCGATCCTTGTGATGCCTATGTTAGGGACAATGTCTATCAATGAAGGTCCGGGGCAGTGAGGGCAATGTTCTAGTTCCTTTTTCTCTTTTAATTTTTTTGGGACTTTTGCTAATGTGGCACCTCTTGACATCAAATCATTGTTTATATATTGAGTGATTGATTCCAATATAGGTTGGTTCCACTCTAAATTAGGAATTGGACAACATAGGATCGATTTGCAATTTGTAGAATCAGGAATCAACCCCATTGACCCTAGAGGATTGGACCGATTTGATCAAGTTTCGAGGGTTAACCTAGGACTAGTGGTTTTTTGTTTTCGTTTTTTTGAATTCGTTCTATTCAAAAGAACTGTTTTGACAATTTAAGTATCATCCATCGTCGTGGTCAAGATTTAGTTGCATAGGGAACTCATAGTGATCATTGGTGCAAGCATCAATATCCTCATTGACAGCGATGAAATGATGTCTACCTAAACTCGATAGTTACTGGTAAAACATAAGATTAAAAAATTTGGAATCAAGAATGATCTAGTCACATTATTTTGACAAAAGAAATCCAGACAATACTCAAGCGCACAAAAAAGTAGCCGGTGCTTCTGCATGTTACTTGGGAATCAACTAATATAGGTGTACCCCTCCCAGTTTTGTAGAAGTTGAACAACTTGCAGCAGTAAAAGGCCACCGAGCCATAAGTCATACATAGAAAATGAAGTACAATGCAAACTCGAAAGGTAGAAAAAGGACCAGGCCATTTCCATTGGTTTGCTCCGCACTGGGAACTCGACTGGTTATTGCCGTTTCCAATTTTGTGGAATCGATAAGTGGACCTGTTTATGTGAGAGCAACTGAAAATTGCCTGATTTGGTCCGTTCCCAATTGACTTGGAACTGGTGCTCACCCCTATTTATGTGATCCTGAAAAATGTTGACAAATGCCAATTCATTATTTTTTGTCACTCAAATTGGACAGTGATAACAGAGATACTTGATTGCACTTTTCGGCTAAGTTTTAGTACTTAATTGTGTAAATTAAAATTTTTTAAACTACATTGCTTTTTCTTTGCTTGTTTAAGGATTTTGATTGCGTTTATCCAAATGTCACTTCTTGGTGGAAATATGAAAATGGTGTCCATTTAACTCCCTTTTTGATTTAATATTTTGCCATTATGAAAGTGGTATGAGTGATACGAAATGACGTACGGACAAACAAATTTTTCTTCCACTAGTGGATGCTAGATCCACAACCAACGATACTTCATAGTGATCCTCTTTTCTGACCGAGCATATAGACTAGATTAACACATCTAAAGTATCATCGCAGAAGATAACGCGTTTACATTTATGTGAAAAAGGACCTTTAACATATTGGATCATCTCTTTTTAAAATTTCTCTCTTTTGGCCCTAATCTACGCTAAGGGTTGGTTGTGCTTATTTTTTATTTGCTCAATACACAGTTTGGTGAGGGCTCGTCGCAGTGTAAAAAGCATGGCGACGTTGCCATTCCGTGGACTTCAAATTTACATCATGTGGTCCTGGTTTTATTTTCGGACAACGACACCCTAGAACGAAAATACTTGTGCACATTCATATTTGATGACGCCATAGCTCTTTTGGCTCCACTACCTTAGATCTTCTCCAAGTTGTCAAGATTCAAAAGCTCAACGATTAGTCAATAGCATCTAGTTAATGTTTTACTAGTGTAAGTCCGCTTATGATAAACACATCACATGCAGTACTCTTCCTCGCCATTCCCACAAACTCCATCGACAACTCAACGTGAAAACCCTACTACGGAATTACATTAGAAAATGACAGTAGAATTCGGAGAGACAATGAAGAAACGAGAGCATTATCTCATGCTTCCTAGGACGGCATCGCATATAGAAGAAGGTGGTGTTCGTCTTGTTCGATTGATGCACTGTTTGTTACTTCAATGATGTTGCGGATTGGGACCTCTGGGACTCGCCCTCATAAGCTCGTAGTGGCTTCCTTGCATGTTATCTACCTTTCCATAGTCTTCACGTAATGCTCGCACGAGCATCCTAAGTGTCTTCCCTTGCTTCACGATGTGGGGAGCTCGTGCACGGGAGCTTGGAAGCGAAAACAATATCAGTATTAGGCACAAACAAATCTTGAACATGCCCACCGCCATTTTTATTTCCTTTGAAGATGGCAAAAAAGTCTTGGCTTTATGGATAATTAGAGTTGGGACATCCTATATTTAGTACTTAAGGATGGTTACCTTTTCATTTTTCTAATGGTCAAAGTAGATACGCGAAAGGTACTGCATAATTAGTTTAGTCAATTGTTGTCCATTTTGTTCTTGGAACTAATATATTTGTATTGGACATTGCTTTATTTGTATATTTCCTACCGTGCTGAAGGCACACTGTCCTGTGTTGTCCAATATTGAACAAAACAACGCGACGTTTCTTACCTCTATATGGCGGAAAAGCTTTGTTGCTCAAACTCTCTCCTTTATTGGGTAAAGAACCGTCAGCTGTTTACACACCCCCACCTTCTCCCCCCCAAAAAAAAAAAAAAAGAAAAAGAAAAAGGGGACCAAACTCTTTTAAATCGACAAACAGTAGATTTAGTAGGTTGATCGACTTTGCTTGATGTGACCAGCATAGTCATCGATAATTACATGATGTGGTTATCGACAATTACAAAACCAATCTATCGACTTGACAACCATACAATACAACTAGCAATGAGCATTGAAGTGCTATTGATTGAGAAATATAGGTCAATGAATATGCTTCAAGCCATAAAATGATCGACATGACATGAATATTAATATCAATGAACAAGAATTATCGATGGCTATATGGAATCATGGTCACTAGAATATCGATTGAAGGTAAGGATACCAAGCAATGGTTAAGTGGCCTAGTGGCCTTGGAAGCTATAATCGGTTGTGCATGAGATTGGCATGCAAATAGGTAATACGGAAATTTAAGAGTGCAGCCGTAACTTGTTGACAACTAAATATTGGTAATTTATTCAGTTATTTATTACATAGAAAATTAGGAATCAACCCTGACCCCTAAACAAAGTGTTTTTAAGTTGCATTGGCATATTAGAAGTATTTTTCATTTAATAGTAATAAGTCCCCATAACCTGTGATGAGACTTTGAGTTTAATTGAATTATCTACTAAGCCTGCAGAAGCACAAAATTTTGACAAGCCCAAAGTTCTTCTAAAGTGGCCGAATATACATGTGCCTAGCAAACGTGGCATCTCAATTTAGGAAATTTTAATTTATTGAAGCAAACTCGGGGGTAATTGAACTTTATATTGTCAAATTTTGATTATAGGGAAAAAAGAAAGAGCGTATACTCAATATCCTAGTAAAAAAGATCACATAACCTAACAAAGGAAATAGGGATATCCTCAAGACCCGTTAGAGAAGATTCACAATTAGAGGTTGGCAATACACAATAAAAAGCAAAAAATGACACAAGAGAGCACACAAGTCATACACACACGAGCTCTCTCTCCTGCGGCCCCAGAAATATTTTAGGGCGCAGTTTCATGAAATCAACAAATACGCATTCATTAATTGTTGGATCGCTCTCAATTTTTGTGGAGAGTATGCTTGGTCATTATTCTTAAATTTTTCCAGTGAGATGAGGAAATAATATTTTAAAATATGTCTATGAAGGAGCAAATCGGACTGCTAGAGAGTCGTATTCGTGATCACACGTAAACAGTGAGTATGCATTTGTTGTAAGTTGAAATGCCTTAAAATTTTGAGGAGACCTCTACACCATCTATTTCCTCAGCCCACTAATGGATTGGAGCATCAAAGATCTAGAGATCCCTTGCGATGTCCACAGTCCCTGATGTTACTGTTTGCCGCCTCTTGCCACACCATTGTGAATCTCGTTGTCCTAATGTGATAACTTGATGCTGCCTAACGACTTAGCCCTTGCCGGACTCCTTGCCACCACCTGTCCATTGTCACTGCTACCCTTCTTGGCTAGGAAAATTGTCTAAAAAGTCTCAAATTTATTGCACTTGTGCTAATTTAGTCTTAAAAGTTTTAACTTTCCTAATTAAGTTTTAAACATTTTCACTTTTTGCTAATTGAGTCTATCCAACCAATTTTGGCTAGAATTTATTAACATGGATGCTCGCGCTTATGTGGACAAATTTTATTAATTTTTTAATATATTTTTTGAAATTTTAATATAATATATTTTTTTATGTTTTTTATTCCCCCCTTTTTTTTCTTCTCTCTATTTTTTTTTTTAAAATTTCTTTCCCTTTTTATCCTTTTGTTGGTCGCCTAGCCTCTGGTGACAGCCAAAGGCCACAATCGACGGGGTTGGCCTTAGGTGAGGTTGCCCTCGCCAGGATCTAGTGAGGGGCAACCTTGCCAGCCTTGGGTGAGGCTCACCCTTGCCCAAGTCTAGTGATGGTCGGCCTCATGGGCCTGAGGGGAGGTCACCTTCACCGAGATTTGGTGAGAGGCGACCTCGCTAGCCACAAGCAAGGCTCGCTCTCACTAGATCTAGTGAAGGTGAGCCTCGCCCAAGGTTGGCGAGGTCACCTTCGTAGTCAGCCCTTGCCGGATCTAGCACCTTGTTGGCCTTTGGCAAGGGCGGGCCTCACTCAAGGATAGGGAGGTTGCCCCTAGCTAGATCAGCAACTTGCCTTTGGCCAGTCATTGGAGGTTGGGCGACCAACTAGAGGAAGAAAAGGGGGAAAAAAAAAGAGAGAAGAAAATACAAAAGAAATTAAAAATATATAAAATTATTAAAAATTTGAAACATTTAAAAGATGATCAATCTTATCCACGCCAGTATCGGCCATGCTATGTGAGACGGTCAATGTCCACATCAACGAATTCCGATCAAAATTGATTAGATGGATTTAATTGACAATATGTTAAAAAGTTTATGATTTAATTGGTAAAATTGAAAGGTTTAGAACTGAATTAGCAAAAATGCGATAAGTTTAGGACTTTTTGGATAATTTCCCCCTTCTTGGCCTTGCTAGTTGCAGAATACCCTTAGCTAGTTGTGTTTGAATTTGGGGTCTCAATTTAGGTAATTTCCCTAAAACGATTATCAATTTCAATATTTAATTGCTTAAATTGTGTGTATCAAGATTCTAACTTTGGTTTGATGAAGATTTTAGGCATATCATAAATAGGAAATTCCCTCTTTCGAGTCGTACATATAATTGGATTTTCGATCTTAAAGACCTAAGATCAGATCCCCGATTACCATTATATCCTCCAATGGATGTGGTGAATACTTAATCACATGGGTTTTAGTATTGCATGTCATTCCTATTATGAATATGAAAAATACAAGGAAAAAAAAATACATTTAGGATAACGTGCCACTAAGTTTCCTAACTTAAAATTGCAAATCTTAGGAACCGAGTAGTGATTAGGAAATTACTTGATTCAAGTGAGGATTTAATATACATTATTTCCTAATTTACATTAAGTTATTATATACGTTAGGTAGTTTTCTAATTTAACTTGCAAAGAAAATCTCAAAGATGGCTCGTCCCATGCATTGCATATAGTTTAATTTTTCATAAACAATAAATACCAAGATAAAGAGGTAGCGTTGCATCAATAGGTCACTTTTCTTTTTAATTAAAGTTAATCAGGTCCCGATAGGTGCCCTAGAGTTTAGTTTTTCTATTTGTTAAAAAGAAAACACATAAATAATAAATCACTCCTTGTTTAATTAATAGGACTAATTTATCATCGATCATATTCCATGTAATTAGAATTGCATGTAGGTTGCATTCATTTTAAGTAATTTTGTGTCAAGTCTTAGGGATATCCTCCATGATCTCTTTTTCTGTAAAAGCTTAGCTTTCTCGTCCTTTTCTTTGTTTTTTTTTTTTTTAAAATTAGACGTAATTAATCATTACATAGCCTAGGGAAAGCAATAGGTTCAGAAATCAGACTCTCTGGCCAACGTAGCCTCGCCAACCCCTTCATTCAACAAAAAGAATCGGAGAAGTTTCTCTGCGTAGCTTTTTATTTATGGCCGAGCGAGCTTAATTTGAGCAATGCAAGATATATTAAAAGATTTCGATCGCGCGAAGCTTGACGCCATGGCACTGCTGTTCACAACTTCTACAAAGAATGAATTTCACATCATCTAGGGTCCGGCAATCTCGTTCACCCAGAAGTGGCTTTATTTCTGTAATCTTCAATGAAATTTAGTTGTCTTGCATTTTACTGATCTTTTAGAGAGTGAAGCGATATATTGTCACTTGTATTGATGACCACATTCTTGTCACCGGATGTATAGTAATATTGATTAAGTCAGTAATAAAACATCAAGATACCATAATACCATGTGGACATGCATCTATTATGAAATGATGATTGGTACAGTAAATAATGTGGATGGGAGTGATATAGTACCATGGTAATCTTGCCTCACATCTTTGATTTACCAAAAAGTCTTAAACCTATTGTACTTATACCAATTCAATACTAAACCTTTTAATTAGGCCAATTGAGTTATTAACCTTTTGATGATTTGCCAATGTAATCTATTTAGCCAAATTTGACAAGAAATTGCTAATGTGGATTCTGGTTGTCCTACGTGGCACGATTGACATGAGACAGCCGGCACTAATGTGAATACTTCTTACAATTTTTTTCTTTATTTTCCCTTTTCTTTTTGCAATCGGCCATCAAACACAAGTGATGGCCAAAGAGGCTTGATGAGGCTGGCCAGATCTAGTGATGGGGGCCCTCATTGGTGCTTGCCCTCGCCCAAGAGAGGCTTGACAAGCAAGCTAAAGTGGATTCATCGGGCCTTGCCCTCGCTAGATCTAGGGAGGGAGACCCTCACTAGTAGTTACGCTTGCCCGACAAAAAGAGAAGGAAGGGAAAAGAAAGAAAAAAAGAAAGGAAAATATTAAAAAAATTCAGAAAAATTATAAAAACTTTCAAAAGTTATTCATGACAATGTTTGTTGTGCCACATATGATGATTGGCGATCACATAAGTGATTTCTGGTCAAAATTGACTGGATAAACTACATTAATAAATTATGAAAACATTTAGGACTAAATTGATATATTGAAATGTTCATGACTAAATTCGTACAAATGCAATTGGTTCAGGGCTTTTTTGGTAATTTCCCCTAATACCATGTGAACATGCATCTATTATAAAAGATGATTAGTGGGATACCATGGTAGTTCCATCCATTAATAATCATTTTCATTTGACTGACAAAATAGAATAACCCTTGGCAATTTTCTTTTTGGCCAATACATCACAACATGCGCATGCGGAGTTTTGACATCCCCACATCTTCGATTTACGGGCTGGGATCCTGCAAAATTAGGAAAAGTTTTTGAATGTTACAAGTTGAGAAATTGATATCGTTAGGCTGGTTAAACGGCTTAAATTTATTTCCTATTTTTCTTTCCTTTTTCCCTTCCCCTCTTCTCCCTTTTTGTCCCCCTCTATTTTCTGACCCATGAACAAACTTTGCCCAAAAACCGAAGAAATAGAGAACACAGAAGCAACAACGATCCATGTCCCACGACAGGCCTCCGTCGGAGGTTCGCTCCACATTTGTCCAAACCCCCTGTCGCCCCCGCCCTTGCCACCAAGACCCATCTTTGCTCTTCCCCAACCCTCGGCTAGGCTTACAAGATTAGATCTCGGGTTGTGAGCCTCCTCTTGCCGCCATTAGGCGATGCAACATTTGAAATTACGATTAGATCTGTCAAATGGGTCAGAAATTCATTTCCAAACTCATATTCGATGGAATGAATTATTACATGAGTTAGTTATTCAATAAATAAGTCATAAATGAGTTTAGAGCGGTGAAACTCAAAATAATATGGATACTAAATGGGTTCACCACTTATTTAGACTCAACTCTTCCTTATGATTCTCTCTTATTTTCATTTGATCTTATACTTGTTCATTTCGTGCTCTCATCTCAATTTGAGATTTGGTTAAATATAGATTATTAATATGAATTGGATTGGATATGTGTTTAAGTATGGTTCAAGTTGGGTTGGGTGTGGGTCACTATGTTTGTTCACTATGAAAATGAATCAAAATGGATTAAGATGGGTCGGATTTGGATCGGGTCAAACCCAAATCTGACCTTCATCACCTGTTTAATGGGTTTAGTCACGAATCAAGATCCGAAAGATGGCAAGATACTGCGACACAAGTGGTGTGACGGCAGTGGTATCGTGGAGGGGTGGAGAGAGAGAGAGACAGAGAGAGAGAGAGGTGGGGATATACTAGGGCTTGGGTCGGAGTTTTTTCGGTTAAGTTCAATGAATTGGGGCAATTTGATCATATCAAATGGAGAAACTTTTTATCATGACTTTAGAGGATGCTAAACCCCTTTAACCCTTTTGTAGGTCGCGCAGTATTATTTGTTTAACTAAGCACGCAGCAAACAAAAATTTTCAAATGACACTCAAGCTAATTTAATTTTGTTTTACTTTGAAAAAAAAAATGTTGTCTTGACACGCGTGACGCCTACATTCTTCTGGCTCAACATGTGCACTTAGTGCAATTACCACGTGTGCTGTCTGGCTGCTCAATAGTACCTCCCTTCTGGCTGATCTGTCGAAGCCCAATGCTTTTGGAAAGAACTTTCCGTTTGGCTTATAAATGTTCAGTCGGTCGGCTTATTTTATTTTATGCCGAGACATTCCTCTCTTTTATCCGTCACTTTCAGCTTTTTCCTACGTCAAACCAGAAATGAGCCACCTGAAGCTTCTTAAGTTTGGTCATCATGGAAGACAGGTGCTAAAAATTAGATTTTGCCTTTTCCGGCTTATTCAGTTTTGTCCTTGCCGTAGTTGTCGCTGAATCTAGGGAGAGAAAAAGCAAATTCCATCATTTATCCAATGCTTCTATGTAACGTTCTCCTTATAATTTGATATAATACTAGAAATGATTGAGCTAAATTGCTGAAATATTATCTCACTTTATTTGACTAATGGATTTGATTGGACTTTCTTTCCACTTAATAATTTATGTATTTGGGTTGGACACCAAGCCTTGGAGTCCTTCATGCCCCAAGTTTATATTATGCATGCGTGGTTCTGTGTTCTTCGATTTACGTGCTTTCTTCCACGCTAGTCGGTTTTGGTCTCAATTAGCAAATAAGAAGATGCTGCAGCACAAATCCGTTATCACTTGAACACTGGATTTGAATAGGATTTATTTACATATAGTGTCTAACGGATGTGAGGATTTTAGCTCATGATCAATACTTTAATACAATGTCAGAAAGCCGTATGTCATTAAAACTTAAAACTATGCAAACAAATTTTGTTTTTACACAATCTAGGGCGCAACCATAGAGGTCTTAACTATCTTGAATTCTTACTAAACACTTCATAAGTCTCGTGAACTGGTTTGGTTTAAACTTTGATTTCATAAAGTACTCTAAAACTCCTAAAATTTGATTAAGTCTAAAAATCCTATAATTTGATTAAGTTTAAACTTTTAACCTATCCAAGTGGCCTTAACCCAATTATTTTGGGGGAGAGGAGAGGGACAAGGACAAAATTTGGTAGTTGTTTGGGTGAAATCTTTATTCTAGTGGTTCTTCTTTCCTGCCAAATTTTTTTCATTGTGGCGAATGTACCACGATGATAAAATTTGGTCGCGACAGGCAATTAAGAGGAAGAAACTGGGCCAAAGCTACAAAATTTCATTATGATAGCCTTTTATTATTATTATTTTTTAATTTATTATTATTATTATTTTTTTAGTGATTGCAATCTGTTTGTTCACTTGATTGGCCCTGGTACCGTTAAGCATGCTTAACTGTGGAGCAATCATATAATACAATATGCATATGTACCTTCTCATTTTTATCTCTCGGAATAAATTCAAGGAACAAATTACAGTGAAATTTCTATAACTCATAACAAAAATACAATCAAGTCCGAAATATTTCCATTTTACATAATTGAGTTTTCAAACTTACCCAAAAAATACAATTAAATACTTTCATTAAATCTGTTCAATTTGAGTGATCGAAAAAAATGCCGTGAGTTTTTTAGAATATTTTGAATAGATGTATTGTTGATTGACACTCCATATGAAGGAAAATAACTTAAGATAGAAAGATAAAGAAGGGAAGAAAAAACCCACCTGTAGGTAGCTGTGATGGTTGGGCTTTACTATCTTATCGCTGAGGGAAGTAGTTCGATTCTCCGGATGCTTGCTACTTAAATGGGGGTCCTAGGGGTGGTTTACTGGGCCAGCTTCCGAGGGTTTACATCTAAATAGTGGCTTGCGGTGAGATGCTTGCGACTTAAGTGGGGGTCCTAGGGGTGATTTACTGGGCCAGCTTCCGAGGGTTTACGTCGAGGTTCTACCGGTGCTAATTCAGTACCGGAGGGTCGTGTGATCCCCGAAGGGTGATCTCCGGTGATCCCTCTCTGTTATAAAAAAAGAAAAAAGAAGGGAAGAAAAAGTACCCATAGATTAATTGGAATGAATCGGCAGTCCTTGTGGAAAGTAGGTGAGGATTTGCAAGCCTTGGCCTAGATCTCGTCTAGGATTTGCAAGCCCTCGAACAGTGGTTTGGCCACCACCTACACAAGGGCTGGTCGACCCTTGCTTCGAGGTGGTGATGATTGGACACGAGGCTTGACCGACCCATGTGTGGTGGTGGCAAGTGGGGGTGGTGGAAAGTGGTGGTCCCACCACCATGCAAGGGTGGTTAGCAAAAGTTGTAGTCTCGCAGATCCTTGTGATGCTTCTGCCAGCGAAAGTGGGGGAGGCAGCGAGGGCGATGTGCTAGTTTTGCTTTTTCTCTTCTAATCTTTTGGGACTTTTGTTAATGTGGCGCCTCTTGACATGAAATCATTATATGTGTAGGGGTGATCGATTCTGAGACGCATTGGTTTCAGCCTTGAAACTAAGAATTGGTACAGATAAGGTCAGCTCTCAATTTATAGGATCGGGAATTGACCCTATTGACCCTTGGACCGGCATTTTCTTTTGGATTTCTTCAATTCAGAGAACAGTTTTGACAATTTAAGCATCATATATTCTCACGGTCGAGGTCAAGTTGCATAGAGAATTCATAGTGACCATTGATCTAAAAAGTTCAAGCATGAAGATAGGAACCAACAATAATCGTCTGGTTCTGATTCCTTCTGCGAAATCGGACCAACGGACAGGATCGATGGAACCGACCGGTTCTGCTTTTCTTTTTTCCCTAGTTCGCATTGTACTTCATTTTATTTGTATGATTTAGGGCGCCGACGGCCTTTTACTGCTGCAAGTTGTTCCACTTCTGCAAAACTGGGAGGGGTACACCTATATTATTTGATTCCTAGGTAACTTGCAGAAGCACTGGCTAGTTTTTTATGTGCTTGAGTATAGTCTGCATTTCTTTTGGCAAATTAATTTGACTGGCTCTTGCTTGATTCCAATTTCTTAATTGTATGTGTTACCAGTATCTTTCCAGTTTAGGTAGACATTGTTTTATACTATTCAAAATTTCATCATGATAGCCTAGTTTTGTTTTTGTGATTGCAATCTGTTTATTCCCTATTAAATATGGGGGATGGTGTGGGTTGCTCAGGTCCAACCACACCGCCATTCTCATGTCTATCACTTGATTGGCCCTGGTACCGTTAAGCATGCTTAACTGTGGAGCAAATCATATATACACTATACACACGTTCCTTTTCATTTTTCTCTCTTGAGATAAAATCAAGGGAAAAATTACATTCAAATTCCCTATACTCATAACAAAAATACAATCAAGTCCTAAATACTAAATATTTTCAATTTATGTAATCAAATTTCCAAATTTACCCAAAAATACAATCAAATACTAATGTAAAATCCGTTCAATTTGAGTGATTGAAAAAACTATTGTGAGCTTTTAATTATTTTTTTGAATAGATATTGTTGATTGATAATGTCCATATGAAGGAAAATAACCTAAGCTGGAAAGATAAAGAAGGGAAAAAAAAGCACCCATAAATTAGTTGGAATTATGCGGTAGTCCTCATGGGGAATGGGCAAGGGCCTGCATGCCCTTGCCTAGATCTCACCTAGACTTGGGCGATGATTTGCAAGCCCTCGCACAGTGTTTTGGCCATCACTCCACGAGGGTTGGTTGATCCTTGCATCGAGGTGGGGAGGGTTGGACGCAAGGCTTGACCTACCCTTGTGTGGTGGTGGCAAGTGGTGGTGCCACCATGGTTGGCCCTTGCCAGTGGCTAGCAAAAGTTGCTGTCTCGCCGATCCTTATGATGCTTAGGCGAGGGTCAATGTCTGCCAGCCGGGGGAGGGGGGGGTGCAGCGAGGGCAATGTTCTAGTATTGCTTTTTCTCTTTTAATCTTTTGGGAATTTTACTAACACAACACCTCTTGATGTCAAAGCACTGTAAATGTGTAGTGGTGATTGATTCTAGGGTTAATACCCTGAAAAATCCCAAACTGGTACACCTGTGACAAATTTACCCCAAACTATTTTTTTGATCATGAAAAACCTTAAACTACTACACTTGTGACAAATTTACCCCGACTGACCATAAAAAATCCTAAACTGGTACATTTATGACAAATTTACCCCAAACTAATTTATTCAACCACAAAAAATCCTAAACTGGTAAATTCATGACAAATATACACTCCGGTAAATTGGATTAATACCACAAAAAAATCACAAAAATTGTAAACTATGACAAACGGAGTGTAAAATCGCAAATTTATATACCAGTCAACTGTCACGTGTTATTTAACTTAATCAAAATTTAACGAAAACTAACATAGGGTAAATTTGTCACAAGTGTACCAATTTAGGGTAAATTTGTCAAAGATATACCAGTTTGGGGTTTTTGGTGGTCAAAAAAATAGTTTGGGGTAAATTTGTCACAAGTGTACCAGTTTAGGGTTTTTCAAAGTATTAACCCTTGATTCTAAGATGGGTTGGTTTCCGCCTTGAAATATGGAATTTTACCAAACAAGGTCAGCTCCCAATTTGTAGGACTGGGAATCAACCCTATTGACCCTTGGACTGATTTTTTTTTTTTTTGGGTTTCTTCTATTTAGAGAACTATTTTGACAAGAGCATAATCTATTCTCGCGGTCAAGATGAAGTTTCATAGGGAACTGATAGCGGTCATTGATCTAAAAAGTTCAAGCATGAAGATCCTCATTGACGAGGATAAAACAATGTCTACCTAAACTGGAAAGGTACTGGTAATACATACAATTAAGAAATTGGAATGAAGCAAGAGCCAGTCATATTATTTTCCAACAGAAATCCAGACAATACTGAAGCACATAAAAAATTAGCCAGTGCTTCTGCAAGTTACGTAGGAATCAACTAATATAGGTGTACCCCTCTCAGTTTTGCAGAAGTTGAACAACTTGCAGCAGTAAAAGGCCACCAGCGCCATAAATCACGAACAACTCAACGTCAAAACCCGACTTATGATATTACATTAGAAAATGACATAGAAATTCAGAAAGACAATAAAGAAACAAGAGCATTGTCTCATGCTCCCTAGGACGCCATTCACATATAGAAAAATGTGGCATTCGTCTTATTCGATTGATCCATTACTCATTACTTCAATGATGTTGCGGATCAGGACCTCTGGGACTCGCCCTCATAAGCTCATAATAGCTTCCTTGCATGTTATCTCCCTTTCCATAGTCTTCACGTGATGGTCGAACCACCGGACTATTTGTCTTCCCTCGGTTCACGACATGGGAAACTCGTGCACGGGAGCTCGGAAAAGAAAGCAATATCAGCATTAGGCACAGATAAATCTTGAACACGCCCATTGCCATTTTTATTTCCTTTGAAGGTAGCAGAAAAGGTCTTGGGTTGATGGAGAATCAGAGTAGGACATCCTATATATAGTGCTTAAGGACGGTTACCTTTTCAATTTTATAATGGTCAAAGTAGATACGCGAAAGGTACCGGACAACCAGTTCAGTCACTTGTTGTCCATTTTGTTCATGGAACTGAAATCATTGGATTGGACATTGCTTTATGTGTAGATTTCCCAACATGCTGAAGGTACATTGTATCGTGCAGTATTGAGCAAAAGCAACACGAGATTTTGTACCTATATGTGGAGGAGCAGCTTTGTTGCTCGCTCTCTCTTCTATTGGGTAAAGAACTTTTTGTGATTAATGACTACCAGTTAACGCACAAAATAAAAGAAAAACCAAACTCTTTTAAATCGATAAACAGTGGATTTAGTTTTTTTTTTTTGGTCGAAAAGCATATATATGCATTATATTACTTAGTCTTATAAACAGTGGATTTAGTTGGTTAATTGAATTTGGTTATTGGCATATTATCGATAGCTACATGATATGGTTGTTGACCATTACAAAACCATCTATCAATGAGCACGATGTGTGGCTCTTGACAACCATACAATATAACTATTGATGAGCGCTGGAGTGCGATCGATCAAGGAAGACTAGTCAATGAAAGTACTTCAAGCTATTAGACGATCAACATGACATGAATATCGACATCTGTGAAGAAGAATCATCGACGACTATGTGGAATCGACATCGACAAATAGCCGAGAGGTGTTCAACAAAGTTCATCAACCAAGCTTGCAAAGAATTCGTTATCCTAAAATTTGGCTAAGTGTTGGAAGCATGAGGAGGACATAAGGACAAGAATATTGACTAAAGGGCAGGGGTACCAAGCAACGGTTGATTAACCTACGGCCTTGGATGCTGTAGTTGTTTGTGGATGAGATTAGCGTGTAAATAGGATGTATGGAAATTCAGGAGTGCAGTTATAACTTGTTGACACTTGAATTTTGCCAACTCATTTAGTTGTTTATTACATAGAAAATTAGGGATTGACTCTGACCCCCAGAGAAATAAATTTTTAACTTGCATTGGTATATTAGGAGCATTTTTTGTTTAATAGTAATAAATCCACATAAACTGTAGTGAAGCTTTGAGCGTAATTTAATTGTCTACTAAGCCTATAGAAGCGCAAAATTAGGACATGCCCAAAGTTCCTTTAAAGTGGCCGAATATACGTGTGCCTAGCAAATGTGGTATCTCAAATTAGGAAATATTAATTTATTGAAGCAAACTTGGTGGTTTGTTAAGCTTTATATTGTTAAAAATTGATTATAGGGAAATAAGAAAGGGTGTATACTCTAATAAGAAATATCACATAATCTAAAATAGGAAATAAAGATATCCTTGGTTTTTGCGAGACAACCCTAAGATTAACCCTATATAAACCAAGATCATTCACAATTAGAGGCTAGCAATACACAACAGAAAATAAAAATGACATAAGAGAGCGCAAAAAAACATACACACGAGTTCTGTCCCTTCTGCGACCCCCTTAAAAAATTCCAACGTGTAGTTTTACGAAATCGACAAATTCACATTTATTAACTGTTGGATCGCTCTCAAATTTAGTGGAGAGTATTCTAAGTCATTAATCTTGAGTTTTTCTGGTGGAGATGATGTAATTACATTTAGGATATATCACATGCCATTAAGTTTCCTAAATTAAAATTGCATTTCTTAGTAACCATGAAGTGATGAGGAAATTTCCAAATTTAAACTAAGATTAATATAAATTATTTCCTTATTTAAATTAGGTTATTATATACTTTACGTAGTTAGTTTCCTAATTTAACTTTCCAAGATAAGTTCACGTTTGTCTCATCTCATGCATTGCATATAGTTTAATTTTTCATAGAGAGAAAATACCAAAATAAAGAGTTAGCGTTGCATCAATAGGTCACTATTCATTTTAATAAAAGTCAATCAAGTCACAATAGGTGTCCTAGAGTTTATTTTTTCATTCATTAAAAGGAAAAACACATAAATAATTAATCACGCTTTGTTTAATTAATGGGAATAATTTATAGTTGATCATATTGCATGTCATAATAAGTGCATGTAGGTTGCATTCAAATTAATTAACACGGCATTTGTGTCATTTAGGATTTCACGTTATTTTAGAACTAATATGGACATAACATTTAAATTAAATCATATTCATGTTAAACAAGAAAAACGCAAAAAGAATTGATGGCATTGCATAATCATATTAGCAAATTATATCTAAGTCAGGAATACATCAAATGGTTGCTTGGTCTTTAGTTCACATCTTGCAGAACATTTATTTGAAGATTTAATTAGTGCATGAAGGTTGTTTTTTTTTTAATCTCCTCAAGTAATTTAACTATAGTTAAATTAAGTTATTACTTGCACACTCGCATGATCATTTTTATTACGTTAATTGTGTAGGCTTAAAATTGCGTCTACCTATCACGTGGAGTATGAACCACACCCTAACATATTGGAGCCTCGGTACGCATCTATCTGCGCCTCCTGCCACTTGCTCCATCATTGTGCATCCTCTCTCTCTCTCTTGCGCGACTAGGCACATGAGATCAAATCTTAGGCTGCGAGCCCAACTTTTATCAGCATCAGGCGGTACAATGTCTGAGGTCGTGAGTGTAGATCCGAAAGATGGCGAGATATCGCTACACAAGCGTTGCGACAGCGGTGGTGTGCTGGAGGAGAAGAAGGGGGGGGGGGAGGGGAAATACTAGGGCTTGGGTCTGAGATTTTTTTTTTTTGTTGACGAAATTCAATAATGAAATGGGGGCGACTATGGTAAAAGTTATTATATTGATTTTGGAGGTCGTGCATTGTGCTTTATTTAGCTAAGCACGCAGCAAACAAAAATTTCCCATATGACGCTCAAGCTAATTTAATTTAATTTTACTTTGGAAAAGACAAGCGTAAAGCCTACATACTTTTGGTTCAACACATGCACTTGGTCGGTTTCACAAAGAAAAAGAACATATGCACTCAGTGCAATTACTACGTGTGCTTTGTGGTTGCTCAAAAGGCTGATCTGTCGATCCCCAATGCTTTTGGAAAGAGCTTTGGATTAGTACTTTGACTTTAGTGCCGACAGATTCATCAGTTTAATCCGTCCCTTTGGGCTTTTTTCCCACGCCAAACCAGAATTGAGCTACCCGAAGCTTCTTAAGTTTGGTCATCACGTAACATTAGTGCTGATCGAATACTTAAATATTAGATCACAGTTTTTTTTTTGAATTCAAAAGATTAACATGGTGAATATTAAAAAAAACAGGCAAGTCTTTATAGATAAATCAAGCGAATGATGTTAGATCATAATGACAGGCTGGTTCATGCTCTAGGCGTCGAGAGTCTCGATCATGATTGTCTTAGTCTTGTTGTTGAAGGTGAAGAGATGGGCGTTGTCAACCACCGCGAGAGTGGGGTACACCCTAGATGTGGTGCTCGTCTTGCCGCTGACCCGACACTCTCCACCACGAAATGATCGATCAGACTCCTCAGAGAAATCTTCCCATCACTCAAATCGACGTCCGTGACACCAGCAAAAGATGGTTTGTAGATTTCTGAATTTAGATAATAAACCACCATTTAGATTTCTGAATCGATCGGCTCTCCACCACAGAATATTGCTTTTCTTAATGATGATCTTATTAAGGGAGTATATATGGAACCTCCTCCTGTAACACTACCTCTAATAAAGTTTGTCGATTACGTTGAGTACTATATGGACTGAGGTAGGCTTCTCGTGCATGGTACTCTAAGTTCAACTCTACTATGAAATGCCTTGGATTGAAATCTAGTTCCTATGACAATGCTTTATTTGTTCAACCAACGTCTTAGGGGTATATTCTACTTCTTTTATATGTAGATGACATGATTATCATGAGTGATGACTATACCACCATTAGAAATGTCTAGCAATATCTTAGTGAGTAGTTAGAAATGAAAGATCTTAACTGACTCAATTATTTTCTAGGCTTGGAGGTTACTTTAGATTCCTTTATATATTATCTTTCTCAAGCTAAATATGTTAGTGATCTTCTTTCTTGAGTGGGACTTACTGATAACAAGACTGTTGCGACTCCCTTCGAGATTAATGCCAAATTTAGTGACAAAGATGGTACTTCTTTTCTGAATCCTACTCTCTATCGGTAGCTAGTTGACAATCTTGTATACCTCACCGTGACTTGTCCAGACATAGCCTATGCCGTTCACATTGTTAGCAGTTCATGATTGCACCGTGGACCACTCATTTTGCTATCGTTCTTTGCATTATTTTGTGGTCTAATATTTAAGTATTTTATCAAGTGCAAATACAAGATTTTGTGTATGATGTTGCCGGTCAAATGATAGTAAATGACACAATTCACTCATTCAAACAGGCCAACTAGATATCTGGTTTAAAGTTTCGAACCAAGCTAAATAAGAAAGAAAGGTAGCCGCCTTTTCCAACGTATTCAATATTGTCCTTGTGGGGGAGATACCGTTGTCTTTGAAAGTGTAAAAGTTGTCGCTGAATCTAGGTAGAGAAAAAGAAAATCCCACCGTATATCCAACGTATCTATGTAACGCTCTTCCTCACGTGTAATTTGATATAATACTTGAGATGGTTGAGTTGAATTGCTGAAGTCTATCTCATATTGCTTGATTGATGAATTTGATTAGGCTTTATTCTTGTGGTTTCTCTTCACCTAATAGTTTGTGATTCAATACTACAACATCTCCTTATGTGCAAAATGAAACTGAAACCGACTAGCATGGAAGAAGGAATGTGAATTGAAGAGCATAGAGCCATGCATGCATGATATAAACTTGGGTTATTGTTGCGACCTCTTTTTTCAGCGCCCCCGATTTGGGCGAGCACCTGCGAAGACTAATGGTTCGGTTAGGTCTATTAGGCTTAGCTCGGGCTCTTTCAAACCTATCAATTCACGACTTTAGGTTTGGGTTTTTACCTGTGATATACTTTTAAAAAGGAGTTGCCACTAATCAATTTAGGATGGGTTGATTAGAAACCCAAGCAAAGTATTGGGAGGAATATTTGTTCCTGCGTAATTAGAAAAATTAGGATTTGGGACTTAATTACACTAATTAATCACTAATGTCCTTTCGGTATCTAATCTTGTTTAAACCCTAAGGCTTTTTGGATTTTGAGGAATTTTTCCATGCATTTTGTGGAGGAAAACACTTTTTTTTTGTCTTTTTCTCATTTTTTGTGGACATTAAAAGTATTTTTGGATTTTTTGATCCTTTTTGAAAATATAAATCATTTTCTGGCTTTTTCTGATATTTTGGAAAATTGTGAGATATTTTGGATTTTTTTGATTTTCTGAAAATTATTATTATTATTATTATTATTATTATTATTATTATTATTATTATTATTATTATTGAAATATTATTTTTATTATCATAATAATATAATATTATCAGCGACCCGGGTCGGATTCCCGGGTTGGGCCCGACTCGGGTCACCAGCGGCTGGCCCGGATGGGCCTGACGCACGGGCCCAGACCGGGCCTTTCTTTTTTTAAAGAGAAATGCTCGGCCCGAAATCGGGCCCGTTTTCAAATGAAATGGGACACCCGGCCCGTTACGTAGGAATCAACTAATATAGGTGTACCCCTCCTAGTTTTGCAGAAGTTGAACAACTTGCAGCAGTAAAAGGCCACCAGCGCCATAAATCAGGAACAACTCGACGTCAAAACCCGACTAGGATATTACATTGGAAAATGACATGGTAAAATTCAGAGAGACAATAAAGAAACAAGAGCATTGTCTCATGCTCCCTAGGACGCCATTCGCATATAGAAGGAGGTGGCATTTGTCTTGTTCGATTGATCCATTACTCATTCCTTCAATGATGTTGCGGATCAGGACATCCGGGACTCGCCCTCATAAGTTCATAATAGCTTCCTTGCATGTCATCTCCCTTTCCAGTCTTCACGTAATGCTCGAACCACCATACTAATTGTCTTCCCTCGGCTCACGACATGGGAAAATCGTGCAAAAGCAATATCAGCATTAGGCACAGATAAATCTTGAACGCGCCCATCGCCATTTGTATTTCTTCTGAAGGTAGCAGAAAAGGTCTTGGGTTGATGGAGAATCAGAGTAGGGACATCCTATATATAGTGCTTCAAAATGGTCACCTCTTCATTTCTACAATGGTCAAAGTAGATAAGCGAAAGGTACTGGGTAACCAGTTCAGTCACTTGTTGTTCATTTTGTTCTTGGAACTAAAATCATTGGATTGGACATTGCGTTATGTGTCGATTTCCCACCATGCTGAAGATGCCTTGTCGTGTATCGTGCAGTATTGAACAAAACAACACGAGATTCCTTACCTACATATGGTGGAGAAGCTTTGTTGCTCGCTCTCTCTACTATCGTGTAAAGAATTTTTTATGATTAATGACTACGCACGAAAAAAAAAAAAAAAAAAAAAAACCCCAAACTCTTTTAAATCTATAAACAGTGGATTTAGTTAGTTAATTGAGTTTGGTTATTGTGATCGTCATAGGTATCAATAATTTCGTGATATGGTTATTGACTATGACAAAACCAATCTATCAATGACCACAATGTGAGGCTCTCGATAACCATACAATACAACTATTGATGAGTGCTAGAGCGCGATCGATCGAGGAAAGTGCTTCAAGCCATTAGACGATCACCATGACATGAATATCAACATCTATGAAGAAGAATCATCGACGACTATATGGAATCAACATTGACAAATAGCTGAGAGGTGTTCAACAAAGTTTGTAAGATTTTGTGAAAACATAGCCAATTGTTCTAAAAACTTAAGCTATTAGACGAAAACATGGTTTATTATTTAAATATTCTAACAATCTTTCTTATGCTTAGTCTGGTTTTTGGCCTAGTACTAAGCTTGGAAATTTAATTAGATAGGCAAATGGGGCATGGTAATATTTGAATTCAGGACCTCTAACACTAATATCATGTGAGATTTGTGTGACCATAGCCGATTGTTCTAAAAGTTTAAATTGTTATACAACTGTATGGTTTATTATTTAAATATTCTAATAAAGTTCATCAACAAAGCTTGCATATAATTTGTCATCCTAAAATTTGGCTAAGTGTTGGAAGCATGAGGAGGACATGAGGACAAGAATATTGACGGAAGGCAAGGGTACCAAGCAATGGTTAAGTAGCCTATGGCCTTGGATGCTATAATTGTTTGTGGATGAGATCAACATGTAAGTAGGAGGTATGGAAACTTGGGAGTGCAGTTGTAACTTGTTGACACCTAAAATTTCCCAACTCATTCAGTTATTCATTGCATAGAAAAATTGAGGATCGACCTCAACCCCCAAAGAAATGAATTTTAACTTGCATTGATATATTAGGAGCATTTTTCATTTAATAGTAATAAATCGACATAAACCATAGTGAAGCTTTGATCATAATTGAGTTATCTACTAAGCCTGCAAAAGCGCAAAACTAGGACAAGCCTAAAGTTTCTCTAAAGAGGCCGAATATACATGTGCCTAGCACACGTGGTATCTCAAGTTAGGAAATATTAATTTGTTGAAGCAAAGTTGGGGTTGTCGTTAAGCTTTATATTGTAAAAATTTGATTATAGGGGAATAAGAAAGGGTGAATAATTAGAAAGATCGCATAATCTAAAATAGGAAATAAATATATCCTCGATTTTTGCAAGACAACCCTAAGCTTAACCCTAAATAAACCCATTAGAGATGGTTCACAATTAGTAGCCGGCAATACGCAATAGAAAAGAAAAATGACACAAGAGAGCACAAAAAAACATACACACTTTCACCAAAAAAAAAAAAAAAAACATATACACACGAGTTCTCTCTCTTCCGCAGCCCCAAAAAATTTTTAGTAGGTAGTTTCTCGATATCGACAAATACACATTCATCAACTGTTGGATCGCTCTCAGATTTTGTGGAGTGTATGCTAAATCATTATTCTTGAGTTATCTAGTGGAGATGTTGAAAAAGTATTTTAAAATGTCTTTGAAGGCGAAAGTCAGATAGGTCGGACTGCTATATAGTCCAATCCGCGGTTGCATGAGTATGCATTTATTCTAAGTCTAAATGTGTTAAAATTTTGAGAAGACCTCTACGCCACCTATTTCCTTAACCCCAACAACGTAGGGATGACCGGTTTCAAGTTCTGTATGTGAAGATGAAGAACCAGATGAGAAATATGAAGATGAACAAATGCAGATGGAGATGAAGAATAGAATCTAGGATAGAGTAACCGATTCTGGAAGTGCTTCGTATTTCATTGTATGAAAGTATCATTGTAGTACAAAGTATCTGAAACAACAACAATGAATATAGATCCTCTATTCTTCCTCCTCTGCTCTATCTTACTTGTATCTCTTGAATTGAAACCTTCAGCAACTGATCATTCCTTTGAGGCTTTCATTTGATACTGTGATGCAGAGCATCCATGGAGGATATCTCTCTCTTCCTCTGTCTCTTATCTCTCTCTCTCTCTACCTTCTTTTTTTTCTTATTATATCACTCCTTTTTTTTATCGAGGAAGAAGTACTTTTTCTAGTAACAGAGAAAACTGAATATTGTTCATAAGGAAAATATAATACAACTAACAGATTACACCTTACAGCACACGTGTTAGTTTTTGGATTTATATAACTTGGCGATCCATGTCATTCTCCATTTCAGGCGTCTCCTTCATTGATGTCGATCCAAGCTGGTCTTCATCATGAGATCTTCACCGTTGATCATCATCTCTTTGTAGTTTGCTGCATCGCCAAGTCCTCTCGCTTTCTTTTTGTTTCTTGTTTTTCAACACGTGCTGTTCTTCTTCTTCAACTCGTTCCTTTATATTTAAC
The DNA here is from genome assembly GCA_014182885.2 of Eucalyptus caleyi. Taxonomy (NCBI): domain Eukaryota; kingdom Viridiplantae; phylum Streptophyta; class Magnoliopsida; order Myrtales; family Myrtaceae; genus Eucalyptus; species Eucalyptus caleyi. The sequence goes on from CM024470.2 coordinate 42,965,714, forward strand.
ATCCCCCCCCCCCCCCAAAAAAAATTGGGAAGGGTGAAGGATCCCATTCCCAATTTGGTGCGAAGAGACACATGAGCTGATCGGGAGAGGGATTTAGTGAAAATGTCAGCTAACTGAAGATGGCTAGGAATGTGTTGGACTTGAATGGAACCAAAAGACACCTTTTCACGAATGAAGTGAAAATCAACTTCGATGTGCTTTGTGCGATCATGCAATATTGGATTTGCTGTGAGGGAAATAGCTTATTTGTTGTCTCAAAATAAAGATGTAGCTGCTGCAAGAGGAATACCAATATCACGTAATACAAAGCTGATCCAAGTTAGTTCAGCTATTGCAGAAGCTAGTGCACGATACTCTGCTTTTGTGGAGGATCTTGAAACAGTGGATTGTTTCTTGGTTGACCAAGAAATCAAATTAGAGCCAATAAAAGTGCAGAAACTTGTAGTAGATCGTCGAGTGGTAGGACATCCTGCCCAGTCAGCATTTGAAAAGCTGTAGAGACTTGTTGAACTCCTGGAGTGGAGATAGAATCCAAGGTGGACAGTCCCTTTGACATATCGAAGGACTCTTTTTAATTGATGAAAGTCTGCCACTGTTGGATGTTACATCTTTTGACAGAGAAGATTTGTTGCAAAAGCTAGATCTGGTCGAGTTATTGTTAAGTATTGAAGACCACCTACCAGGCTTCTGTATTCAACAAGATATGTTAGCTGAGTTTCAGCATTGGCCATGAGAACTGATCGAAGTGGCAAGGGTGTTGAGATTGGTTTGCAATCTGCCATATGAGCTCGTTTAAGTAAGTCAATAGCATATTTTGTTTGGCTTCAATGCCTAAGAAGTAGTGAAGATATCCAAGGTACTTCATAGGGAATTGAAGACTGAGCTTCTGAATCAATGTGGTTAAGAGTTGAGGTGAGCTACTTGTCAAGATGATGTCATCGACATATAGTAGCAACAATACTGCATGTGACTCAGTATGAAGAACAAATAAGGAGGGATCAGCTGTGCTATAGAAAAAACCAATTTCAAGAAGAAAGTTGCTGAACTTATTGAACCAAGCTCTTGGAGCTTGTCGAAGGCCATATAAGGACTTGTGAAGTAGACAGACATAACTCGATTTTTGAGGATGTATGAAGCTAGGAGGCTGTTCCATATAGATAGTTTCATTCAAGTCTCCATGAAGAAAGGCATTTTTCACATCAAGTTGGTGTATTGGCCATTGTTTCATTAGAGCTATGGACAGTACTATGCGAATTGTTGCATGTTTCACAACAGGGCTGAAAGTCTTAGTAAAGTCAAGTCCTGCTTCTTGATGAAAGCCTTTAGCTACTAGTCGAGCCTTTAGCCTGTCAAGACTACCATCGGGTGCCAGTTTGGTCTTAAAGACCCACTTACAGCCTATGACATTCATCTGGTTTGTTCTTGGAACCAGTTTCCAAGGTGTGATTGTCATACAGAGCACTCATTTCTTCTTGCATTGCACTGTACCAGGCTTTATTAGCCAATGCTGACTTAATGGATCTTGGTTCCATGGGAACTCGATACTCGGCCAAACAAACATATTTTGGATTTGGCTTGATAATAGCTGATTTCAGTCGAGTCTGCATATGATGAACAACATGATTACTTTGAGAAGAGGATAGGCCAGGATTGTGTTGTTCTGGTTCAGGGCTAATATTAGTAGGTAGTGCATTTTGAGAAGATGAAGAATTGGAATTATGATGCTCATGATCAGTAGAGATATTTGGAACCACAACACTTGGAGAGGTAGATACTAGTTGTGTTTCTGTGATGAAGTCATTCTGCATTGGTGCTGATGAAGTAGCTTGTGGCATCTGTTCACTATATAGATGATCATTGTAATAACCATCCACAATAGGATGATACTGACTTTTGGTTGCTGAATGATGAAGAGGGCTATTGTTTGTTGTGTCAGTACTTGGAGGTTCGAGCAATTGAACTTCTCCAATCCATTGTTTATATAAAGGTGTATACTGTCCATACTCGTTGATCACCCTCTTTGTCAAAGGAAAACGTGTTTCATCAAAGACCACATACCTACTGATATATATGCGATTATCGGTAGGTACAAGACATCGATACCCTTTATGCAGTTCACTGTATCCCAGAAATACACAGGTAAGGGATCGAGGATCAAATTTGTGTTTTGTGTATGGTCTTAAGCATGGATAACATGCACAACCAAACACCCTCAAATGATCATACTGTGGCTGACTATTATGAATCTTGTTATAGGGTGTATCCATCTTTAGTTTTGGTGTAGGAAGTATATTTACAATGTAATTTGCTGTGACAAAGGCATCCACCCAAAATTTCAGTGGAACCTTGGAGTGATATAACATGACTAATCCCAGTTCTACAATGTGTCAATGTTTTCTCTGTAAAACCCCATTCTGTTTTGGAGTGCGTGGACAGGATAGGTGTTGTTTTATGCACAATTCTGCAGATGACATTGGAATCTGTTACTTACAAACTCTCCTCCTCCATCACTTTGGAAGATTTTGATTTGATGATTGTATTGTTTTTCAACTAATTTCTGAAATTGAACAAAGATATCATAGAACTCAGACTTCAACTTCATGGGATATAGTTAGCTATATCGTGAGAAACTGTCAACAAAAATCACATAGTATATGAACTTTTGAAATGAATTGACTGGTGAGGGTCCCCAAATGTCACAGTGAATCTTTTCTAATGGCAAATTCGATGTAGAATCTGATAATGAAAAGGAGAGAGATGTACTTTTTGCTATTTGACAGCTGCTGCAAACATTCGAAGAGGTTGAATTAAAGTGAATTAGCTTCTGATGTTGCAGATGTTTCACTATCTGAGAATTTGTATGAGCCAGCCTCTGGTGCCATATATCTTCATCCACAGTTTTCTACCTTTGAGTAAAAAAAGCTGCTGTAGTCTATGTATCAACTTGATAGAGGCCTCTAGTCTTCCTTTTGAGCTTGACTGTTACTTTGGTATTGTTGTCCTTTACATAAACACCAATTTTGTCAAAGATAAATGAGCAAGGATAGTCATCTGTGAGCTTAGAAACTGAAAGAAGATTCTTCTTTATTTCTGGTACTATTAGAACATCATTGAGAGGTAATGTATTACCTTCTGTATTTAGACAGGTGTTACCAATATGTGTAACAGGTAAACACGATCCATTTCCTACAATTACAGTATTAGGTCCTTGGTATTTAAAAAAGGTATGAAGAATACCAGGATTAGCACTGATGTGGGTTGTAGCACCAGTATCAAGGTACCATTCACTTCCTTTTTGATCTTCAATATGCATTGCTATTAGTGCTGCTGGAATATCTTCTGCTTAATAAGAGTTGTCAAAGCGATACTAGCAATGGAGAGCATCATGCCCAGGTCGTTTATATATTTGGCATTCCAATCTAGAAGTGCCTGTGTCTTTCTCATCCTACAGACTTTTACTTGAGTTTAATGAGAAAGAAGGATAAGATTTGGTATTCTGGTACCTTTGAGAGTAAGTGGCATAGGGTTGAAATCCCAGATTAGCTGCAGAGAAGGTATTTCTTTGTCTAAAATGCTGATCTCCTTGCCCTTGAATTGGGACATCTCCTCTATAATTCTAATTTCTTTCAGCATAACTAAATCCTCGACCTCTATTATTAGCAGCTCTGCCACGACCATAACTGCGGCCACCCCTATAACTTCCTCTTTGAGCTATAAATCCAGAGGTTTGAGAATTATATTCTCCATCAGTATTCTCTTTAGGCTACATTTGAGATTGTCTCTGCCCAAAATAGGCCAAATTGGGATTGAACTGACTTTTGGAATAAGTCTTCATCCTTGACTCAAACCTTTCTAGCTGAGCAATAACCTCATCATAATAAGGTTGAGGCTTTAAACAATATATGGTGGTTCAAAGATTTTCATATTCAAGGCCTAAACCTTCCAGTACACCAAAAATTTTGGTTATTTCATCCACAAGTTTGCCTATTGCATTCAACTGATCACATATAGATTTATATTCTCTAAGATAAACAAAGAGAGTTTGATCAAGCTTCTGGCAGGATTGTAGTTTCCCTCTAAGTTCGAATTCCTTAGCAATTGATTTCTATGTAAATCGCTTTAGAAGTGTTTGCCATACTTCAAAAGATGTCTCTAAACCAATTATTGGGCTCAAAATACTCTCAGTGACAGCTCCACTGATCCAAGACGATACCAACTGATCTGTTCTTGTCCAGTCAGCATAGTCAGGATTAACAAGTTCAGATTCACAGCCTTCAACATCATTTTGCAGCATTCGAGGAGGTTAAAGAATATCACCATTAATGAAACCAAAGAGCTCTTGACTTTTTAGAAATCTTTGGACCTGAGCTTGCCACAACAGAAAGTTATCTTCGGTAAGTTTGATTGTGACAAAATTCGAGATGTTCACATGTATTGGAAAAGGATACTTTGGTGTTCTTATTGCCATTGTCACAAACTTTCAGCTTGAGAGAGAAGATATCAGTAATACTGATGAATTCTTATATGTTTACCGTAAGACTTGAAGTTGCTGTTGCTTCAGATTCTCCATTTTGACATGAATAACAACTTCTGAATGAAACTTTCCATCAGATACAGTAAATCAACTGAGCTCTGATACCATGTGAAGATGAAGAACCGGATGAGAAATATGAAGATGAACAAATGCAAATGGAGATGAAGAATAGAATCTAGGATAGAGTAACCGATTCTGGAAGTGCTTCGTATTTCATTGTATCAAAGTATCATTGTAGTACAAAGTATCTGAAACAACAACAATGAATATGGATCCTCTATTCTTTCTCCTCTGCTCTATCTTACTTGTATCTCTTGGATTGAAACCTTCAGCAACTGATCATTCCCTCGAGGCTTTCATTTGATACTGTGATACAGAGCATCCATGGAGGATATCTCTCTCTTCCTCTGTCTCTTATCTCTCTCTCTCTCTCTCTCTCTCTCTCTCTCTCTCTACCTTCTTTTTTCTTATTATATCACTCCTTTTTTTATCAAGGAAGAAGTACTTTTTCTAGTAACAGAGAAAACTGAATATTGTTCATAAGGAAAACAGAATACAACTAACAGATTACGCCTTACAGCACACGTGTTAGTTTTTGGATTTATATAACTTGGCGATCCATGTCATTCTCCATTTCAGGTGTCTCCTTCATTGATGTCGATCCAAGCTGGTCTTCATCATGAGATCTTCACCGTTGATCATCATCTCTTTGTAGTTTGCTGCATCGCCAAGTCCTCTGCTTTCTTTTGTTTCTTGTTTTTCAACACGTGCTGTTCTTCTTCTTCAACTCTGTTCCTTTATATTTAACACCGTATAGGTTTCATCTAGAGTCTGGAACCTACCTGTTGGAATTTATTACTCATTTTATTGAAATCTCGAACATACCTTATCATAGGTTCCAAGATTTACCCAGATTTTACATATATTATTAATTGAACGATTGTAGTAAATTAAAATCTTTGATGATCACCATTTGTTACTACAATTCATTGATCATAACTTATACTTTGACACATGAAAAATATGAACATAAGTAAAAGTCTTAGTCATGAAATGGAAGCTCAGACTAGTGCTTCCAAATTATACACACATCATCGAACAACTAGTCCAATCCAAATGCATAAGTTATTAGGTGGAGAGAAACCACAAGAATAAAGCTTCATCAAATCCACTAGTCAAGTAATGTGAGATAATACTTTAGCAATTTAACTCAGTCATCTCAAGTATTATATCAAATTAACGTGAGGGAGAGCGTTACATAAATTCATTGATATACTGTGGGATTTGCTTTTTCTCTACCTAGATACAGGACAACTTTTACACTTTCAAAGAGAAGGGTATCCCCAACAAGGACAGTATTAAATACGTTGGAAAAGGTGGCTAATGTGCATTCTTATTTAACTTGGTTCGAAACTTTAAACCAGATATCTAGTTGGCCTGTTGGATTGATAGAACTGTGTCGTTTACGACCCTTTGATGGCCAACATCTAACCCATAATATTTTATTTTTAGCAATAATTTTCCATGATGACCAAACTTAAGAAGTTTCGGGTGGGTCATTTCTGGTTTGACGTAGGAAAAAGAGCAAAGTGACGGATAAAAGAGATGAATGTGTTAGCATGTAACCAAAATACTACTGATTGAAAGCTCTTTCCAAAAGCATTGGGCTTTGGCTGATCAGCTAAAATGGAGGGTCCTTTTGAGCAAACAGACAGACAGCACACGTAGTAATTGCACTAAACGCATACGTTGAGCCATAAACACGTAGGCGTTACGCGTGTCAACACAACATTTTTTTTTTTCAAAGTAAAACAAATCTATATCAGCTTAAGCGTCATTTGAGGAATTATTGTTTGCTGCGTGCTTAGTTAAATAAATCACAATGCACGACCTACAAAAAGGCTTAAAGGAGACTTTATTTCAGGGTTTAGCATCCTCTAAAGTCAAGATAATAACTTTTACCATTTGATATGGTCAAAAGTACTCCTATTTCTTTATGGGCTCCATTAGCATGATAGTTTTGGGTAACTCATTGGAATGAAGAGGCGGTCCTCATGAAGAGTAGGGGTAACTGATTGGAATGAAGAGGCGGTCCTCATGAGGAGCTCATGAAGAGTAGGGGTAACTGATTGGAATGAAGAGGCGGTCCTCATGAAGAGCAGGTGAGGGCTTGAAACCCTTGCCTAGATCTCGCTTAGACTTGGGTGAGGATTTGCAAGCCTTTGCGTAGTGGTTTGGCCACCACTCCGCAAAGGTTGGTCGACCCCTGCATCGAGGTGGCAAGATTTGGGCTTGAGGCTTGACCTACCCTTGTGCAGTGGTGGCAAGTGGCGGTGCCACCACCCTGCAAGGGTGGTTGGCCCTTAGCAGTGGCTAGCAAAGGTTGCAAATCATGCTTAAGCAAGGATCAACGCTTGCTGGTGAAAGTAGACCGACAAGGGCAATGTTCTAGTTTCGCTCAGTCTCTTTTAATCTTTTGGGACTTTTGTTAGGTTGATCGATTTTGAGGTGGGTAAATTTCTTCCCTGGAAGTTGGAATCGGACCAAACAAGGTTGCTTCCTAAGTTTTGTAGAATTGGGAATCAACCCTATTAACTCTAGGAACGGTATATATATTTATTTTGGGTTTCTTCTATTCAAAAGAACTATTTTGACATTTTAAGTATAATCTATCCTAGTGGTCATGATAAAGTTGCATAGGGAACTCATAGTGATCATCGATCTAAAAAGTGTAAGCATGAAGATCCTCATTGACAAAGGTTAAACAATGTCTACCTGGACTGGAAAGGCACTAGTGACACATCCAATTAAGAAATTGGAATCAAGCAAAAGACAGTCAAATTATTTTGCTCAAAGAAATCCAGAAAATACTCCAGCACATAAAAAATTAGCCAGTCCTTTTGCAAGTTAAAGGAATCAACTAATATAGGTGTACCCCTCCCAATTTTGCAGAAATCGAAAACTTGCAGCAGTAAAAGGCCCCCAGCGCCATAAATCATACGTAGAAAAATGAAGTAGAATGCAAACTAGGAGAAAAAGAAAAACAGAACTGGGTAGGTTCCATTGGTCCGAATCGATTGTTCTGGTTTCGCACAAGGAAATGGGAAACCGACCGGTTATTGTAGATTCTAATTTTGTGGAATTGGGAACCGGACTAGTTACTACTCGAACCACCCATAACTAGCCGATTTAGTTCGACTTCCAGATTGACCCGGAACTGGTGCACGCCCCAATTTATGTGGTCTCTAAAAATGTTGACAACCAATTATAGGTGATAATGACCCTCTTTTCTGACCAGACATATAGAGTAGATTAACGCATTTAAACTATAATTGCAGAAGATAATGCGTTGACAATTATGTGGAAAAGGACCTTTAACGTATTGGGTCATCTCTTTTTGATTTTTTTCCCATTTTCCCAAATCTATGCTAATGGTCTGGTCGTGCTTTCTTTTTATTTACCCAATACGCAAATTGGTGAGGACTCGTCGCAGTGTGAAACGCGTGGTGGCTTTGCTATCCGCTGCACTTCAAATTTACATCCTGTGGTCCTCGTTTTATATTTGGACAATGACACCCTTAAGCAAAATTACTTGCGCAGGTTCATGTTTGATAACACCATAGCACTTTTGGCTCTACTACCTTAGATCTTTTCCAAGTTCTCAAGATTCAAAAGCTTGAAGATTAGTCAATGCAATCTAGTGTTTTACTGCTATAAGTCCGCTTATGATAAACACAATAAATGCAGTACTCTTCCTTGCCATTCCCACAAATTCCGTAAGCCACTCAACGTGAAAACCTGACTATGATATTACATTAGAAAATGGCATAGTGAAATTCAGAGAGACAATAAAGAAACAACAGCTTTGTCTCATGCTCCCTGGGACGCCATTTGCAAATAGAAGGAGGTGGCAATCATCTTGTTCAATGATGTTGCGGATTAGGACCTCTGGGACTTGCCCTCATAAGCTCATAAGGGCTTCCTCGCCTGTTATCTCCCTTTCCATAGTCTTCACGTAATGCTCGAACCACCATACTAAGGGTCTTCCCTCGAATCACGACATGGGGAACTCGTGCACGGGAGCTTGGAACCGAAAGCAATATCAGCATCAGGCACAGACAAATCTTGAGCATGCCCATCGCCATTTTTTTTTCCTTTGAAGATAGCAAAAAAGGGCTTGGGTTGATGGAGAATTAGAGTTGGGACATCCTATATATAGTGCTTAAGGACGGTTACCCTTTCAATTTTTAAATGGTCAAAGTAGATACTCGAAAAGTACAGGATAACCTGTCTAGTCACTTGTTGTCCATTTTGTTCTTGGAACTAAAATCATTGGATTGGACATTGATTTGTTTGTATATTTTCCACCATGCAAAAGATACGTTGTCGTGTATCGTTAAATATTGAACAAAATGACATGGGATTTCTTACCTATATATGGCGGAGAAGCCTTATGGGGTAAAGAACTGTTTGTGATTAGTGACTACCAGTTTATGCACAAAAATTAAAATAAAAAAGCTAAACTCTTTTAAATCGATAAACATTGGATTTAGTTGGTTAATTGAGTTGGGTTGTTGTGATGGGCATTGTTATCGATAACTACATGATATTTTTATTCGACAATTACAAAACCAATCTCTCAATGACCATGATGTGTGGCTCTTGACAACCATACAGTACAACAATGAGTGCTGGAGTGCAATCGATTGAAGAAGACTGGTCAATATAAGTGCTTCAAGCCTTTAGACGATCAACATGACATGGATATCGACATCTATGAAGAAGAATCAATGACGACTATGGAATCGACATTGACAAATAGCTGAGAGGTGTTCAACAAAGTTCATTGACACAGCTTGCAAAGACTTAGCTATCCTAAAATTTGGCTAAGTGTTGGAAGCATGGGGAGGACATGATGACAAGAATGTCAATTGAATGCAAGGGGACCAAGCGATGGCTAAGTAGCCTAGGGCCTTGGAAGCTGTAATCGTTTGTGGATGAGATTGGTGTGTGAATAGGAGATATGGAAAGTCGGGAGTGCAATTGTAACTAGTTGACACCTAAATTTTGGCAACCCATTTAGTTATTTAGTTATTTATCTACTAAGCCTGTAGAAGCACAAAATTTGGACAAGCCCAAAGTTCCTCTAATGCAGTCGAATATACATGTGCCTAGTAAATGTGGGATCTGAAATCTGGAAATATGGTTATATTGAAGCAAACTTGGGGGTAATGAAGCTTTATATTGTCAAATTCTGATAATAGGGAAATAAGAAAGGGCCTGTACTCTAATAAGAAAGATCACACAACCTAAAATAGTAAATGAAGATATCCTCGGTTCTCGCAAGACAAAACCCATTAGAGATGGTTCACAATTAGAGGTTGGCAATACACAATGGAAATAAAAAATGACACAAGAAAGCACAAAAAGACGCACACACAAGCTCTCTCTCCCGGACCCCCTAGAAAAATTCCAGCGCAAATGGGCATTTATTAAACGTTAAATCGCTCTGAAACTTTGTGGGGAGTATGCTAAGTCATTATTCTTAAGTTTTTTTTTTTTTTTTCGATGGAGATGATGAAATAATATTTTAAAATATGTCTTTGAAGGAGAAAATCAGACTGGTTGGACTGCTAGGGAGTCAAATTTGCAGTTGCACGTAAGCGGTGAGTGTGCATTCGTTTGAAGTCAAAATGAGTTAAAATTTTGAGGAGACACCTACGCCACTTATTTCCCCAAACCGAGGAAAGAATCAAGCATCAAATATCTAAAGACCCTTGTGATGTCCACAGTCCCCGACGTTGCTGTTCGCCACCTCCTGCCACCCTGTCATGATTGTCATGAGTCTTGTTGTCCCGGCGTGATTACTTACGGCTGCCCAGTGACTTAGCCCGTGTTGCCAGCCCTCTCGTCCAAAGTTTCTGCCCTTCTCCGTTCTTGGCCTTGGCGGTTGCCGCAGTGGATACCCCTTAGCCGGTTGCAGTTCAAAGTTGGGGTCTCAATTTAGGTAATTTCCCTAAAATGATTCTCAATTTCAATATTCAATTGCTTAAATTGCAAGGATTAAGATTATAACTTGGTTCGGTGAAGATTTTAGGCATATCATAAATAGGAAATTTCCTTTTTTAAGTCGTGCAGATAATTTGGTTTTCGATCTTTTAGACCTAAGATCAAATCCTTGATTATCTTTATATCCTATATTGGATGTGGTGAATATTTAATCACGTGGGCTTAAATATTGCATGTCATTAGTTTAGATAACATTCCTGTTATGAAAAAAAAAAAAAAGAAAAAAAAATGGGAGGAACAATAAAGCTTTACATTTAGGATAGATTACAAGCCATTAAGTTTCCTAAATTAAAATTGCATATCTTAGGAAACATGTAGTGATTAGGAAATTGCCTAATTTAAACTAGGATTTGATATAAATAATTTTCTAATTTAAATTAGGTTATTATGTACTTTGGGTAGTTTCCTAATTTAACTTTCAAAGAAAATCTCAAAGTTATCTCATCTCATGCATTGCATATAATTTAATTTTTATAAAGAGAAAATACGAAATTAAAGAGTTAGCCTTGCATCAATACGTCACTATTCTTTTTAATAAAAGTCAATCAAGTTACGACAGGTGTCCTAGAGTTTAGTTTTTTATTTATCAAAAAGAAATGCAGAAATAATTAATCACGCTTAGTTTAATTAATAGGAATAATTTATAGTTGATCATATTCCATGTCATTAGAATTACTTGTGGGTCGCATTCAAATTAATTAACATGGCATTCGTGTCAGTTTGGATTTCATGTTAGTTTAGAACTCATATAGACATCATATTTAATAAATCATATTCATGTGAAACAAGAAAAACCCAAAAAGAATTGATTGGCGTTGCCTAATCATATATGAAAATCATATCTAAGTCATGTATACATCAAATGGTTGCTTGGTCTTTAGTTTACATCTTGCAGAACATTTATTTGAGATTTAATTAGCGTGTGAAGGTTTTCTCTATTTACTCCAGCAATTTTTTTTTTTTTGCTTAAATTAAATTGTTATTTGTACACTCGCCTGATCATCTCTTTTATATTAATTATGTAAGCTTAAAATTGCGTCTATCTATTGATGGAGAATATGAACCACACCCTATCACATCGGAGCCTTGCTCGGCATCTATCCGAGCCCCATGTCACCCTCGCCCTTGCCTTTATGCCCCATTACTATGAAACCTCTCTCTCTCTGAACTAGGCACACGAGATCAGATCTTATGTTGTGAGCTCTACTCTTGTCAGCATCCTGGCACAAAATCTAAGGTCATGTGTCAAGATCCAAAAGATGGCGATACATGTTTGGCATCCCTATAAAATTACATTAAATAAGTATATATTACTATAATTTATTATGAAATTGAAATTAAATTTTAAAACTTTCAAAACTCGCAACTAAATTTTAAAATTTATTAAATTTGTGTAATCATTTTTTTTTGTTAACGTCATCTGATTTGGCTGATGAAAAATGTACTAGGATAAGGGGTCCTTGCCAATTCACTTTCTTTCCTTGGGTTGTCACAAGGCTTACATCTTTGCCTTTCACTACATGAGTTTTCTTTCATTGGCTTGTAAATCTACATTTAAAAGTGTTCAAGCAGTTTTTTTAATAACTTAAACTTGTCATAATAGATAAAGGACATATTAGCCTCAACAGATATTAAATTATACGAGAAAAAGGAAATCTGAGGAACATGCCATTTTCAATCTTCCAAGGTGTTAAGCATGGAGTGCCCATATAGAACACTTCAACATGGCATCTAACGTATACAAACGAAGCACAGGAAACAATCAACATGCTTTGATACTAATGTCGAGTTTTGCATAATTATACTAGTCCCAAGAACCAAGGTTACACGCAATAATTTTGTCGTGGTGGTGGTCAGAGTGTAATCATGCGCTTGGGCTAGCACTTGTACGGTCACAACCAAATATATCATGTATACTAATTGATCTCTCCCCTAACTAAATATACTCCTTTATCTCATATTTTGCTTGCAATTCTGAGAATATTTGTGTCTCTCTTTGTACCCAATCACTTTCTCACAAGATTGTTACTTTCACGCCCCACTGACGCTAGCCCGACCCACCACCAGAGCACCACGCTTAAATCGCCTAATGATCTGCCAGCCGGCTTTGAACTCTAGACCTCCCGTTTGGAGGTCTGGAGCCTACCCAGCGGAGTCATCATAGCCGGTGGTAATAGCGAGCTAGTATTGATAAGATATCCTTCTATGATGTGTAAATAATTGGCTAATTGTTAAACCCGTAAGACACAAAAAAGGGATATCAATTTTCAATAACTCAATTAAAATACAATTATCTCCATCTCCAACAAAAAAAAAATCTTTCGTACTTCATATTTTTAGTATGATTTGTATCTTTCTTCATTCCGCCCTTTATTTGAGTAGCTTATTATTCCAAATTGCTGGAGACTTACGCTTTTTTGAATCCAATCATAAATGTTATGCCAGTAATGCCCCTTTTCTTTTTTCACTTAGCGTCTGTTTGGCAAGCTGCTGTCCTAGACATGATTTGTTTTTGAAAAAAAAAAAATCTAACAATGATAAAATCGGCTAAGTCTTACAGAACCTCGATTTAAACAATTCTTAGAAACAAAGAGGAACTTTTTTCCATCTTTTTTGTTGCGTACCATACATTTTGGCGGCACGGCCGAGTGGTAAGGCGGGGATTGCAAATCCTATTTCCCGAGTTCATATTTAGGTGTCGCCTAATCAATAAAAACCTCAAAATCACTTATTTCATTTTGCTGATACAACAAGCTGAATTTTTCCCAGCAAAAGGGAGCAAAGTAAAGGGACTCTCGAGACTTGCTTGCTTGGTTTTAAACATCTGGAAATTTGGCTCTCCAAAGCAAAAAGGGCTCTAATTCCTTGCCTCTAGGATTCAATGACATATTCTAGTGGAAATTAACCTTTAGTTCTATAACAAGGCATCAGAATAATGAATCTATTCCCTATTTTTAATTTGTGATTCATTAGTTAGTCCTTGAATTTAGAAAGAACATAGAAATAGAATAAGAGCGTGCTTCAAATGAAGGGACAAGAAAAAAAAATCTTGTTTCTGGATACCTCAATTGAATTAATCAATTTTGTAGCCCTCTTCGATGAATGCTTGAAAGAACCAATTTAAGTAAATAATGAATATTATTTGGATTTTTAGATCGTAAAAAAAAATTCCTTTTGTCCTTTCTATCGTAAAGGAAAATCTTTCAAAACAAAAATATTGGCTGGCTACTCTCAGTTATGGTCCAGCAAAAATAGAGAGATATTTATGAAGAATGTTGTAATCTAATGTTCGCAAATTTAAAATCTAAAAGAAAAGAAAAGAAAAGAATAAGACACAAAATGAAATGTGGAAGTTGAAAAGAAAGAGGATAAAATAGTCATTTTCTGCGGGTGACCACTTCTAAAATCTTTCCCTAAATAGGTAGTATAGTAAATAGATATCAAGATCGATAAAAGTAGCTGATTAACTCATGCACAGATGGTAGAAGTGCCAAATCATTTTTCTTCATTCAGATAATATAATAAATAATGCAGAAAAAAATTGTGTAAAGTCTGAACATAAGCCTATTTATAGACTTTATTAGATGATTATCTAAAGTAATAAGATAATCTTGATTTCAATTATAGTCAGTCAGGGATATGAAAAATCAATAGAGATAAATGCATAATTCAAAGAGATATGGAGAATTAAAATAAATATCCTAATTATCTTTAATATATGGTAATATCCTAATTATCACTAACAAAGTCAAATTGACATTGCGTAATGGGAGAGACTATTGTATAAAGATGGAAAAAAGAACACGGGGAAAAATAAAAGCATGCATTGTACGATAGGAATTTATTATTACATTGCACTAGAGTCAACTCGTGCGATATGCGGGCAAGTTCAATTTGTTGGTTATGCATGAAAAGAAAGTAGTAGAAGCTGAGTGGCTGTTGGCTATAAGGGGTATGATAATGCAAGAGTGGTTTTAGTGGAAGTAACTACCCTCCAACATGAAATATACAAAGTCATATAAACCTTCAAATTGCATTTCAGTTTTAGCTAGGATATGATTGGATATGATATAAAATCCATATATTTTGATATATCTTATCAACTTGTTTAATGGATTGAAGTAATAAAATCAGATATTCTTATATTTTATCATATCCACAATTAGGTATGAACAATATATCAGTGTAAATACCACCGCTCACAGCGGCGTAGCTGGCTTGGGCTCTCTCTCCCTCACGAAAGGGAGGAGTTCGAATCCTAGAGGCGTCGTTAGGGATTCTTACCTGGAGTACTGTGGTGGTGGGTTCTGCAGTCGCTCCCCCAGGGTTTGCTCGCCGGCTGTCGGCTTACGGGGTTCTTTGGGTTACAATATATATATGTAAATGAACTTGAAAATATGCAAACGAAGATGATAAGAATACAAAAACTTCTACGGAAACTACAAATATACAAACGGAGATAAACTTCATCAGTCAATCCATTATTATAGATTATCTTAAATCGTAAACATCAAAGGAGATCATTGTAGCATTCCGGAACCATAGGTTGGACCATGACAATAAATTGTAAACAAGGTACAATATCAATTGACGAGATAAATCATCCAACGAATGCCGAATTTAGTAGGAGAGAGAACATATGATGATTCACCTCCATGATCATGTAAAATATAGTGCTACAACGCCTACTTCATTTTATATACTATATTAATATATCTAACATATATAATAAATTTACTAAATATATAAGATAAATATTATAAAAGAGAAATAAATTCAAATATATAAATAAAAATAGGAATAAATAAAAATGAACATTGTTGTTATTTGCGGGTATTGGGAACAGGCAACTTTTGGATGAGCCATCACTCCTTCTTTGACATGGTCTCGCAAACTTGGAATTCTAAATTTCCTGGTACGTCTATGTATTCCCTGTGCTGTAAGCTTCGTGCGCTCAAATGCAAGCTTAAGCATCTAAATAGGATGGCCTATGCGAACATAACTATGAGAACTGATGAAGCTAGAGCCCAACTCTCTTTGGCTCAGGAAGTCATTCAACTTGATCCGTTTAACCAGGCCCTGGCGGATACAGAGAAGGAGAAGTTACAAATATTTTCTGATCTTCGCCTCCAAGAGGAATCATTTTATAGGCAAAAGTCGAGAGTGAGGTGGCTTAAGGAAGGAGATCTAAATACAAAATTTTTCCACCAATCCGTCAAACAATCCCACTTGCGAAATAGAATCATTTCAATCCATGATGGAGAATGTTTGGTCTCTCACCCGCTTGAGGTGCATCAGCTCTTTATCTCTCATTTCCAGGATCTATTGGCGGCCTCTCCTCCATCCGCGGTGCCCTTGGTTGCCGAAATCCAGGAGAAGTTGATGCACACTCTTAATGATATACAGATCCAACAGTTGTCTCGCCCTGTTTCGGATGAGGAAATTCGGTCTACTCTGTTCTCCCTTGCTTCTGGTAAATCCCCTGGCCCAGAAAGCTTTAATGTTGAATTCTTCAAGTGAGCGTGGGAGACTATAGGACCATCGGTCCTGCTGGCAATTCGAGAGTTCTTTATTAATGGTCAGCTTCTGAAGGAGATCAATGCAACTATCCTGACTCTAATCCCGAAGGTCCCTAATGCGTCAACGGTTAATGACTTTCGGCCCATAGCATGCTGCAACACTATATACAAGTGTATCACAAAGATTATTGCTAACAGGTTAGCTGCTGTGCTTCCTTCTATAGTTAGTCTTCCTCAGAATGCCTTCGTGAAAGGAAGACGCATAAGCGATAACATTATGCTGACCCAGGAATTGTTTAGTGACTTCCATCACAATCCTTATCGGCCTAAATGTATTATTAAGGTTGATTTTTGTAAAGCCTACGATTCCATTGATTGGAACTTTATCCGGCTTACTTTGATGGCCTTTGGATTCCCGTAGTTTTTATCGACCGCATAATGGTATGCATTCGGTCGCCTAAGTTTTCTATCTCTCTTAATGGTGAATTACATGGTTTTTTCTCAAGTGGGAGAGGAATCAGGCAGGGTGACCCTATGTCCCCTTATCTCTTCACTCTTGTTATGGAAGTTTTTACCGGAATCATCAATACCCAAACGTCCAAGGTGGGCTTTGATTTTTTCTGGAGATGCAAAGCGACTAGACTCTCCCACCTTTTCTTTGCAGATGATGTACTATTGTTCTCCGAAGGTAATTTGTCTTCTTTGTCCCTGCTACTGGATGGGATTCAATCCTTTGCTAGCTGGTCTGGGCTTAAGCCAAACTTCAACAAAAGCGAAATATTTCTCTTGGGTGGCTCTCAAGCTCTAAAAGATTCCATGGTTAGTACCTCTGGCTTTCAGTTGGGTTCGCTCCCTTTTAGGTACCTCGGTGTCCCTATTGTGTCATCTAGACTAGGCAAAGTGGATTGCATATCTTTGGTGAATGCTATAACCTCGAGAGTCCAATCCTGGACGAACCGGTTCCTCTCCCTGGCTGGTAGATTGCAGCTGATCAAATCGGTCTTGCACTCGATTCAGGTTTATTGGTCTAGTGTGTTCATCCTCCTCTCTTCGGTCATAAGACAAATAGAGAAAATATTTCGCCAATTCCTTTGGAAAGGACCGACCCTTGGATCAGGAGGGGCGAAGGTCAAATGGGATGAAGTCTGCCTACCCAAGGAGGAAGGTGGCTTGGGCATCCGACCCATCCGGGTTAGCAATATAGCTTCAATGATTAAGCACTTGTGGCTCCTCTTTATCGATAAAGAATCGCTTTGGTGCAAATGGATCCATTCCAACTTCATCAAACATAAGAATTTTTGGGTCATCCCTAGACCTACCATATGCTCTTGGTCTTGGAAAAGGCTGCTAGGCCTTCGAGACTTAATTCAGCATCAATTTATGTGGCGAATAGGCAATGGATTATCTACATCCTTTTGGTTCGATCATTGGCATCATCGGGGCCGCTCTATAAGCTTTTCACAGATCGGAACATATACTGCTCTGGCATCCCTCGGCTTGCTTCTGTTGCTGCTGGTATTTTTGCCCTTTCACTTCCCTCTGCAGTCTCGACGGCCATTATGGGTTGGGATGATCCTCTCCCAAACCTCAACAACAATGATGACAGACTCCTATGGCTGGGCCATTCTTCAGGGATGTTTACGACGGCTTCTGCTTGGACACTTCTAAGGGCTAAGGGCCAGCTTGTGCCTTGGTCGAGATTCATTTGGAGTTCTTCTCTTCCCCCCCGGTATCAAACCCACTTATGGTTGATCACTCGCAACCGATTACCTACCCAGGTAATTTTGTTTGCTCATGGGAGAATTCCAGTTTCCTCATGTGTGTTCTGTTCCTCTAGACCCGACTCTGTTGATCACTTGTTCTTCGGATGCCCGGTTACGGCTAGGCTGGGTGCTTTCTGGGCGAATAAGTGTAACCTCCCATGGCGAAATTCTACGTGGAAGGATAACTTAGATTGGGTTATCAAGCATCTCTCCGACTCTAGCTTCTATCAATCGGTGGCTCGCTTTGGCTTTGCCGCCTTATGCTACATTATTTGGAAGGAGAGGAATAACATCATCTTCCACAACCAAACCTTATCCCTCCCGGCTTTAAAGGAACATCTTCGCATGGCTATCAAGGATAAAGCTTTTACCTTTTCGAAGGTCCCGGATACGACTCGAAACAGAAGACTACAACTCAGTTGGGGAATCCATCCTTCGATATTTGACTGAGGCGTTTCATTTTGAGTAATGAGGCGTCCAGTCTCTTCAGCTTTGGATGCATCCATGGTGTCCCTTCTTCACTATCTTTCAATTTCTTGGTTGTATTCCTTCCCCCCTGTGCGGGTGCCTTCGTCCTTCCCCTTCTCTTCCTTTTTGGCTATTGTTTAGCCTTTGTCTAGCTGTTGTTTCTTTCGTTCCTCTCTATGCAGCTCCTTCCCCCCCCCCCCCTTTCCCCGGCACCCTTCCACTCGCTTGGCTGATTGTCTTTTGAGTGCAAGCCTTGGTGCCAGGGTCTGTTGCTTTATAGGTGTGTAGCTCACTGGTTCTTGATCTAATATATATTTACCCTTTACAAAAAAAAAAAAACACTGTTGTTATTTTGAATTTCATTTTTTATATTGGAATTCAATTTTTTTATGTTTAATTATTATTTTAATTTTTTTATTTAAGAAGTTTGGTATACGAGAAAAGTAGTTTATATACTATGAATATAATAAATCCTATCTAACTTTATCTCAACCCCATGGGATAATTTTATTAAGGTTATATTCCTCTTATTTTCAACCTTATTCTATCTTGAGCAAGAACAAAGCACGGGATATGATAAATTTTATCTTATCTTGATTTTTATCATGACTACTAAATGAATCCTAGGGTAGGTTATAGTGTCTTACAAATATTTTGGGGTGGATAGATTTTTCAACTATCATATATATTTAAATATCTCGGGTCTTGATTAGGACATTTTTAGTCTAGATTTTTTGTTTGGTCTGAATTTTAGCGGAAGTAACTACCCTCTAACATGAAAAATACAAAGTCATATAAAAACTTCAATTTGCATTTGATCATTTGGAGGTTCTAACTAGGATATGATTGGATATGATATAAAATCCATGAATTTTGATATACCTTATCAATTGTTTAGTGGATTGAAGTAATAAAATCATATATTCTTATATTTTATCATGTCCATAATTAGGCATGAACAACATATCAATGTAAATGAACTTGAAAATGTGCAAACGGAGATGACAAGAATATGATTCACTTCTACAGAAACTACAAATATACTAATGGAGATAAACTTCATCAGTCATTCCATTGTTATTTATGATCTTATATTGCAAACATCAAAGGAGATCATTGTAGCATTTTGAAACCATAGGTTGGACCATGACAATAAATTGCAAACAAGGTACAATATCATTGACGAGATAAATCGTCTAGCGAATGCCGAATTTATCAAGAGAGAGAACATATGGTGATTCACATCCATTATCTTGTAAAATATAGTGCTACAATGCCTATTTCATTTTTATTTACTATATTAATATATCTAAAATATATAATAAACTTACTAAATATATACAAGATATATATATTATAAAATAGAAAGAAATTCAAATATATAAATAAAAATAGGAATAAATAAAAATGAACATTGTTGTTATTTTGAATTTCGTTTTTATATTGGAATTCAAAATTTTTATATTTAATTATTATTTTAATTTTTTTATTTAAGAAGTTTGGTATACGAGAAAAGTAAATTTTATACTATGAATATAAGAAATCCTATCTAACTTTATCTCACCCCCATGGGATAATTTTATTAAGGTTATATCCCTATTATTTTCAACCTGATTCTGTCTTGAGCGAGAATAAAATACAGGATATGATAAATTTTATCTTATCTTGATTGTTATCCTATCTACTAAATGAAGCCTAGGGTAGATTATAGTGTCTTATAAATATTTTGGCGGTGGATAGATTTTTCAACTATCATATAAAGTTATATTTCTTGGGTCCTGATTAGGAGATTTTAGTCTAGATTTTTTGTTTGGTCTGAATTTTTTTTTTTTTTGAATCTAAATTTTTGTCTACATTCAAATCCATAGATTACGTGCAATCAAACTTTTGATTTTTCTTAAATTGCGTCAAATTCAAATGTGAATCGCATGATCAATGGTCACGATTGATCTGGTCCCTATTGATCAAGATTCAGAAAAGACTTTACATGTCGACCCTACCCTTCGAAGCAGCTGAGAGATCTCAAAGTTAGCCACAGTTCTTTTATCTCACTATAGTCAAATATTTACTTAAACGAGATATCTCTGTGGAAAGTCATCGCAAATGGAGAAACCTTAGATTTTATGCTTTTTTTTTGTCACTTGACAATATTAGACTTATTCTCTCTCACCAGTTCGTTAATTATTTTTTGTGGCTTCTCTCTATCTTCAATAAGCATTTCATTATACAATCTATTGTAACTCCTTTACATTTAAGAAACAATTTATTGATTTCAATAAAATCACATAATTACTAGAATGATTTCTCATATCAAACTATCAATTGATAAAACTTTTATTTAATACCCTTGTAGAAATCATGAGATACAATAAGGAAATCGTTTTATAAAATATAGCAATATTCTATTCATGTTTACGAATCTACTCTTATAGATATAAATTCTTAAAATTTTGATTCTCCACCCATTTGTCTGATTTTTATAATCTTGTTAGCAAGTTTAACCCAAAAGCTTAAATTGATATGGAGAAAGACCATATGTATATAAAGAACACATAATTCTATAATCAAGTGATACAAGATATTTCAAAATTCAATTTTATGTGCAAGCAGATTAGGAATAACACGTGGAATATGACAAACGCGGAGGACACAAGCAAAATAAACAGGGCAGAACTTGACTTTTATATCATGTTAAAAAATCTACCTAAAACCTTAAACTGATAGGTGTATCTATAAAGTCTAATGATTAATTAACATAACACCGTACTTTATGCTTAGACTTTTCTTATTTCATTTTAATTGGTTTTTGGTATGATAAATCGTGCACGACACGAAGATTAGGTCATGAGTGCAACTTCCATTAAAAGCAATAATTTTATAGGTATGGCACTCATGACCTAATTACCAAATTAATGACTCAACCTGATTACATAGCCTATGGAAAAACAATAGACCTAATTGGTTTTGTGTCAAGTCTTACAGATGTCTTCAAGATTTTTTTTTTTTCTGTTAAAGCTTTGCTTTTTCCTCCTTTTCATTTGTTTTGGTCAATTAGACCTATCTAATGACTCAACATGGTTACTTTGCCTATGGAAAGCAATAAATTCAAACATCAGACTCGGGTGGGGGCTCCTTACTATCTAAGCCAATGTAGCCTCGCCAACCCCTTTTATCAATAGAAAAATTAATAAAAAAAGAAGGAGAAAAATCATAGAAGTTTCTCTACGTAGCTTTTACTTTTAATCGTGCGAGCATAATATGAACAATGCTGGATATGTTAAAAGATTTCGATCACGCCAAGCTTGACGCTATCACCCTGTTCTTCACAACTTGTAGACCGGATGAATTTCATATGAGTGAAGTCTACAAAACATTTGAATGGACAATGAGCGTTAACCCAATGTAATGTGACAAATATTTGATGTCATCTAGGGCCTGTCGATCTAGTTTAATTGTCCAGAAGTGGCTTTATTTCCGTATTCTTCAATAAATTTCAATTGTCTTCTATTTTACTGATCTTCTAGAAAGCAGTGCGATATATATCACGATTTGTGTTGATAATCACATTTCTTGTTAACGGATGTATTATGAAATCAAAAATGTCTACCATGAAACATCTAGACAATATAATACCATAGGAACACGCACGACAATGAACCAATGATTAATATCGTAGATAATGCGTATGGGAGTAAGACAATATTGTGGTAGTTCCGTCCATTTATAATCATTGTAAAATGACTGACAAAATAGAATAATCCTTAGCAAATTCGTTTTTGGCTAACACATGACAACACTAATTTGATTTACAGATTGAGATCTTGCAAAATTAGGAACAAAATTAGGAACAAACTTGCATTTGTATGTTACTCGTTGAGAGATCGAAACCATATCACTTGTTTCATTAAACGACTTAGGTTAATTTCCTATATTTCTTTCCGTTTTTCCCTTTCCCTCTTTTCCTTTGTGCCCCCTCCCTTTGTCTGACCCATGAACAAACTATACCTAAAAACAAAAAAGTAGAGCAGCCACGAGCTAAAATGAACCACGACCTGTGTCGCTCCGTCGGAGCCTTGATCTGCAGCAGTCCGAGCCCCACGATGCCCCCCACCCTTGCCCCCATCATTGCGCCTCCGCTCTCTGACCTCTCTCTCTCTCTCTCTCTGCCCAGCTCGTGGCTGGGCTCACGATATCATAACCTCAGGTTGCACGCCTCGGTTAGAGACCACAATGAACAAATTAAAAGTTTAAGACTATATTACATATTGAGTCAAAATTTAGGGACCATTCATGTTATTTTCCCAATTTTTTTTTTCGTTGAGTTCAATAAAGAAATAGGGACAGTTTGATCATTTCAAAAGTTATTATCTTAAGTTGAGCGAATCCCAATCCCTAAAATAAAGTCACCTCTAAGCCTTTTGGAGCTCGTGCATTGCGATTATATTTAATTAAGTAAACTCACGGCAAACAAAAGTTCCCCCAACGACAATTTGATTTGTTTTATTCTGAAAAAAAAAAATATTGTCTCGACACGCGGAACGCCTACTTTCCTTTGGCTTAACATATGCACTTAGTGCGATTACTACCCTTTGCTTTCTTGTTACTCGAAAGCACTCCCTTTTGGCTGATCCGTAAGTCCAGTGCTTTTGAAAAAAGAGCTTTGGACTGCGTTTATAAATGTTAATCAAAGCATCGTGATTTCATGCCGACACATTCATCTCGTTTGCCCCGTCACTTTGTGCTTTTTCCGACATCAAATCAGAATTGAGCCACCCCAAGCTTGGGAGGCGTGGTGATCATGTAAATTAGTGCCAAAAAAAAAAAAAAAGTTTAAGGCATTGAACCAAGTTAAATAAGGACACATATTAGCCACCTTTTACAACGGAATAAATATTGTCCCTGTCGAGGAAACCGCTTATTTCAAAGTTCAAATGTTGTCACAAAGCATATGCGGAGAAAAAGCAAATCCCACTCCAATGCTCTTACGAATAATTTAATTTTATGCTTGATATAAATGATTTAGAATATTAAAGCATTATCCTATGTCGCTGGACCGCTGGATTTGATTGGGTCGCTGGACCGCTGGATTTGATTGGGTCGCTGGACCGCTGGATTTGATTGGGTTTTATACATGTGCTTTCTTTCCACTTAATAACTTATGTATTTGGGTTGGGCTGGTTAATGCAGCATCAGAACCAAGACTTGGAGACCTTCATGCCGCAAGCATGTGTGGCTCTACGCTCTTTGATTCACATGCCTTCTTCCATACTAGTCGGTTTCAGTCTCAATTTGCTTGTAGGGAGATGAGGACCTTTATTTACATATAGTCTTCTTTTAACAGATGTAACGATTTAAGCTAATGATCAATACTTTGATACATTGTTAGAAAATCATATACCATTAAAACTTGAACCTATGTAACCAAATTTTGTTTATTAATAATCTAGGCACAACCCATCAAACAAGTGGGTCAGGTTAAAAATGGTTTGACCCAAGTAGACCTACTCCCATGAAATGCAAATTTTTTGTTACTAGACAGTCCAATAGAGGTACTTGAGGGCACTTTTTGGCTAGGTGTAGCACTTAATTGCACAAACTGAAAATTTTACAACCATATTGCCTTTTCTTTGCATGTTTTAGGATTTTGATTACACTTATCCATAAAATAACCTACGTGGGTGTCGCTTTTTGGGGGAAATCTACAATCTGTTCTTGCAACTCCATTTTTAACAAGACCAAGAAAAAAATTCCAATTTTCATTTATGGTTAATACAATGAAAAATTTCAAGTTAGTACATTTGTGAAAAATTTATCATGAATTAATTTTTTCGATTATCAAAAACTCCAAACTAATACACCTCTAGCAAATTTACATCATTTAGTTTCCATTATATTTTACTATCAAATTATTGAGTTGAATAACATGTGAAAGTTAATAAATATATTAGTTAGAGTTATTACCTCATGTTTGTCACATGTGTACTGGTTTGTGGTTTTTTATGATATTAATCAAATTTAATCGAAACTAATAGAGGGTAAATTTTGTTAAAAATGTACCGTTTTGAGATTTATAATAGTGAAAAAAATTAGTTTGAAGTAAATTTATCTCATGTATATTAATTTTGTGTTTTTGGTGGTCAAAAAATTTATTGGGATAAATTTCTTATAAGTGTATTAATTTGAAAATTTTCGTAATACCTACTCTTTAATTTAATATTTTTGCAATTATAAAGTGTCTTAAAGTATGTGACAGTAAAAGACGTACGGACTGACATATTTTTCTTACACACACAGAGGCTTCATGCTCAGTGGATACTCGATCCAGCCTATGATACTTCATAATGCCCCCCTTTTATGACCGAACATATAGAATAGATTAATGCATCTAAAGTGTATTTGCAGAAGATAATGCGTAAATAGTTATGTGAACGAGGACCATTATAATATTGGGTTATCTCTGTTTGATTTTTCTCATTTCGAAATAAAATTGCTAATGGTCTGGTTGTGCTTATTTTTTATTTACCCAATGTGAAAGCAAGGTGATGTTGCCATCCCATGGACTTCGAATTTATTATCAGGTGATCCTGGTTTTAAAGTACGTGTCTATTAAATTCGGACGATGACAAACCCTAGAACAAAAATACATGCGCAGGTTCAATTTGATAACCATACCTAGCTCCACTGCCGTGGATCTTCTTCAAAAGCTCAAAGTTAAAAGAAAATGCCAAAACAATTAATCAATAACATCTTCGTTGATGTTTCGCTACCATAAGTCAGCTTATGATAAACAAATTACATGTAGTACTCTTGCCATGCCCAGAAACTCCATGAACAACTTAACATGAAAAATTTACTATGGCACTTTGCTAAAGTATGTATATTATGTTAGCAAAGACTTGGTGTGAAGTTTTGGAGCTTGCATTGAAAGAGCAAAAGACCCGGGGCCCGGGTGAGTTGAGGTAGGTCTAAGTAAGTGCCAGAATGTTTCATTTATTTAACTTTCACATTCTTCCATCCTAGAGGAATAACATAGTTAAATTCAGAGTTACAATAAAGAAAGAAGAGCATTATCTCATGCTCTTCGGGAGACTATTCTCAGATAGCAGAAGCTGGGTTCGTCTTGTTCGATCAACCCTTACTTGTTACTTCAATGATGTCGCGGATCAGGACCTCCAGGACTAGCCCTCATAAGCTCGTAATGGCTTCCTTGCTCCTTATCTCCCTTTCCATAGTCTTCATTTAATGCTCGAACTGCCCTACTAAGTGTCTTCCCTTGGATCACGATGTGGGGAGCTCGTGCACGGGAGCACGGAAGCCAAAGCCATATCATCATTAGGCACAAACAGATCTTGAACATGCTCATTGCCATTTTATTTCCTTCGAAGATGGTGAAAAAGTTATTGGGTTCATGGAGAATTAGAGTTGGGACACCCTATATATAGCCTTAAGGATGGTTCAATCTTCATTTTTCTAATGATCAATGTAGGTACGCAAAAAGTAAATCTTAGTCACTTGTCCGTTTTGTTCTTGGTGCTAAAATCATTGGATTGGAGATTGCTTTATTTGAATCTTTTACACCATGGCTGAAGATACCTTGTTGCGTATCATCCAATATTGAATAAAACATCATGGGATTTCTTACCTATATGTGGAGGAGAAGCTTTGTTGCTCAAACTCTCTCTTCTATTGGAAAAAGAAATGTTAGTGACTAATGACTACGAGTTTACACACAAAAAAAAATCTTTTAAATTGACTAACAGTGGGTTTAGTTAGGTTAGTTGAGTTCAGTTGATGGGACTGAGATGGTTCTCGATAAATGCATGATGTGGTTATCAACAATTATAAAACCGGTCTACCAATAACCATAATGTGTGGCTCTCGACAACCATACCAAGCAACTATCAATGAGCTGGAGTGCACTCGATCAAGGAAGACTAGTTGATTAATGTGCTTTAAGCCATTTAATGATTGAAATAAATATAGACATCTATGAAGATTAACAATCGACGACTATATGAAATCGACATCGTCAAATAGCTGAGAGGTGTTCAACAAAGTTAATCGACGGAGCGAGCCAAGACTTGGCTATCCTAAAATTTGGCCAAGTGTCGGAAGCAAGGGAAGGACAAGAGGACAAGAACCAAGCAATGGTCGAGTAGCTTAGTGGCATGCAAATAGGAGGCACAGAATCTTGGCAGTGCAATTGTAATTGTACTTAGATTGATAATTGCTAGTAGATGTTTGTAATTATTGGTTTATATATATGGTGGCGGCTTGTAATCATGGAGGAGGATCATCAAAAACACATTTTTTTAATGTAGTTTTTCTCAGTTTATCAATTTGATTGTCTTGTCAGTTTCCATCATTTAAGCTGCGCATGACAACGTGTCTTGGCTGGGAAAGATTTTTTTTTTTCAAAAATAGTTCTTTTCTATTTCTATTCTGAGGAACAATTTCTGAGTAAAATAAGGTGTTTGGTAACTATACAAAATTTCTACTCCATAAATAGAAAAAGAATAGAAATGTGTTTGGTACGAAACAATTTCTTTTTTGTATTTATTCGTTTTTTATTCTTGCTCACGGATCACCGACTGCCGACTGCCGACTGCCGGTGGTCGGGGCTGTGCGGCGAAGGTTGGCGGTGACGGTTGGTGGCCGGCTGTTGTGCAGCGGCTGCGGCGGGCGATGGCGATCGGCGGCGGTCGGTGGTGGTCGGCGGTGGCTCTAGGCGGTTGGAGGTGGCCACGTCAAGAGAGATGAACAAAAGAAACATAAAAAAGAAAATTGGCTTATTTCTAGAACTTATTCCCAGATACAAGAAGCTTTTTTTTTTTTTTTTTTTTTTTGTTTCTTGTTTCTATTCTAAAACTGTTCCCGGGAACAAAAAAATAGAGAAATCGTTCCCGGGAACAAAAGTTTTATCAAACGGATTTCTGTTCTTTTTTTGTTTTTTTGTTTCAGGGAACAAAAAAACAGAAATTAGGAGAAACAAAAATGTTACCCTTATAGTCTCTTATCTCCAAATATGATATTGATCTTTGTTGCATTGCTGAGTGAGTTCCTAGCTAAAATCATTATTGAACTCATTTCATAAAAATAAAAAATCAACTCTTTGCTGAAGGATTTTTCACTATTTGAGTCAAGTATCTTTAGTGAAACTTTTTTATGTCATGCCCTGTGAGATCATTGTGCTTCGAGTTAAGAAATTGTAATGGCAAGGACAAGGAATCAATGAGATTCTGACAATGGCGTTGGCAACAACTAGTCACTGCACAATGACAACGGGAGGCCTGTGCGCTCTAAATCGTCCATCGCCTCCCATCATCTGTGAGAATTTGGCAAAGGCCTACAACATTTAACTAGGGTCACCATAACTCAAATTTAGATGGAGTTGTTACTGGAAATAACCAACTTAACACTGGTAAAAATAATGGCAATTACAATAGTAATTTGGCAAATCAAAATGTTCATGCCATTGCTAAATGTGGAAAATATCAGTAAGTAGGACCGGTGTCGAATGTTGATAATGTAAGGCTATTGGTGTGGTAATTCCATCAAATGTAGGAAATATTCCTTATAGGCCGAATTTGCCGATTAATCTCTACCTGGAAAATCAGGCTAGATCACCATCTACGCCTACGGAGTAGGATGGTCAACTATATCGACAATGGACTGAGCAAGTGGTTGATGTGGTATTACGGCATTTTGGTGCCAGGCCCATTTATAGAAAGCCACATCCGGAGTGGGTCAATGGTGTACCTTATTCTAGGGGATTTAAAACTTATTGACTAGTGTGGTGTGGCAGGTACCGATGAATTCCTAGTAATTAATTATTTCCTTTGTCTTTGTCAAAAAATGCTGTCGCTTGGTATACTAATTTGCTAGCTAATTTGCTACAAAATTGGGCTAAGATAGAAAGACATATTCATTCTTAATTTTATTGATCGAGACCTGAGGTAATGGTGATAGACTTAACTAGGCTATATCAATACAACAGTAAATCAGTGGATCACTTATTTCTTGATTTAAAGAGTAGAGAAATAAATCTCTCACTTCACTTTCTAGAATAAGAGTTTGCCAATTTTGTCTTTGATAGATTAAAATATAATATAAGAGAACGATTTGATGGCCAAGTCGTTGATTTGTTTCAATTAACTACAATGGTGTATCTTTTAAAAGAGAGAGATAAAAAAGCCATATAAGGATTTCAAGCAGAATGTAACTTTAATCATGATTCCGGCAATAATCAGATCAACATGAGAATGTCGAAATTGTCGTGGCTGAGATAATGCTCAACAAATCATATGTTTGTCAAACTTTAAAGCCCGTTAAAGACTAAGGGTGCATTTGTTTGTGTTTCTGTTCAAAATTTGTTCTAGGGAACAGAAATAGAAAAAACTATTTCTGTTATGGGGAACGGTTTTTGAAAAAAAGAATGCGTTTGGTAACTGCAAAAAATTTATGTTTCTTGAATAGAAAAAGAATAGAAACACGTTTGGTAACTGCACTCAATTTCTGTTTCTTGAATAGAAAAATAACATAAACACATCTAGTAACTGTAAAAATTTATGTTCCAAATTTTTCAAAAGTGTTTTTTTTTTTTTTTTTTTTCCATAAATAAAGTGTAAACTTGGTATTGAATTCTTATTCTCATGAAATGCTCATCAATTTAATTTTGTTCATGGTGAGTGAAGACAATCATTCTTAACATGATCATATGTGCATACTTGGTAGAAAAATTTGTAAGTAAAGTTTGTACCAAATTTTTCTCAAATGTTTATTTATTTATTTAAATAAAGTGTAAATTTGGTACTGAATTCTCATTCTCATGAAATGCTCATCAATTTAATTTTTTCATGGTGAGTGAAGACAAACATTTTGAACATGGTCATATGTGCATACTTGAAAGAAAATTTCATAAGTAAAGTTCATACAATAAGAACTAGCAAAAATAAGAGTATCTTATAGATCTCAACATGGACCCTTTCATACATAACATCACAATAATGAAGCAATATAGTTCATTGTTCAATTTCATCAAAGCGAATACTTAAAAACAATGTTACAAAAGTTGGAAACACAAAGTCAACAAATCTCACGCATATTGTGATCCCTTGCCATTTTATTTGCAATACTTATCCTAAGCATGTTTATCCCTGCTCATTCGATGTATTATCTGCAACCTCCACTTCTATAGGTCCAAATGGATACTCCGGATCTCCATATAGGGAAAAGTTTCTATACATCCTATCTTAATCACGAATGTAATTATGAAGAGCACAATATGCAATTACAACAAGTGCTTGCTTTTGAGTTGTAAATAGAGGTATATGTCTCAAAATGGTGAAGCGATTCTTTAATGTCCCAAAATGACGTCTCAATTACATTTCTTAGTGAAGAGTGCTTATGCTTGAACAATTCTTTTGCTGTTCTTGGCCATCTCCCACTCCCTCTATATTCGTTGAGATGATACCGTTCATTTCTAAATGGAGTTAAAAATCCTGGAAGTGCTGCATAACCATAATCTACCACTTAGTATTTCCCTACAACATGATATATATAAATTTTTGTGATATTCAACCATAATATAATCACAAATGTCTATATAAACAAAGTAAATACTAGGTGGTGGTCGGGGAAATTGCAGTTGAGGAGTTTCGAGTGCTGCCGAAAGCACTCGACAATCGTTGGTAGATCCTTCCCATCCAGCATATAAGAAAGTAAATTTCATATCAAATGAGCAAACACACAACACATTCTAGGTGGTAGTCCCTTTCCTGCCTCTAAATCGAACCTGTTGAGACACCGGGACAATAGCATTTATATGGGTGCCATCTATAGCACCTACGCAGTCCTATCAATTTATTACTAATCTAAGATTATATAAGATTATGAACTACATGTATTTGACGGTATAAAATCGATATAAAAATCATACCTTGAAGTAGCGTTTATGACTAGGATCCATAAGAATTTCTTGTGGGATGACATCAAAGGACGGTGGTTTGATTATCTCTTTTGAAAGTTTGATAATTGCTTTCAACACTTTGTTGAAATACTTAGGGCGCGTTTGGTAACGATTCTGTTCCGGAGCCGATTCGATCGAATTGATTCTTTTTGATTCTCGTTCCCTGAACCGATTCGAGCAAAAGAACGCGTTTGGTACCGTACAAAATTTCTGATTCTAGAATAGAAAAGAACAGAAATGCGTTTGAATCGCATAAAATTTCTATTCCAATTCTTTTTTTAATTCCTTTTTACATAAATATAAATTTGATATTGAATTCTCATAAACCCCTCATTGATTAATTATATTTATACTAAGTAATAAAAATATTAACTAATCAATTTTTATTAAATAGTTAATAATAAACCATAGTATAAAATATACTAATATACCTAAAATATGTAATAAATATAAATACTAAATTTATAAAGAAAAATTAAATATGTATTATATATATAGCAAATATATATTTTAGAATAGGAGGAAATTAAAATAAAATATAGAAATAAAAAAAATAAATAAAAATAAAAACGAAATTTGTTGTTATTTTAATTTTTTTCTTATTAGAATTTCAATATTATTTATATTTAAATAAGATTTTTTTTTATCATGGTGATTTCTTATTTTCAATAAATATTTACATTTCTATGATTAAATATCTAATCCATTTTGAATTTAATATGGATGGATGTTAATTTTAATTTAACCAAGATTCTTCTCTCTCTCTCTCTCGCTCGCTCTATATATATATTCCCTTCTCCAAAACCGAACACCCAACGTTTAAAAGAATAAGAGAATACTAAAATTGATTCTCGGAGCAAGCGAACCATATTAAACTTCACGACAAGAATTTGATAGATCCGCTTTGTTTTTTATTGTCGTAAGGTTTCCACATTTTTCTCGTCCCTGATCAACGAGTCGAGAGAATTTCTCGTTGTCAACGTGGCTCTGAGCATTAACGCTTGATCTCCAGCAAAAGAGCATCGGGCTTTTGGGAGGATCAACGCTTTTCTCGTTTTCTGTCTGTCAAGTCATCTTAGTCCAGAAAGCACCTTTTGATTCCACCGATGGACAAGCCACATTGTCTGATTTCACGTTGTTGCTAAATTTCATCTTTTACTGCTTTGTGCATCCAGTGAACAAGGCCAAAGTAGATTACTTTTGTTACCCTGACATGGCACTTAAAAAGTGAGCATAACACGTAAGGCCTCATGGTTAGATCAAGTACTTCCCCGTGTAGGCAGATATCAACAGGTAGTCGAGGACGAACTAAATGTCATCTCATTGTGTGAAAATCTCAGACAAAAAGCTTTCATTTGCATTCCATCATCTTCTTGTTTGTGGGGCTTCAATTGTTCTAAGAACTAAGTACCTAGTACCTACCATGGATAGTGAAGAAACACACACGTGATATCCAGGTAAGCGTAAAGTGAGCTAACGATATTATGGAAAAAGCCAACATCAAGCAAGTCGTTGATCACCAAAAGTCGAAACAAAAATAGGAATTTCAAAGAGCTCGATGTCCTAAGATAAACGACAAACTTCTTGGACAAAAAGCGGAGGAAAATGAGGGGCTGCTTAGTCACCAAAACTATTGACGATCCTATAACTCAGATCAACAAATGCCGGGATTACATAAACAAATTGGGCCTTGATGCCTTGTAGGTGGTTTTCAGCTTCCTGGTTGGTGGTCTAACCTTCTTGAATACCAGCGGGAACTTGATCTTCGAGTTGTGGAATTGCTTGGTGCTCTCCCTCTTGCATAGCTTCGCTGGAACAGTGGCTGTCTTGATGATCTGGATACATGGGAACCTGACTCTGTGGCGAGATGCCATCTCAGTATACATCTGCTCCACAGCCCCATTCAGTGTGGTATCTCTGTATTCCTTGTACATGTTGTGGTATCCAGTTCGGCTTTGGTAACGGAGCCATATCCCATAGTTATTGATCTTTGTTGGGTTCTTCTCAAAATCTGCAAGTGACTCTAGTAAGATAAAGTAAACAGAGAAGCTACCTCACATATGATTAGGCACCTTAGAGCATATGGCATCACCCCTCAAGGTTAGACAAGTAATTGAAAGTGTAAAACATAGAGCAAAGGAAAACCTCTTCTTGTTCATTGGTCAAAGAGTTATGCATATTTGTGTCTATTTAAAAATCAATATAGGAGATGCGACTAATTGCCAGGGTCTGTTGCTGCCAATGGTGCAAGCATCCTACTTTTGCATGTCCATCATGCATTTGTTTATAAAGAGACTATCATGCATCTAGGGAGAGATATAATGAACAAGTACAGTATCAGATATTGATAATGCATATCATATACCATAATCCAGCCTATCTGAAGATTTTCAGGATGCAAGTCCCAAAGAAATTTTCTTACAAAGGTTTGGAAAGGAGAGCACCTAAAAATAGAATAAATCTCACTGATATAAATCAGATCCTGACTATTTGATGGTCAAACAATAGTTGTTACCCATCGCAAAGGAAGGAATTGATGAAAGATAAAAGCTTTAATTAACTATAGTCCAATGAAAAATTTTCTGTTCATGGTTACTAATTGGAAACTCCTAGTTCATATGCAGCTTTTAAACATTCAAAGGAATTTTTAGAGTGAAAGTGGATTTGGCTTGTACCATACAAACTGAAAATCCAGCTTTTGCAGATCAGAAACTAGTCCACAGGATTCATTCTGCCTTTGAAAGATGGAACTTCCCAGAACTACGAGATGGTTACATTCCATAGTTGAAAGGAAATCGATATAAAAACATCCAGCTTTCTCTTCATTCTAAACAATACATACCAAGGACAGTTCCCAATCTAAGAGCTACATAATTTATGAGGGAAGTGTTCACCTTCTGTCTGAAAAGACTTCCAAGTGATGACTACCATAAATGATATTGAGAACAATCATTTTAGCAATTAAGGAAAATGGGGTGAAAACCAAGCTTCAACTTCTGGTCTTCAGACTAATGCATCACTCAGAAATATGGAAGCAAACATTCCTAAGAAATCAGAACAGAACCTCACAAGCAAATACCATGCAGTTCCTATTATCATAAGAACATGGCAAATCAATTCATAGAGAAATCCCACATCAATCGACAAGCAACATACCTCGTTGATGGCGAGCACTGGCCATTGCTCTTCTTTACCTTCTTCAGCTTCCTCAGAAATACCTAACCCACATCAATCAACCCACTACTTAACCAAATTCCTCGGCCAGATCGGCGGAGTCGCGAGCGCCGATTCGAGCCTGGGGTCGCTCGGCGAGCGACCCTCGGCCAAATCGGCGCTCGCGCTCGCCGATTCGGGCTCGGGGTCGCTTGGCGAGCGACCCCTCGGCCAGATCGGCGCTGGCGCCCGCCACCTGGCTCGGGGTCGCTCGGTGAGCGACTCCACGGCCAGATCGGCGCGAGCGCCCGCCGACCGGAGCTCGGTGGCGCTCCCCGCCAACCGTTGCGACGACGAACGACGGTGAGGAATATGCAAACCGTCACCTAGATCAGCCGGCAATGACGCTACCTGTGAGTGAAGGGAACTCACCTTCAACGAGCAGCTTCAACAATGAAGAAGCAGCAGTCGCCATCGCCGTTGTTGTGGAGAGAACGAACCAGAGAAGAACGAACCGGAGAAGAACGAACCACCGGAGAAGAACGAACCGGAGAAGAACGAACCACCGGAGAAGAACGAACCAGAGAAGAACGAACCACCAGAGAAGAACGAACCAGAGAAGAAGAACCAGAGACAACGTGGAGCAAAAGAGAGAAGAAAATGAAAGGGTTCGTTCGCACGTAGAGAAAGTGGAGCAGATACGTTGAGCGGAGAGAGAGAGCAAAGTGATTCTTTTTTCTGATTCAGAATCAAGAATCACCTTTTTTTTTATTCTAAATTCTTGTCCCAAACTGATTCTGGGAACAAATTTGTTCCCGGGAATAAAAAAAATTACTAAACGTGATTCTGAGCCGAAACTGATTCTGGGAATGAAGAATCAGAATCTGGCCCTGTTTGGATGGTTACCAAACAGGGCCTTACCGATCATTTCTCCAAATGTTGAAATCTCTCACATAAATCTCTATTTGAGCTACCGTGACAAACCAAAGATAAGAATATCCTAACTTGTTCATCTACTCGAACAAATTGACTATCTTTCAACCAACCTCTTACCCTCATTAAATCACATAAATTCAGAAAAACATGTCTCTCCATCTTGAATGCTTCATATATCCTATCCGAATGTCCATAAACAATCTCCATTATCCATTTGGATCCTAATAATTTACTGTCCCTAATAGGTTCTCTTGTATGCATGGACGCATCAATTGCAACCGTGCACAACCACACTATCAATATGTGAAGATCATCATCATCCAAGAATTGGTCAACTGGTTCTACCTGTTCACTGGACACACTATTTGATCCCCCTTCCATAGTACCTATACCATCACAAAAATATAAAAACATCAATATAGATTTTGAAAATATATCCAATAATAGTCAATAACATAAGTCATAAAGTCTAAATAAAAGATGCCATTACATATAAGTACCAAGAGTCTCAACACTAATATCTTTAAAAACTAAATATTAATGGATAACATAAGTTATACAGTCTAATGAAACCCCATGCAATCCATAATATATTTCCAAACATCTACTAAAGATAATAAAGAAGTCCATTTCTTCTTCCAAGTGGGGATTTAATGAAAGCCTCCCTCCATGAGGCACTAACGCATGCTCATTCCACTGCTTTATTGTAAACATCTTACTCTATCTCAGGCATACTAACTAGAATATTGATCACAGCAGATACGGATAAAGGGTCTACAGGTGATGGCGTAACCCCTGAGGTCACAAAGCCACTACTAGATTGACTTAACCTAACTTTCAAAAAATCTTGTATGGCTTTGCAAGTGTCATCAATACTGGCTTTGTTACTCTTCCTTCTCCTCTTAGTATTTGGAGTCCTATCCAATTTGTGTTTTCCATGAATTGAAGTTGCAATATTGTCTGATGTAAAGACTCTCTCATCAATGTGGTGTTCACTGAAGTTATCTGTATTGCCACCACCATCATTATCACCATATGCATTGCCACCACTGTTGTCACCGCCTACATTGCCATCACCATTGTCATCTTCCTCCGACACCGTCAAGTCTTGAGCATTTCCTATGGCATATTCCCCAGTAACATATGTACCACCAAATACAATACATAGCTCGGGATAATGAGCAAATCCATCATTCTTGAATTTTGCTCACTCAACATTCTCCTACAATTTTCACAATAATGACATTTCAACAATATAATCATACATTTTAAAATTTACATATATAATGACATCAAAATGACCAAAAAGTTAAAAAGATACTTTGATGTGAGATTCCCATATACTTGGATCGTCGACAACAACTCTTTTATTCACATTATCCCAACCAAATCCAGACTGACACATGAGTTTTTGAAAACTGCTATACCGTTTTCTCAGTTTGTTTACCTTGTTCCTCAGCTGGATCATGCTATATTGGCATCCCGTCTGTCTAACGAATTCAGTCTGTATATTCTTCCACCCCGCTTTGTTGAAAGTAGAAGAGGTGCAATTTCCCTTTTTGACCTCATCCACCAACAAACCCATAAATAGGTTGGTTACAGACTCGGTCCACTTTGCACTGAATGTCTGTCTCTCAGATGCCATTTAATCTTTGACCGGTTGAGTAGCATATGAGTTATGAGTTAAATCAATAACATAATACTATACATGCCATACACAAAATCATTCTCAAGAGATGCAAGCGGAGAAGACTATAATGACAAAATTGACAATTCTTGAACTAACTTGTATAGAACAGATCATAAATTGCATTTAGAGCTACAAGAACTACATAGTACTATGATTATCAATGATCAATGAAATAGAATGCTCAAAATAAAATAAAGAGCATTGTGAGAAACCTACCATGTCAAAATATAAGTCATATTTCAAATACTACAATAAAAGGAAATGTGAAAAGTTCAATCTTGCTCCAAATGAATTTAAACAACTACTCTCTCCAACTTGTCTTTGAGCTGTAAAATCCAAATGATGAGCCTAAGCATTTCATTGTAATGCTAGATATAATATGCAACCATGAAATTCATCCAACACAAGGCAGCATTAGCCTTGGTTCTTACCTTCAAACACAGAAAGAAGTTCTTGAAAGTGGCTCCAGTCCTTCAGTGTTTCCTTTATAAGTTTCTCAACTATAGTCCCTCTCTGTCAAAAAGATAGCTCTCATGGTGATTTTGGATGAGCTCATAGTTCCTCAGCATAGTCTAAAGAAATTTACCGCTGGATTGCTCGCTCGAGCGAGCAGAGCGTTGTTGCTCTACTCATGATGCTCACTC
The DNA here is from genome assembly GCA_014182885.2 of Eucalyptus caleyi. Classification (NCBI taxonomy): domain Eukaryota; kingdom Viridiplantae; phylum Streptophyta; class Magnoliopsida; order Myrtales; family Myrtaceae; genus Eucalyptus; species Eucalyptus caleyi. The sequence continues at coordinate 43,002,458 of CM024470.2, forward strand.
GAGCAAGCAAAGCAGCAAATTGCTTGAGCGAGCAAAGTAGCTTTGCTAGCTCGAACGACGCTTGCTTGAGCGAGCAGAGTAGCGATGCTTGCTCCAACGAGCACACGCTGCCGCAGATATGGGCGAGCAACGCTCGCTTGGGGCTCGAGCACGAGGGCTTGCTCGAGCAAGAGTCTTGTAGATCTGGGCAAGCGTTAGCTCGAGCGAGCCGTCGCGCTCGAGCCCCGAGCAGTCGTCGCCTAGATCTGCGAGGGGTGGCTCTCGCCGAAGCCCTCGTCAAACGGTGAAGGAGGAGCAGCAGCTGGTGAAGGATGAAACTTACCTCGAATTAGAAGCTTTAGTCGGTAAAGGAGCAACAGCTGTCGGCGCCGAGAGAGAATGACGAGTTGGGAGGCGCAGGAGAGAATGCCGAGTTGGGAGGCGCCGGAGAGGATGCGGTGGAGAACTTGTGAGAGATGCCGGAAAAGGGAGGGACTTGAGACAGAGAGGGCGCAGTGAACGACAAAGGGCACAAAAGCAAGAAACAAAAAAGAAACAAGTTTTTTGTGTTTTTGTTCTTTTTAGGCATTCAAAAAGTGTTTCTGAACAAAAAAATAACTTTTTTTGTTCCTTAATTCTATTCTAATTTTGTTTAGGGAACAAAAAAAAAACAGATTTTGAATAAAAACGTAAACAAACGCGTTTCTGTTCTTTTTTTTTATTTCTATGAACAAAAAAACAGATTTTTTGTTCATAAACAGAAAAAAAGAACACGACCATGCACGCCCTAAATAAACTATCAAGCCTGTTAAAGACTAAATAAACTATCATGGCTAGGGCTAAAGTCACCCAAGTATATTCGTTCGATAAAAGTAAGTTAGACGAAACCTTTGACTTACTTTTAAAGGGTGGCCTAATAAAGTTTACTGAAGGCTAAACCATTTCAAGTAAAGAAAAAATCGCAAATGGCACCACTCATGTAGCCATAACACAGATTATGTATTATTTTTTAGGGAATAATTTAGGAGGCTATTTGGCAAGGAAAAATAAAATTTGCTGATGAGAAAGAGAAAGCAAAGATGGAAGTCGAACCTGATCCATTCCCTCGAATGGTCGGAATGGTGTCAGCAAAATTCCAGAGAAGACAGCCTCAAAGAAAATTTCAGGAGCGATGCCATCAAGAGATTAGTCAAAACTCCAGTGATAATGTGAACGGAGAGTCAAGTATGTCCCTTCTCCCATAAATAAGATCCAATGGTCAACGGTGTTTGACCGTGTTAGTTTTCCTAACAGGGGGCCGGTACAATACAATTCGTTTAAACAGCGGTATAAAGACGGTGATCCAGAATGTGCTAGGATAGCCTGATGGCATACTAGGTTAGGTATTCAAAGTCGTCTAGCGCCGACATCGACAAAAAGAACATTGTACCCATCAGATGGTATGACTTGGACTAGCACACCTTGCAAGTTGATCGACCTGCATCTTCTCTAAAACTAATCTTCAAATTACAATCGAATTTTATAGTTTTTGAAAAGTACAATCAAATCCTAAAATTTATTAATCTAGAGCAATTAAATCATTCCATCTGCTCTATCTTATTTGGCTGATGAAAAATGCATTATAATAAGGTATATTTGCCAATTCACATTCATTTGTAGGAGTCCTTGGGCGTAGGTCAACGCCCAAATCTTTGTCTTTCGCCACAAGAGTGTTCATCTGCTTGTGTCCTCTCCAAGTTCAAGAAGTTTCTTAATATATGGTCCTTGTAAAAGAGCAATCAACTTGTCAACGACCGGTTTAGATTCGAGTAAATGTTTCCCTCCTCTATATCTACGGCCGAGCGATAAGTCAACCAACTCCGAAACCTCACTCATTTTAAAAGTTCCATATGTTTTTACAGATGTCCAAAAAAAAAAAAAAAAAAAACATGTGAAAAGCTTGTTTCATGAATATTTTGTGGTATGGGTTTCATTGCACAAAGTTAATTCTTTAAAAAGATATGGGTTTCATTGCACAAATAACTAATTCTTTAAAAAGATATAACTATATTCAAACCGTACAAAAACAGAAACTTTCATCTTTTTCAAGTTTTGGTCCAATTTTTTCACCAAACTTTCAAGTAGAATAACTCAAACTTTCTAGTTACTTGCCCGCGCCCCCCACCCCCACAAAAACACAATCTCTTTTCCAACCCCCAACTACTGTACGTGTGTTTTGAGTGTGTTTTGACAAGGAGAAGTTGTTCTTCTCTTTGGAGAGACTATTCTATAAATATGAAAATAAGAACAAGGGAAAAATAAAAGCATGCTCGCGGCGAGGTTTATGTCTAAACAGCGACTTGCCGTGAGGCCCGACGATGCCACCGGATACTGGAGGGTCATGTGATCCCCGAAAAGTGATCTCCTATGGTTCCTTGGTCAATAAAAAAAAGAAAAAAGAAAAATAAAAGCATGCATTGTACAATAAGAATTTAATGCAATTCGACGGCTGTGCATCAAAAGAAAGTGGCAGAAGCTGAGTGGCTGATGGCTAGAAGGTGTATGATAGTGCAGGAGTGATTTTAGAGAAAGTATGTTCTTGATCAAGAAATTCTAAAAATCATATAAACCTTAAGGGTCTTATAGTAATTTTGGGGTGGATAGGATTTTCCGCTGTTATATAAAATTCAATTTCTCTGTTCTCGATCAAGAAATTCTTATCTAGATTCGAATTTAGAGATTAAGTGCAATCAAAACTTTTTGATTTTTATAAATCACATCAAATTTACGTGTATCCCAGATGATTAACAAATATGATTGATATGCTCCTTGAAGACCGAGATCCAGAAAAGACTTCATCTGTCGACCCGACCCTTTCACCGCAAGTGAGTCATCTCAAAGCTTGCAACGGTTGTTGACAATGTTATTGCAAATTTAGATTTTTGTTATTGCAAATTTAGATTTTTTATGCTATTTTTTGCCATTTTGTTTTTTTTTTTTTTGGTCAGCCATTTTGTTTAGTTGACAACGTTTGACGTATCTCTCTCACCAATTAATTATTATTTGTTGCACCTCCTCTTCTTTTCTTGAAATAAAGACATCATTAATGTCATAATTTTTCGTATAATAGTCATTTGTCAATTTTTTTTTTCGACCACTTGAATGTCATATTTTCTAAAAACGTTTACTTAAGTGCAAATACTTTCAATTGACCACTTAAATAAACATACACCCAAGTGTCGAAAGTTTGTTTGCCATAGCACTTGTGGTCTAAGTAGCATTGACACTGACACACAACATATGATACGATACGCCAAGACGTTGTTTCTCAAAAAAACAGAATAGTCCAAGATATTGGGACACCTTGTATACTAAATAAATTATCATTTTTATGATTATTTCAATCAAATTAATTTGATTCAAATTCACAAATAAAAAAATAAAAAAAATATTAGAATGAATTTACACAAAAAAACATAAACTCATTATTTGTTAATATCATTCATTATTTTAATTTGACGATTATAAACCCTTTATTATTTTTATTATATTTTATTTTTAAAAATATTTATATTTTGACCTCTTATTTATTGAAATTTTTTAAAATTAACCTTGTACGTATTAGAATTGTGTGACGGAACTCTAGACTCGCTTGTCGGAGAGTGTTGGGAGAATTGACTATGTGTTGAATATTTTGATACCTGTTGATGACATTTGTTGAAGTGTTTAACATGACATGTGTTGAGGCGTTTGACATGACACGAAAGCTTTTAGAGAGTATCGGTGCTTTCTAGTTTGTGGTGAACGTTTTCAAAAGTTCTTGCACAAAGTTATAAATAATCGGAAAAAAAAGTTATGGCCATAATGTGAGTGTTTGCATGAAAGATATGGAATTCAAGTAATAAAAAAAATAAAAATTATAGCATTTAAGTGAGTGTCATATGAAAGTTATGATATTTATTGTATAATTTTCCCTTTTTTCTCTGTCTTCAATAAGTATTTCATTCTTTAATCTATTGTGACTTCTTTGCGTGTAAGAAACATTTACTGATTTCGAATAATCCCATAATTACTTAAAAGTTTATCATGTCAGACTAACAAAAAATTTTAATCAAATAAATAACCTTATAGAAATTATGAAGAACAATAAGGAAATCGTATTTTAGAACACAACAATCTTCTATTCATGTTTGCGAATCTTACTTTTATAAATATTAATTGCTCAAACTTTTGATTCTCTACCTATTAACAAAAAACTTAAGTTGATAAGTGGAGGGAGACCGCATATATTTTTAGAGCATATAAACCCTTGATATGTGATATTTCAACCCTCTCTTGCATGCAAAACGAATTAGGAATGATATGTGGAATTTAACAAATGGGGTAAACGCACACTCCAAATAAACTAGGGCAAAGCCTGATTTTCATACAATGTTAGAAAGTGAAACCCAAAAGGCTTTTCATATAATATTAGAAAGTGAAACCCAAAAGCTTAAATCAATAGGTGTGTCTTTAACAAATCTAATGATAATCTAACACAACATCATACTTATGCTCAGACTTTTCAGGTTTCATTTTAATTGGTTTTTGTATGATAAATCGTGCACGGCACGAGGTTCACGTATGGCGATCCCAATAGAATTATTTCTTTTAATGGAAGTCAAATTCATGACCTAATTACATAATTAATGACCCCACCTAATTTTATAGCCTATGGAAAAACAACAGACCTAATTTTTTCCGTTAAAGCTTTTTTGGCTCCTCCTTTTCATTGTTTTGTCAATTAGACCTAACTAACGCCTCCACCTGATTACATAGTTTATGGAAAGCAACAGATTAAAAGACTTAGACTCGGGTGGTGCTCCCCACTATGTAGCCAACGTAGCCGCGCCAACCCCTTCATCATAAAAAAGAGTCATAGAAGTTTCTCTACGTAGCTTTTAATTTTAGTAAAGCGAGTATACTTTGAAGAATGCTAGACATGTTAAAAGATTTCGATCACGCCAAGCTCGAAGCGATCACGCCGTTGTTCACAACTTGTAGACCAGATGAATTTCATATGAGTGAACTCTACAAAACATATGAGAGGTCAATGAGCATATACCTGACGTATGTAACGAATTTTTCCCATCATCTAGGATCTGTCGATCTCATTTAATCATCCACAAGGAGGTTTATTTCTACATTGTTTAATGGATTTTAATTGTCTTGCGTTGATAGTAAAGCGATATAGATTGCGACTAGTATTGATAACCACATTTTTGTCGATAGAGTTATCAAAAAAATTCTAAACCTATTTAACATGTGTCAATTCAATGATAAATATTTCAATTATGTCAATTGAATCTTGTACAATTTCACATTTTGCCAATTAAGTTCATTTAATAAATTTTGCCAAAAATTAGTAATGTGTGTGCATTTTATGTGACATGACCAGTAGTGATGTGAACATTTTTTAATAATATTTTAATCATTTTTTGAAAATTTTCATATTTTATTGTTTTATTTTTATTTTTTATTGTCTTTCTTATTTTTTGTTTTTTTTTGGAATAAGGGTTGGTAAGGGTCGCCGGCTAACACTTAGTGGCATTGGGCATAGGGCCACAAACCCTTGTCGACCATAGCAAGGTCCTAGTCCTTTGCCTGATGCTCTTGCCATCCACAAAAAGGGCATTGCGACCCTCGCCTAGCCCAAACCTAGCAAGGGCATCCCAGCCGTATGGCATGCAAGGATTGGTGAGTAACCCTTGCTAACCCTTAGTTAAAAAACAAAGTAAAGAAAAGAAAAAAGGGAAAAATAAAAAAAATTATCAAAAATTCAAAATATTAGTAAAATATATTTATGTCAACATTGGTCATCCTATATAGCGGCAGTGCTATGTAAGACCATTGCCATTTACTTCAACAATTTTAAGCAAAAATTGGCCAAATAAACTAACTCGGCAAAATGTGAAAAAGGCTAATACCTCAATTGGCATAATTAAAAAAAAATTATGACTAAATTGGCAGAAATATAAGAGATTTATGACTCTTTTTAGTAATTTCTCCCATTCTTGTCAATGCATATATAATAATATTGATTATGTCAATGATAAAACATCTAGATGATGCAATACCATGTGAACATGCATTTACTATGAAATGATGATTAGTATAGTAGATAATGTGAATGGGAGAGGGACAATAACATGAGTGTCCCGTCCATTTATAATCATTTACACGTGACTGACAAAATAAAATAAACCCTTAGCAAATTTCTTTTTGTCTAACGCATGACAACATGTGCATGTGGAGTTTTAATGCCCCCACACCTTCGATTTACGGATTGAAATCTTGTAAAATGAGAAATAAGTTCACATTTTAATGTTACTTATTGAGAGATTGACACTTCATCACTAAGGCCATTAAAGGCTTAGATTATTTTTTTATTTTTCTGTCCTTTTTTCCCTTCCCCTCTCTTGCCTTTCCGGTCCCCTGTCGCTTTCCGACCCGTGAACAAACTTTGCCAAATAAAAAAATAGAGCAGCCACGAGCAACAGCGATGCACGTCCCGTGTCATGCCTCCGTCGGAGCCTCGTTTTGCATCTATCCGATTATATTTAGTTAAGAAAACACAGCAAAAAAAATCTTTCCCAAACGGCACTGGAACAAATTTTGAGTGTGTTTATTTAACATAAAATGAATTATTTAAAAATATTATATAAAAAATCATTGATTTTTCTTGCAAAAATGAACGAACGGAAGATATTTTCATCACCCACAAAAGTGTCTAGATATAAATTGTTATCAGTAATAAAAATAATTTTCATTGACTAAATATTTTAAGTGATATAAATGATTAATTTTTATTTATTTTTTATTTTTTATTTATTTATTTTATTATTATTTTATTTTTTATTATTATTATTTTTTATGGAGTAAACGCGTAAGGCCTATGATCTTTCGGCTCAACTTATGCATTTAGTGCAATCCAACGTGTGCTGTCTGGGTGCTCGAAAGGACCTTCCCTTTTAGCTGATCTGTCGTAGCCCAATGCTTTTGCAAAGAGCTTTCCATTCGATTTAGAAAATATTATTCATGGTATTTGTCATTAGTAGCCAATAAATTCATCTCTTTTGCCCCGTCGCTTTGTTCTTTTTCCTCCGTCAAAACAGAAACAAGCCACCCCTACCTTCTTGAGTTTTGTCATTATGCAAGAGATTCGTGCTAATTAAAGATTTTGTGTATGACGTAGCCGGTTAAAGGTCGGTAACGACACAGTTCACTTTTATTTGTTTATTTTTTTTTTTTCGCAGGAGGCCTACAAACCTTTTCCAACGTAATTGATTTTGTGCTTGTCGGGGAAGCCATTTTCTTTAGAAGTTTAAAAGTTGTAAAAAAATTTGTCAAGAAAAAGCATATCTCTAATTTGTACAGGTGAGCATGGTTCCAGTTCCAAGGCAGAACCTGGCACTTGAAAATTGGACTAGTGGGAATCTATTGGTTTTAGGTTCCAAGATGTAAGACCTAATTCTAAAAATGAGCAAGAATATCATGAACTAATTTAATATGATATGCAATTTGATTTATATAAGCCTAAACATATATTCATTAAATGACATGGATATTATGAGATGGATATAACTAATTAATTCTATGTGAGATATGCACTCGATATTTTTCTAATTTTCTTTTAAAGCTAAATTATAAAATTGCTTTAAATGTATGACGACCTAACTCAAAGGACAGTGCTATTTCTACCTCCATTTTGGCTAAAGCGCTCCTTTTTTATGAACTTGCCAAAATATCCCCCCTCTCTCTTCAAATTATTGTTTCTTTTTCTATCATACTTACCCACAAAGCTGCCTTTATTTTTATTATCTTTATAATCTTACAAATTTCACAACATAAATGTCAAATCACACCCAAAAAGATATTATATTTCCATGTATCATATTATAATTTTTCCTAGACAATGTCGTTAATTTTATTTATGATCTCATATTTCAATCACAAAAGTTATAGATAAGATTAGAAATTTCTAGTTATAATGACTTATGAATGCCCAATCAATTGCTTATTTTTTATCATATGGTTTGAAGGAAAATTTATTTCAAGTGAAAATTAAAATTCAATCTAATTATCTAGCCAATTTTGACATTGTAAATGTTTTTTTTTTTTTTCAAGAATCAGTTTTTAAGTTTTTAAAGTTAAATATTTCTAATTTGTACTTTCTTTTGAGCTTTTTACATTTTAATGTGAATTGCAAGATGGGGTCGAAAATTTATTTACACTTTTTTTCACTTTTAAACTCATATCAGATCTTTCCATAGGAACTTTTAAGCATGTTTTAAAGTTTTGATACACTTAGTCTGAGATTAAATCTACAATGGCTAGTAATTACTTTCTTTATAATTAGAGTAGAACAACAAGAAGATTCTTTTTCCCCCTTTATGTGCTTATCTTTTATTAATATTTAGATATGATATAAATATAAATATGTTTAATATTTGATCACGCTTCTAACAATTTAAACCTTTTCCGTATTTTGATCAATTTTTCTTTCCATTTTTGATCAAGATTGGGTAGATAATTAAATTGAATTTTAATTTTTGACTTTGCAATATAATTTCACGCATACTATTTGAGAAAAAAATGGGGAATTAATTGTGTATTCATAAGTTGTCATAAATAGAACATTGAAAATATAGTTTCACAAATTAAAATTGACAACATTTTCTAGGCAAAGTTACAATAATATGCATGATAAAAATGATATTTTCTTGGGTGCAATGTAACATTTATATTATGAAACTGATGAGAGAGATGATAAAAATAAAGGTATTTTTGTGGGTTAGCTTGATAAAAAAAAAAAAAAAAAGAAACAATAATTTGAAGAGAGAGGAGGGTATTTCAATAAGTTGAGTGGAAAAAAAGAGTGTATTGGCCAAAATGGGGGTGGAAATAGGGTAGCCCAACTTAAATTAGGATATAATTTATATTAAATCCTAATCTAAATGAGGTAATTTTCTAAATTTTTTTATGGTTACTAATAATATTTCTAAATTAGGAAACTTAGGCTAACGCAATCTATCCTAAATACAATGCATTTTTTTCTAATTTAAAAATAGGAATGTTTCATAAAGTATTGACATGCAACATGTAAACCCCACGTAATCAAATATTCATCAAACCAAAATAGGAGACAAAATTAATTGGGGATCCAGTCTTTTGTCTGAAAATCAAATCCTAATTATTATAAACATGCAAAGACTTAAAAGAGTAAATTGTATATTTGGAAGCGCCTAAAATCTCATACCAAATTAAGTTAAAATCAATATATCTCAAATTAGAAAATCAAATATTTGAATTGAATTTGGTTTAAGAGACAACGACCGGCAATGAGACTTTCGCAGAGTTTGGCCAGATGATCACGGCAATGACCGGCGAGGCAAAAGGGATTCACGGCAAGGACTCGGCGACGAGTTGTGCTCATTGGGTGTGGCTACGGCGCAACAGGGAGCTCCATAACGATGAGGCTCGGACAGCAGCATTTGGCGGCGTGTTGGCAGGGCAAAGGAGATTCACGGTGATCAGTGACTGGCAAATGACAGCGAGCACAATGAAGCTGACTGGTTTCTTGCGGGGATGGTTATCGCGACCAAGAGAGCTGAGGCACTACTGATGCGCAATGATGGAGGAGCTCCGAGGTCTGTGCTCGCTGCGTCAACGCTGGAGTTACAGGGACACCGGAATGGACTGCAAGGATCCCCGGATGGACTGGCAAAACAGCTAAGGATCCAGCATAGGTGTTGGTCACAACAGCGAGGCGCGGAGGCTGGGGCGTGCGAGCGCGGACTACGCGAGGAAAGAGCCCTACCAATGGAAACCACGGAGAAGAATTTTCCTTCTTTTCTCAGATGTGGTTCACCTCCCTCCAATGTATCCCAACCTCTCTATTGATAATAGCCTCTCATAATCTTCAAAGGACAAGGTTTATTTAGGAAGTGATTAGGGATTTTTTTTTTTGCAAGAAATCACTTTCCTTAAATAGTCATATGTTGATGTCACTCTCAGGCAAGTGTTCATCCAACTCCATTTTTTTTTTTCTATTAAACTTCTGACGTGTCTTAAAGTGTCCCTAACATAATTTTCTTACACATATGGAGGCTTCATGCCTAGTGGGTGCTACATAAGGATGGTTACTGAAAGAGGACCTTTACAATGTTCAATCTCTTTCTAGTTGTAACAACTCAGCCCGACGAACGCGAGAAGTTGTCACCAGGGCTAAAGGGCCTAGACAAGGAGCAACTCTAAGTAGACTTCTAGGAAGGCAAAGGGGGTAGAAATGAAATGAGCCGTGCACTGAACATGAAGAGAGCAATTTTAAGATATATATTTGAAAATTGGAATTAACTCACGGAAATGCCTTTTTGACGTGATGACAATACTTAGCTTTGAAACTCCAAAGTTAAACGTGCTCAGGTGGGAGCATTCCCAAGATGGGTGACGTCTTGATAAGGTGCTTACTTGTACGTCAAAGGATAAAACTATGAGGGTTGACATGGGACAAGTCAAAGTGGACAATACTTCATGTGAGTTAAATCTAGGGCATCATAATATGGTATTAGAGCGATACCCCCTCTAGTAGGTGTGTGATTTAGGAACAAACCATGCAAAAACTGGTGGGTCTATAATAACTTGATCCAATGAGGATAGTGAGTGGTTACCGAGGCTAGAGAAAATTTTGGCATACTTCTAGGATGACAATGAGGGCAAGAATGAATTGAACCGTGTATTGAATAGGGGAAAAGCGATTCCAAGATGTATATATATTTGTGTGTGGAAGCTGGAATTAACTCACGGAGGAGCCTTTTAACATAACAATAGTACTTAGCTTTGAAACTCCAAATTTAAGTATGCTCAGGCGGGAGTACTCCCAAGATAGATGACCTCCTAGGGAGGTACTCACCTATACGTCAAAGGACAAAATCCTAAACTCAATATGAGATGGGTCAAAGTGAATAATATTTTAAGTAAGCTAAAACTGGAATTATTTATATGTGTGTATGTGTGTGTATAAACTAAAATTAATTACAGAGCACCTTTTGACATAATAGCAATACTTAATTTTGAAACTCCAAAATTAAGCGTGTTCAGGTGAGAGCACTCCCAAAATAAGAAATCTCTTGGGAAGGTGTTCATGTGTACATTAAGAGACAAAATTGTGAGGCTCAATATGGGACGGCCAAAGTGGACAATACCTCAAGCAAGTTTAATCAAGAACATCACACTAATTTTTTCTCATTTGGCTATTAATTATGCTAATGGTCTAGCTGTGCTTATTCTTTATTTACTTGATACGCAATTTTGTGAGGACTCATCAAAATGTAAAAAGTATGATGACGTTGTGTAACATCATTGATTTGAACCCCTATTTAGATTGCAAGGGATGAACTAAGGATCGATACGTCAATAACAAAGATAGGTCGTGATTTAATCATAGGGATTGCTCATGAGTTGACTAGCTAATTACAAGCAATGCAATTTAGTATCAAGGTTGCGATAGACAAGAGCAATCGACCATGAAAGGATAGCTTGATCATAAGAATCACCATAGTTGACAATGTGCCGTCACAGAGCAATCAATAGACAGGTATAGATTAATTTAGCTCAAGTATATACTGGTCGTGGGTGACACTGTATGGTCAATGTATTGTTCATGAACAACCCTAATACGACCCCAAATGACCGTGAGTCAAGGCAAGCTAATGGATCCTACTTGATTACATGACAACAGAGGGTCATTCATGGATTGACCAAGCTCAATTGAAAGTCGTGCATAAAACCATAGAGAAGCGTCGAACTTAGTTCGAGTCTAGCCGCGTGAATTATGCCAACACCACCTAAATTCACATAGGTCGCACTAAAATTGTTTCTAGTCAAAACTTAGCCACAAGTCCTGGTCCAATTGTGAGTATCGACTGTAGATATTATCAAGGCATTCCTTTTCAATTGAAGTGATTTTAGTGAGCCCATTAGTGCATTAATTGAGGAAATAGACATTAACGAACCTAGAGGCGAGGCCAATTTAGCTTGTTAAAATTTAAATTGAGGTGAGACAAACTTTGTTAGGCCATGGACAATGAGATCGGTGCCACTTTTGGATAGGATGAGAGGAATTGACCAAATTACCCTTTGAGTCTAGCCAATAATTGAAATTTCAAGAAGCCATCATAGCCCTTGATTTTGGATAAGGCACATGGCTTGATGAAGGGCCAAGATTTGCTCTTGCTCCCTAAGCTTTCACTTATGATGAAAGAAGGACAATAATGTATTAAGCATTTAATTTGATGGACATGCTTCCCCTTCAAGTTGCTTCTTCTTCTTCTTCTTCTTCTTCTTCTCTCCCCCTCTCTCCCTCGTACTCAACCAACCACCTCCTTCCTCTCTTCTCTCTCCTTTTCTCTATTTTCCCCCCATTCTCCTCACCGCTTGTGCCTATTCAACTGTTCGCCTTGGTCGCCGCCGCCACTGCACGTCGCCATTGCTGCTACTATCCACAAGTCACTTGGATGTCGTTCGTTCGAGCTGCTCCCCCTTCACCGTCTATCATCCTACTATCTGCGAGCTACTACCCGCTCACTCACCATCCTCAAGCCACCACCTGACACCCCTCATCTCATCCCGATTGTTAGTAAGTAGATTTCCTAGATGTCGGTTAGGCTGTTGAGTTACATGACTTGGATTTAGGACCACCTCTAGTGTCATAGGACTATTCTAGGTTGAGGAACCTCATGTGATTAATTTTGTATGGTTTGCTCATGATATACTATAGTTATGTGGTTCAGGATTGATCAAAGAGAAAGTTTGTGAGAGTTGAGGTTGCTTGGGCTTGGTTGAGTTGTAGAAAAGATTCACTTTGTAGAAAAGATTCACTTAGGCTAGACTTGCCATGATTGTCATTTTGGATCATCTGATCTTGCTACTTATGCTTGATCTTACTATATGAATGCCATGGATGGATTTATGAGTGCTATGTGGTGTGATCTTTGCATATAGATGTCCGTAGGTCATGGTAAAAGCTTGAATTTACATTGAGCTGCCAAATCTAGAATGCCAATCGTTCTTGGATGTGCGTGGAAGTGTGTCGGGCCAGGTCACTTTCTTGGTTCGATGATATTGAGGTGTATCATTCGATTTGAGTTTGACCTAGGCCGGCACTCGAGCATCATGGGTCAAGCCACGATTCTAGTTTTGTGCTCCACTTACTTTATTGTCGCATATACAATTAGGCATGAGATACATATCGCTTGGCATGCCCTAGGGGCATTCATACTCGAACTAATGAGAAAGATAAATGGATTATTTGAATGTTTGATTCATGTGGTCATATGAAGAACATCGTCAACAATGGATTTTGGGACGATGCCCCAATGTCAACGGAATGCTTCGTTAGTGAGAATGAGATGATACCCCCACATCAATAGGATGCCTCCATGAGGATGCCATTCACGAGATGTGTTATAATCAAAACGATGTCCAATGGATTTCGGATGCCGTGCTCAAGGGAACAAGACGATGTCTCGAAGGTTTCCAGGGGAGCCATAGGGTTTCAACTATATGTAATTAATAATTGGACTTAAGATAGCATGGTAGTATGGGATGCCATGTGATTCTCGAGGTACTAAACGTGTGCAAAGTGTTTCAATGTTATATGCATACTTTGAAAATTATGTTTACACCTGATTTTTAGTCGAGACATCATAGAGACAAAAAAAAAAAAAAAAAAAAAAACAAGATTTAGGTTTGCAATTGTAATGAAGCTTGTTTCTAAACCAAAAAATGTCGTTTTCATTATTTTTGCTTTTGCATTGTCATTTTTAAGCAATTTCCTATTCCTTTCCAACAAAAACCCAAAAAGTCAAACGGTTGACTTTTAGGTTGACTTTTCGTTCAACCTTCAACCCCGGGTCAAAAATTAGTTTTTCTTATTCAAAAAGATATTAAATAACCTTAATTTCACTGTCGTGAAATCAATTTTTTGAAAATTCAAAGTTTTAACTAAAAATCAAACTTTTAAGAAAAGTCAATTAAATGGTTGACTTTTGGTCAAACTTCAAAAATTGAAATAATAAAAATCTTCAATATACTTTTTTTTTTTTATACCAAATGAATTTTATATCGAAAATTTCATAAAATTCGATGAAGAACAATGTTTTCCAAATTTTTCTATTTCAGCTCTAAATCGACCAAAAATAAAATTACTTTTATTTTATTCATAATTAGGTATAGTTCCTTTTTGACATTTGGTCTAGGAACTATTTCTAATCCACTCGTTTATTCAATTTTTGGAATTGCCATGCTGAAAGGTGAATCAACATTTTAAGCCCTAATTAAGGGGTCAAAATAGATTTTTCATCATTCACGAACGGACAATTGTTTTCCACTCATTTTCTTAAGATAAGTCTAAATCTAGGTCTGTTTTGAGAAATTCATATGAGAATTTCCCAATTCGGGGAATTTCACTCTTTTGAACGTAAGAAAATCGAGCCGTCGAGCTTTAATTGAAGAAATTTAGATTAACCCATTCAAGATTATGGTTCAATTTCATGAATCATGGTCCAATTTTCATATTAGATATCGATTCATTTTTTACCTTGGTCTTGTCACTTTAGTTCAAGGTCAATTTGAATGCATTAGATTATCCTTAGCATGGTAATTAGTCTATTAGGTTTGTTGCAACATTAATTGAATTCATCTTCAATTAATTTGCAATTTTGGGTAAAAAAATTGAAAATTGTTCATTTTAGCCTTTGATGCTTGATTTTATGTGCCCATGACTAATTAAGTCATAATAATCACTCAATTAAGTCAATAGAAAAACTATAGATTGCATTTATGGGGTTTAATTGGCTTAATTTGATTAAAATCATACAATTCCTCTTCAAATTGGACAACTTTTCTCTTCAAGAACCAAATTGCAAAAATTTTGAACCCACAAGAACTATCTAGCCAAGAATTGGCCTAAACGGATAAGAACCGATCAAACTGGTTAACCAACGTGAACCAATTTAATCGGTCCAACCGGCTATCGGCGAGGAGGCCGATTTGGCCCTTTGTCGGTTGGTTCTAGACCTCTGGTGGCTGATTCCAAGATCCTCATCATGTAAATTTTAGCTTCATGCCCTTATATTTCCTAGATTTTGCAGATTAACTCTTGAATATCGAAAATTTGCGATTTAACCCCTAATTAGGCCCTTAAGCGCAATTCTCATTTTAAATGCTAATTTCGAGAATCGGATCCATTCGATCGATCATATGACATATCTTAAGGATGATTAACCTTTTAAAAATTTTATTTGGCCATTAAATCAAGTTTTTTACTATCGGATTGGATTGATGGCTAAGATTCACTAATTAGGACCTAGTATAAAAGCCACTTTCCCTACAATTTTCAAGGGGTTTCATTTAGTAGAAAATTTTCTCAAACTAAAGATCATAATCCCTCTCTCTCTGTGTCTCCCCTCTTTTCCCACCCTTTCTCTCTCCTGAACTGCCTCTCACCGGTTCCTCCTTGTTGCCGTTCACCGGCCCCATGTCGACAATCCACCAATCACCACCCAGCCCCTTAGTGATCTTCTTCCTCTCCTCGATCCTTTGGTGGCTGGCGATACCTCTGAGCACCACCCGATCAGTGTAAACTAGTAGTTTTCTCCCATGGTTGAAGAAACCAACAACCAAATTGGTATTCTTGAACTCAAATATGATGAGGCAAGATCAACATATCTGATCGGGGTTAGGATTCAAAATTAGATCCATATAATATGCTTAGATTTGATGATAATGAAGTTGTTTGATGATCTGTTGAAGTTTGTTATGGATTGATCATGAGTTTGTGGTTAATTGAACTTGATCTTCAATAATATGCAATTTTCGTACTTCTGTGAGTAACTTAATGTTTTGGCTTGATTGAGGTCCTAGATGATTTTTTTTTTTTTTTAAATATGTCTTGAGTTTGAGCTCGTGAGATGAAAACCCGGCATGAATATAATATTTCTTGATCATGGATATGGATTTCTTAATTTGGAAAGTTTATATTAGATTTGGATGTTGCCAAATATAAGAGTTTGAATTTTCACAAGGTCAGCAATTAGGAAAAGAAACTTAATTCCTTCTTCCAGTCGGTACATGAAAAACAAAATAGGAAACTAGAGATATTGATTTCTACTAGGATTCAGTCAAGATTCTTATTAAATATATGGGATGTTCTTTCTATTAATAATAATAATAATAATAAACTGTGGTTACACCGTTGTTGATGAAGAGAGCAGCGGGCCTTTGTGCTGTCCATATTTGGAGAAAGAGCACAAAGTCTTGAAGTGCTGTGGTGATCGAGCGCTTCCCATGGATTATTTCTCCGTGGAATTACATCAATAATTTTAGTATTGAAGTTAGATTAAATCTTGTGGTAAGGTTTGTGTGTATCATTCTTTGTGCGTTATTGAGTGTAATTGGCGCTTGGGAAACACCGTGAATGTTTGAGTGACTTGAATGTGTAATCTTCATTATATTGCTTGATCTATAGTGAATTCGTCGCTCCTCTCTATGGACATAGGTCTTTACGAATGAACCATGTAAATCCCGTGTTTGATATATTTTGTTCTTTTTGTCTATTTTATTATTCGATCACTCACTTTTTGCAACAATTGGTATCAAAGCTAAACTTGGCTGAGTTGAAGCAAAATTGATGGCGATAAAAGAAAGAAAAGTGAAAGTCAATAGATTTGATGGGAATGATTTTAGTTTCTAGAAGATGTATATTTAAGATTATGTCTACTAGATGAAACTACACCTACCTTTGTCTAGGGAAAAGCCAGAGACGATGAAGCAAGTTGATTGGGATTTGCTGAATAGACGAGCTATAGGTGTTATTCAGCTAACGTTGGCTTGTAATGTCACATTTGACATCGTGAAGGAAAAAACCACTGCTAATTTGATACAACCTCTATGGGATATGTACGAGAAGTCATTTATAATTAACAAGGTCTATTTGATGCGATGTCTGTTTAATTTGAAGATGAGCAAAGGTGTATCAATTGCATATCATATTAATAAACTCAATGTGATTGTTAGTTGATTGAGTTTAGTTGAGATTGACTTTGATGATGAGGTACGTGCTTTGATTCTATTATTCTTATTGCCTAATAGTTGGAATACTACTATTACTTCCTTTCATAATTACTCTGAGTTAACAAGTTTGACGTTTGATGGGGTTTATGATTTGATTCTAGGTGAGGACATCCACATAAGAGAATCTAGGGTATATCTATCTACTACTTTAGTAGGTGAAAATAAAGGAAGATCTAGAACACGTGTTAGTAAGAGTAGTACTAATATGAGCAAGCATAGTCAGTCTAGGACTACTGATGCTATCTATTAGAACTGTGGCAAGAGGAGGCATCTTAGAAGGAATTGTTTTAAGTCGAAGAATGAGAAGGGTAAGGGAATTATAGTTGATTCTACAAATGATGTTGCAATTGTAGCTAATAGTGCCAATTATGTCTTGCCTGCCACTAATAATTCATCATTTGATGGATGGATTATGGATTTTGATTGTTCATTTCATGCTACACCAAATAAAAAATGATTTACTACTTATCAATGCATGGATAATAGTAAAGTGCAACTGGGGAACAATGCTGAATACGATGTTGTTGGTGTTGGCAATGTTAAAATTAGAATGCATGATGATATCGTGAGAACATTGATTAGAGTGAGACATGTTTCAAAGTTGAAGAAAAACTTAATTTGCTTGAGTGCCTTGGATTAAGCTGGATATCGATATATTTCAGAATGTGGGATTCTAAATTTTTTTTTTTTGAGGTGCTTTGATAATAAAGAAAGGAATCAAACACAGTGGCATATATGAGCTTCAAGGTGAGACAATGAAAAGATTCTCTATGGAGACGTTGGATGCATCTGCTCGAGAGTTTGAATTGTGGCATATACATTTGGGGCACATTAGCGAGAAAAGTCTAAAAGTTTTAAGTGAAAGAAATTTGTTTTGTGGTTATGTTCCTAATGAACTAAATATATGTAGGTGTTGTGATTTAGAACAGCGGCGGAAAGTGCAGTTCAGTACAACCGTTAAAGAAATCATGGAAATTGCAAAGTTGATTCACTTGGATGTTTGTAGGTTGTCGCAATTTCCTTGGAGGAAGAGTACTAAATATATGCTAATAGTTATTGATGACTACTCGATGAAGACATAGGTATTTGTGCTTAGGCACAAGTTTGATGTTGTCGTCAAGATCTTGCAGTTGAGAGCCTTGATCGAACAAGAGACTTGTAAGATAATCAAGCATGTGCAGACTAACAATAACATGGAGTTTTGCTTGAGTTATTAAATGAATTCTGCATGAAAGAAGGCATAGTGAAACATCGCATTTATGCCAATGAACCACAATATATATTGGAATTGATGAGAAAATCATTATTAGAGACGTCCCATAAAATGCTCTCTAATGCCGGTATGGCTAGGAGATTTTTAGCGGATGCGCTTAGTACGGTAAGCTATTTGATAAATAGATCCCCATTGACTGCGACCGGATGTCGAATTCCTAAAGAAGTGTGGTCAAGTAACGTTGCTGATTATTCTATTTTTACAATATTTGGTTGTCCATGTTATATTCGAGCAAGTGATGGTAAACTCGATGGAAGGGTAAGAAAGTGCATATTCTTAAGCTATGCATGGGGTTATCGATTGTGGTGCCTGGAGTTAAATTCATCTCTTCTTAGTAGAGAAGTTACATTTGACGAGTCTTGAGTACTTCTGGTTATGAGTGATTTTAGAAGTATTCAAACGGATCTGAATGATGTTCAGCTTGAGGTGGAGTTGCAACTAGAAACTCCTGAGGTTGTGAGTACTAGTACTAGCAAAATAATCGACACGTTTGGTACTTGTAGTGAGGTAGAGCCTATAGAACCAATGGTTGCTGTAATTGCTATAATTGACAAGGTACGTTTTGATGTCCTAATAAATATGGATGCAATAATAATTTTGATTTATTTGCTATTAAGGAGATTGCATCAAAAAACCCTTGTGGAACATTTAAAGGTGCATGTGGAGTTGGTGATCTAATGAGGTCCTCGATTCTAACAAAGTTCAAGCATGGCTTGGACTTTGAAAATATTTATGGCGATTGGGCCCATTGGAGGCTATGGAAAAGTAGCAATAGAGTTCAAATTTTTAAGAAGCAATTGTGACTTAGCTCAAATGTCAAGCCAAGGTGGAGATTGTTGAAATATGTCTTGAGTTTGAGCTTGTTAGATGAAAACCCGGCACAAATATAATATTTCTTGATCGTGGATATGGATTTCTTAATTTAGAAAGATTATACTAGATTTGGATGTTGCCAAATATTGGAGTTTGAATATTCACGTGGTCAGCAATTAGGAAAAGGAACTTAATTCCTTCTTCCAGTCGGTACATGAAAAACAAAACAGGAAACTAGAGATATTGACTTCTACTAGGATTCGGTCAAGATTCTTATAAAAAAATATGGGCCATTGTTGATGAAGAGAGTAGTGGGTCTCGTGCCGTCCATATCTAAGAAAGAGCACATAGTCTTGAATTGTCGTGGTGATCAAGCACTTCCTGCGGATTATTTCTCCATGGAATTATACCAACAATTTTTGTCACACCTCGATCTTCTGAGTGTGTGCCCATCCCTTAGTGGTTGATTAAATTGCGACATCCCAAGATGTGTCGCTGACTCTTTCATTTTAATGCACATGCGGAAGCGAATAAATAAATCCCCAGACAACAAAAAGATGGGATAGAAAAGCAGGGCCAAATTTTTGAAAAACACAAACACTTTATATACACATTAGACTAGGTCACATACAATACTAGTCTATATTCACAAGTCTAACAAAACAAAAGAGTTACTAGTCCTTTAAGCATCCGAATCCTCAACTGAAGGCTTCGGGGTCTCTGGCTCCGAGGAACTCGGGTCTATCACTGAAACACTAGGAGGGTCAGCTATACCCTTGCCAAAAGCTATCTCCAGCATCGACATAGGAATCTCAAAATTCTATAAGGGACCTTCTCTGGGTCCATTTCGTCCGTAACGATATCATGATCTGAATTGATTGGGTACCCTCCGGGATAGACTTGCATCAACCCAGACAGTGGATCTCACGAGTTTGTAGACCCAGTCTCCTTGGCTCCTAGGGAGAGGAATTTGAGAGATCTGTTTGGTAACCTTCTTCGGCTGGTTGAAACACTCAAGAGGAACAGCCATCTAAGGACTTGTAAATGCTAACCCACGACGAGATGAGACAATATCTCAGCAAGTCCACCCCCTAAACTCCAACTAGGAAGGAAATATGCCTAAAGGCCATCTAGCCACACACAAGATAGAAGACTTACCTTTGCCTCAATTCCTTCCAGCAAGTTAGTACGATTTAATACTCAACCAATCACTTCAATTCAAATCAAATCATCAATCCACTCGATTCCATACCATCAATACCATTTATAAAATTCAATCGATTCAAGCACTACTCACTCTAAGTTGAAAATAGATGGTATAGCTCACCAAAGCTGATAGATATATATATATGCTCACCAAAGCTGCTATATATTTATAATTGCTCATCAAAGCTGCTAGGTATCTATAATTGCTCACCGAAGCTGCTAGATATCTATAATTGCTCACCGAAGCTGCTAGATATCTATAATTGCTCACTGAAGCTGATATAACAAATGCTCGTCAAAGCGAATAGATATCTATAATTGCTCATCGAAGCTGCTAAAGTATACTGCTCACCAAAGTTGATATATCAAAGCCCGCAAGCTGATATAGTATATTGTTCTCATCCACCGAAAATTTACCCTTTTTATAGTATCCGATAAAAATAATCGTATGTGGGTACATGGTCAGCCTTAGCCAAGATATAATATATTTATTTTTAAAAATCCCACTAATTATAATAGTCCATAAATACATTTTTGGCGTTGTAGACCGACGCTCAGTATTTTCTAATTAAATACCGAAAATACTCAATTTAGGGATAGTTACCCAAAATTATAATCATTACTCAATTTGCACAAAATATCATTTAATTAAATAAACCAAGCACACTATTGCAATCAACACGAAATTCTGGTCACCAACTATCCCGGTATAATTTCCGGAAAATAATAAATAATTAAATAAATACAAATAAATGCCATAAATACAAACTTAAGCTGGAAAAGCCTCATTAAATACCGAAACGGGCCCAAAAAATTTCCAAACCTAACTAGATAAATAATACAACCTATCTAGTTGCTAATTAAGCTACTTAACCACCTAACATGCATAAACGAATAATTAAATCACTAATCCATTCTAACTAACCACTTAAACCATACTTAGCCTAAACTAATCAATCCTTAAGCATCATTAACTCCATAAGCAGAGTTTAGTGAGTAAACTCACTAGTTTTGAAATCTAATGAGTTCACGATGATGGCAAGGTGGAGACGGGCAACAAACTTCGAAGTGGTGGCACCAAGCAAGGCTGGGAAAGGCTTGGAAACAGGCCTTGAAGCCCACGATGGCTTGCTGGGTTCGACTTTTGCCGATGGGCCTAGGGAGTGAGCTGAGGGGCGGTTTGGGCTAGAAACGGCAAGAGTGGCTGGCGGATGGCTACAGCGGGGCTCGGTGGAGGCGGATGGCGACGGAACGGCGGTGAGGGGGCTCCGGCTGAGTTTGACGGGCATAGGGGATGGCTTGGGGTCACGACTGAAGCAGAATGACGCACAGATGGGCGTGGGATGGGCGCGACTTGCGCAAGGCTTGCAGATGGCGCGATGGTGAGTGGTGGCAATCCGGGCGGCTTGGCAATGGTAGGGGGCTTGAGGCTCGGTTTTCTACAACTTTTGGGGGCTCAACGTGGCTGGAAATGGAGAAAGCAGAATGCAAGAGGAAGAAAAAGCGCCGGCTTCCTTGTGGAGGGTCCCTCCAAGCTTCATCCTATCTCCTTGTCCCCTTGACAAGGTCCCACCTCCAATGGCAGACCTCCTCACCAATTTTGTGCATCAAACTCTCCCTAAAACAAGTCCCAAATGGTCCAAAAGGTGAGGGACCATGGGGGCTACGAATTTGGACTTAATTTCCCCAAATTGAATGAAATTTCTCTTCAATTGAATTCAATTCGATCCCCATAAATTTCACCAAGGTGTCCTCGACCAAACTGACATTTTTTCTTCCTAATAGAACCAACTTGCATCCCAAAAACGCGATAAAAAACTGTCCCCTAAATTTTCCGGACAAAAACAATCATATTTTGAATTTCCACCAAAAATCTTGGTTTACAGAAAAATCTTTGGAAGATGAACCGATGTTCCTAAAATAAACCATGACATAACAGAACTTTCAATTTTTGAAATCAAGTTTAAATTCGCGGTTAATTTCAATCTGATGCGATTTGAGCGTGTTTTAGTCTATCGAGTAGCTTTTAGAAATTTTTAGTGCAATAGACTCATGATTGATTTATTTTGAGCCACAATGTACATCTTGGACATATTGGCGACTCTCGGTGGTTATGAAAATCTCTAGGTTTCAAATACGGGCATAAAGTACCAAAATGATAGAAAAATCGGTTTAATGCCGATCGACGAGAATCTTGCAATCTGGTGGAATCACCCAAACTTTGATTACCTATCTCGGTCAAACCAACCTATCTCTGATCTCCGATCAATTTATAATTGTTCCATAATGACCTTTGTAGACTAGCACGGTCGAGTAGTCGATTCCTGGTCGAATTCTCAAGTTTATTGCGTTAAAATCCCTTAATGGCTTTCCCAGATATTCTAGTTATCTCATGAGTGATCAGCTCAGAGAATAGCACTATAGGGGCGTCAATGAAAGGTCCGATTCATTCGATTGAAAATAGGGCTGAAATTTCAGGATGTCACAATTTTATTGTTGAAGTCAAATTATATCTTGTGGTAAGATTTGCATTTATAATTCCTTCGTGCATTATTTGGTGTAATTTGAGCTTGAGAAATACCGTGAGTGTTTGAGTGACTCAAGTGTGTAGTCTCCCTTGTATTGCTTGATCTATAGCAAATTCGTCGCTCCTCTCCCTTGTATTGCTTGATCTATAGCAAATTCCGCAACATTTTTGACTTCAATCCTTTCTAAGCTTAGAAAATAGACTTCGAGACCTTTGATTCGATAGGTCTCACATCTTGAACGGAGATCGTTTGGGCCTCAAAAAAATCTCAGAAACTAGTCGATTCAGCAATTTTTTAGGTTGACTTGTGGTTCTATTCTTATTCTGAATTTGTTATTTTCATATTGATTCTTGTGATTTGAATTTGGAAAATTGTTCTACATTAAATCGCATTGAGTATGTCATATATATTTTGTGGATTTTTCGGAGGTGTTTGGTCCATCAAAATCACTTGAAACTTAACCTATGTTGATCTGCCCTACACGGATCTAAGTTGCATTTCTATGAAATTGAACTTGTAAATGATTCCATTTGATTTCATGATCTTCATAATACTTGAAATACATGTCGTGTGCATTCTAATGATATATGATTTGCATGATTTGATCATCGTTTGGTATGCCGATTGCATGCTCAAATACGTTAGGGTTCTATTACACTTAATACATTCCATAACATGCATCTGTTTTGCTATTTTAATCTTGATTTGTTAGATTTTTTTAACATCATGATATAATAAAAATCAAGCATGTTCTACGATGTTGCAACTAGATAATAGGCTTATCATGAAGTCACTAAAACATATTTTTTTGGATTTCTTGGAGATCAAACCTTGCAATCAATGCCTTCTCGACTTTTGAAGTGTGCATTATAAGCTTTGTGTTCATGTATGGTATGTCATAATTGAACATCATTTGATACATGAATGTCATGTGTTAATTAGACTAGTTGCAATTGAAAATCATCAAGCACGTCGTTTTAGCTCTAAGTCATTTTGCGATGTCAATGACTTGTATGTTCCTTTTGCATCTCGACCTAGGATTAGATGTTTTACGGAAATCATTACTGCATCCAATTCTTCGTTGTATGTGAAACTCATGCCATTCATGCATCATTTAAATGATATTTTGAACTTCTAAGCATAAACCATGTTATGTTTTTGTAACTAGTTGACATGCGTACTTTTACGAACATTGATTTTTGAACATCGAATTGACTCCAATTGAACTTAAACCCTCTAGAAAGTCGTAGGACTCATCTAGATCTTTCCAACACTAGCAATTTTATGCAATTTGCTTACCATTTGCCCCTCTTTCCATTTTTTCCAAGTTAGGTTAGAATTTTGACTTAGGATAAATTCGGAACCTCTATCCTGGTTAGTTAGTCTTTTGCTTTTTTTTTTTGTGTGATTTTTTTGGTATGGGTTTTTTGAGTTGGACCCATAATGCACATTTGTCACTCTTTGGACTATGTCATAATGAAATTTCGTATTTTTCAGACTCTGTTTGATAGGTTAAATCTTAGTTGAAATGGTATTTTGCCTTGTTGTTTTCTGAAATTTCTGATGCAATATTGAACCTCGTTAAATTTTTTAAAAATGCTTACACGGTTCGTTTCAGAAAAATTTCTTATCAAAGTTTGTTCCTTATGATGTCACACGTTCTGTGATTTTCCTAAGGTCAAATTATCAATAGATCCTTTTCAATTTTGTTGATCCCGTTCCTCTTATCTGTGATGTTTCATTGTAAATCCTTGTTGTGATTTTCTATTAGGATTTTTTAGGATGACTTACATGTGGAATTAGGGTTCATCGTCTTCATAAAATCTGTTCCAAATTCATTGACCTTCATTGTTAAAAATTCTCAATAAATAAAATGATATTTTGATCACATTTTCTCCAAAATTAATTTGAAAGGTCAATTTTGTATATCAAAATGGCTTTGGTACATATGATGCTTTCGACATTAAATGTTTTAGATTTTTTCAAATGCTTGATTTGACATCGAGATATCGAGATTGTCAAGGTTTGGACCGTATTTAAAATACATGTGATGTCTGTGAATGCATGTTATGCAAGCCTCATACTAACCTTAACAATTAAATGTGTTCCGTAGCTGAGACATTCCTTTGTCCAAATATCTCGTTTTCATTTCTCAACGTTTCAAATACATCCGAACCTTTTAAAGCATCATATAAACCACACAAATTCATGAAAGTTTTTAATTTTATAGAAATGTCTGTGATTGTGATTGGCACATGTCCATTGAATAAGTAACCTGCCAACGGTTCATTCAAATTGATTGATTGTTTGGGAAATAAAGCCTAAGGGCCTACATGCATGTTTAATTATTGCTTATGCATGTGGATGTTAGATGTGTGTTAGGTGTGATGCTTGATTATGTGGGTAAGCCTTGGGATTCACCTAGAACACGTCCTAAGGACTTGTAAGTATTAGTGGCCATGTGGGAACATAAATGGTCACTAATGGCTATAAGTCATAAAAATGAATTGAGTAGGCATCTAGAGGGATCGATACATGAATTACAAAGGCTGACGCTGAGGCCTTGTTTGTCATTTGTGTGTATAATTTCCTTATTTCATTTGATTGATTGTTTCTCATGTTTTTGTTTGTTTTGTCATGAACAATTGTTTCTTTCTTGTTGTATGTACCTAGCTTAAATTTAGGTTAGAAATAGATTAGACCCCAAAGATGGAGATACCTCAAGATTTGAAGATGACAAAAGGTCGATGTCTATTCTGACCATATTTTTATACCCATTTTCCCAATATAAGTTTCGAATTCTTCACTTGTCTAAACACCCGATGAGTTGCGGGTTCTTTTCTTTCCTTTATTTCCTTTGAGCTTTAGGGTTGCATATTAAATTTACCACTTTCTTTATTGCTTTATTGGACATTTATTTACCGTCTTGTCTTTTATATTCAATTGTGTGCTTTCTTTTCTATTTCATAGATATAGAATTGCATAAAAACGACTATCTGTCATGATCACTTAGTTTAGGCTCATTGATCCCGAAAAAGTAAAAAAAATACATGGACATCTTAGGTAACATGACATACTATTAGGTATCGAAAGGGCGCTAATAGAAATATTAGTATAACCCAAGTTCACGAACCTAGATATCTAGTTATGTAGAAATTGATGGACAACTCCCAACCTCCAATTGGGTTTTCTAGCTGACCCCCCAAAAAGGAGATTGGTGGTGACTCCTATTCTTATTAAATTGTTATAAACAACTATATCAAATATCAAATAAACCCACTGTGAGGGGTATGGGCCTTGATAACGTTCACCATTGTTTAGCATACCCACTTTGAAAAGTTCCTAATGGATGAAGTGATGCCATCCATAGGGAGCAAGCACTAATGGGAAGGTTACCATGGTAAAGGTAATCTGAAATTCGATATCCACACCCAACCTTATTTTCAGAGGTGTGTTGCCTGTGTGGATGCAAATCATGACACATTCCACTGTTACGTAAGGTACGAGCCTAGAGAGCTCACAACCATGTTCAAGGGAACTCACAAATGATTTGTCTCAAAAGGCGAGGTGATGATGCCTTTGTGGATGCAAACTATAAGAGATCTCCCATGGTCAAGTACCCTTAAACCTAATCTTTTTCCCTTTTCATTGGGCCGAGGAGGTCGGATTGCAACAATGTTATAGCTTGCACATGTATGGCATGGTCTTATATGAGATGCATGAGACGTGTGTATGATTAAATGTCATTTTAGTGACTTAGAAGGCACGTGCATGCTATGTTCGATTGTGTTTATGAATTGAGAGACATGTGGATGTCTTGAAAGTTGTCGTTTGAGTCTTAAAGGCTTTATGTCACGCCCTGATCCTCGGGGACGCACCTATCCCTCACCTAGTCGATATAATAGTGACGTCCCAGGACGCATCACCGACCCATTCATTTTAAAACGTATACAGAAACATATAAATAATCCCCAAACAATAAAATAATGGGATAGGAAAGTAAGACTCCAAATTTCCACTTTAAAAGCAACCACCCTTATATACCTTGTAAACCATAGTGCAAATATATACAAGGCGAATTGTTAAGTCAGGTTTTAAATCACAAGTTCACAAAATAAGGTTTGCAAAAGGGAATCAACTCCCATCAAAAGA
Organism: Eucalyptus caleyi; assembly: GCA_014182885.2. Classification (NCBI taxonomy): domain Eukaryota; kingdom Viridiplantae; phylum Streptophyta; class Magnoliopsida; order Myrtales; family Myrtaceae; genus Eucalyptus; species Eucalyptus caleyi. The sequence continues at coordinate 43,029,560 of CM024470.2, forward strand.
GAATTGTTCTATGACTAATTAGTCCAATAGGATCGTCAATTCTTCAAGCTTCACCTTCTGCACTTCGGGCCTCCGGTCCTTTACCACAACCATCTAAGGACCTGAAAATGGTTATTCAATAACCAGGGAGACTATGTCTCAGCAAGTTCTACCTCCTAAGACCCGATTAGGAAGCCAATACACTCAAGAAGCTGCCTAAACACAACACAGATCAAATGGCTTACCTTAACCTCAGTTCCTTCCTGCAAGTCAATACAATTTATACAATTCATATACTCACCAAATTACATCCATCAATCTCTTCACAAATCAATTTACCCCAACCATATCGAATCATCGATCAATCGACTCAATCGATTACATGTCAATAAGACCATTCCCCGGTCATCTCAATCAATACTACCTATAAGTCCGATCATACTCAAAACTGCTTATTATAAGCCGATAATATGTATGTTCGCCAAGAGCTACCTCAATTTCTAATAAAGTATATTATATATGCTCGCCAGAAGCTATCAAACATACTTTCATAGTATGCTGGGAATTATATATGCTCAACAAAAGCTACCAAACATACTTTCATAGTATATTGAGAATTATATATGCTCACCAAAAGCTGCCAACCATACTTTCATAATATGTTGATAAATGGATATATATGCTCGCCAGAAGCTGCCAGCCATACTTTCATAGTATGCTGATAATTAATCATTTAATCAATTTACCATTTTTATCATTCCTGATAAAAATACACGTGCATGGGTACATGGTCAGCCTTAACCAAAATATAAGATTTTCACTTTTGAACCTCTCACTATTTTCAGCAGTCCCAAATAGATTTTTAGCGCCGTAGACTAACACCCGATAATTTTCCACTTAATTACCAAATTAATTAATTTATGAATAAAATCCTAAAATCATAATTAATTCAATTTAGCACAATTCAATACTCAAATAAATAAACAGATCACACCATCACACTCAGCATAAAATTCTAATTGTCGACTATCCCAAATTAATTTTCAAAAAAAAAAAAAAAAAATAAAAATAAATAAATAAATACGGAAAATATTAAATAAATGCAATAAATCCAATTTAGGCCCGTAATGCCTAATTAGAAGCCGAGATAAATCCGAAAAATTCCCAAGATTTGTTCAATAAATACTATGACATATTTCCTTGCTAACTACACTAACCATTTGTCTAATATGCACCAATAAGTCTCTAATTTAGTTACTCTAATCTAATATACACTTAATTAAATATAATAAGTCCCTAAGCATCATTAGCATACTAATAAGGATTAGTGAGCAAAACTCACTAGATTAAAAGCGAAGGTCAGATCACTACGACGATGGCACGACGGCGGCCGAACTTGGGCTCGCGACGACACCTATGGACTTGGACTGGGCCTTGAATCGACCCAACAAATCTCAACCCAAGCTGAGACTTGTTGGATTGGGCTGGGCCTAAAGCGGGCTGACTTCACGGGCTTGGGTTGTTGAATTGGGCTTGCTGGGCTTCACTTGCCGAAGATGGGCTGAGCTGATGGAGATGGGCTCAAACCTACGGAAATGCTGGGCTTTGGGTTGAACAGAATGGGCCTACTGTAAGCGTAAGGACCCAACTGGGTTGAGACGAAGAGGCCACGGTGTGAGGTTGCTGCTTCATTCGAAGACACGTTGTTGGAGGCGATGGTTTTGCTGGGTCTTCGATGGACATGGAAGACGCTGCTGACATCTTCATGCAAGAGGCCCGGATGAACGATAGAGGGAGCTACTTCGTGGGTCTTCGGTGGCAACGAAAGGGTAGGGGAGCACAAATTCGCTGGCTTCATGGAATGATGGCTTTGTTGGTTGGCTGTGAAGACACGTGGCTGAAGACACAGATGAAAGCAGCTTCGGTCAACTATGGGGAAAACCTGTTGGTTTTGTTGACTCGGCTAGACAATTCTTGATGGACAAGTAGAACCAAGATGGGGCAAATGGTGGATGAAGAAGTGGATGCATGCGACAGAGTGGAAATCGATGGTCTTCAGTTGGCGCTGGTGAATCGAACAGAGGGAGGGAGAGATGATGTCGTTGATAGAAAAGAGAGACCAGTAGGGGATAAGGTAGAAAAATTAAGAGAATTGTCCAAATTCCATAAATGCTTTGTTAAAATTAAGAGAGACCAGTAGGGGATAGGCGATGGATTTACTAAAGAGGAAATAAAGTTGAAAAAGGAATCTGGTCGTGGGCCCAAGTGGGCACATGTATAAGAAGCGAATTTCCTCATGGAGTCTGCATGTGAAGAGGAAGTTGGTGGGGCCCAAGGTCGCGCGCACACACTCCACGTCAATGGCCAAATTCCACTGCACCATGGCGTGAAGTCTTCGCTTGTGTAAGAATCCAAATGTGGCGGTGGACCCAGTCAAACTTTGACTTGGGCACACATATAAAAACTGATATAATTTCCTTCTTTGGGTTTTTGGCATGAGCGGCTGAAAGAAACCCTACGCAGAAGAAGTGAGCGTGAAGCCGCACGTTCGCTGAGCCAGATTCAGGACGAATCTTTGAAGAAATACAGAGTGTATTGTTTTGAGCTTGAACGCGCGGTAATTTTGTGCCATGAGTTGAGTTTGAGGTTAAATTGGGGTTTGGGAAACACCGAGAGAGTGTTTGAGTGACTTGAGTATGTAATCTCATTGTATCGCTTGATCTATAGTGAAATTCGCTGCTGCTCTCCCCGTGGATGTCGGTCTTTACGATTGAACCACGTAAATCTGGTGTCCGATTTATTTTATTTTTTCTATCTATATTATTGTTCGATCGCTCGCCTTATCGCAACAATTGGTATCAGAGTTAGGCTTGGCTAAGTTGAAGCGAATCGATGGCGACAGAAGAAGTAAAAGTGAGAATCGACAGATTTGATGGGAAGGATTTTAGTTTCTAGAAGATGCAAATTGAAGATTATCTTTACCAGATAAAACTGTATTTGCCCATGTCTGGGGAGAAACTAGAGACGATGAAGCAAGTTGATTGGGATTTGCTGGATAGACGAGCTATGAGTGTTATTCGGCTGACGTTGGCTCATAACTCGTGTTTAACATCTTGAAGGAGAAGACCACTGCTGATTTGATGCAAGCCCTATCAGATATGTACGAGAAGCCCTTTGCAATCAACAAGGTCTATTTGATGCGACGTCTGTTTAATTTGAAGATGAGCGAATGAGCATCAGTTGTAGATCATATCAATGAATTCAATGTAATTGTTAGTCAATTGAGTTCAGTTGAGATTGGCTTTGAAGGTGAGGTATGTGCTTTGATTTTGCTATTTTCATTGTCTAATAGTTGGAATACTATTGTTACTGTTGTTAGTAATTCCTCCTGGATCAACAAGTTTGACGTTTGATGGGGTTTGAGATTTGATTTTGAGCGAGGACATTCGTAGAAGAGAATCTGCGAACTTATATTTGCTGCTTTAGTAGGTGAAAATAGAGGAAGATCTATAACACGTGTGAGTAATAGTAGTACTAATATAAACAGGCGTAGTCAGTCTAGGATTGGTAATGTTGTTTGTTGGAGCTGTGGCAAGAGGGGGCATCTTGGAAGGAATTGTCTTAAGTTGAAGAATGAGAATGGTAAGGGAATTATTGTTGATTCTGCAGATAATGTTGCAGCTTGTAGCAGATAATGCCGATTCTCTCTTATCATCACCGATTATTCATTGCTTGATGGATGGATTATGGATACTGGTTGTTCTTTTCATGTCACACCAAATAGAAACTGGTTTATCACTTATCAGTGCATGGGTAGTGGTAAAGTCTAGTTTGGGAACAACGCTGAGTGTGATATTGTGGGTGTTGGTGATGTTAAAATCAGAATGCATGATGGAATTGTGAGGACATTGACTGGAGTAAGACACATTCCATAATTGAAAAAGAACTTAATTTCCTTAGGTGCCCTAGATTCAGCTGGCTGTAGATATTCTTCAAAAGGTGGAGTTTTGAAGGTTGTTCGAGGCGCCTTAGTGATAATGAAAGGAATCGAGCACGAAGGCCTGTATAAATTTCAAGGTGAGACAATGACAAATTTCACGCCGAAGACGTTGGATGCATCTGTTCAAGAGTCTATGGACTTCTCAAAGAAGATCTGGAGGTTTATGCCGATGCACAAGTTTGATGCTGGTGTCAGGATCTCGCAGTTAAGAGCTTTGATCGAGACGGAGACTGGTAAGTTGATCAAGCATGTGCAGACTGACAATAGCATGGAGTTTTGCTCAGAGCTGGTAAATAAATTCTGCATGAAAAAGGGCATAGTGAAACATCATACTATTACCAATAAATAACAACAATTTGCAGAATTGATGAACAGAACATTACTAGAGACAACCCGAAAAATTATCTCTAGTGCTGGTATTGCTAGGAGAATCCTAGCTGATATGCTTAGTATAGTAAGCTGCTTGGTGAATAGATCCCCATCAACTGCTATTGAATGGCGGACTCCTGAAGAAGTGTGGTTAGGTAACGTTGCTAGTTATTCTATTATTAGAATGTTTGGTTGCCCGTGTCATTTTCGAGTGAGTGATGGTAAGCTCGATTGGAGGGTAATGTGCATATTCCATGGCTATGCACAAGGTGAGTGGGGCAATCAGTTGTGGTGCCCAGATATAAATTCACCTGTTGACAGCAGAAAAGTTACCCTTGACAAGTCTCCGATACTTCTAGCTAGGAGTGTTTGTGACAGTGTTAATATAGATCTGGACGGTGTTCAGCTTGAGGTGGAGTTGCTACCAGAAACTCCTGAGGTAGCAAGTATGAGTACTAGCAAAGTAATTGACATAGATGGTGCTTGTAGCAAGGTGGAGCTTATAGAGCCAACTGTTGCTGTAACTGCTGATATTGATAAGGTACATATTCGATCTCCTAATAGATATGGATGCAATAATGGTTTTACTTTATCTGCGGTTGAGGAGGTTGTATCAGAAAATCCTTGCGGAGCAGTTAAAGGTGCATGTGAAGTTGGTATTCTGATGAGGTCCTCGGTTATGACGAAGTTCAAGCGAGGCTTGGACTTGGATAATATCTGTGGCGGTTGAGCCCATCGAGGGCTATGGGAAAGTAGAAGCAGAATTTGAATTTTTACAAAGTGATTGTAACTTGGCTCAAACGTCGAGCCAAGGTGGAGATTGTTAAATTTATGACTCGAGTTTGAGATTCGCTGGACTCACGACGGATTTACTAAAGAGGAAATAAAGTTGAAAAAGGAATCTAGCCGTGGGCCCAAGTGGGCACACATATAAGAAGCGAATTTCCTCATGGAGTCTGCACATGAAGAGGAAGTTGGTGGGGCCCAAGGTCACGCACACACACTCCACGTCGATGGCCAAATTCCACTGCACCATGGCGTGAAGTCTTCTGCTTGTGTAAGAATCCAAATGTGGCAGTGGACCCAGGTCAAACTTTGACCTGGGCACACATATAAAAACTGATATAATTTCCTTCTTTGGGTTTTTGGCATGAGCGGCTGAAAGAAACCCTACGCAGAAGAAGTGAGCGTGAAGCCGCACGTTCGCTGAGCCAGATTCAGGACGAATCTTTGAAGAAATACAGAGTGTATTGTTTTGAGCTTGAACGCGGGTAATTTTGTGCCATGAGTTGAGTTTGAGGGTTAAATTGGGGTTTGGGAAATACCGAGAGAGTGTTTGAGTGACTTGAGTGTGTAATCTCATTGTATCGCTTAATTTATAGTGAAATTTGCTGCTGCTCTCCCCGTGGATGTCGGTCTTTATGATTGAACCACGTAAATCTGGTGTCCGATTTATTTTATTTTTCTATCTATATTATTGTTCGATCGCTCGCCTTATCGCAACAATTGGTATCGAGTTAGGCTTGGCTAAGTTGAAGCGAATCGATGGCGACAGAAGAAGTAAAAGTGAGAATCGACAGATTTGATGGGAAGGATTTTAGTTTCTAGAAGATGTAAATTGAAGATTATCTTTACCAGATGAAACTGTACTTGCCCATGTCTGGGGAGAAACTAGAGACGATGAAGCAAGTTGATTGGGATTTGTAGGATAGACGAGCTATGAGTGTTATTCGGCTAACGTTGGCTCATAACTCGTGTTTAACATCTTGAAGGAGAAGACCACTGCTGATTTGATGCAAGCCCTATCAGATATGTACGAGAAGCCCTTTGCAATCAACAATGTCTATTTGATGCGACGTTTGTTTAATTTGAAGATGAGCGAAGGAGCATCAGTTGTAGATCATATCAATGAATTCGATGTAATTGTTAGTCAATTGAGTTCGAGTTGAGATTAACTTTGAAGGTGAGGTATGTGCTTTGATTTTGCTATTTTCATTGTCTAATAGTTGGAATACTATTGTTACTGTTGTTAGTAATTCCTCTGGATCAACAAGTTTGACGTTTGATGGGGTTTGAGATTTGATTTTGAGCGAGGACATTCGTAGAAGAGAATCTGGCGAACTTATATTTGCTGCTTTAGTAGGTGAAAATAGAGGAAGATCTATAACACGTGTGAGGAATAGTAGTACTAATATAAACAGGCGTAGTCAGTCTAGGACTGGTAATGTTGTTTGTTGGAGCTATGGCAAGAGGGGGCATCTTGGAAGGAATTGTCTTAAGTTGAAGAATGAGAATGGTAAGGGAATTATGGTTGATTCTGCAGATAATGTTGCAGTTGTAGCAGATAATGTCGATTCTCTCTTATCTCACGATTATTCATTGCTTGATGGATGGATTATGGATACTGGTTGTTCTTTTCATGTCACACCAAATAGAAACTGGTTTATCACTTATCGGTACATGGGTAGTGGTAAAGTCTAGTTTGGGAACAACGTTGAGTGTGATGTTGTGGGTGTTGGTGATGTTAAAATCAGAATGCATGATGGAATTGTGAGGACATTGATTGGAGTAAAACACATTCCAGAATTGAAAAAGAACTTAATTTCCTTAGGTGCCATAGATTTAGCTGGCTGTAGATATTCTTCAAAAGGTGAAGTTCTGAAGGTTGTTCGAGGCGCCTTAGTGATAATGAAAGGAATCGATCACGAAGGCCTGTATAAATTTCAATGTGAGACAATGACAAATTTCACGCCAGAGACGTTGGATGCATCTATTCGAGAGTTTATGGACTTCTCAAAGAAGATCTAGAGGTTTGTGTCGATGCACAAGTTTGATGTTTGGTGTCGGGATCTCGCAGTTAAGAGCTTTGATCGAGATGGAAACTGGTAAGTTGATCAAGCATGTGCATACTGACAATAACATGGAGTTTTGCTCAGAGCTGGTAAATAAATTCTGCATGAAAAATGGCATAGTGAAACATCGTACTATTACCAATAAATCACAACAATTTGCAGAATTGATGAGCAGAACATTACTAGAGACAACCCGAAAAATTATCTCTAGTGCTGGTATTACTAAGAGAATCCTAGCTGATATGCTTAGTATAGTAATCTGCACGTGAATAGATCCCTATCAACTTTGCTATTGAATGGCGGACTCTGAAGAAGTGTGGTTAGGTAACGTTGCTGGTTATTCTATTATTAGAATGTTTGGTTGCCCGTGTCATCTTCGAGTGAGTGATGGTAAGCTCGATTGGAGGGTAATGTGCATATTCCATGGCTATGCACAAGGTGAGTGGGGCAATCAGTTGTGGTGCTCGGATATAAATTCACCTGTTGACAGCAGAGAAGTTACCCTTGACACGTCTCCGATACTTCTAGCTAGGAGTGTTTGTGACAGTGTTAATACAGATCTGGACGGTGTTCAGCTTGAGGTGGAGTTGTGACCAGGATCTCCTGAGGTAGCAAGTATGAGTACTAGCAAAGTAATTGACATAGATGATGCTTGTAGCGAGGTGGAGCTTATAGAGCCGACGGTTGCTGTAACTGCTGATATTGATAAGGTACATATTCGATCTCCTAATAGATATGGATGCAATAATGGTTTTACTTTATCTGTGGTTGAGGAGGTTGTATCAAAAAATCCTTGCGGAGTAGTTAAAGGTGCATGTAAAGTTGGTATTCGATGAGATCCTTAGTTATGACGAAGTTCAAGCGAGGCTTGGACTTGGATAATATTTGTGGCGTTGAGCCCATCGGGGAGCTATGGGAAAGTAGAAGCATAATTTGAATTTTTACAAAACGATTGTAATTTGGCTCAAACGTCGAGCCAAGGTGGAGATTGTTAAATTTATGACTCGAGTTTGAGATTCGCTGGATTCGTGATGGATTTACTAAAGAGGAAATAAAGTTGATAAAGGAATCTGGCCGTGGGCCCAAGTGGGCACACGTATAAGAAGGGAATTTCCTCATGGAGTCTGCATGTGAAGAGGAAGTTGGTGGGGCCCAAGGTCGCGCGCACACACTCCACGTCAATGGCCAAATTCCACCGCACCATGGCGTGAAGTCTTCGCTTGTAAGAATCCAAATGTGGCGGTGGACCCAGGTCAAACTTTGACCTGGGCACACATATAAAAACTGATATAATTTCCTTCTTTGGGTTTTTGGCATGAGCGGCTGAAAGAAACCCTACGCAGAAGAAGTGAGCGTGAAGCCGCACGTTCGCTGAGCCAGATTCAGGACGAATCTTTGAAGAAATACAGAGTGTATTGTTTTGAGCTTGAACGCGGTAATTTTTGTGCCATGAGTTGAGTTTGAGGTTAAATTGGGGTTTGGGAAACACCGAGAGAGTGTTTGAGTGACTTGAGTATGTAATCTCATTGTATCGCTTGATCTATAGTGAAATTCGCTGCTGCTCTCCCCGTGGATGTCGGTCTTTACGATTGAACCACGTAAATCAGTGTCCGATTTATTTTATTTTTTCTATCTATATTATTGTTCGATCGCTCGCCTTATCGCAACAATTGGTATCAGAGTTAGGCTTGGCTAAGTTGAAGCGAATCGATGGCGACGAAGAAGTAAAAGTGAGAATCGACGATTTGATGGGAAGGATTTTAGTTTCTAGAAGATGTAAATTGAAGATTATCTTTACCGAGATGAAACTGTACTTGCCCATGTCCTGGGGAGAAACTAGAGACGATGAAGCAAGTTGATTGGGATTTGTAGGATAGACGAGCTATGAGTGTTATTCGGCTAACGTTGGCTCATAACTCGTGTTTAACATCTTGAAGGAGAAGACCACTGCTGATTTGATGCAAGCCCTATCAGATATGTACGAGAAGCCCTTTGCAATCAACAATGTCTATTTGATGCGACGTTTGTTTAATTTGAAGATGAGCGAAGGAGCATCAGTTGTAGATCATATCAATGAATTCGATGTAATTGTTAGTCAATTGAGTTCAGTTGAGATTAACTTTGAAGGTGAGGTATGTGCTTTGATTTTGCTATTTTCATTGTCTAATAGTTGGAATACTATTGTTACTGTTGTTAGTAATTCCTCTGGATCAACAAGTTTGACGTTTGATGGGGTTTGAGATTTGATTTTGAGCGAGGACATTCGTAGAAGAGAATCTGGCGAACTTATATTTGCTGCTTTAGTAGGTGAAAATAGAGGAAGATCTATAACACGTGTGAGGAATAGTAGTACTAATATAAACAGGCGTAGTCGAGTCTAGGGACTGGTAATGTTGTTTGTTGGAGCTATGGCAAGAGGGGGCATCTTGGAAGGAATTGTCTTAAGTTGAAGAATGAGAATGGTAAGGGAATTATGGTTGATTCTGCAGATAATGTTGCGGTTGTAGCGAGATAATGTCGATTCTCTCTTATCTCCACTGATTATTCATTGCTTGATGGATGGATTATGGATACTGGTTGTTCTTTTCATGTCACACCAAATAGAAACTGGTTTATCACTTATCGGTACATGGGTAGTGGTAAAGTCTAGTTTGGGAACAACGTTGAGTGTGATGTTGTGGGTGTTGGTGATGTTAAAATCAGAATGCATGATGGAATTGTGAGGACATTGATTGGAGTAAAACACATTCCAGAATTGAAAAGAACTTAATTTCCTTAGGTGCCATAGATTTAGCTGGCTGTAGATATTCTTCAAAAGGTGAAGTTCTGAAGGTTGTTCGAGCGCCTTAGTGATAATGAAAGGAATCGATCACGAAGGCCTGTATAAATTTCAATGTGAGACAATGACAAATTTCACGCCAGAGACGTTGGATGCATCTATTCGAGAGTTTATGGACTTCTCAAAGAAGATCTAGAGGTTTGTGTCGATGCACAAGTTTGATGCTTTGGTGTCGGGATCTCGCAGGTTAAGAGCTTTGATCGAGATGGAAACTGGTAAGTTGATCAAGCATGTGCATACCGACAATAACATGGAGTTTTGCTCGAGCTGGTAAATAAATTCTGCATGAAAAATGGCATAGTGAAACATCGTACTATTACCAATAAATCACAACAATTTGCAGAATTGATGAGCAGAACATTACTAGAGACAACCCGAAAAATTATCTCTAGTGCTGGTATTACTAAGAGAATCCTAGCCGATATGCTTAGTATAGTAATCTGCCTGGTGAATAGATCCCTATCAACTGCTATTGAATGGCGGACTCTGAAGAAGTGTGGTTAGGTAACGTTGCTGGTTATTCTATTATTAGAATGTTTGGTTGCCCGTGTCATCTTGAGTGAGTGATGGTAAGCTCGATTGGAGGGTAATGTGCATATTCCATGGCTATGCACAAGGTGAGCGGGGCGATCGGTTGTGGTGCCCAAATATAAATTCACCTATTAACAGTAGAGAAGTTACCCTTGATGAGTCTCCGGTACTTCTGGCTAGCAGTGTTTGTGACAGTGTTAATATAGATCTGGACGATGTTCAGCTTGAGGTGGAGTTGTGACCAGGATCTCCGAGGTAGCAAGTATGAGTACTAGCAAAGTAATTGACATAGATGATGCTTGTAGCGAGGTGGAGCTTATAGAGCCGACGGTTGCTGTAACCACTGATATTGATAAGGTACATATTCGATCTCCTAATAGATATGGATGCAATAATGGTTTTACTTTATCTGTGGTTGAGGAGGTTGTATCAAAAAATCCTTGCGGAGTAGTTAAAGGTGCATGTAAAGTTGGTATTCTGATGAGATCCTTAGTTATGACGAAGTTCAAGCGAGGCTTGGACTTGGATAATATTTGTGGCGAGTTGAGCCCATCGGGGCTATGGGAAAGTAGAAGCATAATTTGAATTTTTACAAAACGATTGTAATTTGGCTCAAACGTCGAGCCAAGGTGGAGATTGTTAAATTTATGACTCGAGTTTGAGATTCGCTGGATTCGTGATGGATTTACTAAAGAGGAAATAAAGTTGATAAAGGAATCTGGCCGTGGGCCCAAGTGGGCACACGTATAAGAAGGGAATTTCCTCATGGAGTCTGCATGTGAAGAGGAAGTTGGTGGGGCCCAAGGTCGCGCGCACACACTCACGTCAATGGCCAAATTCCACCCACCATGGCGTGAAGTCTTACGCTTGTGTAAGAATCCAAATGTGGCGGTGGACCCCGGTCAAACTTTGACCTGGGCACACATATAAAAACTGATATAATTTCCTTCTTTGGGTTTTTGGCATGAGCGGCTGAAAGAAACCCTACGCAGAAGAAGTGAGCGTGAAGCCGCACGTTCGGCGAGCCGATTCAGGGACGAATCTTTGAAGAAATACAGAGTGTATTGTTTTGAGCTTGAACGCGCGGTAATTTTTGTGCCATGAGTTGAGTTTGAGGTTAAATTGGGGTTTGGGAAACACCGAGAGAGTGTTTGAGTGACTTGAGTATGTAATCTCATTGTATCGCTTGATCTATAGTGAAATTCCGCTGCTTGCTCTCCCCCGTGGATGTCGGTCTTTACGATTGAACCACGTAAATCTGGTGTCCGATTTATTTTATTTTTTCTATCTATATTATTGTTCGATCTCTCGCCTTTTCTCAACAAGTGGTATCGAAGCCAGACTTGGCTAAGTCGAAGCAAATTGATGGCGACAGAAGAAGTAAAAGTGAGAATCAACAAATTTGATGGGAAGGATTTTAGTTTCTGGAAGATGCAAATTGAAAATTATCTTTACTAGATGAAACTAAACTTGCCCTTATCTGGGGAGAAACTAGAGTCGATGAAGCAAGCTAATTAGGATTTGCTTGATAGACGAGCTATGGGCGTTATTTGGCTAACGTTGACTCGTAACGTCGTGTTTAACATCTTGAAGGAGAAGATCACTGTTGATTTGATGCAAGCCTTATCGGATATGTACGAGAAACCCTTTGCAATCAACAAGGTCTATTTGATGCAACGTCTATTTAATTTGAAGATGAGTGAAGGTGCGTCAGTTGTAGATCATATTAATGAATTCAATGTGATTGTTAGTCAATTGAGTTCAGTTGAGATTGACTTTGAAGATGAGGTATGTGCTTTGATTTTGCTATTTTCATTGTCTAATAGTTGGAATACTATTGTTACTTGTTGTTAGTAATTCCTCTGGATCAACAAGTTTGACGTTTGATGGGGTTTGAGATTTGATTTTGAGCGAGGACATTCGTAGAAGAGAATCTGCGAACTTATATTTGCTGCTTTAGTAGGTGAAAATAGAGGAAGATCTATAACACGTGTGAGGAATAGTAGTACTAATATAAACAGGCGTAGTCGAGTCTAGGACCGTAATGTTGTTTGTTGGAGCTATGGCAAGAGGGGGCATCTTGGAAGGAATTGTCTTAAGTTGAAGAATGAGAATGGTAAGGGAATTATGGTTGATTCTGCGATAATGTTGCAGTTGTAGCGGATAATGTCGATTCTCTCTTATCATCACGATTATTCATTGCTTGATGGATGGATTATGGATACTGGTTGTTCTTTTCATGTCACACCAAATAGAAACTGGTTTATCACTTATCGGTACATGGGTAGTGGTAAAGTCTAGTTTGGGAACAACGTTGAGTGTGATGTTGTGGGTGTTGGTGATGTTAAAATCAGAATGCATGATGGAATTGTGAGGACATTGATTGGAGTAAAACACATTCCAGAATTGAAAAAGAACTTAATTTCCTTAGGTGCCATAGATTTAGGCGGCTGTAGATATTCTTCAAAGGTGAAGTTACTGAAGGTTGTTCGAGGCGCCTTAGTGATAATGAAAGGAATCGATCACGAAGGCCTGTATAAATTTCAATGTGAGACAATGACAAATTTCACGCCGAGACGTTGGATGCATCTATTCGAGAGTTTATGGACTTCTCAAAGAAGATCTAGAGGTTTGTGTCGATGCACAAGTTTGATGCTTTGGTGTCGGGATCTCGCAGCTTAAGAGCTTTGATCGAGATGGAAACTGGTAAGTTGATCAAGCATGTGCATACCGACAATAACATGGAGTTTTGCTCAGAGCTGGTAAATAAATTCTGCATGAAAAATGGCATAGTGAAACATCGTACTATTACCAATAAATCACAACAATTTGCAGAATTGATGAGCAGAACATTACTAGAGACAACCCGAAAAATTATCTCTAGTGCTGGTATTACTAAGAGAATCCTAGCTGATATGCTTAGTATAGTAATCTGCCTGGTGAATAGATCCCTATCAACTGCTATTGAATGGCGGACTCCTGAAGAAGTGTGGTTAGGTAACGTTGCTGGTTATTCTATTATTAGAATGTTTGGTTGCCCGTGTCATCTTCGAGTGAGTGATGGTAAGCTCGATTGGAGGGTAATGTGCATATTCCATGGCTATGCACAAGGTGAGTGGGGCAATCAGTTGTGGTGCTCGGATATAAATTCACCTGTTGACAGCAGAGAAGTTACCCTTGACACGTCTCCGATACTTCTAGCTAGGAGTGTTTGTGACAGTGTTAATGTCTGGATCTGGACGGTGTTCAGCTTGAGGTGGAGTTGTGACCAGGATCTCCCGAGGTAGCAAGTATGAGTACTAGCAAAGTAATTGACATAGATGATGCTTGTAGCGAGGTGGAGCTTATAGAGCCGACGGTTGCTGTAATCGCTGATATTGATAAGGTACATATTCGATCTCCTAATAGATATGGATGCAATAATGGTTTTACTTTATCTGTGGTTGAGGAGGTTGTATCAAAAAATCCTTGCGGAGTAGTTAAAGGTGCATGTAAAGTTGGTATTCGATGAGATCCTTAGTTATGACGAAGTTCAAGCGAGGCTTGGACTTGGATAATATTTGTGGCAGTTGAGCCCATCGGGGGCTATGGGAAAGTAGAAGCATAATTTGAATTTTTACAAAACGATTGTAATTTGGCTCAAACGTCGAGCCAAGGTGGAGATTGTTAAATTTATGACTCGAGTTTGAGATTCGCTGGATTCGTGATGGATTTACTAAAGAGGAAATAAAGTTGATAAAGGAATCTGGCCGTGGGCCCAAGTGGGCACACGTATAAGAAGGGAATTTCCTCATGGAGTCTGCATGTGAAGAGGAAGTTGGTGGGGCCCAAGGTCGCGCGCACACACTCCACGTCAATGGCCAAATTCCACTGCACCATGGCGTGAAGTCTTCTGCTTGTGTAAGAATCCAAATGTGGCAGTGGACCCAGGTCAAACTTTGACCTGGGCACACATATAAAAACTGATATAATTTCCTTCTTTGGGTTTTTGGCATGAGCGGCTGAAAGAAACCCTACGCAGAAGAAGTGAGCGTGAAGCCGCACGTTCGGCGCCGGTTCGGGACGAATCTTTGAAGAAATACAGAGTGTATTGTTTTGAGCTTGAACGCGCGGTAATTTTGTGCCATGAGTTGAGTTTGAGGTTAAATTGGGGTTTGGGAAACACCGAGAGAGTGTTTGAGTGACTTGAGTATGTAATCTCATTGTATCGCTTGATCTATAGTGAAATTCGCTGCTGCTCTCCCCGTGGATGTCGGTCTTTACGATTGAACCACGTAAATCTGGTGTCCGATTTATTTTATTTTTTCTATCTATATTATTGTTCGATCGCTCGCCTTATCGCAACAATTGGTATCAGAGTTAGGCTTGGCTAAGTTGAAGCGAATCGATGGCGACAGAAGAAGTAAAAGTGAGAATCGACAGATTTGATGGGAAGGATTTTAGTTTCTAGAAGATGTAAATTGAAGATTATCTTTACCAGATGAAACTGTACTTGCCCATGTCTGGGGAGAAACTAGAGACGATGAAGCAAGTTGATTGGGATTTGTAGGATAGACGAGCTATGAGTGTTATTCGGCTAACGTTGGCTCATAACTCGTGTTTAACATCTTGAAGGAGAAGACCACTGCTGATTTGATGCAAGCCCTATCGATATGTACGAGAAGCCCTTTGCAATCAACAATGTCTATTTGATGCGACGTTTGTTTAATTTGAAGATGAGCGAAGGAGCATCGGTTGTAGATCATATCAATGAATTCAATGTAATTGTTAGTCAATTGAGTTCAGTTGAGATTAACTTTGAAGGTGAGGTATGTGCTTTGATTTTGCTATTTTCATTGTCTAATAGTTGGAATACTATTGTTACTGTTGTTAGTAATTCCTCTGGATCAACAAGTTTGACGTTTGATGGGGTTTGAGATTTGATTTTGAGCGAGGACATTCGTAGAAGAGAATCTGCGAACTTATATTTGCTGCTTTAGTAGGTGAAAATAGAGGAAGATCTATAACACGTGTGAGGAATAGTAGTACTAATATAAACAGGCGTAGTCAGTCTAGGACTGGTAATGTTGTTTGTTGGAGCTATGGCAAGAGGGGGCATCTTGGAAGGAATTGTCTTAAGTTGAAGAATGAGAATGGTAAGGGAATTATGGTTGATTCTGCAGATAATGTTGCAGTTGTAGCAGATAATGTCGATTCTCTCTTATCTGTCACTGATTATTCATTGCTTGATGGATGGATTATGGATACTGGTTGTTCTTTTCATGTCACACCAAATAGAAACTGGTTTATCACTTATCAGTACATGGGTAGTGGTAAAGTCTAGTTTGGGAACAACGTTGAGTGTGATGTTGTGGGTGTTGGTGATGTTAAAATCAGAATGCATGATGGAATTGTGAGGACATTGATTGGAGTAAAACACATTCCAGAATTGAAAAAGAACTTAATTTCCTTAGGTGCCATAGATTTAGCTGGCTGTAGATATTCTTCAAAAGGTGAAGTTCTGAAGGTTGTTCGAGGCGCCTTAGTGATAATGAAAGGAATCGATCACGAAGGCCTGTATAAATTTCAATGTGAGACAATGACAAATTTCACGCCAGAGACGTTGGATGCATCTATTCGAGAGTTTATGGACTTCTCAAAGAAGATCTAGAGGTTTGTGTCGATGCACAAGTTTGATGCTGGTGTCAGGATCTCGCAGTTAAGAGCTTTGATCGAGATGGAAACTGGTAAGTTGATCAAGCATGTGCATACTGACAATAACATGGAGTTTTGCTCAGAGCTGGTAAATAAATTCTGCATGAAAAATGGCATAGTGAAACATCGTACTATTACCAATAAATCACAACAATTTGCAGAATTGATGAGCAGAACATTACTAGAGACAACCCGAAAAATTATCTCTAGTGCTGGTATTACTAAGAGAATCCTAGCTGATATGCTTAGTATAGTAATCTGCCTGGTGAATAGATCCCTATCAACTGCTATTGAATGGCGGACTCTGAAGAAGTGTGGTTAGGTAACGTTGCTGGTTATTCTATTATTAGAATGTTTGGTTGCCCGTGTCATCTTCGAGTGAGTGATGGTAAGCTCGATTGGAGGGTAATGTGCATATTCCATGGCTATGCACAAGGTGAGTGGGGCAATCGGTTGTGGTGCTCGGATATAAATTCACTGTTGACAGCAGAGAGTTACCCTTGACACGTCTCCGATACTTCTAGCTAGGAGTGTTTGTGACAGTGTTAATACAGATCTGGACGGTGTTCAGCTTGAGGTGGAGTTGTGACCAGGATCTCCTGAGGTAGCAAGTATGAGTACTAGCAAAGTAATTGACATAGATGATGCTTGTAGCGAGGTGGAGCTTATAGAGCCGACGGTTGCTGTAACTGCTGATATTGATAAGGTACATATTCGATCTCCTAATAGATATGGATGCAATAATGGTTTTACTTTATCTGTGGTTGAGGAGGTTGTATCAAAAAATCCTTGCGGAGTAGTTAAAGGTGCATGTAAAGTTGGTATTCTGATGAGATCCTTAGTTATGACGAAGTTCAAGCGAGGCTTGGACTTGGATAATATTTGTGGCAGTTGAGCCCATCGGGGGCTATGGGAAAGTAGAAGCATAATTTGAATTTTTACAAAACGATTGTAATTTGGCTCAAACGTCGAGCCAAGGTGGAGATTGTTAAATTTATGACTCGAGTTTGAGATTCGCTGGATTCGTGATGGATTTACTAAAGAGGAAATAAAGTTGATAAAGGAATCTGGCCGTGGGCCCAAGTGGGCACACGTATAAGAAGGGAATTTCCTCATGGAGTCTGCACGTGAAGAGGAAGTTGGTAGGGCCCAAAGTCACGCGCACACACTCCATGTCGATGGCCAAATTCCACTGCACCATGGCGTGAAGTCTTCTGCTTGTGTAAGAATCCAAACGTGGCAGTGGGCCCAGGTCAAACTTTGACCTAGGCACACATATAAAAACTGATATAATTTCCTTCTTTGGGTTTTTGGTGTGAGCGGCAGAAAGAAACCCTATGTAGAAGAAGTGAGCGTGAAGCCGCACGTTCGCCGAGCCAGATTCAACGTGAAGCTTTGAAGAAATACAGAGTGTATTGTTTTGAGCTTGAACGTGCGGTAATTTTGTGCCCTGAGTTGGGTTTGGGGTTAAATTGGGGTTTGGGAAATACCGATAGAGTGTTTGAGTGACTTAAGTGTGTAATCTCCTTGTATCGCTTGATCTATAGTGAAATTTGCTGTTGCTCTCCCGGTGGATGTAGGTCTTTATGACTGAACCACGTAAATCTGGTGTCCGATTTTTTTTTTCTGTCTATATTATTGTTCGATTGCTTGCCTTATCGCAACATGATTGTCCCCAAAAGTCTTCAATATTATCTTATATGTCCCCTAATACTTTCCAACTTATAAATTCTGTAAATTAACAAATTTTGAAGCCCAAAATTGTTGACCCTTGTAAAGCTCCGAATTTCCATTTTTAGTCTTCAATTTCCTCACTCAATTTCCCAAATTGAGGTCCACTTTTGATGAAGAAAAATCCTGAACAATTTTCTATAAGTCCCTGACATCCAAAAGCTCAGCTTAGAAGTCCAAATTTTCTTTAATTTGGCCCGTACAAATTTCCGCTAATTTTCTGCGACGTCCGAATCGATTTTCCGCAAAAATCCCGGAATCTCCGAAAAATTTTCAGAGGATGAGACGACGATTTTAAAATAGATTGTGACATGACAAAACTTTCAATTTTTTAAATTGGGTTCAAATTCTCGGTTAATTTCAATCTGGCACGTTTTTAGCGTGACCTAGGCTACTAGGTAGATTTTAGAAATTTCTAGTGCAAATGACCCATGGTCGATTTTCTTCGAGCCATAATGAACCCACTTGACCCATTGGCGACTCTCGGTGGTCATGAAAATTTGAAGGTTTCAATTACTAGCACATGGTACCCAAAACGATAGAAAATTGGTCCAGTACCGATCGACAAGAATTTTGCAATCAGGTGAAATCACCCACACTTTGATCACATATCTCAGTCGAATTGACCTATCCTTGATCTCCGATCGATTTTGACAATGCCGTAATGACTCTTGCAAACTAGCATGGTTGAGCAATCGACTTCTGGTCGAATTCTCAAGTCATTTACATTAAAATCTCTTAATGATTTTCCTAGATAGTCTAGTTATCTCACGAGTGATCGGCTCTGAGAATAGCACTATAGACACGTCGATGAAAGGTCCGATTTATTCAATTGAAAACAGTACTAGAAATTCAGGATGTCACACTTTGATAATGTTGAGGATGCTAATATCCATCACGCATCAATATTCTAGCTATTATTGGCACTAATTATGACACGCATGGATTTATATGCTTTTATTTAGGATTCGAGGGACTTAGGTTGAGAAAAGGTTCCATCATGTACATAGTCAAAGCAAAGTTTAGGCATTGCTATTGATCTGTCATCGACATGTTTAGGTTGGGAAATTGTAAGCTCCGATGCAAGGCATCCGCCTATACGAGGTTTAGGATCTTTTCTTATTGAGTTTTCAACTCACTGTTATTATTGAACTTCTTTTCAAGTCAATAGGTATGGACCCCTTATCCCACCGCTTCATGCACTTTGGGGTGCTTGTTAGCATGAAGACTATAGTGATAGATGTGTTTAGGGAGGTACTGCGACCTTATGCCACATTGTTACCAGGCGTGGTATGCGTGGTTTGATAGACTTTTCAGACCCCTCTATGAGTTCTGCGGTTCACCTAGATCAGGAGAGGACGCAAGCTTGCCAGATAGCCTTGTGGATGACACCTAAGCAACAAGTCCTAATAGAGAAGTCACTTTTTAGTTAGATCTCAATAGAGAAGATAGGCTCCCTCTCGCAGCTTTCAATCCCCCCCCCCCACCTTGATATCTTTTTGAGTGTGTTGGAGATGACCAGATTAGAACGGCCTTAGAAGTGAGGACTTGTAAATTGTAAACGTTCTGATTATATAAATAAAGCTGGGAAGTTATGTAGTATGTATGCTAGTGTGTTTCTCTCTAATCATCCATTGTTTGATTGTTGATGATTGATTGGGTGATTGGAGATCGTACGCTTCCGCATATGCTTAATGAAAGATAAAAATCAATGGAATGGCGACACCTCTTGGGATGTCATGAATTAACCCCGAGGTTGAGGACTTCATGTTCCTGAGTCGAGGTTAGGGCCCAGCGTGTGACACGTTGCCATCCCATGGACTTCATATTATCATCATGTGGTGCTGGTTTCAAAATATGTCTTTTAAATGAGGATGATGAAATCATAGAACAATAATACTTATGCTGGCTCTTATTTGATATCACCATATCTCGTTTGGCTCCACTACGTTAGATCTTCTCCAAGTTGTCAAGATTCAAAAGCTTAAAGATAAAAGATCGCCAATAAAGTTAGTTAAAAGCATCAATATTTCGTTGTTTTACTACTACAAGTCCAATTTTGATAAACACATGACACATGGTACTTTTCCTTGCCATGCCCACCATCTCCATTAAGAACTCAACATTAAAACCCTATTATGGCATTACATTGAGAAATGAGGAAGCAAGATTTAGAACTCATATAAAAAACAAAAGGAGACGATAAAGAAAGAAAAGCATTATCTCAGGCTCACTAGGGTGCTATTTGGGAAAAAAAGAAGGCGGCAATTGCCTTATTTAGTGATGTTGTGGATCAGGACCTTCAGGACCGGTCCTCATAAGCTCATAACGACCTTTTTGCCCGTTGTCTCCCTTTCCATAGTCTTCACGTAATGCTCGAACCACCTTGCCAAGAGTCTTCCCTTGGATCACAACATAGGGAGCTCGTGCACGGCTGCTCGGAGTCGAATGCAATATCAGCATTAGAAATAGACAAATTTTGAGGATGCTCATCGCTATTTTATTTCTTTTCGGGATAGCAAAACGTTCTTGGGTTGATGGAGAATTAGTGCTGCGACCTCCTATATATAGTCCTAAGGATGGTTACCTTTTCATTATTATAATACTTAAAGTAGATACGCGAAAGGTGAATCTTAGTAACCTGTTGTCCGTTTCGTTCTTGGTGCTAAAAATCATTAGATAGGACATTATAAGATCTGTTCAATCTTCCATTGTCCCACCATGCGTGAAGATGCATTGTCGTCTATCGTCCAAGATTAAACAAAACACGATGGCTCTTTGGCTCAAACTCTCTTCTATTGGGTAAAGAACCGTTAGTGCAGTAATGGGGAAAACTATTAAAGAAATCATAAATCCGTTATAAGTATGTCAATTCAGTTCTATATATATATATATATATATATATTACTAATTGAGTTGTAAACATTTTGCATTTGTACCAATTTAGTTCGTCCATTCAATTTTAACCAGACCGACATGGATGCCAGCCATTCTACATGATACGGGCGACACCGATATGGATAACTGGCCAAAGGAGAGGGCTGGCAAGGGTCAGCCTCGCTTGGGGAGGGTCAAGCCCTCCCCAGCCATGGTGAGACCGCCCTCGCCATGGCAACCATCATGATGGGTGGGTGAGTTGGTCGTGGAAGATGTATTCCATTGCAAGGAGGAGATGCATCTCACTCTAATGAAGACATCCCTGTTCTTCGTTGGCCATGGATTCGCGGTGCACGACTCGAAGGGCGAGCTTGTGTTCTGGTCAACTCATACGGGCCTGACGCTCACGACCCGGGCAAGGTCGTCCTCATGGATGCTCACGGCCGGTGTCTCCTCACCGTCAAGTGCAAGGTATTACCAATCCCAATTGATTGGCGTCCTTCTTGAGATGTTGTCCTGTTGAGTGGTTCGGACTCGGTTTCTGAAATCGGCTGGAATTTGATTAGTACCAGAGGTCATAATCAGTTTGCTGGAATGTTGATTGGAAAAGGCAAGATTCCGGAGTTGATTTGCTTCAGGAACAGGGACGTCTTCATCATCGTGAGATGCGTCTCCTCCTTGCAACGGAACGCATCTTCCACGACCAAGCCACCCGTCATGATGGATTGGCTTCATCGAGCCTTTGGCTGGTCACCGAACCTCGACAATAGGTGGGAGGACGAAGATGAAGGGAAGAAAAAAAAATCACAAAATATTAAATATTATTAAAAAATTTAACATTAACCGTACCATATAGGATCATCAATATCCATGTCAACAATATTCGGTTAAAATTGGCCAGATTAACTGAATTGGCGAACTCAATTGGCCAAAAAAAAAAAAGTTTATGACTAAATAGACACAGTTGCAATAGGCTTAAAGCTAATGCCTATTTTATTTTATATATTTAGCTTTGGACCTTTTGAAGAAGCTTCAAAGTTAACTGAAATTCACCCATATTGTAATTTTTCCTCTCCTAACCGCCTACCTTTCTTCCCTTCTCTGAACCTTTCTTCATCTCTTCCACTTCTAGAGGGGTGGGATTTGACCTAGATCTCTCCCTCCTCTCATAGTTGATTGTCCTTTTATTTCCTTTTGTTTTTTCGTTACTCTTCTAATCTAGTTTTAGATTTAGGAGTTTTGCTCTCCGGATCTTATATCTGGGAGACTCTCTCTTATCCAATTCTAGATTCTAGATTTTTAATAAATAAGTACTTTGTCTATAGTTTCAATAGCGGTCACTGTAGGGTGTCAAATATGTGCTCATTCAATGTGTTTTAGTTAAATGCTTTGGTGCTTCGCATTCGCTACAAGGCTCGCTCTCATAGGTGTACATGCTTATGTTGTCTCCTACGATGATGTTATTGGGTATGTCAAACCTAGGCGCATATCACTGAAAGGCAAAACCGTACCTGCAAATAAAGAATCCAGCGTGTGGTTATCACTACTGATGTTGTGTGATTGCGTAATTGGTCACCGATCCTTTCGCTTGGATGCAGTCATCAATCTATCATTAAATGACAAGCCTATGATTATTTATGATTCTTTGTTTGTTTTGGAGCTCTAGGGCTTATCTTATAGGAAAAGTGCCAAAAAAGTCCTAAACCTTTTGCCTTTCTGCCGATTTAGTTCTAAACTTTTTTTTTGTGCTGATTCAGTCCTAAACCTTTTTAAATTGTGCCAATTCAGTCCTTTTGGCCGGATTTTGCTGACTAGAGGTCGGCTGGTTGACGTGGCCTAATCGGCGTTGATGTGGACAATTTTTAATAATATTTTAATATTTTAATTTACTTTTATTTTTTATTTTTTTTGTCTTTTTCCTCCAACCGATCGCCGAGGTCCGGCGATCAGCCAAAGGCCACCGCCGCGAGGGCGAGGCCAACCTCGCCGAATCTGGCGAGGCGAGCCTCACCCATGGCCGGCGAGGGCGAGGCTCGCCCATGGCCTGATCTGGCGAGGTCGGGTGAGGCTCGCCCTCTCCAGCCCTCGCCAGCCATGGGCAAGGCTCCCCTCGCTAGATCCGGCGAGGGCGAGCCTCACCCATGGCCAGTGAGGCTCGACCTTGCCATATCCAGCGAGGTCGGCCTCGCCCTCACCGGCAGTCACCTCTGGCCGGTCGCTGGACCTCGGCGACCGGCTGGAGGAAAAAGACAAAAAGAAAAATATTAAAAACATTAAAATATTATTAAAAGTTGTCCACGTTAGCACCGAACATGCCACGTCAGCCGACTGGCATCCAGTCAGCAAAATGTGGCAAAATTGACACAACTTAAAAAGGTTTATGACTGAATCGGCACAAAGGCAAAAGTTTAGGACTTTTTTGGCACTTTTCTCCTTATCTTATTATTGTGACTTTTGAGATTTCTTATCATATATCATTTTAATAATGAATAGAAATTTTTTTTGACCAAATAAAAAGAAAAGAAGGTTCAAAGTTGGGTGGGTTTGCGTATAATCGTTGTGGAAAGCGTAAAGCCTTTTTACCTTTTGGCATGATCGCTTGTTCATCACTATTGTCTTATGTAACAAACCAATGAATTCGTACATCAAAACGATGTGCACGTCGTGTTGCACGCCTTATATTCTTGTTCGTCCACGAGGGTCGTTGAACGTGGTACTCCGAGTCACTTCCTGTTAATCCTCGAGTAATCGCGCGAAGATGTAGGCCGGCCAAAAAAGGAGTAATCATCAACACTTCGGTTGGAAGTCGCCAGCTGAATTGCGTCGTTACTCGAGGCTCCTATTTTGCCCCGTCGCTTTGTGACCCAGCCCCCCTCTTCTTGAGTTTGTCATTACGTAAGATTAGGGCTGATAAAATATTTTGTGCTTGACGTAGCCAGTCAAAAAGAACTAACGACACGGTTCACTTTTTTATTTTCTTCTATAGCCAAGCAAAATGAGAAGGCATGATCGCACCTTTTCTAACGTAAATGATGTTGTCCTTGTCGGGGTAGCCTTTTTCTTTAGAAGTTCCAAAGTTGTCAAAGAACTTAGGTTAAGAAGAAGAATGTCCCTATATTTATCCGATATTCTTCGTAGTACTCTCCCTCTGGTTTAATTTAATTTTGTACGAATGAACGATCGACATCGTCCGACTATGAGATTCGACTGAGTTACATTAATGCTGTCTCTCTCTACCTAATGACTCGTATTCTTCAAGCTGGACATTTAAAAATGTATCGGAGCCAGGCCTCAAGGTCTTTCATGATTTAGGATTATTTCGTGCATGTGTGGCGCTACATTCCTCTATTCACATGCCTTCTCCCATGCCAGCCAGTTTCAATCTCAATTTGCACTTGAGAAGGTGTCATAGTTGGTTCACCTATCCCGATAAAATATTTTCCATCGTGACGAAGATGGGCTAGTTAGGACGAAGAAACTAGGCCAAAGCTACAAAATTTCATTGACATAGGCTAGTTTGGGTACCATAGATCAAACCAGGCTACCGTTATCATTTGCACCATTTCGTTGGCCAATGCACCACTAACATGCCGAACTGTGTAGTTGTTGTATCTTTTCATTTTGGGAAATGATACCATACATAACTTTCATATAATATCCACTTACATTTCAATACTTTTTCTTTCGATCAGTTTTTTTTTTTTTGGTCAGTTCTTTCGATCAGTTGAACGCCATTATTTATGTACGATGTTCACTTAATTGGCATAACATTTTTTTTCAATAACTTGAACGCCATCACTTATGTAGAACAGTCACTCTATATAACTCTTTATCCAATCACTTAAGTATCATAACTTTTCAAAAACATTCGCCGTAAGTGCCATGCCACATTGGATTTTTGGCACTTGGATGAACATTTAAATATATATATATATATAGCACTCAAGTAATCAATTGAAAGTCATGATACTCAAATGAATATTTTTTAGAAGTTGTGGTAGTCAAGTAGTCAAAAAAAAAATTGACATTCAAATGAGCGTCATACAAAAATTATTGTGTTTGTAATGTATTTATCACATTTATTTTAACTTGTCCAAATAAATTATAAAAATAAAATATAATTGAAGTCCTAAAATTTATAGCAAAATTACAATCAAATCCTGTTATTTTTTAATTTACATAATCAAGCTCTAAAATTTAGTCAAAAAGTGCAATCAAGTATCTATAGCTCTGTCTAGGCTGAATGGGAAAAAAAGTTAACGGTTTTTTTTTTTTGGGGGGGGTTACTTTTGGAACCCACGCGTCTTTGATTTTCCACCACGTGAATCCCACGTGAGAGGAAAAAACCAAAGTTAAAAACATAAAGGATATTACAAAAGAAAAGCCAAAACTGAAAGGAAAGAAAACAAGGAAACCACCCTCTGGTTAACTGGAATGGGGGCAACGCTGTCGCTTCTCGTGTGGTACCCCGGATTATATCATTCAAGGTATTAATTTTTTTAATCCGTCTTACATCAAGCTTTGTGATTTTATCATTTGACTTTCAAGTAGGCATTTTCCCAGAAGATTATCTATCTTGATAATGCTTTTACTTGGGCATGATTAACATTAGAGTTTTCACATAAGTAATCTAATAATGCTCTCCTCTTTATTTGGTGTGCGATTTAGTTCATTCATATTTCATTCACCATCCTAAAAGTTTGTCAGGAGCTACCTTTTATCTGAGCTCTCTCATCCCGGTGACCACTCTCTACCCTTATCGAACCAGATTGTCACACCTCGCGTAGTCCTTGGCAAGGATTGACAAGCCTCACTAGCGACAGCCAAAGGCCATGATCCTCGTGGACAACAAAAGATAATGCCATAACATAAAAGGTTATGACTTTGTTATGACTTTCGGCGATATCTTACAAATAGGTTTCCATCCAACTACATCTGGTATTTAATTTTTACCCCGTTTTGAAAGTGTCTTGAAGTATCAGTGGGACACTGAAGGACATATGGACTAACATAATTTTCTTTCGCACATCGAGGCTTAATGCTTGGCGGATGCTAGATCCACAACTGATCATACCCCACGATGACCGTCTTTTCGGTCCAAACATATGTAGAAAACTAACATATCTGATGTATAATTGCTTTGATTAAAATAAAATAAAAAAAGTGCAATGGCAGAAGATAATGCGATAACAGTTACGTGCAAGAGCACCTTTAAAGTATTGTGTCATTTCTTTTGCAGTTTTGCCCCTTTGGGCCTAATCTATGCTAGTGGTCTGATTATGCCTGTATTTTATTACCCAATGCGCAAATTGGGGAGGACTCGTCCCACTATGAAAAGTACGGTGACGTTGCCATATCATGGACTTCAAATTTATCATCAAGTGGTTTTGGCTTTACAATATGTCTTTTAAATTTAGACTATTTGAATGTCCAACTAAAAATTTTAACAGGAAAAGTACAAAAAAAAATAATTCATAAACCTATTACATTGGTATTAATTTAGTTCTAAACATTTCAATTGAACTAATTCAGTCTTAAACATTTTCACATTTGTATCAATTCTATCCATCTGGCTAATTTTGGCCAGCCGGCACTAACGTGGACGCTAGCCGGTGGTTGGATGTTGATGTGGATGCCAGCCGGTGGCTGAATGCTGACGTGATCATTTTTTAATAATTTTTTATTTTGTTTGAATTTTTATTTATTTTTTCTTTTCTTTTTCCTTTTTCTTTCCTTTTTCTTTTCTTTCCTCCCTTCTTCCTCCTTGGACTATCCCCACGATGGCCACTCATAGTAAAATGAAAGGAGACAATAAAGAAAGAAGAGCGTTATTTCATGCTCACTAGGATGCTATTCGCGAATAAAAGAAGGTGGCAATCGTCTTATTCAGTGATGTTGCGGATCAAGACCTACGGGACTGGCCCTCATAAGATTGGTCCGACCTTCTTGCTCGTTATCTCCCTTTCCACGGTCTTCACGTAATGCTCAAACCGCCTTACTAAGTTTCTTCCCTTGGATCATGTCAAGGGGAACCCGTGCACGGGAGTTCGCAAGCTAAAGCAATATCAGCATTAGGCATGGACAAATTTTGAACATGCTCATCGCCATCTTATTTCTTTTCAGGATAGTGAAACATTCTTGGGTTTGATAGATTACGAACGCCTATATAATCCTAAGGATGGTCCCCTCTTCATTATTCTAATGGTCAAAGTTGATACAGGAAGAATGAATCTTAGTCACCTGTTGTCCTTTTTGTTCTTGGAGCAAAAATCATTGGATAGGACATTATTTGAATCTTCATCGGTTTAATCGTACATATTCCCACCTCGCGTGTAGGTGCATTATCGTGTATCGTCCAAGATTAAACAAAACACCATGGCACTTTGGCTCAAACTCTCTTCCATTGGGTAAAGAACTGTTACTGATTAATGCCTACTTTATCCTATGTATATTGTATTTGACCTTTGAAGAAGCTTGAAGGTTGGGCGGGTTGTCTCTTTGTTGATAAGGTCGTGGAAAAGTGTAATGCCTTTTCACCATTTGGCATGATCGCTTGTTCCTCATTGTCGTCTTATGTAAACGAGCCAATGAATTTGTACATCGAAATGATGTGCAAGTCGTGTTGCATGGCTCAAATTCATGGTCCTCCACAGGGGTCATCGAGTGGTACTCGGAGTCACTTCCTGCAAATCCCCGAGGAATCGCACGAAGATGTAGTGCGGCCAAAAAAGGAATGAATTACATCGACACTTTTGTTTGGAGTCACCAGCTCAATTGTGTCGCTACTTAATGCACTGCACTTCAGATTTGGTTTTAGTAGGTACATCATATTCGCTTCGGGCAGATGATTATCTGGTATCACAATCTATACTACTCGGATTCCTAGATGACCATGTGTGTACAACTCTTTCGCAAGCCCAAAGTTCTCTCTCTCTCTCTCTCTCCCTCCCTCCCCCGCCCCCCAACATCAACGTGTGCAACTGCGTTCACTTGAGAAAATTATCCGGTCATTCTAGACTTATAACACGGATACCAATTTAGTCCTAAATTTTTTGACTTTGCCAATTTAATCCTAAATATTTTTGCAGAATTCTAATATAGTCCTCCTAGTTAATTTCTGCCAGAAATCACTGACATGACAATCTAGTCATCATTGGCTGTATTATGTGACATACGCCACATTAGTGATTTACTACAAAAATTGACTGGAACTATTATATTGGAATTTCAAGCAAAGTTTTAGAATTAAATTAGCAAAATTGGATAATTAGAACTAAATCAACATTCATACAATAAACTTAAAAATTGATTGGACAATTTCATTTGGAAAAATATCAAAAAAAAATTAAACCTATTGCATTTATATCAATTTAATCATAAACCTTATGACCATTCAATTTGAGTCTAAATATTTTCACATTGATACCAATTTAGTCTATCCGACCAATTAGGCCGAAAGTCACTAACATGGATGCTAGTCGTTCTACGTGACATGGCTAGCTACTTGGTACAGCTGGAACTAATGTGGACATTTTATTGTTATATTTTAATATTACTTTTCTTTTTCTCTTCTTCTTTTTATTTTCATGGCTCACTTGAGCGAGGGTCACCCTCATCGAGCCTTTGGCTGCACAAGGGCAAGCATTGGTGAGGCCAACCCTTGCCTTGGCTAAGTTGGCCTCATAGATTGTTTGGGCAAGGATGAGGCCCAACCCTTGCCTAGGCGACGCACAGTGAGGCCGCCCTGGCATAAGCGAAGGTTGGCCTTACCCAATCGGCAAGGGCAACCTTGTTGAAGCTCGCCCTAGCCTAGTTAAGGCCAATGCCTTGCTTGTGGTGAGGCTTGCCCTCATTGGCCATTGGCATAGGGCATGGGAAAAAAAGGAAAGAAAAAAAATGTCCACGTCAACGTAAGTTCACTTAGAATTATCAACATCCACATCAATAATTTCCAGGTTAAATTGATTGAATGGACTCAGTTATAACCAATGAGAAAATGTTTCTAAATTGATCCAATTGAATGGTTTAGCATTAAATTAGTACAGATGCAATATGTTTAGGATGTTTTTGATACTTTTCCCCAATTTTTCCATGCCTACTCTAGTCCAAGGTAGAATCAATCTGATTGCACACCCCTAGTCAACAAGGTTCATATATGATAACAGCATCTCCTTTGGCTCCGTCACCTTAGATCTTCTCCACGTTGTCAAGATTCAAAAGCTTAAAGCCAACAAAAATGCCAAAATAGTTTGTCAATAGCATCCATATAAATGTTACACTACTATAAGTGCGGTTTTGATTAACACGGTACTTGGAGTACTTCTCTTTGCTATGCCCACACACTCCATGAACAACTCAACATTATAAACCCTACTACGGCATCACTTTGAAAATAACCTAGTAAAATTTGGAAACTTAGAGAAAAACAAAAGGAGATGATATGAGAAAAAAAAAAAAAAAGCGTTATCTCATGCTCACTAGGATGCTTTTCGTGAATTAAAGAAGATTGTGATCGTCTTCAGCGATGTTGCAAATCATGACTTCCCGGATTAGCCCTCCTAAACTTGTAACGACTTACTTGCCCATTGTCTCCTTTCCAGAGTCTTCACTTAATGCTCAAACCACCTCACCAAGTGTTTTTCCTCGGATTATGACGTAGGGAGTGTGATATCCCAGATTTTCAGTCTTGTTTTTCTATTGAATAAATTGGGCATTTCATTGATGCATCTATAGGGCTGTTCTCAGAATTGATCACTCTCAAGATAACTAGACTATTTAGGGAAGCTATTAAGGAATTTTAATGTAGTAGATTTGATAATTCGACCAGGAACGTCTTCTTGACCGTGCTCATCTTTAAAGGCCATTATGACACAATTAAAAATCGATTTGAGATTAGAGATAGGTCTATTCGACTGAGATATGTGGCTAATCGTGAGTGACACCACTAAATTGGAAAATTATCATCGACCAGCACTAAATTGATTCTTCTATCGTTTTAGTACCATGTGTCCATATTTGAATCCTCAATATTTTCACAACAATTAAGAGTCGTCAATGTATCGATTGGGTTCATAGTGGTCAAGGAAAATCGACCATAGGTCATTTGCACTAAAAATCTTTGAAAACTACTCGGTAGCCTACGTCACGCCAAAAACACGTTTGAGTGAAATTAACTGTGAATTCGAGTCGGATTTCAGAAATTGAAGATTTTCATGTCACAATAAATTCTAGGAATGTCAACTCGGTTTCGGAAGATTTTTCTGAAACCCGAGACTTTTTGAGAAAAAGTCGTCGCATGACCATTTTTGTTTACAAAAAGGCTAGGATTATTTTTGGTTGTAAAATTGGGATACAAGATGGATTCATGGGTGAGGAAAAATCTCAATTGAAGCATTGAGATGTCAATTTAATTTATAAAGACCAAATGAGATTAAATGGAGCGAGATTAAGCAACCAATTGAAGCCACATGCTTGCAAATTCGGGTGCCCCCTTGGCCTAGCCCAAAATGCACCATTTCAAGAGTTGTTGGTGAGCATTGGTGGCTCAATGGCAGCCAAGGAAGCATGCATGGCTGAGGAAGAGTCAATGGGGGACAAAAATGTGGAAAATAAGCATGGTAGGCCCTCATCTTTGCTCCTCTCTCTCTTCCCTCTTGCTCAGCTGCTGTCCAAGCTCCTCTCCCCTCCATTCTTAATGCTAGCAACCAGTAGGAGAAGCCGAAGCAGCCATCGCACGCCGTCACCATTGCCGGAGACTGCCGTCCGCTCATGCGAACACCACCCACATCCCTGCCTTCCTCACGCCGTCCAACAGCCTTGTCCCACCATCTAGCCTTCTGTTCAACTACTACAGGTGGCTGTGGAAGCTCACTGGAGTCCCGTCGAGTCCTCATTTGGACCAAAACCACCCCCACTGCCCTTTCTCGAGCCCTACCGCAGCTTTAGCCTTTTTTTTTTTTTTTTTTTTTGTGCAGCTAAAACATAAGATTTGGAAGTGGGTTTCATAGTAGCTTCCAAGCTCGTTTTGAGGTGTTTCCGAGCCTCGGATCCTAGGCCTACTTTGGAGAAAAGCATCCCTCGTTTTGCTCCTAATGTTTCGATCCAAACGGATTGTTAAACTGGTGATTTTTGCTCACTAATCCTTGCTTAGTAGGCTAATGATGCTTTGGGATTGATTAGATTTAATTAAATGCAATTAGGTGGATATTTTAGATTAGAATAATTAAATTAGAGACTTATTGACGCATGTTAGGTAAATGGTTAGCATACTTAGCAAATAGACAAGTCCTATTATTTATTGAACGAGTCTCGGTAATTTTTCATGCTCGTCTTGGCTTCTAATTAGGCATTATGGGCCTAAATTGGATTTATTGCTATTTAATACTTAATTAATTAATTAATTTTCCGGAAATTAGACCGTGATGGTCGGCGACCAGAATTTCGTGTTGATCACAGTGGTGATCTCTGTTTATTTAACTGAGTAGCTGATTGAGCAAATTGAGTAAAATTATATGGATGAGTATTTTACTTTAAAATTGATTAATTTTGGCAAGTAAATGAGAAATTGATTTCATTGTATCATGTCGGCTCGATGACTGAGGATGTCATCTAGGAGAAAGACATAATATTGGCTCGATGATTCAATCTATTGCCTTGGAGAATGCATGTGGCTCGGTGACAAGTGATATCACCTCGGAGAATGCATGTGGCACAGTGACAAGTGATATCACCTCGGAAAATGCACATGACTCGGTGACTAGATATATATATATATCACCTTGGAGAATGCATGTGACTTGGTGATAAGGAATATCGCCTCGGAGAATGCATGTGGCTCAGTGATTGGTTCTATTAGTCAAGATTGGATAGTAATGGCTAGAATGACCGAGAAATGGTCAAATTGACATGTAATCAACTAGATTGATTGATCGACGTTTCGATCTGTTGTGATTGTTTGGGTGCTTATTGAAATGTATTGATTTGCAAGTGGAATCTGAGGCCAAGGTAAGTCCTCTGACTCGTGTTGTGCATAAGCAATTCTCGTAGTGTATTGGCCTTCTAATCGAGTCTTAAGGGGTAGAACTCGCTGAGACGTTGTCTCATTGGTTATTGTATAACCATTTTAGGTCCCTAGATGGCCGTTCCTGAGTTTTTGGGTCAGCCTAAGAAGATCACAGAGCAGACCTCTTACTTCCTGTTTCATCGTTGCCCTAGGGGTTGGACCTATGAGCTGGTGAGGTCTATAGTTTGGCTCGATGCGGGTCTCACCCACAAGATGCCCCATTGATATAGATCGTGGTATCGTCAAGCTCAAGATGGCCGGAGAGAGGGTCCCCTACCGGAGTCTGAGATACCTCTATGTGTTCTGGAGACCACCTTTGGAAAAGGCACCGCAGATCCCCCTCTAGGCTCGATTGTGGATGCAGCAGACCTGAATTTTGAAGACCTTGGAAGTCCGGTGTAGTCTATTGAAAGCTCTAGTTGGAGTGAGGAGGATGAGGAACCGTAGTTTGTGGAACCCCACTCCTGCTTGTAGACCTTGTTTCTGAACTTGTTTAAGTTGAATTTAACTTAGTAGTCTGCTTTATATATATGTGCACTGGTTTGCAATGTATATAAGTGTGGTTGTTTTTTAAAGTTCGGAATTAAATCCTACTTTCTTATCCCATTATTTTATTACTTGGGAATTAATTATATTTTTCCGCATGTGTATTAAAGCAAAAGGGTCAGTGATACGTCCTAAGACGTTGCTATTATATCAACCAAGTGAGGGATGGCTGCGTGCCCGAGAATCAGGGCGTAACAAGGAGCTCATGCACTGGAGCTTGGAAGTGGAAGCAATACTAGCACTAGGTATAAATTTCGAACATGCTCATTGCTATTTTTCATTTTTATTTTCTACAACACGAATGGCTCTCGTGTTGATAGATAATTAGCGTTAGAACATCCTATATATAGTCCTAAGGATGCTTACTTTTTTACTTTTTCAAACGATCAAAGGAGATACGGTAAAAGTGAATCCTAATCACTTGTCCGTTTTGTTCTTGGAACTAAAAGCATTGGACTAGACATTGCTTTGTTTGAATCTTCATTGCTTCAATTTTATATTTTCCCACCTTGCTTGAAGGTACAATGTCGTGGATCATCCATTATTCATGATGGCTTTATTGCTCAAACTCTCTATCCTATTGGGTAAAGAACTATTAGTGATTAATGCCTACTTTATTCTATATATATTGTTTTTGACCTTTTAAAATAATCTTCAAAGTTGGGTCGGTTTTCTCTTTGTGCATATCGTTGTGGTCAAGCCTAATGCCTTTTAACTTTTCGCATGATCATTAGCGTCCTCATTAATGTCTTATGTAGGGAACCAATGAATTTGTACATCAAAATAATTTGCATGCCGTGTCCCATGGATCACAATTAGAGGGAAATTATCCAATTAGTCATAAACATATTGTATATATGCTAATACATTCCTGAACTTTTTAATTTTGCAAAATTTTGTCCTAAACCTTTTCGTGAAGTTCTAATTTAGTCATTCCAATCAATTCTGTTGGGAATCGCTAATGTGATGAATTGACATTAGTAAAAAAAAAAAAGTTTATAATTTCCCCTTACAATCATGTTCTTTTTTCCACTAGGGTCGTCGAAGGTCGTTTGTCCTCATTATACTAGAGATAAATGACTTAAAATGTTAAAGTAACTGCATCGCTTGATCACTAAATTTGAGTGGATTTTATTTATGTCGATTTCCTCCACTTAATAATTTACATCTTTTAGTTGGACAATTTAATACGGTGTTAGAGCCAAGCCTTAGAGTCTTTTTTGCCCTAGGCTTATTTCGCATATGTGTAGTTCTACGTTCTTTGATTCACATGCCTTCTTCATGTCAATTGGTTTCAGTCTCAATTTGCATCTTACAAAATTTCCTGGTATCAATCCAGCCTAACTTGAGCTTTGGGTTTAACTAGGCTCTTACATACATATAGGCTCTTCAACAGATGGCGGGATTTAAGCTCTTGATCGAACTAGTACAATGTTAGAAAAATCATATATCGTCAAAACTTAACTAGCATTAGAAAGGTCCACCACCGATAAGTAGGTTGAACCTACGGTACGACCATAGAGGCTTGGTTAAATCGAGGCCCACTGAATACCCTACAAGTCCCAGGAACCAATTAGATCTGAGCCTTTAACTTATACATAGGACTTTAAAAACCCCATAAGCTGATTAAGTCTTAGCCTTGACTAGATTGGTTTGCATGTAGTTGGTGGAATTTGAATAAAGAGAAAATTACTAATCCAATCTTAAACATATTTTATGGATGCTAGTTCAATCATAAACTTGTTAATTTTGTCAATGTAGTCTTAAATTATTGCTCGAACAAGTCCTTCCAGCTAGTTACCACTGGAAATCATTGGTGTGGCGATTTACAAATTGTCCCCATTAGCTTGTCACATAGGACGAATGGTGATGACTGGACACCACATCATCAATTTTCAGCATCAGTGTTGAAAGGACTACATCGAAATTTCGTGCAAAAATTTAGGACTAAATTAATAATATTGAAAACTAATGGGGTTCTTATCCTTTTGAATAAATGAAATCCAGCTCCTTAGTTGAAATCCTCGACGCCTTTATTACTGTGCCAACCAGAGTAGGGGAGGTAATTCAAGAGGCAATGACAAAACTTGGCAAATTGTTGACGAAATTTACCATTATATTTGGTTCATCGCGATGAATATAATAACAAAAAGGTAATTTTGTCATGATAGGCCATTCAAACAAAGAAACCAGGCCGTATATATCAACTTTCTAAATTTGATAACGAAAATAAAATCAAAAGTGCTTTGGTCCATGTCTAAAATTCTCCAATTTGTATAATCAAATTCTAAAACTTAATCAAAAAGTGTAATAAAGCATTTTGATTGGCCCTTCTAATTTGAAAGATGGAAAAAGTTGACGTAGCATTTTCAAACTCATGTAGCATTGATTTGGCACCAAGTGAACCCTTAAGAGGATAAAAACAACCAGAGCAAAATAATAAAATAATAAATAGAGAAAAAAACTGAAAATAAAAGGGTATCCATTAATTAATCAGTGAAATGGGACGGTGTCACCACCCCTCATTTGGGCCTTGGCAAGGGTTGACAACTCTTGCTAGACACAAGCTAGGGCCAACGATCCTCATGACAACCAGGCAAGGGTCTGGTCAAGGGTTTGAAAGCCCTTGCATGATGGGGGCGCCTTGCATTACTAAGGCAAGTGGTGGCGCCACTATCATGTAAGCGCTTGCTTATGGCAAAGGTAATTGGCCCTCAATTGTGGTGGCGAGGGCCTCCGGTCCTTGTTGATGCCCAAGCAAGGGTGAAGGCCCTCCTCAACGAAGGTGGCATGGCCGCATCGCCCTTCAATCAATTCATTGAGAGCTATTGTTCTAGTTTTCATTTTTTTTTTCTTTTATTTTAGGGATTTTTACTAACGTAGCACACACTTAGCAAGGGCTTGTGAGGGTTGGCCAAACGTGGCCCCTAACATGGCCTCAAAAGTATTTAAATATGCCAATGTGAGGGTCGGCCAAACATCGGATTGAGGTCTCAAGGGTCGGATGCAATGGTTGATTGACCTTATTGTGGTTGTGACATCCCAAGTTTTCAATCATGTTTTCTACTAAATGAATCGGGCATTTCAACGATGTGACATCCCAGATTTTCAATCATGTTTTCTATTGAATAAATCGGGTATTTCATCGACGCACCTATTGTTGGAGAAATCTTTCCAGAATATTTTGAAGCTAACAAAACGTTTCTATCAGTCTAGTTTGGATATTTGCAGACCGTCTGTTTAAAGTCTGAAGACTTTCTAATCACCAGACTCAGCACTCAAGACTCAAGACTCAAGACTATTCTCATTGACAGTTTCTCTAATCCAGTGTCGAAGGAAATCCAGAGCCGAAGTATTTGGTCGAGGATTTAGTCCCATCCTCTGGAGAAGATCTCTTGGCTGGATAAAGAAATAACGGATTCTTTTATACGTAATCTAGATCGTTTGAAGATCTGATGGTCGACGAAATATTCTCGGAATGTTCTATTCTTGGAAACCAAGATCCTGATTGTATGGGCGAACAGGATTGATGGGCTATCGTC
Organism: Eucalyptus caleyi; assembly: GCA_014182885.2. Classification (NCBI taxonomy): domain Eukaryota; kingdom Viridiplantae; phylum Streptophyta; class Magnoliopsida; order Myrtales; family Myrtaceae; genus Eucalyptus; species Eucalyptus caleyi. Next base: position 43,065,582 of record CM024470.2, read on the forward strand.
AGGTTTCTTTAATAGCTCGAATGATCTTCTTAATTGATTCCGTCCAACGGGTAGATTTGAGGAATTCCTTTGGTAAGTGCCAACGGGTATGATGGCATAAATGAGTATAAAAGGAAGACGTTCTAGTTACTTTAGAATATGATCGATAGAGAAATTCCAGAGTCTGAAGCACCTCGATTATTAGTCGATACATTCTAAGCGAAATTGTATACACAGAGAGTGTTTATACTTAGTGAGACCTTGAGTGAGTGTGGTAGATCATTTACACCGAGAAATCAAGGAAGATCAACGCTGTAACATCTCTTTGTTCATAGTGGAATCCAGCTAATAGGCTGTCATTGCAGAAGAGTGGACGTAGGCTTGAAATAAGCCGAGCCACTATAATCAGCGTGTTTAATTTTTTCTTTCCTTCTCTCAGTCTTACGTTGATTATTGTTTGTCTCAAATCTATCAACTGTCTAGTATTGTGGAATTATCGAGAAAAATATTTTATATACCTATTCACCCCCCTCTAGGTACTTATACTAGCTATATCAATTGATATCAGAGCTTGTGTACTCACTTTATTTGAAGTGTTTTACTTCAGAGTAAAAGATCCATGGCTAGTATGCTAGCACCAGGGCTGATGGAAGGGCAAAGCAATACCAGACCACCCTACTTTAATGGAAAGGATTACAACATCTGGAAGAACAAGATGAAAGCTTTCCTACGATCAAAAGATCCTCTGGAATGGGACTTTGTAGAAAAAGGAATTACTCCTACAGCTGCATCAGTCTCTGAAAGAGGGAAATAAATTGTTGAGACCAGCGGAATAACTCAGGAAGAGATAAACAAGAGACAAGCACTCGATGCAAAAGCAATTTACTCTTTGTATTGTGTTTTGTCACAAACTGAATATAACAGAATATCTTCTTGTGTTACAGCAAAAGAAGTTTGGGACATATTATATATCACCTATGAAGGAACAGATCGAGTGAAGGAAACCAGAATTAACATTCTCCTCGGTCAATATGAAGCCTTCAAAATGAAACCAGGAGAATCTATAACTGACATGTTTAGCTGTTTTACAGATATTGTCAATGGTCTTGAGAATCAAGGACAGAAAATTTCTGATCCTATGAAGGTAAACAAGCTGCTGCGTGGACTGTCCAAGGATTGGAATCACATAAAGACTTCAATAAGAGAGACGCAAAGAATTATGCCACTATCGTCGACGAGCTGATTGGAACTCTTGATCTTATGAAGTGGAACGAATTAATGAAGACGAAGATCCAAGAGTAAGAAATCCATTGCATTAAAATCAAATGATGATTCGATGATACAGATTCTGAAGATGATATGGACGATGAGGAGCTTGCTCTCATGATAAGAAGATTCAGAAAACTGAATAGAAAAGGAAGAAGGTTCAACTCAAAGAAACAAAGTTTCCAAAGACAGCAGACCAAGTCTGTTAATGATGAGGAACCAAACAGAGATGTAGTTTGCTTCGAATATAAGAAAAAGGGACACATCAAACCCAACTGTCCTCTTCTGAAGAAGAAAAGAGGAAAATCTGAAAAGTTTCGAAAAGCTCTCAAAGCCGAAACCTGGAGTGATACAGAGTGTGAAGAAAGTGATAATGAATATGCCAATCTATGTCTGATGGCACACTCAGACTCAGACTCAGATTCTGGATCAGACTCACACAGTGAATTTGAGGTAAGTGATTTTAAAATTCCTGTCAAAGTCTCTAAATACATTGATGAACTGTGTTTTAGTCTTAAGACTTCTCTCAAAAGAATTTCTGAACTTAAAAAGGAAAACTCAGCTCTAAAACAAAAGGAAAACATTTTAGAAAAAAGAGTTAAAAGTTTAGACTTGAATGTTTCTACTCTTAAAGAAAAAAAGAAGATAATCTTTTGAAAGAAAATGCTTTTTTTAAAAACTGACTTATCAAATATTTCAAAGAAATTTTCGATAAGGTCCAAAAAACTTGAAAAGTTCTTTCGTTCAAAGACCTTACTTCAATAAGTCCGGTCTAGGCATGACAGCAGAAACAATTCCCTTGATTTATTTTCCTAAAGTAAAAGAAAGAATTAAGAAAAGACCCTCGAGAGAGGCTTACAAAAATCATTTCAAGAAAGTTTTTGTAAAGTCTGTAGGTCGAAATGCCCTCAGGTGTTCAAAGTGCAACAGTCCGGATCACTTTGAAAAAGAGTGTCCTATGGTTTGGAAACCTGTTAAGAAAGTATGGGCTAATACTATTTATCATACTAACACCAAAGAACCCAAGAAAATTTGGGTACCAAAGAAAGTTTGAGACTCTCTTTTAAATGCGGGTCTCCGTCAAGAAAAAGGTAAAGTGGTATCTTGACAAAATGGATGCTCAAGACACATGACAGGAGACTCAAATTGCTTCATAAAGCTTGTTCAAGTAAATGGTGGAAAAGTTTCCTTTGGAGGAAACAGAAAGGAAGTATTGTGGGATTTGGAATTGTGAAAATTGGAAATCTCACAATAAGTAATGTTTCCTAGTGGAAGGACTCAATTACAATCTTCTCAGCATTAGTCAATTGTGTGACACTGGTTTTAAGATCTTCTTTCAAGAAGGAACATGTTACGGAACCGCAGAGACTCTACTCGAGTCTTTCATGGGTCGAAGACATGGAAATATCTATCTTCCGGATGTGAAACCAAATGAATCGCAATGCCTAATCTCAATCCAAGACGAAGCAAGCTTATGGCACATAAAGCTTGGTCATGTCAACATGAAGCAATTAGCCAAAATCTCATCAAAGCAGCTTGTTCGAGGTCTACCCAAATTACTATTCCAAAAGTCCGATCCATGCACACCATGTATTCTGGGAAAGCAGGTAAGAAATTCATTTAAGCCAATAAATCATGTCTCTACTAATCATGTACTACAGTTGCTGCATATGGATCTCTTCAGACCAACCAGAACCCAGAGCATTGGAGGAAAAGTCATACGAAATAAAGCAAGACTTGTGGCCAAAGGATATACGCAAGAAGAAGGAATAGACTATGATGAGACTTACGCTCCAGTAGCAAGGTTAGAAGCTATTCGACTATTACTTGCGTTTGCTTGTTATAAAAATTTCAGGTTATTCCAAATGGACGTCAAAAGTGCCTTCCTAAATGGATTTATCCATGAGGAAGTTTATGTGGAACAACCACCTGGGTTTGAAGACCCAAAGAAGCCGACTCGGTCTTGACTGAAAAGGCCTTGTATGGTTTACAGCAAGCACCTCGAGCTTGGTACGACAGACTAAGTAAGTTCTTAATACATAATGGTTTTATCAAAGGTAAAGTAGATACTACTTTATTTATCAAAAAGGAAAACAAAAGCTTTTTACTTGTTCAAATATATGTGGATGATATTATTTTTTGGATCCTCTAATGAAAGTCTATGCAAGAAATTTTCTAAGTCTATGCAGGATGAGTTTGAAATGAGTATGATGGGAGAATTAACATTCTTTCTTGGTCTTCAAGTAAAGCAATTGAAGGAAGGAACTTTCATTTACCAAGAAAAATATGCTAATGATCTTGTCAAAAGGTTTGGATTGGAAAATTGCAAAAAGACTGATATACCAATGTCAAGTTCTTTGAAGATAGACAAAGATGAAGAAGGGAAGAAAGTTGATCAAAAGCTGTACAGGAGCATCATTGGTTCACTTCTTTATCTTACTGCTTCTAGACCTGACAGTTTGTTGAGTGTTTGCATCTGTGCTAGGTTTCAATCAGATCCTAAAGAATCCCATCTCAGTGCTGCAAAATGTATTATTAAATGTGTTGCTTCATCTTCAAGCATCGGTCTTTGGTATCCTAAGAAGGGAGACTTTAATCTTCTGGGATATTCAGACGCAGATCTGGCCGGTTGCAGAGTCGATAGAAAGAGTACCTCAGGAACTTGCCAGTTGCTTGGAAGCAGGACAGTATCTTGGTTTTTAAGGAAACAAAGCACTGTGGCTCTCTCAACAACAGAAGCAGAGTATGTAGCTCTTGAAAGTTGCTGTTCGCAAATTCTATGGATAAAACAACAGCTACAAAATTTTGAAATTAAAGACTCATGCACAGAAATCAGATGTGACAACACCAGCGCAATCAATCTCACTAAAAATCCAATCCTTCATTCAAGAGCAAAGCATATAGAGATTCGACATCATTTCATTAGAGATCATGTTCAAAATGGAGAAATCTCGATTCAATTTGTTGATTCAAAGAGTCAACTAGCGGATATATTCACAAAGCCTTTGGAGAAAAATCAATTCGATTTTATTTGTTCCAGACTCAACATTTTGAAGCTCAAGGAAATTAAAGTCTAGAGACTCTCCAACCCTCAGACTCTAAACCCTCAGACTCAGACATTCATGGCTATAGACTGTAAGTTGCTCACTTTCCTTGTGCCGATTGATCTTTCCTTTTTAAACTGAGTTAAATATATACAGTTTTCTTTTTCACCTAATCTTCAAAACCCTAAAAAACATTCTCCTCCCAATCTTGTCTCTACTTCGTGTTCATCTTCGAGAAAGTTGTCATCTTTTCTTGGGAAAGCGAGTAAAGGAATCTTTCAATGACAAGGAAAGATGTCTTCTTCGAGGAAGTCTTCAAGAATCGCGAACAGGGGACCACAGAGAATGAGGGAGGGGCCTACCCTTTTCGATTTAACCGAAGAATAACATTTATCGAGTCAGCAACAGAGCCCAATTCACTCTCCACAACGTCACTCAACATCATCTACCCCACAAGGTGCGGGTCAACGACCGGAGGAAGAAATAATCGAGGATGCAGACCTTGTAAGAGTCCAAAAACTCTCTTTTATTTACAAGCTTTACTGTGCGTTGAAGAGCACTGGGACTCCGCTGAACTACGTAGATGATTTCCTTAAGGATAAGAATTATGGGAATGAGTATATATTTTTGCGACAAATGGAGGATTTGGGAATTGCTCCCAAAGGAAAGGCTAAGGAAGCACTTGCGAATATACCAAGTGACCCTCGTGTATCGGGATAGAATCCGACTGACGGGAATGATGATGATAAAATGTTCAATGAATTTAAACCCAGAATGGGTATTGCTGCGAAGGTGAAGGGAAAAAGAATGGAGTTGTTTAAATCGAAGGAACAGGAGAATTTGTTCTTCAGACTGTTAAAATGAGGGGTGATAAACCCTAGAAGTGTTGATTTCGATTTCTTGGATGCCATTAATGTGAACTTAAGGGAGAAGTTCAATTTGCTTCAACTTGAGCAATTTTGCACCGATACCACAGATGGTTATGCGCAATTAACAGCATACTTCTATTCGAATCTTAGCTTTTTAGATGCGAATAGAATATCATTCAGTGTTCGAGACCAGGACTATGCGATAGATGTGGACATGTTGGCTGACATAATTGGAGTTGAACGAGGACGCTATCAACCGATCAAAATCTCAATTGCTCGTGCTTCATTGGAGCTTGTCAAAGATAGGGATATAGAGGGAAGAATTATCTATTCAAGGATGCAAGCCATCAATATCTTGCTTCACAAAATTGTGATCAACTGTATCGGGCCGAAGTCTACATCCAAGATTGACGTGTCTAATTCCGAGGCAAAATTGATGTGCGCAATCAACTCAGGGAAGAAGTTCTCTCTCCCTCACACCATTCTCTTTCACATGTACAGAGCAATGTCGAAGGACAAGGGCCAATTGCCTTACCTAGGTCTGGTGACCAAGATCTTCAGACACTTGAATATTGAGCCTCCACATACTCTTTGTGTTCGACCATGCGATAAAATGGTGGTAGGTTTGAAGATGCTGACGAAGATGCGTCTGAAAGAGCTTTCCAAGGCAATGGAGAAGTTCAGAGTGAAGACTCCAGTACCTTCTACTTCAAAGAGAAAAGGGAAGGAGGCCATTGGTGCCCTATCCTCAAAGAGAAGAACTCTCATATTGGAGGATGAAGATGAAGAGGAAGATCTCACAATCTCTGCCTTGATAAGGACCAGACGTTATGTACCTCAATCGACAGAACATCATAAGAAAGGGAAAGAAGCAGAAGAATAGAGAGAAGAAGAGGTGCAAACCAAGAACAGCGAGAGAAGGAGAAAGAAGCTGAAGAAGAAGGAAAAGAAGAGAAAGAAAAGTTTGCAGCTGAAGCTGGAGAGAAGGGGAATCAAGATGCAGAAGAGCATGATCATCACTCTTCCCCATTTGAGGTCCTAGAGACAAGGGGAGATGGCGAGCAAGGAAGGTCCACACCTCATGCTGCCAATAGTGAAGGTCTAAGACAATCACCAGTAGATCCAGAAGAGTTTCAGGCTTCTCAAATGCCTGAAGAAGGACATGATACGTCAACACCAAATCTGCAAGATTATACAGAAGCTCCATCGTCTGCATTCACTCCATCAGAGAAAGCACATGCAAGTACACAGACGGACAATTCAGTAGATTTTCGTCGTATTCTTGATGTTCTTCTGGAAATGCGAGGCCAAATCTATGCTCTGGACTGTGAAATTCAAGTCATGAAGAATGCTGGACAAGCATCTTCGGTTACCCTGGAGGACAAAATGAAAGATCTCGCTCTACAAATTCAAGCCAATGCCAAAGGAGAGGAGGTAGCTCAACTAAGGGAAGACTTGAAGAGGGTAGAAGGCATAGTCTAGTCGATGGGAGATTTCCAGATCGTGCGCATTCCCAAGCAGACCTGACTCTTTTCTCACCTTTTTTAATGATGACAAAAAGGGGGAGAATTGCAAATTTGAATGAACTCTCTAAACTTTGACTTTAAAACTTTGACTTTAAATTTCTTTTGAGTGTTTGAATATTTGTTTTTGAGTATGACTTGAGTGAACTTGGGTGTGAATTTGAATTTGACTGACTTGTGTGTAGATTTCAATGCTTGACTGTTTGCATTTATATCAAGTATTGTCGTATGGTATTACTCATGAAAGACTAACCACTTTTCTGTGGATGCAGAGTCTGGTTATTTTATTAATCTTTATGAGATAACCATATTGCTTGAGAAATATTTTTGCAGGTTAAAGTTGTTCAAATCTACAGGAAAGTTTTGTCACCATCAAAAATGGGGAGATTGTTGGAGAAATCTTTCCGAATATTTTGAAACCGACAAAACGTTTCTATCGGTCTAGTCTGGATATTTGCGGACCGTCCATTTAAAGTCTAAAGACTTTCCGATCACCGACTCAGCACTCAAGACTCAAGACTCAAGACTATTCTCATTGACGGTTTCTCTAATCCAAAGTCGAAGGAAATCCAGAGCCGAAGTATTTGGTTGATGATTTAGTCCCATCCTCTGGAGAAGATCTCTTGGCTGGATAAAGAAATAACGGATTCTTTTATACGTAATCTAGATCGTTTGAAGATCCGATGGTCGACGAAATATTCTTAGAATGTTCTATTCTTGGAAACCAAGATCCTGATTGTATGGGCGAACAGGATTGATGGGCTATCGTCAGGTTCCTTTAATAGCTCAAATGATCTTCTTAATTGATTCCGTCCAATGGGTAAATTGGAGGAATTCCTTTGGTAAGTGCCAACGGGTATGATGGCATAAAGGAGTATAAAAGGAAGACGTTCTAGTTACTTTAGAATATGATCGATAGAGAAATTCCAGAGTCTGAAGCACCTCGATTATTAGTCGATACATTCTAAGAGAAATTGTATACATAGAGAGTGTTTATACTTAGTAAGACCTTGAGCGAGTGTGGTAGATTATCTACACCGAGAAATCAAGGAAGATCAACGCTGTAACATCTCTTTGTTCATAGTGGAATCCAGCCAATAGGCTGTCAGTGTAGAAGAGTGGACGTAGGCTTGAAATAAGCCGAGCCACTATAATCAGCGTGTTTAATTTTCTCTTTCCTTCTCTCAGTCTTACGTTGATTATTGTTTGTCTCAAATCTATCAACTGTCTAGTATTGTGGAATTATCGAGAAAAATATTTTATATACCTATTCACCCCTCTCTAGGTACTTATACTAGCTATATCAATTGGTATCAGGCTGTTATCAGAGCTAATCACTCTTGAGATAACTAGACTATTCAGGGAAGCCATCAAGGAATTTTAATGCGATAGAACTGAGAATTTGACCAGGAATCGGCTTCTCAACTGTGCTCATCTTTAGAGGCCATTACGGCACAGTTAAATATTGATTTGAGATTAGAGATAGGTCAGTTCGACGAGATGTGTGGTTAATTATGGGCGACACCACTAAATTAGAAAATTCTCGTCGGCCAGCATTAAATTGATTTTTCGATCGTTTTCGTACCCTATATCCGTATTTGAATTTTTGAGATTTTCATAACAATCGAGAGTCGCTAATGTGCCAAGTGGGTTCATTGTAGCTCGAAGAAAATTGACCATGGGTCATTTGCACTAAAAATTTCTAAAAACTACCTAGTAGCCTAGGTCACACTAAAAACGCGCCTGAGTGAAATTAACCGTGAATTTGACTCCGATTTCAAAAATTGAAGGTTCTGTCATGTCACAATAAATTCTAGGAACGTCAATTTAATCTCAAAAAGATTTTTCTGCAACCCAAGACATTTTGGGAAAAAGTTGTCCTAGGGTCGTTTTTGCCGAGAAAAAGCTGGGGATCATTTTTTATCACGCAATTGGGATGCAAGATGGATCAATTGGTGAGGAAAAATACTAATTTGATAATTGAAGTGCTAATTGAATTTATGAGGGCCAAATGAGATTGATTTGAAAAGAAACAAGTGCCTAATTGAGGGAAAAGAATTGCAAATTCGTAGCTCCCTCATTGCCTAGCCAAAATGGACCATTTCAAAGGTTGTAAGGGGTGCATTGTTGGCTAAAGGAGAGCCAAGGAGATGCCGGTGGTGGCAGATGGTCAAGGAGACCATGGAGGAGAAGAAATGGCCATTGGTGGAGCCCTTGCCCCCCTATCCTTGTTCCTTAAGCCAACCAGCCAGCCTTCCTTCCTCTCTATCCTTGCTATTCGAACCCCCAAGAGCCAGGGGAACTCGCTGAAAGCAGCCAGCAAGCTGATGTGAGCCACACGACACCACTGTGACCGCCGGACCGTTGAAGCATCGCTGTCGTTGCCCTGTGCCAACTCGCGCGATCTTTACCCTTTAGCCGCACCTCTCGCCGTCCCAATTGCTATTCCATGACTGGTGGAGCCAAGCTGGAGCTGTCCACCCATCGTGGACCGCTGTGCACCCCCGCCTCAACCCGCTGGAGCTCCACCTAGCCATTGCCGGCCCTTGCTTGCCTCAACTGGCCTCGGATCAACCTCAACTAGCAGCGAACAGTGAGCAAGGAAGTGGGTAATCCAGCAGCTTCAAGGCCTGTTTTGAGGTTGATCCCAACCCCAAAACTTAGGCCTGCTTTGGAGAGAAGTGACCCCTGCGACATTCCCGTCGATTTGATCCGACCTGCTCATCAAACAAGTGAGTTGAACTCACTAATCCCCACTTAGTTGGTTAATTATGATTAAGGATTGATAAGGTTAATTAAGCACGGTTTAGGTTGATAGATTATATTAAATTAGTTAATTTAATTATCTGCTAATGCATGTTAGGTGGCTAGTTAGTGACATTAGCAAGTAGACTTGTGTTATTATTTATTGAACGAACCTTGGAATTTTTCCGGGTTTGTTCAGGCTTCCAATTAGGCTATAATGGGCCTAAGTTGGATTTATTGCATTTATTTATTTTTTTGTATTTATTTAATTAAAAAATTATTTTTCGGAAATTCAACTAGTATGGCCGGTGACCGAAATTTTGTGTTGATTGCAGCGGTGTTTTTTGTTTATTTAATTGAGTACCGATTGTGGTAATTGAGCGAAATTGGAGGTTATGAGAATTTATCTCAAAAATTAGATAATGTGAGTATTAAGAATTTGCCAAGTGGGGCCGTAATACCACTAAATCTAAAAAAAGTGCCAAGTGGGGCCGTGATGCTACTAAATCTAAAAAACTGCTCAATGGGCCATGATTTCCACTAAACCTAGAAAAATGTCAAGTGGGGCCGTGATGACCACCAAATATAGAAAAGTTACAAGTAATGCTATGATTACTACTTAATCTAAGTTGTGCCTGTTAGGTCGTGGCTAAGAGTTGATAATGATTAATCGAGCTGACCATGTGATGGTCTGAATGACAAGTAATCGACTAAGTCAATTGATTGATGAGTCGATCTGATTGAATTAAGTGGATAATGTACCTGTCAGCATTTATGAATTGAACTAACTTGCAGGAAGGAACTAAGGCCAAGGTAAGTCCTCCGATGCATTTTTGTACTTAGGTAGCCTTTTGGACGTAGTAGCTTCCTAATCGGGTCTTAGGGATAGAATTTGCTGAGACGTAGTCTCACCTTGTTGTGGGACAACATTTTAGGTCCCTAGATGATAGCACCTCCCCCTCCTCCCATGCATTTTGGTATACCGAAGGAAGTCACAAAAGTAGCTTATCATATTCCGATACACCCCTACCCCGAGGGACTCGAGTATGTGCTGATAAAGTCCACCGTTTGGGTTGACGTGGGTGAACTTGAAAAGGTGCCTCATAGGTACCGGTCATGATATCATCACTGTCATGACGGGCGAAGGGAGGATCTTGTGCCGGAATTTGACGTACCTTGATATGTTTTGGAAGTTGTGCTTGGAAATGGCATAGCAGATCCTGAGGGTAGATCAGTAGTGGATGCCAAGGATCCCAATCTCAAAGGTGATTATGATTCTCCAGTATAATCAGCTGAGGCCGCCAACTAGAGCAAGGAAGAAGGGGAGATCGATGAGGATGAGGAGGTGGAGTAGGAAGAATTTAGCGATGATAAATAGTGGTGGTTGTTAGACCCCCGTCCCCTATTTGAGAAACTTGCCGTGATGTATATATTTTTATAGAGGTTGGGACATTTAGAGTGCCATAACTTGGCACGGAGGGACACTTAAGTGCCATAATTTTAAAATGGTACACTTAAGTGCCAATATCGGAGTAAAATGGGACACTTAAGTGTCACTCCGACGAAAATCCGGCCAAATGGTTGACGTGGCAATTTTCTGGCGAGTTTGGTCTAAAACGGTGTCGTTTTCATGCGCGTGGCGGAGAAAACGCAAAAATGACGTCGTTTCGTGTCTAAGTGTAAATAATAATATATAAATTAATTAAATTAGATTTAAAATATTCAAAAAATTTAAAAAAATAAGAAAATTTTAAAAAAAAAAAAAATTAAGAAAAATTTAAAAATTTAAAAAAATTTAAAAAAGGGGGTGTGGGGGAGGTCGAACGGGGCGGCTCCCTCGCTGCCGCCGCCTCCCTCCTGCCATTGCCGGGAAGGGCCGGCGACCGGGGGGAGAGTCGGCCGGGGTCGCCGGCCCCGGCCGGCCGACGGCGAGGGCTCTCGGCCGACCCTCCCCCTCTGTCATCGACCCTTCCCGGTGACAGCGGGGAGGTGGCAGCGACGAGGGAGCTGCCCCGTTTGACCCCCTCCCCCTTTTTAATTTTTTCTTAATTTTTAAAATTTTTAAAATTTTCTTAATTTTTATAAATTTTCTTAATTTTTAAAAATTTTTGAATATTTTAAATTTAATTTAATTAATTTTTATATTATTATTTAGACGTAGACACAAAACGGCGTTGTTTTTGCATTTTCTCCACCATGTCAGCATGCAAAATGAAGCCGTTTTGGACCAAGCTCGCCGGAAAGTCGCCACGTAAGCCATTTGGCTGGATCTTCGCCGGAGTGGCACTTAAGTGTCCCATTTAACTTCAAAAGTGGCACTCAAGTGTACAATTTTAAAATTATGGCACTTAAGTGTCCCTCGGTGTCAAGTTATGGCACTTGGGCTGTACTTCTGCCTATTTTTATATACGTAGACCAACTTGTATAATTTATGACATAGTCTACTATTTATGTATGTATATAAGCATGGTTGTGTGGTTTGAAATTTTATGGCTCTGCTTTTCTACCCCATTGTTTTCTTGTTCGAAGATTATTTTATATGCTTCCATGTGCGTAAAAAGAAAGGGTCAACGATACGTCCTGAGACATCGCTATAAATCAACTAAAATGAGGGATGGGCACGTGCTCAGAGCCGATCACTCTTCAGATAACTAAACTATCCAAGGAAGACATTAAAAAATTTTAATGCGATAGACCTAACAATTCAATCAGGAATCGACTTCTCGACCGTGCTCATCTTTAGAGGCCATTATGACATAGTATAAAATCGATTTGAAATAAGAGATAAATCGGTACGAATGAGATGTGTGGTTAATCGTGGGTGACACCATTAAATTGGAAAATTCTCGTTGGTCGGTACTAGACTGATTTTTCTATCGTTTTGGTACCCTATGTCCGTATTTGAATTATCGAGATTTTCACGACAACCGAGAGTCGCCAATGTGTCGAGTGGGTTCATAGTCGCTCGAAAAAAATCGACCACGAGTAATTTGCACTAAAAATTTCTGAAAACTACCCAGTAACTTAGGTCACGTTAAAAACGTGTCAGATTGAAATTAACCGAAAATTTGATTCCGATTTCAGAAATTGAAAGTTGTGTCGTGTCACAATTAATTCTAAGAGCGTCAACTCAGTCTCAGAATATTTTTCTGCAACTTGAAATTTTTTAGCAAAAAGTCATCTTAGGTCTGTTTTTGTCTAGAAAAAGCTAAGAACCGTTTTTGATCGCAAATTTGAGAATCAAGTGGATTGTATGGGTGAGGAAAAATGCCAAGATGATCAATGATGGGTTGATTGATTTTATTGAAGCCGATTGGTGTTGATTTAACAAAGAATAAGTGTCCAATTGAGGGAGAAACTTAGCAAATTCGTAGCTCCCCCCTTTGCCTATGGTTTTAGACCATTTCAAGTGTCCAAGGATGAACATTATTGGCTGGATGAGGGCCAATGAACCAACTATGGCAGAGGATGGTCAAAGAGACAAAGGATTGGAAAAATTGGCCAAGAAGACCCCACCAAAGCCAAAGCTTGTATCCCTCTCCTTCCTCTCTCCTCTCACCGGTCGGCCAGCCTCCTTATTATGCCTTGTGATTGTCGAGTACCCCAGAAGATTGAGCAGCCACCGTCCAAGCCTCCCGTCGCCGCCGCATGCCTTCGCCATCATGTCGGATTGCCACTCACTGCCCGCCAGAGTTGCACACCAGCTCGCGCAAGCTGCACCCTCCTCTGCCACCCCATCTATCCTGTCCAATCTCGCTCGCCACCCTTCGAAGCCCTAGACCACCGCCGAAGCTCCTATTGCCACCATGAGCCGCCATCTCCCCCGTCTAAGACCATTGCTATCCCTACCAGTCTTGCCCCACTGAACCAACCTTGTTTCCTTTCTTTTGTAGCTCACAACAGAGGTTGAGGAAGTGGGTATTCCAGTAGCTTCTAGGCCTGTTTTGGCTCGCTTTCCAGCCCCAGTTGCTTGGCCTGCCTTGGGAAGAGTTCAGCCCCATTGCGTTCCTAACGTTTTGAATCGGACAAATCGCGAAGCAAGTGAGTTTAACTCACTAATCCTCGCTTAGTAGGCTAATGATGTTTATGGTTTAATTAGGTTAATTAAGCATGGTTTATGTGGATAAATTAAATTAAATTAGTTAATTTAAGTATCTGCCGATGCATGTTAGGTGATTAGTTAGTGCAATTAGTGAGTAGACACATTTTAGTATTTATTAAACGAGTCTCGAAAATTTTCTAGGCTCGCCTCAACTTCCAATTAGGCTATAACGAGCCTAAGTTGGATTTATTGCATTTATTTAATATTTTCCAAAATTATTTAATTCATTATTTATTTGTCAAAAATTAGGCGGGGATAGTCGACATCTGGAATTTTATGTTGGTTATTGTGGTGCGGTCTGTTTGTTAATTTGAGCTTTAAATTGTGATGAATTGAATTAATTGTGATTTTTGGATTTTATTCCTAAATTGGTTTAATTTTGGTAATTAATTGAAAAATTATCAAGCGTTAGTTTACAACGTCAAAAATATATTATGGGTTATTGAAACTTGTGAGATGTTCAAAAAGTGAAATTATTATATTTTGGCTAAGGCCGACTACATACCCATACACGGCTATTTTTATTAAGAATGATAAAAAGATGGAATTGGTTGTATGATTTGGGAATGTATACTTTATCAGCCTACAGGCAATATGTCAGCTTAGCAAAGAGTAGTATACCGATATACTATATTAGCTTACGAGTGATACATCAGCTTAGTAGAGAGTAGTATACCTTATCAACTTAGATTGAGCATTGTCAGTATACTATATTAGTCTATGGGCACTATGGCAGCTTAGTAGAGAATAGTATACCCGATTAATTCAGAAGCAAGCTATACTATCTATTCATCAACTTAGTAGTGAGCAGTCCTGATATAAGCGAACTTATAGATAATATGAGATGAGCCAACCAAGAAAGGGTCGTGATGACATGTAATCGACTAGGTCAATTGATCAATGATTTGATTCGATGTTATGAATTGATTGATTGATGTGATTTGAAACATTTATAAATGATATTGATTTGCAGGGTGGAACTAAGGCTAAGATAAGTCCTCTGACTCGTGTTGTGCTTAGGCAGCCCTTAGGGCGTATTGGTTTCCTAATCAGGTTTTAGTGGAGTAGAACTTGTTGAGATGTAATCTCACCCCGTTGTGGGACAACATTTCAAGTCCCTAGATGGCAGCACCTCCCCCTCCTCCCATGCATTTTGGTATACCTGAAGAAATCACCGAAATAAAATATCATATTCCAATAAACCCCCCTAAAGGATTGGAGTATGTGCTGATAAAATCCACTGTCTGGGTTGATGTGGGTGAACCCAAAATGGTACCCCACAAGTACCATTCATGGTATTGTCACTATCACAATGGGCGAAGGGAGGGCCCTATGCAAGAATCAGACGTGCCTCAATACATTTTGGAGGTTGCTTTTGGTAAGGGTACAACAAACCTGAGGGTGGAGCGGTAGACGATGTGAAGGATCCAAAGCTCGAGGAGCCAGAGTCCCCGATGTACTTGGCAAACGGCTCAAATGAGGACGAGGAGGTGGAGCAGGAAGAGTTTAGCGATGAGGAGTAGACGTAGTTGCTAGATCTTTGCCGCAATTTGTTAGACCTTAAATGTTTGGGAAAATCAAAGTTTGGTTTGGCTTGTATTATATATGACTAGTTGTGTTATATATATCAATATATAAATATATTTATATATATAAGCATGTTTGGTATAGTTTGAAATTTTATGGTCCTACTTTCCTATCCCATTATTTTATTGTTTAGGGATTATTTATATGCTTCCGTATGCTTATTAAAATGTAAGGGTTGGTGATGCGTCTTGGAATGTCGCTTTCAAATCGACCAATCGAGGATGGGTGCGTGCCCGAGGATCGGGGCGTGACAGTGGTGGTGCCAAGTGGCTACACTGCCTTAGTGCAAGGGCTTGCTCACAACGAGTGTAGTTGGCCCTCACTGTTGTTCAGTGAGGGTCGCCAGCCATTGTTGATGCTTAGCAATGGCCCTTGCCAGCAAACGTGGGGCAAAGGTGCCACGTCATTCAAGCAATCTAAAGAGGGCCACTGTTCTAGCTTTGAACGTTTTCTTTCACTTTTGGGAAACTTTTGATGATATGACATCAATATTGCATCAAATCAATGTCACATAACTGCTCATGATATTCAAAAATGTCAGGTCAATATTTTCTGACACTCAAATTGGATGGAGCTGTTAGAGGTACTCGATAGTGCATTTTTTTTTTTTTTTACAAGTTTTACAATTTTAATTGCACTTATTTGGGGAAAGGATGACCTTAGTGATGCGGCTTGTTGGGGTCATTTAAATGTAAGTTTTTTTAAAGTTTGGGTACACAAGTTACTAAGTTTTAGCACCAAATTAGTCATTTATAAAGTCTTTGCTCAAAAGTTATTTTTAACAAAACAGAGATGTGAGCACAAAGGAAAACTCGCAAAGTAGACATTCTAACTTTTCAACTAAATTTCTTTGTTTTTCTCAAATGGAAAAGCAAAATTATAAATCAAACATTCTCTCTAAATAATTTCATCTAAATCACAAATATCTATTTACTTTACTGCAAAAAAAAAAAAAAAAAAAAAGGAAGTAAGTAATATTTTCTTCACCCCTTGTAATTCCGCTTTTGTTTCTTCTCGACCTTGCTCCGTTTGGAGATTGAACTAGGGGTGAGGATCCGAAAACCGAATTGAACCAATCAGTTCTAGGCAATTCTAGTAGGAACCGTTCTGGTTATTGGGAACTGGCAATAATTGGTTAGGTTTCTGGTTCTGCACAAGAAACCGAAGTGGACTGATATGCCTTATTTGTTCCTTTTTTATGATTTTTCTTTTTCTAATTTTCTAAACTAAAGTTGTGCATTGGTGGTTATTAGCTATGTAGCACCGACACGCGACACGCGACACGACACGACACGACATACGATATGTCATTTCTCAAAAAGTAAAGAATTTCGACACGTTCCGACACGTTAAATATTAAATAAATATTTTTATTTTTAATTAATTTGATTTAAATTCATAAATAATTAATTAATTAAAAAAGAGCTACAATTAATTTACACTAATAATATTAATAAATTAATTCATTGGAAATTCGAAAGGCATATTCATAATTAATATGTATCCATATTTGAAAATTAGAATCAACTTATTTAAATAAATCTATGATTCTTTACAATGATCAAAATTTATTATCATTTAAAATTCAGTATTTTATTTTTTAAAATTATTTATTTGTTTTTTCCGATTAAAACAAAGTTTCCCCACTCCCAAATTTATTTCAATTTTTCCCTCCCTCCCCCACGAGAGACTATTCCCCCCTCCTAAATTTATTTCAATTTTTTTCCCTACCTTCCCACGTTAGACTATTTCCCCTCACCCCATTGAGTTTCCAAAACCCTAGCTACCGAAACACTTTTTCCCCTCGCCGCACGACCTTGCAACCCCTTCCTCTCCTCATTTTTTCCCCCTTGCCGCACGGTCTTCCTCTCAATCCATCTCCATCTCCTCACCGGATGACCTTCATGGGACCCCCTTCCTCTTCTCTTCCTCTCGATCCTTCTCCTCCTCCTTCGCCTTGCCTTTGGCCCTTCCTCACTTGCAATTGGAGCCTCTTCGCCGATCCCGCAGCATCACTATGGCCGCCCTCACCTCAATCTCTACGGCCGCCCTTGCCTCGGTCTCTACTCTTTCTCTGGCGGTTTCTTGTCATCGCTCGTGGCCTCGTCTCTCCTCCCTTGCCCTCGCTTCCATCCGACACGCGTGTCGAGACGAGTCGAAAAAAAGTTGACTACGTGTCCGAAAACTCGACATGCGTTGACCGCGTGTCCGAGCGTGTCGATGTGTCTGACACGCTCCGACACATGTCGGACACGACACGGAAGCATGGACAACGTGTCCGTGCTTCATAGGTTATTAGGGGCAAAACAAAACCCCAGCCTCACTCGGTCTTAAGTCTCACTCTTAAATCAATTACTTCTCGACTCTCTCGCCTCCGCCGCCTCTCGCCTCTCCCCTCCATTGCCTCTCAGCTCCCGAACTCTCTCATGGCCTCGCCCTCCTCTGTTGCTCTCGCATCTTAGCCAAGTTAGCTCACCTCTCAGCTCTTGCTCTCACCCTTTATCGCTCTTTCCTGCGCTTAGAGCGTGGCATGACAAATCCAAAGAGAGGCAAATTGAGCAGGAGCACGACAAGTTTCTCGAAGCACTGGTCAAGACCTTCCATGAGGTGAACCACCAAAACCTAAGCTAATGAATTACTAAACAAACACTTAGTACGGACTCTCCAAAGCACATATCAATCGTGACTTTGGAGTTTTAATTGAATTATTTGAATACGCAAATCAATTTACTTTGGATTCGCCATTGATATATTATGTGTCAATGAGAATTCAAATAAAAAATGGTAGAACATTAGATAAATTTCATGGATACATGGACTTTATTACGTTAGATAAATTAATGTCATTTCGATACCTTTTCTCTATATTTCCAAAAAAAAAAAAAAAAAAAATTGCAAGCAGTCCTGACTAATTTTAATCATAAACCATTAAATGCGAGGAATAATCATGCAAGTACACAAGCAAGAATTTACCATTCAATAATCAAAGCGACGGGCAAACGGCAGTGAGCACAATGAAGCTGACTGGACCGAGGCTGGGAAAGCTGCAGGGACGGTTATCGCGACCAAGGCAGCTAGACATGCGTCAGCACGACGATGGAGGAGCTCTGGGGTTGGTGAGGCTCGCTAGATCGAGGCAGGAATTGCAAGTACCCCGGGAAGATTGCTGGGAGCGTTGCTAGTCCGTTGGAGTTGTCAGGGCAGGTGTTTGGACGTGAGGTGACTGGTCGCGGTGGCGCTGGTTTGTGCAGGTGCTGCAGGGATCACTGGAGTGGACCGGCAGAGCAGCTGAGGATCCGGCGTAGGTGCTGGTCAAAATGGGGAGGCACGGAGGCTGGGCTTGTAAGAGTGGACTACGCAAGGAAAGAGGCTGGCCAGTGGAAACGACGGAGAGGAATTCTCACTCTTTTTTTCTCACGTGTTTCACCTCCCTCCAATGTATCCCAACCTCTCTATTGTGCACAAACTCTCCATAATCTAAAAGGAACCAAGGTTTACATAGGATGTGATTAGGGTATTCTTGCAAGATATCACTTTCCTATAAAGGATATATGAAATTCTTATGAATAAGAAACCTCTCTTTTAGTTCCACGTGACATAAAAAATGATTATATAAAACTTAATTACTCTCCAAGTTTGCCCCCAATGAATGAATATCTTTTAATTTGAAATACCACGCGGGTAAAGCACATTCGGCCATGAAGGGGACTAACGGGCTTGCTCCAAATTTTCATGCTCTTGGAGGCTTAATTAAAAAATTTAATAAATTTCAAGGCTTCTCTGCTTGAGACCATTAGCTCCAATCCAATTAGAACACAGTTTATGTGGACTTAATGTTATTAAACGAAAAATTTATCCTATTACACAATTGTAATTTAAGGAATTTTTGTTTAAAGGTCAAGGTCGATTCTTAATTTTCTATGCAATGAATGCCTAAATGAGTCATCAAAATTTAGTTATCAACAAATTTGTAAATAACTTTCTCATCCTAATTTTCCGTCCATGCAAGTGTGGAAGCACTTGTTTTGTTAAGTATCAAGTGGTCTGTATGGATTGTGTGCTTCCAGAGATGAGATTCAATTGACTTGAAACTTTGAAAATTGACTTGTTTAAGAAATGTGAAATAGTTCATGTTGACAAGACTTTGATTACTATGCTTGAATGAGTATCTGCTTTAACTCCTCTGCTGTTGGCATCGTGTCGAGGTGCATTAAGATGGAGTTTGCTTAAGAAATGTAGCGGGACAAGCATAAGTTAAGGGGGATTCATTAAATTTCATCTAGTTGGTTTATTGAAGATGTAGTTCTAAATATCTACAGTGGTGGAGATGATTTTTCTGCTTTTTTATTTTTATTTTAATCTTAAATCAGGTGGACTCTGCTTTTTTAGTTACGAAAAATATGTGACTTTTATCCTCATAGGCTTTTTTTTTTTTTTTTTTTTTGCCCATTTTTTCTCTTTTGGGGACTAGCTCAATAAATTCTTGTATGCACAATCGATCCTAGTCCAATTGAGGACTGGACTGGGTGGACAAGATCGGTTTCTGGTTCCATAAATGGGGAACCAGCCCTGTCCGATTCGATTTCCTATTTCAAAGTGCGAACCAATCAATTCTAGAAGGTTGAACAACAAAGCTTCTAGCCTTGTGAAAAATGATTATTTCTCTTTGATCAACTATGAGGATCAATGATAGGTGATGTTTGGGAACCAATTTAACCAATTTCTCAATTTGTAAAAAATTGATTGAACGATGTTGTTGGTATATAAATGATGCATCACACAATTTTAAAATGTTTTATCTCAAAACTTTAATAATGATCACTTTAGTGCTATCAATCTAGAGCCAAAACTATCTAAAAGTGTTCATTAAGCAAATTTCGATGATTCACGTCAGATTTTGCGCCATTGAAATTATTTAAGTAATTGCTCCTTGAACATTGTGACACATAAAGAGCCATATGCAAGATTGGTACTAAAGTGAACAGTGTACAATAGTTATGACACTAATACCCTATGAAGCACGGACATGTTGTTCGTGCTTCTATGTCATGTCCGACACATGTCGGAGCGTGTCAGACACGTCAACATGCTCAGACACAGTTGGCCACGCGATCAACGCGTGTCCAATTTTCCAACACACAGTCAACTTTTCTCGACACGTGTGTCGACGCGTGTTCGGTAGAGGGTGGATGCGAGGGAGCAGAGGCTGCGAGCGATGGCAAGCCCGCGACGGTGAGAGACGGCTACCACAGTGATGCTGCGATGGATACGATGAGGTTGCAGCTACAAGGGAGAAAGGGCCAAAGGTGAGAGGAAGAGGAGAGGAGAGGAAGGGGTCGTGCGGCGAGGAAGGAGAAGAGGAAGGGTCGTGGGTCATGTGGAGCTCACAAGGAAGGAGAAATGGAAGGGTCGTGCGGAGCTAGGGTTTTTGATGGGCCATCGTTTTTTTGGGGGGGAGGGGAAGAGACAGGGGACATCTTGTCTGTCGGTGATGGGGAGGGAAATTGGTGGGGAGGGAAAGAAAAATATTGGGGGGACTCTGGTGGAGATTTTTTTTTATCGAAAAAATAAATAAATGAGATTAAAAAATAATTTCGAAAAATAAAAATACTGAATTTGAATTAAATTAATTAAAAATAAAAATATTTATTTAATATATAATGTGTCTCGACATGTAAGAATTCTCTATTTTTAAAAAATAATGTGTCGACATGTCATGTCGTGTCGTATCGTATGTCCGTGTTGCGTATCGGTGCTACATAGCTAATACCATCTTGATAACCATTTATCCCTACGATAAACTATGTTGATGTCGCTTTTTGGCAAGTGTTCATCCAACTCCAATTTTTATTAAACTTCTTTCCAATATTGAAATTATCAATGTCCCTAAAATAATATCTTGCACATATGGAGGCTTCATGCTTAGGGGATGCCATATTAACAACCAATGATACTTTTTTTTTTGTCAGTCCTACTCTATTCTTACTTTATACTCACTCTCAGACTTTTGCCCTGCCTTTTGCAGAGCGTGGGAGTCGAAACCCACTCCTGAAACTTACGCGTCCCCACCCCATCCCCCCATAAGAAGGTGGGGATTTGAACCCCTCACCTCCCCCTTCCATGTTGGAAGGGTGGCCACTGGGGCGAATCCCAATGGTTAACCAATGATACTTTATAATGACCTTTTTCTGTCCAAACATATGGAGAAAATAAGCAGACCTTTAAAACGCTGTTTCTTCGCTTTTTAATTTTTTTTCTCATTTGGTCCTAATCTATGCTGATGGTCTGGTTGTGCTTATTCTTTATTTACCCAATACGCAATTTGGTGAGGACTCGTCGCAATGTGAAAAGCATGGTGAGATTGCAATCCCGTAGACTTCATATTATCATCATGTGGTCCTGGTTATGACTCCACTACATTAGATCTTCTCCAAGTTGTCAAGATTCAAAGGCTTAAAGATAACAAAAATGCTAACATAGTTAGACAATTGCATCAATATATAATGTTTCGCTACTATAAGTCCAATTTTGATAATCACATTACATTTAGTACATTTCCATGTCATGCTCACAAACTGCATGAGCATTAAAACCCTACTATGGCATTACATTGAAAAATGACCTAGCAAGAGTTGGAACTCATTGAAAAACAAAAGGAGATGATAAAGAAGGAAAAGCGTTTTCCCATGCTCACTAGGACGTTATTTGCAAACAAAAGCGATCATGTTATCCAGTGATGTCGCGGATCAGGAACTTCAGGGCTGATCCTTATAAGTTCATAACGATCTTCTTGCTTGTTATCTCCCGTTTCATAGTCTTCACGCAATGCTCGAACAGCCTTACTAAACATTATGTGAAGACTATGGATTACATTGAAAATAACCTAGCAAGATTTGGAACTCATAGAAAAACGAAAGGAGACGATAAAGAAAGAAGAGCGCTATATCATGCTCACTAGAACGTCGCAAATAAAAAAAGGCGATGATAATGTTATTCAGTGATGTTGCCGATCAGGACCTTCAAGGTTGGCCCTCATAAGCTCGTAACGACCTTCTTGCTCGTTATCTCCCTTTCCATAGTCTTTACGTAATGCTCGAACAGCCTTATTGAGTGTCTTCCCTTCGAACATTACGAGAAGACCATGGCATTACATTGAAAATAACCTAGCCAGATTTGGAACTCATAGAAAACCTAAAGAAGACGACAAAGAAAAAAGAGCGTTATATCATGCTCACTAGGACGACGCAAATAAAAAGAGGCGATCGTGTTGTTCAATGATGTCGTGGATCAGGACCTCCAGGATCGCCCTTTGGAAGCTCGTAACGACCTCCTTGCTCATTATCTCCCTTTCCATAGTCTTCACGTAATGGTAGAACAGCCATACCAAGTGTCTTCCCTAGGATCACATCGTGGGGAGCTCGTGCACGGAAGCTTGGAAGCGAAAGTAATATCAGCATTAGGCATAGGCAAAATTTGAACACGCTCGTCCCCATTTTATTTCTTTTTCAGGATAGCAAAACCTTCTTGGGTTCGATGGAGAATTTAGGTTACAACCATTTATATATATAGTCCTAAGGATGGTCCCCTCTTCATTATTCTAATGACCAAAGTGGATACGCACAGAATGAATCTTAGTCACTGTTGTCCATTTTGTTTTTGGAGCGAAAATCATTGGATAGGACATTATATGAATCTTCATCTGTTCAATCTTACGTATTCCCACCATGCGCAAAGATGTATTGTCGTGTATCGTCCAAGATTAAACAAAACACCGTAGCTCTTTGGCTCAAACTCTCTTCCATGGGGCAAAGAACTGATACTGATTAGTGCCTAATTTATTCTATGTATATTGTTTTTGACCTCTGAAGAAGCTTGAAAGTTGGGTGGGTTGTCTCTTTGTGGATAACGTTGAGGAAAAGCGTAGTGCATTTTCACCTTTCGGCATAATCGCTTGTTCCCCATTGTTGTCTTATGTAACGAGCCAATGAATTTATACATCAAAATGATGCGCAAGTTGTGTTGCACGGCTCAAATTCATGCTCCTCCACGAGGGTCGTCGAAGGTGAAATTCCGAGTCACCTGCTGCAAATCCCCGAGGAATCGCCAAAAAGGAGTGAATCACTTCAACGCTTTTGTTTGGAGTCACCAGCTCAATTGTGTCGTTACTTGATGCACTAAACTTTGAATTGGCTTTACCAGGTGCATCATTTTCGCTTCCGGCAGATAATTATCTGATATCACAATCTATGCTACTTGGAATTTCAAGTAAAGTTTTGGAACTAAATCAGCAATGTTAGAAAGTTAGAAATGAATTGACATCCGTACGATATATTTAGAATTGATTGGATAATTTCCTTAGGAAAAGTATCAACAAAATTCTAAACCTATTACATTGATATTAATTCGGTCTTCAACCTTTTATTTGACAAATTTAGCCAAAACATTTTTACATTGATACAATTTAGTTCATTCGATCAATTTAGGCAGAAAGTTGCTAATAATGTGGATGCCAGTTATCCTATGTGGCACTATTGGCTATGTGATATGACGGTACTAATGTGAACATTATTTATAATAATTTAATAATGTTTTTTCTCTTTTTTTCCTCTTTTTTTTTTTCATGGGAGCACGGGCAAGGTTGAGCGCCAACGAGGCTAACCATCGCCTAGGGTAGGTTGGCCTCTCTAGGCATCGCTTGGGCGAGGGCAAGGCCCAACCTTTGCCCATGCGACGCACAATGGGGCCATCCTAGCCGAAGCGAGGGTTAGCCTTGCCAACACTCATCCTAGCCTAGTTGAGGCCGACCCCCTATCGGCCATTGGCACTAGGCATGGAAAAAAGGAAAGAAAGAAATCATTATTATTTTTTTTGAAAATATGTGCACGTCAACGCCAGCCCTAACACATGAGACGATCAACGTCCACATCAGCAATTTTCAGGTTAAATTGATCAAATGGACTCAATTGCTACACGTGAAAAAATGTTTAGAACTAAATTGACCTCATCAAAAAGTTTAACACTCAATTGGTATCGATGCAATATATTTAAGATTTTTTTTAATACTTTCCCCAATTTCCCCATGGCCACTCTAGTCCAAGGTAGCAACTTTCGCATGCCACAGACACCGGTTTCCAGAATGACTAAACTCTCTCTCTCTCCCCAATTTCCACATGGCCACTCTAGTCCAAGGTAGCAACCTTTGCATGCCACAGACACCGGTTTCCAGAATGACTAAACTCTCTCTCTCTCTCTCTCTCTCAAGCTGGGCAAGGTTGTCACCTTGGCAGAGCAAAATATGCATGCCAAGCTCTCTAAGTCGCCTTGATGATCGTTGTCTACCACACATATGGACTCGTTTTAAACTAGTTTCCCTAGATATCTCGACATCAACGACAACAGAGCCCGAATCTCTATGAGGTTAGATGATCAGAGAAGACAAAATGGGTGGGGAGAGAGAGAGAGAGAGAGAGAGAGAGAGAGCGAGGAGCGATAACATGCTTCCCGCCATGGTATTGGTGCTGATGTGGTGATAATGATATTTATCTTGCTCTTAGCAATCTCGCCCTCTCTACTATGAAGCACGGACACGTTGCCGAGCCTTCCGAGTCGTGTCCGACACGCTCGGACACGTTCGGACACGCGGTCAACTTTTCTCGACACGCGTGTCCGAGAGAGATTGTTGAAGAAGACGATGGTGGGTAGAGAGATGAGGTCGAGTAAGAGGCCGAGGAAGCAGAGGTGAGGCCGCGACGGCGAGAGGAAGAGCATAAACTGAAGCGACGCTGCGATGGAGGGCCGGGGGCGAGGCTGGAGCTGCTGCGAAGGAGGAAGGCCGGAGGCGACGGCGATGAGGCGACCGAAAGAGTTGAGAAGATCGTGAGGAAGAAACTGAGGGGCGGGGAGAAGGTGGTTGCGTGGGGGAGGGGGGAGAGAGAGCATGGGAAGAACGGGGATGGAGGAGGATTGATGGGGAGCGCAGCCTCGCGGGGAGCAGGTGGTGGCGTGGGGGGGGGGAAGGGAGGGGGGGGAGAGAGGAGAGAAGGGGAAGAAACCGAGGGGATGGGGGCGATTGATGGGGGCGCAGGGAGCAGGTGGTGGCGTAGGGGGAAGGGAGGGAGGGAGAGAGAGAGAGAGAGAGAGAGAGAGAGAGGGGGAAGATCGAGGGGGCAGGGAGCGATTGATGGGGGCGCAGGGAGCAAGTGGGCGTAGGGGGAAGGGCAGGGGAGAGAGAGAGAGTGGGGGCAGATCTGCAGAAATCGAGGAGGAGGCTTTTGGGGTGGTGACGTGGGAAAAGAGGGGGAGAGGGGAGAGAGAAACGAGGAGAGAGGATTTGAGGGAAATAATTTTTGTTAGAATAAAAAATATATTTTTAGGTATGCACACGTTTTAATTTTGAATATATTTTTAAAATTTTTTTATGAATAGATTTATTAATATTATTAGTGTAAATTTATTATAAGTTTTTATTTATTTATTTGTGAACTTGAATCAAATTAATTAAAAATTAAAATATTTATTTAATATATAACGTGTCGGAACGTGTCGGAATTCTCTACTTTTTAAGAAATGACGTGTCGCGTGTCGTGTCGTGTCGTGTCGCGTGTCACGTGTCGCGTGTCCATGCTACATAGCCTCTCTAGTAGTTCTTTGTTTTAATTTGCATTCGAAACATTTTACTATAGTATCAACATGATGCTTTGGCCACCTCAACAACATGGCATGCCTCCCATAGTAAAAAGGTTGCCATTTAGGCCTTGCATATTAAGATACACGTATGAGTGAGTTGTGTTAGAAAAAACTCACATCGAAAAATTGATATAATGTAAAGTAGTTAATATATCTCAATTAGCCCATAACTCATCGGCTTAAGTTATTTAGTAAAGGTAGTTGGAAAAAAAGCTTGGATTTTAGGCTTCCTCTTGGTGATTTCCTAAGGTTAAGGTACCAGACTTCTACTGCGCACTTCCAGCAAATGGTATCAGAGTTGATAGTTGCAGTTTCCAGGCATATGGGCATTGTAGTGTAGTAACGTAGACCTGTAAGGATGAAGTAGGGCTAGGAAGATACTTAAATTAAGGAGAAGCAGAACTAACATTGAGCTCTCACGTATGTGGAAGATTGGTAGGATGCACGTGTGAGTGAGTTGTACTAAAAAAATCGTACATCGGAAAATTGATATGATGTAGAGCAGTTAATATATCCTAGTTCGCTCATAACTCATTAGCTTAAGCTTTTCAGTGAATGTGAATCCAACTTGATATATTGACAGGCTTCAATTTGGGCTCTCTCTTGGTGATCTCCTCAGACCAAAGGTATCGGAATTTTGCTACGTGCTCTCAACACCACAAGTAAGCTTTTAGTGCCGAATGGGCTCTAGAAGGGCAAAGATCCTCTACAGTCATCGCCCAAATTTGAATTGCCGCCCTTTGCAAGAGTCCTCACTTGTTTTTTCTTTTATTATTGTTGCAATTGATTGCTCTTGTTGTCAAATTGGCACTTCGTGCATGAAACAAGCGATGGTTTGATCCATGAACCAGATTTGCCGCATGAATTCACCGGAGAAGAAAGAGGGGAAATCAGAATACCAACTCCGTTTCAAATTGATGCCATTGCACTCAATGTCGAATTGGCATCGAATCCTCAACAACTAGGTACTAATCATACACGGCACGTCTTTGCTTGAAATTTATTTTCTTCTTTGCAAAAATGATCAACATCTTCACTAAGAGCATCAAGCAGATGCGTTAAGTTACAGATTTGCAATGCTTCAGTATTGCAGAGTTCATCCAAGCAGTCGTCTTCAGCATATTGAATCCAGCAGTAATAGATTCTTGCTTTTATTGAATATGTAATGTCTACAATTTTGCTAGATTTAAGGCACTATAGTATCTTCGTTTACTATTCTAGGAACTCTAAACTTTGGATTTTGCTCGAAAAAAAAGCTGGTGGCCGCTAGTGTACCGCTGATGTGGCACTTATTAAAAATCCCTGCGGTTAACTCCCAGATTAGATACTTTTTTTTTTTTTTTTTTCTGGTAGAAGGTATATTGACTTTAAACCAAAGAGCTATACAATTATACAGCAAAGACTCGACACCGAAAACTTGCACTCACGAAGACAAACAAGTCAGAGCGAGCGGAAGGATACCAAGGAAAAAGGGGGAGGGGGGGGGGGGAAGCCACAAACTGCACAGGAGCATAAACAAGCCAAACAGCAGCTAAAAGCAACCAACACAGCGGATACAAGGAAAGGAAGAATAGGGAAACCCTTACAACAAAACAAGGAACAAGGCAAGCATGAAAAGGATGCCGGTGAATAGGGAGAAGGGTAGAGGATCCCAACTCAAAGATTAGTAGATAGGAACGAGCCCACCGTTGAAGTAGCTTCCAAAGAAATTAGGTGCAGCCCTATCTTCAGCTTCCGTGACACTAGCAGGACCCTTCAAATAGTAAAGGGTCAGGAATAACCCCCTACTCAACTAAGTCCTTCGCTGAAAAAGGTAGAGCATGCAAGAGAGGTCAGTCTGCCAAAATAGATGGGTTGAGAGACCAGCACCATAGCAATCTTCGATTTGTAAAGGTGGGAGGGACTTGGTGAAAGGACAAAGCTTTGTCCCTAATAACCTTTTCAAGGCACTTTTTCATTGCCAAAAGGGAGGGAGTCCTCTCCCCAAAGAGTATGTTGTTCCACTCCTTCCAAATGATGTTGCAAAGGGCCCCAAATGCAAACTGAGTAGGAGCAGAGTGGAAAGAAGCTCTAGATAAAGATTTGATAGCCCAATGTTGGTTATCCAACCAAGATTTATTCCGCCACGTAAAATTAAATCTAAAAGCCCAAAAAGTAGCAAAGGCGGCAGTAAAGGAACACCTAAAAATAGATGGTCGACAAATATGATTGAGATATATTACCCAAACTCTCTCTCTCTCTCTCTCTCTCTCTCTCTCTCTCTCTTCGGCTCTATGATTTTCATCTTGAAACAAATAGGCATTGCTCTTATCATGAGGACCTTCATGTTTCACTAAGATAACTATCGTCATATGGTGTGTGAGTGAAGCAGTACCTTGATGAATATCTCCATTGGAGCATCAAATACCGCTTCCACTTCCCCTTCCGTGGGATTTGGGATGGGCTTAAATGATTTTTTGTTAGTACGTATGTCCGTTGTTGAGAAAACTTCCTAATATTTTTTTGAAGATTAACAAAACCTTTCACAGGTGTTGTTGAATCCGACGAAATTGTTTTCAAGTGATACTCATGAAAAAAACAATGTTCAAACTCCATTTATTGTCATGTGAACATTGCATCTAAAGTTGTGAATATTCACATCAAGGACATCATTATTATATGTCATGGACATCATTAGAATAATATGAGGATATTAGCAAAGCTTGCACTTGAGCATTGTCAAGATGCTTGGCATCTTCAAACTTTATGAAAATTCTATCCAGACTATGGGAGTATTTAGACTTAAACAATATCATCTTATCAAGAAGTCTATTCAAACTAAAAGACCTATTCAGACTCTGTTCCAAATATCATCAGACTTGGAGACATGTTTAGACACTCTTCCAAATATCATTAGACTTAGAGACCTATCTAAACGCAAACTTCAATTCTTATAACTATACAGCTAGTAATCTGGCTCAAATTTCACTTACAGAAAATAATGATTAATCTTTAGTCTTAAAGATTGTTTTGCAATGGTATTCATCAATGTAAGACATCAGAATTGATTGACGATCATTTTAAGGACAAGTGATGTTCCTTATTTGAAGAACTCCACCTATGGAAACTGAAGATTTGTTTGTATAGGCAACCAAATCAATGAGGATTCAATTCTTATCTCTCAATGGCGACTCAATCTTCAATATGTAATCTTGTCCAACAAGTTGATCAGAGAGTGATCCTTTCAAGACCGTCCAACGGTTAGTTTAGAAGTTGACGAATATAAAAGGAGGCCAAGGTGTAAAGAGAATGGAGAGGTCTAGAATCAAAATTTTCAAAGTCTAAGAACACTTCGATGCTTGTCTTTCATAAGCTTACACTTATAATCATTTCTAGAGAGAAGAGATCTAATGGCTTGGGAATAAGCAACACCAACTTTGGGTACAAGTGCTTTGATATAAGCGGCACAACTTGACTGTAATCTCCTATTAATTATCCAGTGGAATCCAACCAGTAGGTTGTTAACGATGGATAGTGGACATAGGCTTCCTATAAGACAAACCACTATAAATTCTCCTCTCAAAAACTCTTGTTGATAAATTTTTTATAGACTCTTGCACACTAGTTAACTGATCTGATCTTTGTTCAAACTCTGACCTTTGTGCTCTAGTAAATGTCATCATTCTACTACCGTTGTTTGGACTTAGATCTTGACTACTTTACTTCCGCTTTAAATTTATGAAAATTTGTCAAAATCACCTCTTCACCTCCCTTAAGGTGATATTACTAGCACCAACACCTATCACCAGCATTGCTCTCAAAAGATGCTGCACAGGATCAAATGTCCAATGAACCCACGCATATTCAAGTAAAAATAGGACCTAATGCTAACATTTCATGATTTAACATGATGGAAAGAAATAAGTCAACTGATGTAAACTATTTCTGAAAGAACTCATGAATAAGTATTGCCCAAAGGGTATGACATAACTAGTTTTGTTTCCGAAGTACAAGGGAGACCATCCTTATTCACTGGTTGAGAGATTGTTCAGAACTTCCTTTTGTTGGTAATGGAATTCTATTTCAGCATTTTGCTAGGGGATGATAGACAAAGAAGCAGGAGGAAGAACCACGAAATAATAAAATATATGTGCACTTAAATTACAATATTTCATTGAAGTATCAACATGACATTCCACAGAATTATAGTAATCTCCTGATGCACATGCTAAGAACAATATAGTAAGATAGTTTGGTTTATTTTGGTAGGTTTCACACCTGGCTCAGTTCAATTTCATTTCCCAAACATGCTAAGTTGGTAACTCTTCACAATTGATGAATTAGGAGGAATTCGATAGAAATGAAATAAGTTCCAAGCTAACTAGGATTGATTCTGAGGAGGGTCGACAAACATGAAACAAGTAGAGCAAGCTGATTTTTAAATGAAATATGAGATCAGTTACTCCAAAAAAAAAAAAAAAAAATGATCATCGGCTCATTGCAGACCCTAAATCGGACCACATAAGTTCGGCAAATTCAACCTTTTATCCTCCTCTTTTCCCATAAGATAAGTCCCTTCACAAGTCAATCACTGTGTAAAATCCACGATACCGATGGCAAACAATGATCATAGACAATGCGAGTCAAAACCATGGTTGAAGATGAAGTTCTTCTGTCATTTTGCTTATAGCCTTTTTACAACCAGTTTGGCTTTGTAACGGTCCACAGTTGGTACTTCGTTTTATACACTCACTTGACATCACTGGACTTCTTACATGTGATAAAAAGGTTAGCATTCATGTGCCATTCTTTTCAGTGGAGTCAATTTATTCATCCATTACTTGGATTCATTTCTCTTGTCCACGACTACATCATCATAGGATACGGGTCTCGTTTAGCAAATAAACAAAAATTTAAGCACGGTTGAGGACTTGCTCTTCTGCATTCAGTCAAAGAGGCAAATGAGGACGTTGAATTGGTATTGGCAAACTAAGTAGCATTGACATTGACACGTGATACGCAACACAACATAACACAGCACCCTGACACGTCATTTCTCAAAATAAAAAAAAATATAGAATTCCAACGTGTTAAGACACGTTGTATATTAAATATATTTTTATATATACATGATAAATTATCATTTTTATGATTATTTCAATTAAATTAATTTGATTCAAACTCACAAATAAATAAATAAAAGATTAAAAAATAACATAAAATGAATTTATACTAAAAACGTTAATTCACAATTTGTTAATACCATTCTTTGCTTCAATTTTGAGTGACACCGTAAAAGGAGCAATGCTCGCCGAGAGGAGGAGAGGAGGGGAATTGTATGTTATGAGAAGTGAGAGTTAGAATGAGATAAGACTAGATTTTTCTTCTTTCTCTCTTTATTATTATTATTATTATTTTGGTTTTACATATTGACATTTTGACCCCTCATTTATTAAAAAAAATTTAAATTGACTCAATGCATGTTGGAATTTCAAACTCGCGTTGGAGCGTGTCAAGAGAATTGACCATGTGTCGGATTTTTCGACAACTGTTGACCGTGTGTTAGACACATGTTAGAGTATCCAACACGATACGAAAACCCCGAAGAGTGTTGGTGTTTCATAATCAGCAAATGTTCTCAACAATGACAAGAAGAGACTCACTAGAAATCGATTAATTTTTCTAGGTCTTGTTGATCGCCATGTAGTGATCGAGCAAGGTTTTTTAAATCCATGAGTTATGAATATGGCAGGGCCTCGTTATTAAGTTCTAGGACAGCAATCTCTCTGAGGTTTACTTTAGAGACTGTTCTATTTTAAAATGCGTAACGTGGGTTATCATAACTTTCAAAGAAACATGAATCAGCAGGTCAATACTTTGTCATCATAAGTGGTCCCAATCTGACTTCGGGATATTAGGTACTTATTTAGTCCCCCTCAAGTTTCATCTAGGTTACAACATTTCCACGCTGCCCATTCAATTATTTGAGGTGAATCATAAATTTAACAGAGCTATTTACTATGACTTTTTTTTTTTTTTTAAATGGTGTTTCTGAATTACTATTTATTATTTATTAAATTTATTTTATTCATTAAAACTAATCAGCTGAACTAATCTTAAGTGAGCTTCAACTAAACTAAGAATCCGAAATATAGTCGGTAATGAATACACCAATTATTAAACCATCAAGTAAAAGCACGGCTTACATTGAAAATCAAGAGTACTTTTTAAATTATATGAATTCTAAATGAAAATAAGATAAATTTAATACAAAAATCTAACAACCTCACCACTGTCTATTTTTCTAATTGATTTTCCAATTTTTTATTTTTTATTTGTTATTTTTATTATTTTCTGGAAACATTGACTCGGGCCGGCCCTTGCGCCTGGTCTGAATATGGTCTAAAATGATTTCACGCTGGGCCAGAGGACACAATCGGGCTTTTGTATAAAGTCCCTTTCTTAGTTTTAAACCCTCAAAGCCATTTTTCAAAAATTACCCCACTGAGTCCAGCTTTACTATAACCGATTTGGCCCATTTTAACTACACTAACACCAAAACCCTATTAGGCCTTTGCTCACATAAAGCCCACTCTTCAGTAAATCTCAATGAACCCATGGTAAAACCATACCGATCCTTTTTCTTTTTCTTTTTTGTTATAAAACCCATTTTCTTATTATATCTCATTTCCTCTTTTTCTGATTATTCTTTCTATTTGTATTTCCTTGCTTCATTTTTCTTTCGTTCTTTTCATGACTCAAAGCTCTTTGAGCTCTTTTTTCTTCATGTTTTTCTTCTTCACGCTAAGCTCTCTATTCATGAGTCCATTTCATATCTTGCTCAAGAAATAGAATTTCGCCTACATCAAGCGTTAAATTGAACACCACCGTCACTCATTCCTAACTGAACATGTCAAAATGAGTCATAAATCTATTATTGAACATCTAGTTGATGGGCTGAGTTGTTCTATGGGTTAGTCTTATTTAGTAAATTAGTCATAAATGGGTTAGAATGTTAAGGTCCAAAATAATATAGGTGTTTCATCTCTTTACTTTAACCCAACCTACCTCTATAACTCTCTCTTGCCCTTACTTGATCTCGCGCTCACTCATTCCATGCTCTCACCTAAATTTGGATATGAATTTTCTAAGATTTATTTACATATTAAAGTATTTTGGTAATATAGGTTGATTGTAGGTATGAGTTAATAGACTTGTATCACAAATTAAATGAGTCAATTTAGATCGGATAATTTTCGACACTACTCACTCGTTTGAAAAGTCTATTCCTGAACATCACCGAATTACCTCTATCAGCTACCACTTCCAGCCAACAGCCACCCAATATTTCAAAATCAAAGATGATAAAGCTAGTGGAGAAACAAACCGACATGTATATCTGAAGAGGTTGAGCAATGGTCATTGGCTCTAGCCATTTCCTCAATAGTGGATTCCACATAGACGTTACAGGAATATATATGCAAAATTAGGGGTGATAGGACCGGACCAAAGGAACTAGTTCCTAGATCTGAAATCGAGAATTGGACCAGTGGTCCCTAAAACTAGACTAGATAGAACCAATTGATCTAGTTCTCGAGTGGGCCAATAGAACCAATGCATGTTTAATTTTTTGTTCTTTTTTTTTATCGGTCCGATATGGAATCGATGCGTGTTCTATACTTTCTTCTTTTTTTGATCAATCTGATCCAATTCTTAGATGGGCCAATGGAACCGATGTATGTTCTATTTTTTTTCTTCTTTTGTTTTTAATCGTTATATTCTCTTGTTATACCTTCCAAGCATGAACTTCCAATTATTTTTCTCGTAAAATGGGCACACCTCTCTAACTCTCTCTATATGTAGGTCAATTTGTCTTGACTCATTGTTGTATAGTTGTTGTTGTTGTTGTTGCAGGACTCCTGTCCGTTTTCTGTGAGAGTTTTCCTAATGTGGACTACATTAATTGATATTATAATTTACTGTTTTACGGCTACCGTAAAACAGGGCTAGTCTAAGGTGAGATAGAAGGTTTTTTAATTAGTCTAATATGGGGCTGGCTAGTGTGGGCCGAGTTGAGTCTGGCCCATAATGAGGGGGCCTGGCTGGAAACTCTATAAATAGTGCTCAAGTCTCTCCTCTAACCTTAATTTCTCACATGTATCCTCACCTGAGGGGCGTTTACCTAACGCTACACGTGAGGGAGCCGCCTCATTGAGTCAGTGATACGGAGGGCAATAGAGGAGAAGGACTTGCGCGTGGAACATTGTGTTTCCGCTTCGGCTTCAAGAACAATGGATCCCAAAACAGGTGCGTCAATTCTTTCTACTCAATCATGCATGTTCTTATTCTAGTTATGGAGATCTTGGGGTTTGTGCAATTTGCGTCTAACATTTTCTTCCCTGCCTTTGAACGCCAAAAAGAAATGCTTGGAAAGCTTATGTGATGTGAGCACACACCATCCCCTTCCAGCACACGAAAAATTCATCACAAGGCAGTAAAGTGAATTTGATCTTAGCTTTTAATTTTTGGGAACATATTCTAAATCAATGATCGAAAGCTATTTTAATATAACATAAAATAACAGAACATTAGGGCTTATTAATTTTTACATATTTGTAAGAATTGTTTTTTTTTTTAAAGATTATTCGGATTGTTTCACACATGAAACTGGTGCCTTGAATAGCCCAAAACCGGTTGATTCAGTTCGGGCATTTTCTTTTGCTCAGCCGCATGCAAAACATGGAATGAAAACACCAAAAAAACAAAAAAAAAATGACATTCAAAATTCGAATACATTGAAATTTGAGTGGAATCGTATCTATATTCTTAACAAATCATCTTTTTTTTTTTTTGGAAAAACAATTGATATCAATTACTTAACTATGTTTGTTGAATACACATCAACAGCATCAAAACATAATAAGTTGAAAAGAGCAGGTGTGACATCCTCATTCCAACCCAATTTTTTAAAATGGAATCATTCCGACAAGTGATTATTGGACGAGAGTGTCTTGAGGATCAATAGGCCACAAGGACATTGGGAAAGGCCATTAGGGGTGAAAAACTCAGTTTTTCATTGACAATGGCGTATGAGTTCGGAGAAGTGGAAGCGGGCCATAAGCAAGGACCCAAGTGGGCCCAAGCTCATGTTGGGCAGCCCAACGGGCCCAAGCTCGTGAAAGAAGGCTCAATTGGGCCCATGCCCTTAATGGGGCAGCCCAATGGCCCAAGCCCATGAGGTGGGTGGCCCAAATGGGTAGTCCATTGGCTTTCCTAGCCTTTAGGACCATTATGACACAACCTTGACATTAAATGCACAAAATGACCGAAATGCCCTCCCATCGGACTAAAGACAAAAGAGTAAAAATGAAATAAGGCAAGTAAAGGGGTGGCCATGAATTGGACGGCAAAGAGGAGGAAGAAAGGCTACCTAGCCTAGCCTAGTCTCAGCCTATGTACTTAAGGGTAAATCATTCCATTAAATGATAGATTTTGTTTCTAAATTGGGCAAGCTTGGTGACAAGTGACAATGGAAGGAATGGGGCATTGATAAGGGACAAGACCACTCTCTCTCCTCCCTTTCTCCCCCCTCATGCCAGCACCCTCTCCCTCCCTCATTCTCTCTCATTTTTTCTCACTTGCACTCTCTCATTTTTTCTCACTTGCAATTTTGAAATCACACACACACACACACTCTCTCTCTCTCTCTCTCTCTCTCTCTCTCCAGCCATAGCCGAACCCCAACCTTCCATTTTTCCTTTAGTTTTCCTCACCGACGCCCACCCGTCAAACCCTCGACACCAAACCGCCCTCTTGCTCCGCTGTACATAGCCAAATCACCATCGTGCAACCACCGGACCACCATTCAGTTGTTGTCCGGCCTTGTGGCCGTCTCCCTTGACATGTTTCAAAGCTTGAGTCATCCGTGAGTGGCTTTCTAGCCTTTGATTAGGGCTTTCGTTGCATTTATGAAGTAGTTTAGGGCAAATTAGCAGTAATCTATGTTATTTAGGTTATGTGCCATGTGGTTTTGTTGTTAAATATGTTATTTAGATTATGTGACATGTGTTTTATTGGTTAAACATGTTGTTTGGATTATGTGCCATGTGGTTTAGTGGTTGAACATGTTAATAAAGTTAAGTGCCATGTAGTTTAAGGGTTAAACATGTTTTTTAGATTATGTGCCATGTGGTTTAGTGGTTGAACATGTTATTTAGGTTATGTTTCATGTGTTTTAGTGAATATCCATGTCATTTGGATGATGTGCCATGCGGTTTTGTGGTTAAACATGTTATTTAGGTTATGTGACATGTGGTTTAGGGGTTAAACATGTTGTTTGGATGGTGTGACATGTGGTTTTGTGGTTACACATGTTATTTAGGTTATGTGCCATGTGGTTCTATGGTTAAACATGTTGTTTGGATGATGTGCTATGTGGTTTTGTGGTTAAACATGTTGTTTGGATGATGTGTCATGTGGTTCCAAGGTTAAACATGATGTTTGGATGATGTGCCATGTGGTTTAGTGGTTATCTATGTTATTTGGGTTATGTGACATGTGGTATATGGGTTAAACATGTAATTTGGATGAAGTGCTATGTGGATTAG
Source organism: Eucalyptus caleyi (assembly GCA_014182885.2). Taxonomy (NCBI): domain Eukaryota; kingdom Viridiplantae; phylum Streptophyta; class Magnoliopsida; order Myrtales; family Myrtaceae; genus Eucalyptus; species Eucalyptus caleyi. The sequence continues at coordinate 43,101,969 of CM024470.2, forward strand.
CGGTTATCCATGTTATTCAAGTTATGTGATGTGGTTTAGTGGATATCCATTTTATTTGGGTTATTTAGTGGTTATCCATGTCAATTGAATGATGTACCATGTGTTTTAATGGTTAATTATGTTATTTGGATGATGTGTCATGTAAATTAATGGTTAAAAATGATAAATGGAATATGTGCTATGTGAATTATAGGTTGAACATGATTTGTGAATTATGTGTCATGAGTCTGGGAAGTGAATGGTGCATATGTGTGTGATATAAGTGATGTACGTGTATGGAACGATGGCATTTGACAAGTGAAGTTGCATATCGCATAAGCATCACATGGGCTAAATGAGAAAGATAAGAAATGGAATATGTAATGATATGCTTGTGTGATCACCTAAAACCCTAATGCGTTTTAAGCGGGGTGTGAACTTGTCCTAAGGCGTTTTATGCGAAACGATGCCTAATTAAGTTCGAATGCCCCCAAATCAATGAGATGTCTTTCGTGGATGGATTTCGGAACGAAACTCCTTATAGGAATATCCCCAAGTCAACGGGATGACATGCTCGATGGGGCGAGACGATGCCCGGCTACGCCGGATGATTTGAGAACCTTCAAGTTGGTTTTGAGTCCCGAGTGGCCATAATAATCTGGACAAATGTGTATGGAAAGTACATGAGATTCGTATATGATAAGGTATGGATTATTGCATGGCATTAGCGCATGACTTAGATCATAATGCGTATTCATATGTTTGGCTCAAGTACAAGAAAAAAAAAATTCCCTATGCATCTACTTTGATGGCCTTGTATGGTAGACAAGTTGCTACGACATTGATGAGAGTAAAGCGAGAAGTGTGTTGTCATGTTTCACCATCGATAGATATTTGCATGTTTAGGGTGCTTATGAGGTGAACGACTTTCCTACGTGAGGTCTAGGAAGTTAATTCATTAAGTTTATCTCGTAATTGTTTGTTGAAATGTTTTCAAGACCTACGATTGGCTGAGCCATTTCATCAAATTCATTTTGGCCTCCTTATCGAGCATAGTCAGGAGGTGATAGAGTACCCGGTAGTGGGAGTGGCTGATGCACACTATACGCGATATGTCACGATTATTTGGGTCAATGAGAGTTTGCCTAACCTCGCGCCACATTGATTCGTGATCTAGTACTTTTGGGTAGGCGGCGAGAGCAATGGTCCCAATCTCGGCTTCGACGGTTCACCAAGTGCTGGAGGATCTAGGGGCAGCATCAGCTGAGAGACTAAGAATGGGGACATTCCCAGTGGGGAGGTGTCCAACCCCAAGATCGACCCCCCACCAGTCGCCGTGTGGGAGGCCTAGACCCCGAAGGCCATTGGGGCTTAGGTAGACACAGGGTGTTAATACTTTTTGAACCACACTTGTAATATTAGAGGCGTAGATATACCCCCGGGCCCTTTTTGAAGGAGGTCGTGGTGAAGTAGTTAGGCCTGTTGAAGGTGAAGAAGCTAGTTGATTAACCCTTGAACTCTTGTTGTGTGAGATGTTGACTAGTAATGCAATATGTTTTTAACTATCCCTAATGTTTGATTATTGGAGATTTACTTACGTTTCCGCTTGTGCATATAATGTTATTACTATTTGGGTTAGCAACGCCTCCTAGAATGTCGCAATCGAATGACCAAAGAATAAGCAAAGGTTTGATGAGCACAGATTTTCATGCGGATGTAGATGTTCGGGGTGTGACAACAAGCGAGGAATTGGCTTACTAGGTAGAGTATTTATCCATTGGGCTTTGGCTTAGCCAATCTACTATTTTATTTGCTTCTCTATTACAATGGGCAAAAGTAAGGCCTGAAAATTTCTCATACATGGTCTTGCCCCAGTCCACCAACGGTTGTGCTTCCCAGTTTAGCAAGTTAGAATTGAGAACACTTCTCACAAGCTATGAAGCACCAATACTTTTCAAGCGCCTTCGTGTCGTGTCGGACACTTTGACATGTGTCCGACACTTTCGGACACTATTCAACACTCTCCGACACTTGGTCAACACGTGTCGAAAAATCCGACACCTGGTCAATTTTCCCGACACTCTTTGACACTTGAGTCAGATTTTCGACATATGAGTTTCGACATGTAATTCCAATATTGAGGTTCATTTTCAAAATTTTCAATAAATGAGATGTCAAAATGTATATATGTAAAAAAAATAAAACACGATAATAAATAATAAATAAATAAAGAAGAAAAGCCTAGTATTCTCTTCTCTTTTGACTCTTACTTCTGTGATACACAATTCATTCCTTAAGTTTTTTTTTCTCCTCTCTTGACATATCTAACATGCAAGTCTAGAATGTGGATTACTTATTTTTTCTTCAAGTTTTATGAATTGTTGGAATAAAGTTGAATTTGTGAAATTGAAACAATGAATGATAATAATAAATTGTGGATTAATGTTTTTAGTGTAAATTCATTCAAGTCTTATTTATTTATTTATGAATTTGAATCAAATTAATTTGATTGAAATAAACATAAAAATGATACTTTATTATGTATATATAAAAATATATATTTAATATCTAACATGTTCCAACGTGTCGAAATTCTCTATTTTTTTAAAAATGACATGTCGGCATGTCATGTCGTGTCGTATGGCATGTCGCGTATCAGTATCGGTACTATTTAGCTCACAAGTACACTACAGTCAATTTCTAGTGCATCCTTGAGTTAGATCTTGGCGTGAGGAAGACTAGGGTTTCAATTAGGGCCATGGCTTTTGATTGTTTTGCCAAATTAGCTTCCATCAATTTGGAGAAGTAGTTCATCGATCTATCGAAAGAATCTCGACCAACACAGGCGACTGCTCCTTTGTTCATGGTGGCTGCAAAGGAAGCTTCAGTTTTACCCGCAAAAGAGGCATCAATGCTTATCTTCAAAGTTCTAGGGTTCGAAGGTCGCCATTTTTGAGGTGGGTCTTTGCATCTTGCCTTTCCTTTTGATTTCCTGTTCCAAGTAGCAAAATTTTCGTGCAAAGCCATGGCTTTGTACACTATTTGTTACGGGTTCAAGGGCTGTAGCCTAAAGATGGAGTGGTTTCGATCCTCCCAGATGCATGAAAGGGTCGTAAAGATGATAAAGCTATTTAGAACATGGACTAGAGAAATGAACCGACATATATATCTCTTGACCACCACTCATTGACTCTAGCCATTTTCTTGACTAGTGGATTTCATAGAGACGTCACAAGGATACTTATGCAAAAGTAGGGGTAATCAGTTCCCACCTAGGAATTGGAAACTAGACTAGCGGGACCGGTTCCCAGTTTATGAAGCCAGGATTCAAATTGATGGCCCTTAGAATTGAAATAGACTAGTATAGTCCAGTTCCTAGATGAGCAAATGAAATTGGTGCATATATATATTTTTAATTATTATTTATCAGTTCAATCCAATTGCTAAGTGGGTCAATGAACTTGGTGCATGTTCTGTTTTTTTTTTTTTTCTTCTTCTTTGATTTGTTGCTATATTATCTCATTTTACCTTCCAAGCATAAATTTCCAATTATTTTTCTCATAAAATGGGAACACCCGTTCTTTTAACTCTCTCTCTCTCTCTCTCTCTACATATAAATATATATATATATATATATATATATATATATATATATATATATATATATGTATGTATGTATGTATGCACATGTCAATTTTTCCTGACTCATTGTTTTTATAGTTATTGCTGATGCAAGACTCCTGCCCCTTTCTTTTCTTGCCTTTGGACATCAAAAGAAAGCACTTGATGTGATGTGAGCGCGCACCTTCTCCTTCCACAACAAGCAATTCCTCACTAGGCAGTCAAGTGAATTTGATATCATCGCGAGCTTTTAGTTTTTGGGACCATATTCTAAATTGATGATCAGAAGCTATTTTTAACAGAATATAAAATTAGGGCTTATTAGTTTTTACAAATTTGTAATAAATCAAAAGAAAAAAAGAAGAAGATAGAATCGGTCCAAATGGTCCGAGTGAACCGTTCCACACATGAAACCAAGAACTAAATAAAAAGTTATTGGAATCAAAATTCGGACCGGTGCTTTTGAAAACAATCCAAAACTGGCCGACTCAATCCAAATAGTTCCTTTTACTTACCCCTATACAAAACATGGAACGAAAATGTAAAAAAAAAAAAAAAAAAATATATATATATATATATATATTTTATATTTATATTTATATTTAGATTCATATATAGCGAAATTTGAGTGGAATCGTATCCAAATTCTTAACAAATCAATTGCAGGCAAGCAATTTATGTCGACGTGTTTTCCGATCTGAAAGAAATCGTGGATCATCTTTCAGCCATGCCTTGAAAACATTTCATCAAACAGATTTATGATTAACGATTTGAAGAGTAGATTCTAACTTTTTTCTACCGCAAATTCATGGCCTGACTCAAGTCAAACTAAGAAGCGATGTTTGAAATCAATAAAGACCGGTTCATTCAAGTCCAGTCCATGATTCCGCATGGATCGTCGAGTCTCGGTTCCCAATCACGATCGAAACAGGATAAAGTGGAGAGTCGGAAATTACAACAAGCTCTCGAGCCCACGATTGAAGCTTCGACGAACGGACAACAAGGGAGTCGGGACAAGCGAAGATTCTTCGACTCAGATCTAGCCACTTCGCAGCTCTCGATGGCCACAGATGACGACGAACATCGAATCGTACCCTCGAAGGTGATCGGAATCGGGGGCTACAAGTAATCTCATCTCGATGAAGAGGACGAAGACCGAGATCTTTCTCAGGGATGGATATTTTCTTTTTCTACTTTTATTATTGATTTCTCCTCCAGATTTTCCCTATAAAAAAAACTCTCTTCCTCCTTCCACGCTCTCCCTTCACCTTGTTTTTTGCGTGCGCACGACCGAACTTTTTTGTTATAATTATTTTTGGATTAATATTGTGAAAAACTTTAAACTGATATACTTGCAATAAATTAATCTCAAATTAATTTTTTGAACATAAAAAATCTCAAACTAGTACACTTGATAAATTTAATCTCCATTAATTTCCATTAAATTATATTAATATCATGAAAAACTACAAACCGATTAACTTATGACAAACGGAGGGTAAAATCTCATATTGATACACCTATCAACTATCATGTGTCATCCAACTTAAAATTTAATGGAAACTAACGTTGAGTAAATTTGTCACAAGTGTACTAGCTTAGAGGTTTTTATGGTCAAAACATTTGTTTGGAGGTAAATCTATCACGAGTGAACCTGTTTAGGATTTTTTGCGGTATTAGCTCTTTTTTTTTTTTTTTTTATTCTTCTCCCCAAAACTACTCCTATAGGTCTTGGGGCGGAAAATTCTGGATATTCCTTTTGTGCAGTCAATCCACATCCTTCAATGTGATGATGATCTAATGGTCACGGTACTCGCCTGAGATGGCAATCTTTTTGGTAATGACAGAAATTGTTTTTTTTTTTGGTCGAAAAAATTATGTTAATTACTCAAAAAGACACATGAGAAGTACTTAGACTTTCATGGCAAAACAAAGCGATACAGAGCAAAACCTAGATTACATCAAAACAAAATCAAATCCATAGAAGAATGAGGATTAATAGAGCACTAGCAGGATTAAGCAAACACTCTTCCTATAAGAACAGATTTGTTAAGCGAAAATAACTGGCGGCCGATCATTGAATCTCGTATCATCATTAGTGATGAGCACAAGCCAAGAATTCCTTCTTCAACAATTACAACGTTGCCAATTAGTAGTGCACACCTCTATTTGATTTCCTCTACACCATCATCATAAGGAGACAACCAAAATAAGTTAAATAAACACATATTTAACTTTTGAGAAGCAAATCTTCGTAATTCACCAAGATGGTAGAACTCATATGATCATCATTGAAATTGAAGGTAGATGATTGTACACAGATAAAGCAGGGGGACATCGAATCTCCGAAAATATTATTAAACTCTTGGATCTAAATCAGGAGAGTAGAACTTTCAATTTTAGAAGTAGATTAGGAGAATTCAAACTCTCAAATCTAGAACTAGACGAGGAGCATAAAACTCTCAGATTTAGATCGAAAGAGAAGAAAAAAGAAGAAGAGAAAAAAAAAAAAAAAAACCTCAAATAAAATTAACAACAAATGAAAGAGGGCCACCTATACCAAATGTCAAGGTTGAGCAGCCCATAAACAAATAAGTGACAAAAAAAAGAAATAAAAAAATGCCATCATAGTCCGATTATGACCACAAGCTATATTGCCATGCTCACAATCTCCGCAGATAGCTCGACATTGTAATACCCTACTAGGGCGTTACATTGGAAGAGTTTCCTCTTTCGAGCACCTTTCATCGGGGGTTTACCAGCCTAGTATGGTAGGAGAAGGCAGTGACCTCCCTCCAGGGGGGATCCCTACACCGTAGAGGTGCAGTGGCCAGGAGAGCCCATGGGGACCTTATCCCTGTTTTCTTCCCCTCACTTGCCTTTAAATGGTTTGTGAGGAGAAGACACCATGGGATGTCCGATTCAGGTAGAGCCGTTTAAGGACTTGCTCAGGTCCAATCATAGTCTGATTATGACCACAAGCTATATTGCCATGCTCACAATCTCCGCAGACAGCTCGACATTGTAATACCCTACTAGGGCGTTACATCGGAAAAAGACATGGTAAAAGTTGGAACTTGTAGAAAACCAACCGTAGACGACGAAGGGATGCTGCTGATCAGGAACTCCGGGACCAGCTCTCGTGAGCTCGTGATGACTTATCTTCCCTTGGATCACGACGTAGGGAGCTTGTACGCGGAAGCTCGGAAGCAAAATCAATATCAGCACTAGGCATAGACAGATTGTGAACATACTCAGCGCCATCTTTGTTTCTTTCAAGGATAAAGAAAGGGTCTTGGGTTCAATGGAGAATTAGGGTTAGGACATCCTATATATAGTCCTAAGGATGGGTACCTTTTTAGTTTTCAAACGATCAAAGTAGATACGCGAAGAGTGAATCTTTAGTCATTGTTCCGTTTTCCTCCTCCCCTGCTTAGTGGAGAAGACTGACACATCTAAAGTGCAAGGGCAGAAGATAATGTGTTAACAGTAAAATGAAAAAAGGACCTTTATACTATTGGGTCATCTCTGTTCGACTTTTTTCTCATTTGGGACTAATCTATGCTAATGTTCTGGTTGTGCTTATTCTTTATTTAACCGACACGCAATTTTGTGAGGTCTCGTGGCATTGCGAAAAGCATGGTGACGTTGCCTTCCCATGGACTTCATAGTATCGTCATGCGGTCCATAGAACAATAATACATGTGCTGATTCATATTTGATATAACCATAGCTTACCCCTATTCATGTTGTCTCGAAAAACATTGACAAATGCCACTTTTAACGGTTTTCGTCACTTGACTGCACTCTTCAGCCAAGTTTTACTATTTAATCACACAAATTAAAAATTAGGAAAAAAAAAACTTAAAAACTCACACTATCATATTTATCCCGAATTTTCTTTTTGTGGCATTAAAAATGTCAAATTATACCCACCATAACATATTTACCATAAACCAAACTTATGCATATGTAGCATATTTATCCTCTGTCAAGATTCTGATAGATGATTTCTTAGTCAAAACAAGGTCATTTTTTTATATAGGCGTCATGTCAACATCATTGGCCTTTCTAATGATTATGTAAGCAAATTTTTAACGGTGCTCATTGATGTAACTTTGACGGAGAGTAAATGTGTTATGCATGTACAAGTTTGTAATATTTGGTATCATAGAAAAAAAAAAAGTTTAGAATAAATTTGATATAATTTGAGGCTTTTGGTGACTTTTTCCGTTAAAAATTTTAGGATTAAATTGTTATTTATTTGCGTATTTTAGGTTTTTGATTGCATTTGTCCAAAAATCTCACTTTCGGTGGAAATCTACAAATGAGCGTTCATCCAACTCCATATCTCACTTAATATGCTGCCAGTTTGAAAGTGTCTTAGAGTATGAGTGACAATAATGCTTAGTAGGAGAATTCCTAAAGAAGTCCTAAACATATTGTCATTATGTCAATTCATTCCTAAACTTTTTTCTTGCCTAATTTAATCCTAAACCTTTTGTATTTGCATCAATTCAATCAATTTGGTCAATTTTGACCAGTCGGCATTGACGTGGATGGCAGCAAGTGACATAAAAAAATTTTTAATAATTTTTTTCGAATTTTTTTTTTTTTTTCTTTTTTTTTTCTTTCTTCTTTTGGCCGGTTGTCAAAGGCAAGGGCAAGCCTCGCCTAGCCATGGCTAGGTCGGCCTCACCTAGCCATAGCGAGACTCGACCTCCCCCAACCATGGTGGGGCCTGCCCCTGTTGGCCACTAGTGAGGTCAAGCCTCCCCATGGCTGGGCAAGGCTCGACCTGCCCATGGTCAAGCGAGAGAGAGAGAGAGAGAGAGAGAGAGAGAGAGAGAGAGAGAGAGAGAATAAAAAATTATCAACGTCATCATCGGCCAGACGGCTGATGTCCACATCAATGCTCGACCTGCCCATGGTCAAGCGAGGTAGAGAGAGAGAGAGAGAGAGAGAGAGAGAGAGAGAGGGAGAGGAAAAATAAAAAATTATCAACGTCATCATCGGCCAAACAGCTGATGTCCACATCAATGTTGACTAACCAAAATTGGTTAGATGGACTGAACTGACACAAATACAAAAGATTTAGAATAAAATTGACCAATAAAAATGTTTATGACTGAATTAGTACAATTGTAATGAGTTTAGGATTTTTAGTAATTTTCCCAAAGCTTAGTGGATGCTAAATCCACAACCAATGATACTTCATAAATGCTTCATAATGCCCCTCTTTTCTCACCAAATATATAGAATAGATTAACGCAACTAAAGTATAATTGCAGAGGATAATGCGTTTACAGTTATTTGAAGGAGGACCTAATCTACGCTACTGGTCATTTCCTTATTTATTTTTACAGCAAATTCATGGCCTGACTCAAGCGAAGTGATTAAGTGATGTTTGAAATCAATACTCACGATCGAAGCAGGATAGAGTGGAATTTACCTGGTTTATCACGGATATCTAAAGTGCTACAAGAGCTCGAGCCTCCGATTGAAGCTTTTCATGAATGCATACAAGCGGAATCGGGACAAGCGAAGGACGCATCGAATGAAATCTAGCCACTTCGCGGCTCTCCACGGTGACAGATGACGACGAAGAGAGACTAATATCCTCAACGGTGGATCGGAATCGGGATCTACAGGCAATCTCTGACCGAGCTCCGATGAAGACGACCAAGACCAAGATTTGCTTTTTTGGGGGTTTTTTTTATTGCCTATGACGTTTTGCGTGCGGATGACATTTTTCTTCTTCCCTTTTTTGTTCTTGCCGAAAAACTCTCTTCTGCCTTTCGTGCTCTCCCTCAACTTGTTTTTTTCTTTATGAGTGTGTATGGTGATGTTTTTTTTTTCTGAGTTAATATCACAAAAAACTTGAAACTAGTATATTCATAATAAATCCATCAAAAACTAATTTTTTTTTACCACAAAAGACTTTAGACCGGTACATGTGTGACAAATTTACCATCCTTTAACTCCATTAAATTGGATTAATAAACAAAAAATCATAAACTAGTACACTTTAAACAAACGGAGGATGGTGGTCAAAAAATTGATTTTAAGTAAATTTGTCACGTATATATCAGTTTATAGTTTTTTATAATATTTAACTTCCTTTTTTGGAGCTCCCCCAAAACTCCTCCAATTAGTTTTGGAGTGAAAATTCTTGATATCCTTCAATGCACTAATGATCCAATGGTCATGGTACTTGCTCGAGAGAGGTACACAGATAAGTGACATGGCATGACCTTTTGGTAATTACGGAAATTGTTATTTGGTTATTATGAAGATGGCAATTTAGTGATTTTAACATGGCACGTCCTACATATATAGCCCAGGATGGTTACCTTTTCCATTATTCTAATTGATACGTAAAGAGTGAGTCGTGGTCACCTATCCATTTCGTTCTTCGAGTTAAAAATCATAGGATAGGACATTGCTTCGTTTGCAATTCTATCCATTTCGACTTTATTTCTTTCGCCAAGATGCCTGAATATATATTGTTATGTATCGTTCAATATTTAACATAACACATCATAGGACTACCTAAATATGGCTGACAAGCCTTTCTGCACAAACTCTCTCTTCTATTGGTTAAAGAACTGATAATTTTAATGCCGAAAGATGGACAGGGACAAGGATTACGTAGCGAACCAGTGGATTTGTTAGTTATTAATCATTATTGTAATGATCAGAGTCCAACACGCGAAAAGTGAAGCATAGCCATTTGCTGTTCGTTTTGCTCTTTGAGCTAAAATGATTGGATTGGACATTGCTTCGTTTGAAAATCTATCTATTTCGATTGATTTCATTTTTTTGGGCACCGTAACCACCTGTTCCAATAAATTGAAACCAAGAACTGGACCGATTTCCTTGAGAACTATTGGTTTTGTTTTGGTCCAATCCGGTTCGATTCCGAGCGGTTTCTAGTTCTTTTGCACATCCCTACTCTCTAGTGGTCTGTGAGGTTTTGGCCTTACCAAATTGGTGAGCTCAAGCTCACCCTTGGCCAACGACCTCAAGTCTCGCTAGAGGCCAAATCAACAAGCTCGAGCTTCACTAGCCTCTGGCAAGCTTGTCCCTCACCTATGGCCGACTGTCACTATAGTTGGCCACTGGTGAGAAGGAAAAGGGAAAAAGAAAAAAGAAAAAAAAGAAAATATAAAATTAAAATTAAACAAAAATAAAAATGACCAATTTGTAATTATATTAACCTTGTTAGGGAACCCATTTACCCTAAGACCTATTTATTATGTGGGCTGAAAGTGGGTCTTTCACAGACCCACTTAGACCCATTTGTTTTAGCATTTTCTTTTTACAACTCATATTTGACCCATATTTTACCATTAAGGTGACCCATTTACAGCCCACTAAAATAAATATGAGTTAAAATATGGGCATGTGACCCATTTTGATAGCTCTAATTGCCCTTAAGGAGGATTCCCTTTATATTGTTTTAATGATCGAAAGTTGATACACGAAGAGTGAATCATAGTCCTTTTCAGTGATGGAGCTAAAAATCACAGGATAGGACAATGCTTCGTTCGAAATTCTATCTAGTTCAATTTTATTTCTTTCGCCACCATGCCTGAATATATCGGGTATCGTTCAATATCTAACATAACATCATAGGATTATCTAAATATGGCGGACAAGCTTTTCTGCACTCTCTCTTGTATTGGATAAAGAACTGTTAATTATTGATGCCAAAAGACGAGTGAATTGGTACGTCAAAATAATTAGGACGTCGTATTGGCATGGCTCGTCAGCGAGGGCTGCTGAAGGTGGTAATGTAATCCGAGTCACTTCCTGCAAATCGTCGAGGAATCGCGCGAAGATGTAATACAACAAGAAAAGGAGTAAATTTCAAGGTTGAGCAGCCCATAAACAAAGAAGTGACAAAAAAAGAAAAGAAAAAATGCCAACATAGTCCGCTTATGACCACAAGCTATATTGTCATGCTCACAAGCTCCGCGGACAGCTCGACATTGTAATACCCTACTAGGGCGTTACATCGGAAAAAGACATGGTAAAAGTTGGAACTTGTAGAAAACCAACCGTGGACGACGAAGGGATGCTGCTGATCAGGAACTCCGGGACCAGCTCTCGTGAGCTCGTGATGACTTATCTTCCCTTGGATCACGACGTAGGGAGCTTGTGCACGGAAGATCGGAAGCAAAATCAATATCAGCACTAGGCATAGACAGATTGTGAACATACTCATCGCCATCTTTGTTTCTTTCAAGGATAAAGAAAGGGTCTTGGGTTCAATGGAGAATTAGGGTTAGGATATCCTATATATAGTCCTAAGGATGGGTACCTTTTTAGTTTTCAAACGATCAAAGTAGATACGCGAAGAGTGAATCTTTAGTCATTGTTCCGTTTTCCTCCTCCCCTGCTTAGTGGAGAAGACTGACACATCTAAAGTGCAAGGGCAGAAGATAATGTGTTAACAATAAAATGAAAAAGGACCTTTATACTGTTGGGTCATCTCTGTTCGACTTTTTTCTCATTTGAGACTAATCTATGCTAATGTTCTGGTTGTGCTTATTCTTTATTTAACCGACACACACTTTTGTGAGGTCTCGTGGCATTGCGAAAAGCATGGTGACGTTGCCTTCCCATGGACTTCATAGTATCATCATGTGGTCCATAGAAGAATAATACATGTGCTGATTCATATTTGATATAACCATAGCTTACCCCTATTCATGTTGTCTCGAAAAGCATTGACAAATGCCACTTTTAACGGTTTTTGTCACTTGACTGCACTCTTCAGCCAAGTTTTACTATTTAATCACACAAATTAAAAATTAGGAAAAAAAAACTTAAAAACTCACACTATCATATTTATCCCGAATTTTCTTTTGTGGCATTAAAAATGTCAAATTATACCCACCATAACATATTTACCATAAACCAAACTTATGCATATGTAGCATATTTATCCTCTGTCAAGATTCTGATAGATGATTTCTTAGTCAAAACAATGTCATTTTTTTATACAGGCGTCATGTCAACATCGTTGGCTTTTCTAATGATTATGTAAGCAAAGTTTTAACGGTGCTCATTGATGTAACTTTGATAGAGAGTAAATGTGTCATGCATGTACAAGTTTGTAATATTTGGTGTCATAGAAAAAAGTTTAGAATAAATTTGTCTTAGTAGATATAATTTGAGGCTTTTGGTGACTTTTTCCCTTAAAAAATTTTAGGATTAAATTGCCATTTCTTTGCATATTTTAGGATTTTGATTGCATTTGTCCAAAATCTCGCTTTCGGTGGAAATCTACAAATGAGTGTTCATCCAACTCCATTTCTCACTTAATATGTTGCTAGTTTGAAAGTGTCTTAGAGTATGAGTGACAATAATGCTTAGTAGGAGAATTCCTAAAGAAGTCCTAAACATATTGTCATTATGTCAATTCATTCCTAAACTTTTTTCTTGCCTAATTTAATCCTAAACCTTTTGTATTTGCGTCAATTCAGTCAATTTGGTCAATTTTGACCAGTCAGCGTTGATGTGGATGGCGGCCGAAGTGACATAGATAATTTTTTAATAAATTTTTTTCGAATTTTTTATATTTTTATTTTCTTTTTTTTCCTTCTTTCTTCCTTTGGTCAGTTGTCAAAGGCAAGGGCAAGCCTCACCTAGCCATGGCTATGTCGGCCTCGCCTAGCCATAGCGAGACTCAACCTCCCCCAACCATGGTAGGGCTTGCCCTTGTTGGCCACTAGTGAGGTTAAGCCTCACCATGGCTGGGCGAGGCTCGACCTGCCTCTGTTGGCCACTAGTGAGGTCAAGCCTCACCATGGTTGGGCAAGGCTCGACCTGCCCATGGTCAAGCGAGGTTGAGCCTCACAAATTTGGTAGGGTCTCACTCGGCCATGGTGAGTGTTGGCCTTGCCATTGGTTGGCAAGGCTAACCTCAACAACTCTGACCCTTGGCTCGTGGTGCCCAATGCCCAGCCAAAGAAACAAAGAAGAAGGAGAGAGAGAGAGAGAGAGGCTCTCGCCCTTCAGGTGCCCGGCCAAAGAAACAAAGAAGAAGAAGGAGGGAGAGAGAGAGAGAGAGAGAGAGAGAGAGAGAGAGAGGCTCTCGCCCTTGACTCTGATATAGCTAGTACGAGTACCTAGAGGGGGTGAATAGGTATATAAATGATTTTTCTTGATAATTGCACAATACTTAGACAGTTGAAGGATTTGCGACAAATAATAATCAACGTAAGACTGAGTAAATGAAAAAGAGAATTGAACACGCGGTTTATAGTGATTCGGCTTGATTCAAGCCTACGTCCACTCTTCTGCACTGACAGCCAATTGGCTGGATTCCACTATGAACAAAGAGATGTTACAGCATTGATCTTCCTTGATTTCTAGGTGTAGATGATCTACCACACTCGCTCAAGGTATCACCAAGTATAGACACTCTCTGTGTATACAATTTCGCTCAAAATGCATCGACTAATAATCAAGGTGCTTCAGATTCTGGAATTTCTCTATCGATCACATACTAAAACAACTAGAACGTCTTCCTTTTATACTCATTTATGCCATCATACCCGTTGGCACTAACCAAAGGAATTCCTCCAATCTACCCGTTGGACGGAATCAATTAAGAAGATCATTCGAGCTATTAAAGGAACCTGACGATAGCCCATCAATCCTGTTCGCCCATACAATCAGGATCTTGGTTTCCAATAGAACCTTCCAAGAATATTTCGTCGACCACCGGATCTTCAATCAATCTAGATACGAATAAAAGAATCTATTATATTTATCCAACCAAGAGATCTTATCCAGAGGATAGGATTAAATCCTCAACCATATACTTCGGCTCTGATTTCCTTCTTCACTTTGGATCGAAAGACTGTCAATGAGAATAGTCTTGAGTCTTAAGTCTTGAGTCTTGAGTGCTGAGTCTCGGTGATCGAAAGTCTTCGACTTTAAACGAAGGTCTGCAAATATCCAGACTAGACTGATAGAAACGTTTTGTCACTTCAAAATATTCTGGAAAGATTTCTCCAACAATCTCCCCTTTTTGATGGTGACAAAACTTTCCCGTAGATTTGAACAACTTTGACCTGCAAAAATATTTCTCAAGCAATATGGCTATCTCATAAAGATTAATAAAACAACCGACTCGCATCCACAGAAAATTGGTTAGTCTTTCATGAGTAATACCATATGACAACACTTGATATAAATGCAAACAGTTCAAGCATTAAAATCTACAGCCAATTCAGTCAAATTCAAGTTCACACCCAAGTTCACTCAAGTCATACTCAAAAACAAACATATTCAACCACAAAAACAAATTTAAAGTCAAAGTTTAAAGTTCAAATTGGTTCAAATTTCTTCTCCCCCTTTTTGTCATCATTAAAAAATGTGAGAAAGGAGTCAGGTCTGCTTGGGAATGCACATGATCTGGAAATCTCCCATGGACTGGACTATGCCTTCTAGCCTCTTCAAGTCTTCCCTTAGTTGAGCTACCTCCTCTCCTTTGGCATTGGCTTGGATTTGTAGAGCTAGGTCTTTCATTTTATCCTCCAGGGTAACCGAAGATGCTTGTCCAGCATTCTTTATGACTTGAATTTCACAGTCCAGAGCATAGATTTGGCCCCGCATTTCTAGAAGAACATCAAGAATACAACGAAAATCTGCTAAATTGTCCGTCTGTGTACTTGCATTTGCTTTCTCGGATGGAGTGAATGCAGACGATGGAGCTTCTGTATAATCTTGCAGATTTGGTGTTGACGTATCATGTCCTTCTTCAGGCAATTGAGAAGCCTGAAACTCTTCTGGATCTGCTGGAGATTGTCTTAGACCTTCACTATTGGCAGCATGAGGTGTGGACCTTTCTTGCTCGCCAACTCCCTCTGTCTCTAGGACCTCAAAAGGCGAAGAGTGATGATCATGCTCTTTTGTATCTTGATTCCCCTTCTCTCCAGATTTAGCTACAGACTTTTGTTTCTCTTCTTCTCCTTCTTCTTCAGCTTCTTTCTTCTTCTCTCGCTGCTCTTCTTCTTCTCTGTTCTTGGCTTGCTCCTCTTCTTCTCTCTGTTCCGACTGATGTTCTGTCGATTGAGGTACAGAACGTCCGGTCCTTATCAAGGCAGAGATTGTGAGATCTTCCTCCTCATCTTCATCCTCTAAGATGAGAGTTCTCTTCTTTTTGGATGGGGCACCAATGGCCTCCTTCCCTTTTCTCTTTGAAGCAGATGGTACTGGAGTCTTCACTCTGAATTTCTCCATTGCCTTGGAAAGTTCTTTCAGACGCATCTTCGTCAGCATCTTCAAACCTACCACCATTTTATCGCACGGTCGAACACAAAATGTATGTGGCGGTTCAATATTCATGTGTCTGAAGATCTTGGTCACCAGACCTAGGTAAGGCAATTGGCCCTTGTCCTTCAACATTGCTCTGTACATGTGAAAGAGAATGGTGTGAGGGAGAGAGAACTTCTTCCCTGAGTTGATTGCGTACATCAATTTTGCCTCGGAATTAGACACATCAGTCTTTGATGTTGACTTGGGCCTGATGCAATTGATCACAATTTTGTGTAGCACGATATTGATGGCACGCATCCTTGAATAGATGATTCTTCCCTCTGTATCTCTATCTTTGACAAGCTCCAATGAAGCACGAGCAATTGAGACTTTGATCGGTTGATAGCGTCCTCGTTCAACTCCAATTATGTCCGCCAACATGTCCATGTCTACCACATAGTCTTGGTCTCGAACACTGAATGATATTCTATTCGCATATAAAAAGCTGAGATTTGAATAGAAGTATGCTGTCAATTGCGCATAACCGTCTGTGGTATCGGTGCAAAATTGCTCAAGTTGAAGCAGATTGAACTTCTCTCTTAAGTTCACATTAATGGCATCCAAGAAATCGAAATCAACACTCCTAGGGTTTATCACCCCTCGTTTCAGCGAAGAAGAACAGATTCTCCTGTTCCTTCGATTTAAACAACTCCATTCTTTTTCCCTTCACCTTCGCAGCAACACCCATTCTAGGTTGAAAATCACTGAACATTTTATCATCATCGTTCCCGTCAGTCAAATTTGGTCCCGACATACGAGGGTCACTTGGAATGTTCGCAAGTGCTTCCTCAGCCTTTCCCTTGGGAGCAATTCCCAAATCCTCCATTCGTCGCAGAAAGATATACTCATTCCCATAATTCTTATCTTTAAGAAAATCATCCACGTAGTTCAACGGAGTCCCAGTACTTTTCAACGCACAATAGAGTTTGTAAATAAAAGAGGGTTTTTGGACTCTTACAGGGTCTGCGTCCTCGATTATCTCTTCCTTCGGTTGTTGACCCGCACCTTGTGGGGTAGATGGCGTTGAGTGACGTGGTGGAGAGTGAATCGGGCTCTGTTGCTGACTCGATAATTCTTCCTCTTCGATGAGATCGAAATGGGTAGGTCCCTCCTTCATTCTCTGTGGTCCCCTGTTCGCGATTCTTGAAGACTTCCTCGAAGAAGACATCCTTCCTTGTCGTTGAAAGATTCCTTTACTTGCTTTCCCAAGAAAAGATGACAACATTCTAGAAGATGAACACGAAGTAGAAACAGGATTGGGAGGAGAATGCCTTTTAGGGTTTTGAAGATTGGGTGAAAAAGAAAACTGTATATATATAACTCAGTTTTGAAAAGGAAAGTTCAATCGGCACAAGGAAAGTGAAAAGACACTTCTTTAAAATCAATAACTGCCAAATAGAAGTTAATCCTTTTGAAAAGACAAGATTTCGTTTTTCACAGAGACTATAAAATAACTGAACGAAAGATCGTACCTTTTCGAGTTTAGATGAAATAGCAACTTACAGTCTATAGCCATGATTGTCTGAGTCTGAGGGTTTAGAGTCTGAGTGTTGGAGAGTCTCTAGACTTTAACTTCCTCGAGCTTCAAAATGTTGAGTCTGGAATGGATAAAATCGAATTGATTTTTCTCCAAAGGCTTTGTGAATATATCCGCTAGTTGACTCTTTGAATCAACAAATTGAATTGAGATTTCTCCATTTTGAATATGATCTCTAATGAAATGATGTCGAATCTCTATATGCTTTGCTCTTGAATGAAGGATTGGATTTTTAATGAGATTGATTGCGCTGGTGTTATCACATCTGATTTCTGTGTATGAGTCTTCAATCCCAAAGTCTTGTAGCTGTTGTTTTATCCATAGAATTTGCGAACAGCAGCTTCCAAGAGCTACATACTCTGCTTCTATTGTTGAGAGAGCCACAGTGCTTTGTTTCCTTGAAAACCAAGACAATGTCCTGCTTCCAAGCAACTGGCAGTTCCTGAAATACTCTTTCTATTGACTCTGCAACCGGCCAGATCTGCGTCTGAATATCCCAGAAGATTAAAGTCTCCCTTCTTAGGATACGTTTTGCAGCACTGAGATGGGATTCTCTAGGATCTTATTGAAACCTAGCACAGATGCAAACACTCAACAAAATGTCAGGTCTAGAGGCAGTAAGATAAAGAAGTGAACTAATGATGCTCCTGTACAGCTTTTGATCAACTTTCTTCCCTTCTTCATCTTTGTCTATCTTCAAAGAACTTGACATTGGTATATCAGTCTTTTCGCAATTTTCCAATCCAAACCTTTTGACAAGATCATTAGCATATTTTTCTTGGTAAATGAAAGTTCCTTCCTTCAATTGCTTTACTTGAAGACCAAGAAAGAATGTTAATTCTCCCATCATACTCATTTCAAACTCATCCTGCATAGACTTAGAAAATTTCTTGCATAGACTTTCATTAGAGGATCCAAAAATAATATCATCCACATATATTTGAACAAGTAAAAAGCTTTTGTTTTCCTTTTTGATAAATAGAGTAGTATCTACTTTACCTTTGACAAAACCATTCTGTAATAAGAACTTACTTAGTCTGTCGTACCAAGCTCGAGGTGCTTGCTTTAAACCATACAATGCCTTTTTCAATCTGAAGAGTGAGTCTAGCTTCTTTGGGTCTTCAAACCCAGGTGGTTGTTCCACATAAACTTCATCATGGATAAATCCATTTAGGAACGCACTTTTGACGTCCATTTGGAATAACCTCCAATACTCTGGGTTCTGGTTGGTCCGAAGAGATCCATATGCAGCAACTGTAGTACATGATTAGTAGAAACATAATTTATTGGCTTAAATGAATTTCTTACCTGCTTTCCCAGAATACATGGTGTGCATGGATCGGACTTTTGGAATAGTAATTTGGGTAGACCTCGAACAAGCTGCTTTGATGAGATTTTGGCTAATTGCTTCATGTTGACATGACCAAGCTTTCTGTGCCATAAGCTTGCTTCGTCTTGGATTGAGATTAAGCATTGCGATTCATTTGGTTTCACATCCAGAAGATAGATATTTCCATGTCTTCGACCCATGAAAGACTGAGTAAAGTCTCTACTGGTTCCAGAACATGTTCCTTCTTGAAAGAAGATCTTAAAACTAGTGTCACACAATTGACTAATGCTGAGAAGATTGTAATTGAGTCCTTCCACTAGGGAAACATTACTTATTGTGAGATTTCAAATTTTCACAGTTCCAAATCCCACAATACTTCCTTTGCTGTTTCCTCCAAAGGAAACTTTTCCACCATTTACTTGAACAAGCTTTATGAAGCAATTTAAGTCTCCTGTCATGTGTCTTGAGCATCCGCTGTCAAGATACCACTTTACCTTTTTCTTGACGGAGACCTGCATTTAAAAGAGAGTCTTAAGCTTTCTTTGGTACCCAAATTTTCTTGGGTCCTTTGGTGTTAGTAAGATAAACAGTATTAGCCCATACTTTCTTAACAGGTTTCCAAACCATAGGACACTCTTTTTCAAAGTGATCCGGACTGTTGCACTTTGAACACCTGAGGGCATTTTGACCTACAGACTTTACAAAAACTTTCTTGAAATGGCTTTTGTAAGCCTCTCTCGAGGGTCTTTTCTTAATTCTTTCTTTTACTTTAGGAAAATCAATCAAGGGAATTGTTTCTCACTGTCATGCCTAGACCAGACTTATTGAAGTAAGGTCTTTGAACCGAAAGAACTTTTTCAAGTTTTTCGGACCCTATCGAAAATTTCTTTAAAATATTTGATAAGTCAGTTTTTAAAAAAGCATTTTCTTTCAAAAGATTATCTTCTTTTTCTTTAAGAGTAGAAACATTCAAGTCTAAACTTTTAACTCTTTCTTCTAAAATGATTTCCTTTTGTTTTAGAGCTGAGTTTTCCTTTTTAAGTTCGGAAATTCTTTTGAGAGAAGTCTTAAGACTAAAACACAGTTCATCAATGTATTTAGAGACTTTGACAGGAATTTTAAAATCACTTACCTCAAATTCACTGTCTGAGTCTGATCCAGAATCTGAGTCTGAGTCTGAATGTGCCATCAGACATAGGTTGGCGTATTCATTATCACTTTCTTCACACTCTGTATCACTCAAGGTTTAGACTTTGAGAGCTTTTCGAAACTTTTCAGCTTTTCCTCTTTTCTTCTTCAGAAGAGGACAGTTGGGTCTGATGTGTCCCTTTTTCTTACATTCGAAGCAAACTACATCTCTGTTTGGTTCCTTATCATCAACGGACTTGGTCTGCTGTTTTTGGAAACTTTATTTCTTTGAGTTGAACCTTCTTCCTTTTCTATTCAGTTTTCTGAATCTTCTTATCATGAGAGCAAGCTCCTCATCGTCCATATCATCTTCAGAATCTGTATCATCAGAATCATCATTTGATTTTAATGCAATGGATTTCTTACCTCTTGGATCTTCGTCTTCATTAATTCGTTCCACTTCATAAGACTAAAGAGTTCCAATCAGCTCGTCGACAGATAGTGGCATAATTCTTTGCGTCTCTCTTATTGAAGTCTTTATGTGATTCCAATCCTTGGAGAGTCCACGCAGTAGCTTGTTTACCTTCATAGGATCAGAAATTTTCTATCCTTGATTCTCAAGACCATTGACAATATCTGTAAAACGGCTAAACATGTCAGTTATAGATTCTCCTGATTTCATTTTGAAGGCTTCATATAGACCGAGGAGAATGTTAATTCTGGTTTCCTTCACTCGATCTGTTCCTTCATAGGTGATATGTAATATGTCCCAAACTTCTTTTGCTGTAACACAAGAAGATATTCTGTTATATTCAGTTGGTGACAAAGCACAATATAAAGAGTAAATTGCTTTTGCATCGAGTGCTTGTCTCTTGTTTATCTCTTCCTGAGTCATTCCGCTGGTCTCAACAATTTCTTTCACTCTTTCAGAGATTGATACAGCTGTAGGAGTAATTCCTTTTTCTACAACGTCCCATTCCAGAGGATCTTTTGATCGTAGGAAAGCTTTCATCTTGTTCTTCCAGATGTTGTAGTCCTTTCCATCAAAGTAAGGTGGTCTGGTATTGCTTTGCCCTTCTATCAGCCATGGTGCTAGCATACTAGCCATGGATCTTTTACTCGAAGTAAAACACTTCAAATAAAGTAAGAACACGAGCTCTGATACCAATTGATATAGCTAGTACGAGTACCTAGAGGGGGGTGAATAGGTATATAAATGATTTTTCTTGATAATTGCTCAATACTTAGACAGTTGAAGGATTTGCGACAAATAATAATCAACGTAAGACTGAGTAAATGAAAAAGAGAATTGAACACGCGGTTTATAGTGGTTCGGCTTGATTCAAGCCTACGTCCACTCTTCTGCACTGACAGCCAATTGGCTGGATTCTACTATGAACAAAGAGATGTTACAGCGTTGATCTTCCTTGATTTCTAGGTGTAGATGATCTACCACACTCGCTCAAGGTATCACCAAGTATAGACACTCTCTATGTATACAATTTTGCTCAAAATGCATCGACTAATAATCAAGGTGCTTCAGACTCTGGAATTTCTCTATCGATCACATACTAAAACAACTAGAACGTCTTCCTTTTATACTCCTTTATGCCATCATACCCGTTGGCACTTACCAAAGGAATTCCTTCAATCTACCCGTTGGACGGAATCAATTAAGAAGATCATTCGAGCTATTAAAGGAACCTGACGATAGCCCATCAATCATGTTCGCCCATACAATCAGGATCTTGGTTTCCAAGAATAGAACCTTCCAAGAATATTTCGTCGACCACCAGATCTTCAATCGATCTAGATACGAATAAAAGAATCCGTTTTATTTATCCAACCAAGAGATCTTATCTAGAGGATAGGATTAAATCCTCAACCATATACTTCGGCTCTAGATTTCCTTCTTCACTGGATCAGAAAGACTGTCAATGAGAATAGTCTTGAGTCTTAAGTCTTGAGTCTTGAGTGCTGAGTCTGGTGATCAGAAAGTCTTCAGACTTTAAACAGACGGTCTGCAAATATCCAGACTAGACTGATAGAAACGTTTTGTCAGCTTCAAAATATTCTGGAAAGATTTCTCCAACAGACTCGTGGTGCCCGACCAAAGAAACAAAGAAGAAGAAGGAGGGAGAGAGAAAGAGAGAGAGAGGCTCTCGCCCTTGACTCGTGGTGCCCGGCCAAAGAAACAAAGAAGAAGAGAGAGAGAGAGAGACAGAGACAGAGACAGAGACAGAGAGAGACAAAGAGAGAGGCTCTCGCCCTTGACTCATGGTGCGCGGCCAAAGAAACAAAGAAGAAGAAGGAGGGAGAGAGAGAGAGAGAGAGAGAGAGAGAGAGGCTCTCGCCCTTGACTCGTGGTGCCCGGCCAAAGAAACAAAGAAGAAGGAGGGAGAGAGAAAGAGAGAGAGAGAGAGAGAGAGAGAGGCTCTCACCCTTGACTTGTGGTGCCTGGCCAAAGAAACAAAGAAGAAGAAGGAGAGAGAGAGAGAGAGAGAGAGAGAGGCTCTCACCCTTGACTCATGGTGTCCGGCCAAAGAAATAAAGAAGAAGAAGGAGGGAGAGAGAGAGAGAGAGAGAGAGAGAGAGAGAGAGAGAGAGAGAGAGGAGGAAAAATAAAAAATTATCAACGTCATCATCGCCCAGACAGCCGAAGTACAACTGTAATGAGTTTAGGATTTTTGGTAATTTTCCCAAAGTTTAGTGGATGCTAGATCCACAACCAATGATACTTCATAAATGCTTCATAATGCCCCTCATTTATCATAAATGCTTCATAATGCCCCTCTTTTCTGACCAAATATATAGAATAGATTAACGCAACTAAAGTATAGTTGCAGAGGATAATGCGTTTACAGTTATTTGAAGGAGGACCTAATCTACGCGACTGGTCATTTATTTATTTATTTATTTTTACAGCAAATTCATGGCCTGACTCAAGCGAAGTGATTAAATGATGTTTGAAATCAATAATCACGATCGAAAAAGGATAGAGGGGAATTTACCTGGTTTATCACGGATATCTAAAGTGCTACAAGAGCTCGAGTCTCCGATTGAAGCTTTTCATGAATTTATACAAGCGGAATTGGGGCAAGCGAAGGATGCTTCGAGTTAAATCTAGCCACTTCGGGGCTCTCCACGATGACAGATGACGATGAAGAGCAACTAATAACCGGGGCCTTTGTTTAAGGTCCTTAGGCTGGACCAACTTGGGTCAAGTCCCGACTCGGCTGACCTTCCCTACCCCAGGGAGGGTCCCTTCATTGCCAGCGACCTGGCTTGTTCTTTGGAATTTTTGGGAGTCCCCTAAGATAGAACTCCATACCCGGTAACTTACTCCGCACGGGCTTGGGGGAGCAGTTTAAGGACCTACTCAGGTCCAAACTTTTCATGAATTTATACAAGCGGAATCGGGGCAAGCGAAGGATGTTTCAAGTGAAATCTAGCCACTTCGGGGCTCTCCACGGTGACAGATGACAATGAAGAGCGACTAATATCCTCAACGGTGGATCGGAATCGGGATCTACAGGCAATCTCTGATCGAGCTCCGATGAAGACGACCAAGACCGAGATTTGCTTTTTTGGGGTGTTTTTTTTATTGCCTATGACGTTTTGCATGTGGATGACATTTTTCTTTTTCCATCTTGTGTTCTTGCCGATAAACTCTCTTCTGCCTTTCGTGCTCTCCCTTGAACTTGTTTTTTTTAAGTGTGTACGATGATTTTTTTTTTTTTTTTTTGGTAAGGTAATTATGTATTAGCTTTAACCAAACTATACAAAAGGAGGTCCCGACACCAAACTTACACTCAGAAGACAAACTAGTCTAAAGAGTGGAAGGGGGCTGAGAAATGGAAAGAAAACAGCCTGAAAAGAGGCATCAACAAAAGAAACGCAAACCAGCCCAAACAGGGGCAGCGAAACAGCCAAAACAGCGCCAAACCCAACCAATAACATCATCAACCAAAGGAAGAGAGAAGGAAATGTTTTTTTTTTTTTTTTTTTGAGTTAATATCACAAAAACTTTAAATTAATATATTCATAAAAATTCATCAAAAAGTAATTTTTTTTACCACAAAAGACTTTAAACCGGTATATATGTGACAAATTTACCATCATTTAACTCCGTTAAATTGGATTAATAAACAAAAAATCATAAACTAGTACACTTTAAACAAATGGAGGATGGTGGTCAAAAAATTAATTTTAAGTAAATTTGTCACAAATATATCAGTTTATAGTTTTAAATAATATTTTAACTTTTTTTTTTTTTTTTTGGAGCTCCCCCAAAACTCCTCCGATTAGTTTTAAAGTGAAAATTCTTGATATCCTTCAATGTCTAATGATCCAATGGTCATGGTACTTGCTCGAGAGAGGCACACAGAGAAGTGACATGGCATGGCCTTTTGGTAAT
This sequence comes from Eucalyptus caleyi, assembly GCA_014182885.2. NCBI lineage: Eukaryota > Viridiplantae > Streptophyta > Magnoliopsida > Myrtales > Myrtaceae > Eucalyptus > Eucalyptus caleyi. Next base: position 43,126,317 of record CM024470.2, read on the forward strand.
TACGGAAATTGTTATTTGGTTATTGTGAAGATGACAATTTAGTGATTTTAACATGGCACGTCCTATATATAGAGCCCAAGATGGTTTACCTTTTCCATTATTCTAGTTGATACGCGAAGAGTGAGTCGTACTCACCTATCCATTTCGTTCTTCGAGTTAAAAATCATAGAATAGGACATTGCTTCGTTTGCAATTCTATCCATTTCGACTTTATTTCTTTCGCCAAGATGCCTGAATATATATTGTCATGTATCGTTCAATATTTAACATAACACATCATAGGACTACCTAAATATGGCTGACAAGCCTTTCTGCACAAACTCTCTCTTCTATTGGTTAAGGAACTGATAATTATTAATGCCGAAAGATGGACAGGGACAAGGATTACGTAGCGAACCAGTGGATTTGTTAGTTATTAACCATTATTGCAATGATCAGAGTCCAATACGCGAAAAGTGAAGCATAGCCATTTGCTGTTCGTTTTGCTCTTTGAGCTAAAATGATTGGATTGGACATTGCTTCGTTTGAAAATCTATCTATTTCGATTTATTTCTTTTTTTTTTTTTTTTTTGGCACCGTAACGTCATAAGATTCCTACTAAAAAACACTGTTAGTGGTTAATGCCAAAAGGTGAATTGGTACATCAAAATAGTTAGGACGTGGAGTGGCATGGTTCGTTCACGAGGGTTGTCGAAGGTGGTACTCTGAGTCACTCCCTGCAAATCGTCGACCAATCGCACGAAGATGTAGTACGACAAGAAATGGAGTTGATTTCGTCAACTCTTTTGTAGATTAGTAATTTTGTGTATTTGGGCAGATTATTATCCGACCCAATAATCTATACTGCTCCATTACCAGATGACCATAGGTGTACAGTGTCAGATCATCCTAGACAACTCTTGGGGCCAAGTTCTCTCTTTCCTCCTCATCTTCCTCTCCTGTCTACTACCCAACAGTGACCGGTCACGAAATTTATATAGTCAATTTTAATTTTATTATATAAATGTCAATTTAGTATTAAATTTTTAAATTTTACCAATTTAATCTTAAACATTTACTTGAAATTTCAATATAATCATTTCAATCACTTTATACTAGAAATTGCTGACATTATGATTTAGCTATCGCGACAATCCTATGTAGCATATCGCCACAGTAGCAACTTTTGGCAAAATTGACTGAAATGACCATGTTGAAATTTTGAGAAAACTTTTAGGACTAAATTGATGAAATGTAAAAATTTAGGATTAAGTTTATATTTGTACAAAAGGTTTAGGGTTAATTGGGCAACTTCCGCATAGCCGCTCCGGTTCAAAATGGCAACCCCCACATGCCACGGACGCCTTTTCCCAGATGATTGAACTCTCTCTCTCTCTCTCTCTCTCTCTCTCTCTCTCTCTCTCTCTCTCAAGCTGGCCAAACTCGCTGCCTTGAGCTTTGTGGCGTCGCCTTAGTGACTGAGCTGTCTACACCGATTAACTCGCTTTGGACTAGTCTTCTAGATATCATCATGCCCTTGAGATATCTCGGTCTCTATGAGACTAGCGACCAAAGAATACAAATCGGGTGGGGGAAAGTGGGATAGAGAAATCACGATGCGTGATGACACACTTCCAGCCATGGAAGTACTGCCGATATGGTGACGGTGATGATGGTTTTGCCAATGACATTTATCTTGTTTGGCGTCTCTTACCATTTTTATCAACCCCGCTTTCTTTAGTTTTTCTTTATCTTAATCTGCTTTTGAAACGTTTTACGTCATCATCCGGAAGCTCGGAAGCAAAAGCAATATCAGCATTATAAATAGACAAATTGTTGAGTATGCGTGTTTATTTCTTTTGAGAATAGGGAAAGGTTCTTGGATCAATGGAGATTCAGTCCTCGAACCTCTTATATATAGCCTCTATGGGTGTCAAATAGGTGATCAAGTCAGGTTGAGTTTGGATCGAGTCGAAAATGATCCAATCCAAATTAATTCATTAAACTCATATTGACTCATTTTCATACAATACAATTTCAACAATTCATACTTAACCCAACCATACCTAACTTGACCTATATTAGTAAAACACATCCATATTCAACTCTAACTATGAACTAGCTCTTCATGTTTTTTTTTTTTTTTTGGGTAAAGGTAAGTATGGTATAGATTTTGGGAAGAAGAATACAAGAGGGGGGAGGCCCAGCACCAACAAAATACAGACACTCAAGAAGACAGGAGTCTAAGCGAGTGTAGGGGTACCGTGGTTCCCAACAAACAGAACAAACAACGAAAAGAAAGAAAGGAAGACTAAAAACAAACTAAAGAACTTCCATCAATCAAAGATAGAAGGATGAAGATCCCAGTTCTGTTGAAGTCTTCTATTCTTTGGAATGTCAGCAACATGCTTAAACGTCATAGCTTTATTTTTAATCGCCTTCTGGAGGTGCATCTTCATCGCCAGAAGAAAAAGGGTTTGATTGCAAAAAAGCACATTGTTACGCTCTTTCCATATGATGTAGCACATCGCACCAAAACTAAAGTGAGCCATAGTTTGATAAAAGCTTTTACCCACAAACCGCTTGGATGCCCATACAAGATTCTCCATCCACTGCTTCGTTTTGCCAAACCAGGTTAAATTTTGCTGCCCAAAAAGAAGCAAGGGTACTCGAGATGTGACAAGCAAAGAACAAGTGATCCACAGAATCCGGTCTACACGAGCAAAGAGGGCAATTGGTAGGCAAAATTCTACCATGAGAGATAAGCAACACCTGAGTTGGTAGCTGGTTGTGAGTAATAAGCCAAAGATGAGTTTGATATCTTGGGGGCAAGGAAGTGCTCCAAATAAAGGAGGCCCAAGTGACAGCATTGCCCTTTGGCCGAATCAACTCCCAAGCAGAGGCGGAGGAAAAATGACTAGAGGGGTGGGGCAGCCAATGAAAGCGATCATCTTCTTGGTTAAACACCGGGAGGGGATTCCACCAATTGGCCAAGATGTTGATCACGTACCAGCCCATGGGCATGGTAAAGCCTTCAGCAACCGTCGCTAGTTGGGAGATACCGGAGTGGTATATATCTTGGTTGGAGAAGATCCTGTATAAAGGGCCATTTGGGTGCCATGGGTCGAACCAAAATGAAACCGATCGTCCATTCCCAATATTCCACTTGAAGTATCGCTGGAAATGTTCTCGCAGGTTTAATATCTTTCTCCACGCCCAAGAGCAATGAGTAGGACACGGGACAACCCAAAAGTTTTCCCGCTTTAAAAAAGTAGAATGGATCCATTTGCACCAAAGGGATTCCTTATCAGAGAAGAGAATCCAAATGTGCTTAAGCATAGAAGTGATATTATTCTCCCGAAGAGTTTTAATACCCAAGCCTCCTTCTTTTTTTGGAAGACAAACATCACACCAAGAGACCTTTGCACCTCCAGGGCCCATCGCCGGGCCTTTCCACAAAAATTGCCGAAACATTTGTTCAATTCGGTTAATGACCGAACAAGGTAGAAAGAAAATGTTGGCCCAAAAGGCTTGGATAGAGTGGAGTACTGACCTTATAAGTTGAAGGCGTCCCGCAAAAGAGAGGAATCTATGAGTCCAAGACTAGAGACGCGCCGTGATTGAATTTACCAGAGACACACAATCCGCCTTACTCTATCTTGCAGAGATAACTGGAACTCCAAGGTAACGAAAAGGAAGGTGCCCATCTGGAAGCCTAGTTTATTTAAAATATCCTACCGAAGATTATAGGAGCCCCCAGAGAGAAAAACTTCACTCTTTTTAAGGTTCAGAACAAGCCCACTCCAATTAGAAAATTTGTCAGTCCCATCCTTAAGCAGTTCAATGGACGGCAAGCTAGCTTCAGCAAAAAGTAATACATCATCAGCAAAGAAAAGATGAGAGAGTCTGGAGGGCTTGCAACGCCAGAAGAACCAAAAATCAGGACGCCTAGTTTGGATATCCAGGAGGCCAGTAAATATTTCCATCACAAGGGTAAAGATGTAGGGAGACATCGGGTCACCTTGTCGAATACCCCTACCACTTGAGAAAAACCCATGGAGCTCCCCATTTATAGAAATCGAGTATTTAGGGGTACGGATGCAGACCATAATCCGGGCAATAAACTCTGAGGGGAAACCAAAAGCTTACAAACAAAGATCAATGAAATTCCAATCCACCGTATCATAAGCCTTCTTAAAGTCAACCTTTATCACGCATTTAGGCCGATAAGGATCAAGGTGGAAACCACAAAAGAGCTCTTGAGCAAGCAAAATATTGTCGCTTTTATGCCTACCTTTAACAAAAGCATTTTGGGGTAAGCTAATAATAGAGGGAAGCACATGAGAGAGACGGTTGGCAATAAGCTTGGTGATACATTTGTAGATAGTGTTACAGCAAGTAATTGGCTGAAAATCATTAACATTAGAAGCATTAGGGACTTTGGGAACCAAGGCCAAGATGGTCGTATTTATCTCCTGCAACAACTTGCCTGTTGTAAAGAAATCTTTAACTACCAAAATAACCGAGGGTCCAACTATTTCCCAATAATGCTTAAGAACTCTACATTATATCCATCGGGGCCGGGGGCTTTACCCACTGCAAGAGAGAAGAGCGTATCTCTAATCTCAGCATCAGAAATAGGGCTAGAGATGAAACGCACCTAATCCTCATCGAGGGTGTGACTTAGAACCACACGCATCTCTTCCAAAGAAGGCCGAGCAACTGGAGGAGACTATGCCAAGAGCTCACGAAAATGATCAACAAAAAGATTATGAACTTCAGAAGGATTTGAAGTGGTGTAGTTCCCATTGGACAGCGAAATAATTCTGTTATGAAGATGCCTTTTGTTTACCGATTGATGGAAAAACTTTGTATTGAGATCCCCTTCTTTCAGCCAACGAACTCGGGATTTCTATCTATAAAAATATTCTTCTTGAAGGAGCAAATCTAAAAAAGACTAGAGCTGAAGTTTCTCCAATTCAGCAAGCTGAATATTATAAGGGTCAACCTGTAGAGCTTCCTGAGTAACACATAACACCCATCTAGCTTCAGCCGTTCTATAGGAGAGATCCAAAAAAGACTCCTTATTGAGCTGCTTCAATCTACATTTAAGGCGACGAAGCCTGGAGCAAAGCATAAACATCGAAGTACCCCTAAGCGAGGAGTTCCAAACTTGAGAAACCATATTAGAGAAATCTGGGTGGGTAAGCCAAAAGTTGAAGAACTTGAATGGCTTGCAAGACTTAGGGGCAAGGAGGATCTTAATGACCATCAAAGAATGGTCCGAAATGCCAGGGGCCAAAAACGAAGCTTTAGAGAAGGAGAATTCAGCTGACTAGCATGAATTAACCAAAACACGGTCGATTTTCCTTTGCTTACGGTTAGGACCCATCGATGTAGACCAAGTAAATCTGTTACCCGTATATCTGAGATCATCTAAACCAGCTTGAAAGAGACACTCACAGAACTCATCAAAAGCTGGGATCCAGCCATTAGAACCGCCCAACCTATCTGAAGGGTCACGGATCGCATTAAAGTCTCCTGCTATAATCCAAGGAGAAACTGAATGAAGAGAACTGGTCTAAATAAGATCGGTCCATAATGGCCGTCTAGAGACAAATCTATGCTCAGCATAAACCACCGTGAGAAAGAACCATTTACCATAACTAACATTAGAAAGATTTCCATGAATAGCTTGATCCGAAGAAGAGTTAACGATAAACAAAACTTCCAGAGGATTCCACCCCACCCAAATTCTTCCATTAGAGGAATAATTATAATTGCTTTCCCAATTCCAACCCGGCAACAACACAGCAGAGACCGGACCGAAAGCATCCTGGGAAATTTTAGTTTCAACTATCCCAATACAGCATAAGTTATTGGACCTAACGAAATTCCTAATCTCCGCTTGTCTCAAGTGACCACATAGACCCCTTATATTCCAAACTCCTATAATCATAGCTAAATATAAATATATATATATATATATATATATAAAGAGAGGGAGAGGAGCTATCGGCGTTTAGGAGGCCTCCTCCGACTAGTCCCTTGTTTCGGAAGAGCAGTCGCCTCGATTGATGGAGCTGGAACCTAAGGGATATCCTCTTTGATAGGAGTTGTCTCAATTTCGGCAATACGATCATCATTAGTAGTAGGCTCTCAAGAGTCGTTTGGCTCAACTAGCTCTTCATGTTAATGTTTTACTAGGATAAAATTTTATATCAAATTTAAAAATTAAAATAACAAAATATGAAGATGTAAGTAAATAAAACGAAAAATGTTGAAAACAAAAAACAAAAAAATCAAAGAGACCAAAGCTGACTATAGTATTTTATTTTCTTGCTAGATCAGCGAGGTTAAAGTGCATGATCCGAGTGAGCAATTCCCTCCCTAGAGTCGAGAACCACCCATTAAGGACCGATTCCGAAAAATTGGAATTGGAAACTATCCCTTGGTTCCGTGGATCCACCTGAGAACCGAACCACCGTTTTGGTTTGATTCCGGGGTGGGCCGATGGAGCTGTCCCATCAAGCTTCACATACTCAATGCAATATTTTCTAACAAGCCAAAGTAAAGCTAAAAATAAAGAACTTCCTTATTCTTAATTGCAAGATTAATGAAAAGATTGAACTCATATTAAAAGTTAAGAGGCAACGCCGTGAGTCACAATCGTGAGTGAGAGATAGAGAGACGATTGATACAAGGTGAGAGTGAGATAAGATGAGCACTTAGTTAATGCATGTTAAGCTTCAAATTAGGGATTTTAGGATTTTCACTTTTCTTAAATTTTTTGGTTGGAAATTTTTCTTAAAAATTAAATATATATTTATATAGTACCAGTCCGGTCGAAGTGGGTGAGAGAATGGTTTCACACCTAGAATTGAGAACCCTACCAATAACCACCTCTTCCAATAAATTGGAACCAAGAACCGGACCGATTCCCTTGGGAACTATTGGTTTCGTTTTGGTCCAATCTAGTCTGATTCCGAGCGGTTTCTAGTTCTTTTGCACATCCCTACTCTCCAGTGGTCTATGAGGCTTTGGCCTTACCAAATTGGTGAGCTCAAGCTCATCCATGGCCAATGACCTCAAGTCTCGCTAGAGGCCAAATCAACAAGCTCGGGCTTCACTAGCCTCCGGCGAGCTTGTCCCTCACCTATGGCTGATTGTCTCTATAATCGGCTACTAGCGAGAAGGAAAAGGAAAAAAAAAAAAAAAAAAAAAAAGAGGAAAATTTTAAAATTTTAAAATTTTTTTTTTTTAAAAATGACCAACTTGTAATTATATTAACCTTGTTAGGTAACCCATTTACCCTAAGACATATTTATTATGTGGGCTGAAAGTGGGTCTATCACAGACCCACTTGGACCCATTTGTTTTAGCATTTCTTTTTACAACTCATATTTGACCCATATTTTACCATTAAGGTGACCCATTTACAACCCACTAAAATAAATATGAGTTAAAATATGGGCATGTGACCCATTTTGATAGCCCTAATAGCCCTTAAGGAGGATTCCCTTTATATTGTTCTAATGATCGAAAGTTGATACACGAAGAGTGAATCATAGTCCGTTTTGGTGATGGAGCTAAAAATCATAGGATAGGACAATGCTTCGTTCGAAATTCTATCTACTTTTCTTTCGCCACCATGCCTGAATATATCGGGTATCGTTCAGTATTTAACATAACATCATAGGATGATCTAAATATGGCGGACAAGCTTTTCTGCACTCTCTCTTCTATTGGATAAAGAAATGTTAATTATTGATGCCAAAAGACGAGTGAATTGGTACATCAAAATAGTTAGGACGTCGTATTGGCATGGCTCGTCAGCGAGGGCTGCTGAAGGTGGTAATGTAATCCGAGTCACTTCCTGCAAATCATCGAGGAATCGCGCGAAGATGTAATACGACAAGAAAAGGAGTAAATTTCATCGACGCTTTGTAGATTCGTCATTTTTGTATGGATCGTTAGGTCATCTTAAATAACTCTTTAGCAAGCCCCACGTTCTCACTCTCCTCGTCGATACCGGGAGATTTTATGAAATCAATGTTAATTATTCTAAAAATTTGAACGATTAAATAAATGAGTGGTTTAATATTTAGCTACGATAGCACTTACTGCCCAGCATCGACTGCACATAATTATGACTGCTTGAGAAAATTATCCAATCAGTCTCAAATCCATTGTACAGATGTCAATTCGGTCACTTTTTCGATTTTGTCTCTAAACCTTTGTGTGGAATTCTAATGTAGTCCTCTCAATCCCTTTATGCTAAAAATCACTAACATGGTGGCTTAAATATTACCGGTAGTCCTACATGGCATATCATTACCTCAGTGATTTCTGAAATGGACTAGAAAGGTTACATTGGAATTTCGAGTAATTGTTTAGGACTAAATTAAAAATTTTAAGATTGAATAGACATTTGTATGGGAAAATTATCCAAAAAGTCATTAACTTATTGTATTTTTGTCAATTCAATTGTAAATCTTTTAAACATTTACCAACATAGTCCATCCAGCAAATATTGACTGAAAATTACTGACGTAGACATGAGCCATCCTATGTGGCATAGCCAATGTTGAAATGGACAAATTTATTAATTGTTATATATATTAATTCTTTTATATTTTAATTTCTTTTTTTCTTTTCTTTATTTTCTTCGTCTTCCTCTACTGGTCGTGTCACACCCCGGTCCTTGGGCACGCACCCATCCGTCACCTAGTCAATTAATAGCGACGTCCCAATACGCATCACCGACCCTTTCATTTTTTATTTTTTTTGGTAAAAACTGACAATTTCATTTTAATACGCATGCGGAACCATATAAAATCCACAGATAATAAAACAATGGGATAGAAAAGTAGGACTCCAAATTTTCACACTTTAAAAGCAACCACACTTATATACATTGCAAATCATTGTGCAAATATATACAAGGCAAAATGTTAAGTCAAGTTTTAAACCACCAGTTCATAAAACAAAGTCTACATAAAGGAATCAACTTCCATCAAAAGAGAATTGTTTTATGACTAACTAGTCAGATAGGATTGTCAATTCTTCAGGTTTCACCTCCTACTCTTCGGGCCTCTGGTCCTTCACCAATGCCATCTAAGGACCTAAAAATGGTTAGACAATAACCAATGAAACAACGTCTCAGCGAATTCTACCCCTTAAGACCCGATTAGAAAGTCAATATGTCCTAAAAGCTGCTTAAGCACAGCACGGGTCAGAGGACTTACCTTTGGTCTCAATTCCATCCTGCAAATCAATGTTATTTACAAATGCCTTATATCACATCAATCAATCAATTCATAACATCATATCAAATCATTGATTAATCGACCTAATCGATTATATGTCATCTCAACCCTTTCTTGGTCGAATCATCTCATACTATCTATAAAATCAGTTCATATCAGGATTGCTCACTACTAAGCTGATAAATAGATAGTATAACTCGCTTCTGAGATTATCGAATATACTGCTCTCTGCTAAGCTGCCATATCGCTCGTAAGCTGATATAGTATACCAACAATGCTCAATCTAAGTTGATAAGGTATACTGCTCTCTGCTAAGCTGACATATCGCACATAGGCTACTATAGTATGCCGGTATACTACTCTCTGCTAAGTTGACATATCGTCCGTAGGCCGATATAGTATACCATCCAAATCATACAACCAATTCTATCTTTTTATCATTCTCAATAAAATAGCCGTGTGCGGGTACACGGTCGGCCTTAGCCAAAATATAATAATTTCACATTTTTAAACATCCCACCAGTTTCAATAGCCCATTACATATTTTTGGCACTGTAAACCGGCACCCGATAATTTTCCCATTAATTACCAGAATTAATTAATTTAGGAATAAAATCCTAAAATCATAATTAATTCAATTTAGCACAAATCAACGCTCAAATAAATAAATGAACTGTACCAAACAATCAACATAAAATTCCAATCGTCGGCTATTCCAACCTAATTTCTGGAATATAAGTATTTAATTAAATAATTACGGAAATTATTAAATAAATGCAATAAATCCAATTTAGACTCATAATGCCTAATTGGAAGCCGAAATGGACCCGGAAAATTTTCGAGATTCGTTCAATAAATAATAACACGAGTCTACTTGCTAATATCACTAACCAATTGCCTAACATGCATTGATAAGTCACTAATTTATTTACTCTACTCAAATATATCCACCTAATCACACTTAATTAAATCTAATCAACCCCTAAGCATCATTAGCATACTAATAAGGGATTAGTGAACTAAACTCACCGGATTAACAAACGGGTTCAATCAAACCATCAAGAACGTCGAGGGGCTCGACTTTTCTCAAGGCGGGCCAAGCAACTGAGGCTTGGAACACCTCCAAAATGGGCCTAGATGGTGGCTAGAAACCCACTAATTTTCTGACTTGACTTGCTGAAACAGAGAGGAAACAAGCTCGGTTTAGGCGAGAATTGATCGGGAAAGGGTGAAAAGGCCAAACCAGGCCTTGGCAAAGGCTTACGGTGGTTAAACGGTGCCGGGACAGCTTCAGTTGAGCTCCACTATATCCGAAACAGCAGCTAGACCGGCATGAGGGACGACCAAGGGCAGTCAGGCGTGCGAGTTGCTCACGCGAACGGTGGCTCACGAAAATGGCAACGGCATGCAGCGGCTCCTCGGCTTGCTAGCAGTTCCGGCATCTCCCTGGGCTGCTGGTGGACGACAGCAAGGGTGAGGAGAGGAAGAGGGTGGCTGGTTGGCTTGTGGAGGAAGAGAGGGGGAACAAATGAGGCCTACCATGTCTTAATTTCCACCAAATGGTCTCCTTGACCATTTCCAGCCATGGCTTCCTCCCTTGGTTGTAAATCAGCCAAACATGCACTCTCCATAACTCTTGAAATGGTCCAAAAGACTAAGCAATGGGGGGCGCACGAATTTGCAAATGAATGGCTTCAATTGGACACTCGTTTGTACTTGCTTCGTCATGAATCAGCCTCAACAAATTCAATTGACCCTACATCGATCAAATCGATATTTTCCTCACCCATATATCCATCACACTTCCTAAATTTGCGATCAAAACGATCCCCGGCCTTTTTCTGAATAGAAATGGCCCTGCGATGACTTTTTCCCAAAAAGTTTCGAGTTTTAAAAAAAATCTTCTGAGACTGAGTCGACGTTCCTAGAATTTATTGTGACATAACAAAATCTTCAATTTCTGAAATTGGACCTGAATTCGTAGTTAATTTCACTCAGGCGCATTTTTAGCGTAACCTAGGCTACCAAGTAGCTTTCAGAGATTTTTAGTGTAAATGACATATGATCAAATTTTTTTGAGTCACAATGAACCCACATGACATATTGGCGACTCTCGATTATCGTGAAAATCTCAAGAATTCAAATACGTACACAGGGTACCAAAATGACAAAAGAATCAGTTTAACGCTGGTCAACGAGAATGTCACCCACGATTAGCCACACATCTCAGTCAAACTGACTTATTTCTAATCTCAAATCGATTTTTAACTATATCGTAATGGCCTCTAAAGATGAGCACGGTCAAGAAGTCGATTTCTAGTTGAATTCTTAAGTTTATTGCATTAAAATTCCTTAATAGCTTCCTTGAATAGTCTAGTTATCTCGAAAGTGATCAACTCTGAGAATAGCCCTATAGGCGTGTCAATGAAATGCCCAATTTATTCAATAAAAAATAGAAGTGAAAATCTGGGATGTTACAGGTCACCTACCCTTGCCAATCACTGGCAACTGGTTAGAGACTATGACTAGCAAGGGTCATCCTTGCCACAATTGGCAAGGTCACGCCAATGGCCGAGGCGCGACCTTGCCCAAAGCTAGTTTGACCTCTAGCGAGGCTCAACCTTATCGACCTGACTAGGGCAAGACTTGCTAGGGCTTAGTAAGGTCACCCTTGCCTAGCCTTTGGCCAGTCATTGGTCATCATTGAGATTGAGCGGATCATTGAGATTGAGCAACAACCGACCTCCGTGTCTGTAACTTTCAATTAAAATTGGCTAAATGGACTATATTGCCAAATTTTTTCAAAAAGGCTAATAACTTAATTAGTACTATTAAAATGTTTATGACTTCTGGGTAAATTTCCCATTCATACATATGACGGGCTTAAGTTAATTGGGCAATTTCCCGGATAATTGAATTCTCGCTCCCTTGGCCAGAGCTCGATTTCCCCGCCAAGCTCTGTGGGTCGCCTTAGATAATTGAGCTATCTACAATGATGAACTCGCTTTGGCCTAGTCTCCCTATATATTATTAGGCCCTTGAGATATCCCAACGTCACAGATAGTAGCGCCTGAATCTCTATGAGACTAGCGACCAGAGAAGACAAATTGGGTGGGGGCAAGTGGGATAGAGAAATCGCGATGGTAGTGCCACCGATACGGCGACGGTGGTGATGGCTTTGCCAATGCCACTTGTCTTATTTGGCATCTCTTCTCAATTTTTATTGACCACGCTCTCTAGTTTTTCTGTCTTAATTGGCTTTTGAAACATTTTACTCCACCATCACTACGATGCTTTAGCGCGACAACAACGTTGTGCACCTCCCATATCAGACAACAGTCTCTGTTTCTCCCATACTTGTAGCGGGCAATGGGCTATAGAAGGGAAGGATCCTTTGCCCCTATATGTGCTCGCATCGTCTATACCATTCATTAGTTACCAAATTGCGTCGAACCCAATAGCCCCTTAAAGCTAAGCCTCTGCTTCTGCTGTTTGTACATCGATTCCTTCATCGATGAATCGCTTACTGGTTCCTCCAGTTTGATTCTCTCTGGTTTTTGAATTGCCACCCTTCGTGAGAGTCCTCACTAGGTTTGTTCTTATGATATTCTTACAATTTATTGTTCTAGTTACTAAAATTTATTAGAATGGAGAAAGACAGACAGAGAATCAAAATCTCAACTCTGTTTCAAGTGGACCCTATTGCATGTGACGTCGAATTGAAACCAAATCCTCAATAAATAAATAAAAGGTACCATACACATATTGGCCTAATTTCTTAAAAAAAAAAAAAAACCCCTAACTTTACGTCTAGTCCTAATTTTGCCCCAAACCTTTTTGTGTAAGAAAAAACCCCGAGGTATGGACACCTAGAGTACCAAAACTTGGTACGGATGGACACTTAAGTGCCAAAACTTCGAAAAGATACACTTAAGTACTAAAATCGAAGTAAAATTAATCGCTTAGGCCCTGTTTGGTAACCATCCAAACAGGTTCAAATTATGATTCTTTGTTCCTAGAATCAGTTTGGGCCTAGAATCATGTTTGGTAAAAATTTTGGGAGTAGAATCAAGAAAAAAAAAAGTTGATTCTTGTTCCGGAAACAAATTTGAGGATCAAAACCAACAACTCTTCTTCTTCCCTTCGGCCATCTCGCAACCACCGTCCACCACTGCCCGCCACCATCCATTGCTGGTCGCCATCCGCCAGTTCGGCGAGCTTGCCGGAGGCTCGCCCGGCTAGGGCAAGGTCCGGCAAGCTTGCCGGAGGCAAGCCCACCCACCGGCGACGCTCGGCCTCCCCAGATCTGGTGAGGCTGAGCCTCGCTGGTGGCCAGGCGAGCCTCGTCGAGGCTAGGCGAGGCCTGCCTTACTGGGGCTAGGCAAGCCTCGCAATGCCCAACCCCGCCAATGGCCAGGCGAGGCTAACCCAACCCCAGCGAGGCTCGCCTAGCCCTGCCGGTGGCCAGGTAAGCCTCGCCCAGCTGCCGGCGAGGCTCGGCCGATGAGGTCCGACGACGCTCCGGTGAGGTCGTCAGCCCTCGTCTAGCCGGTCGTCGGTCCGGTGACCGGCCACAAGAAGAAGAAGAAGAATAGGAGAAAAAGAAAAAAAAAAAAAAAAAAAAAAAAAAAAAGTAAAAAATTTATTTAAAATTTAAAAAAAAAAATTGGTTTGGAAACAGAATTAATGAGCACGGTATCAAACGCAATTCTATTACAAAATCGGAAATTTTGGACAGTTACCAAACGACTTAAAATGCTTAGAATCAATTCCCAAGAACATAATAAAAAAGAATCATTTCTGATTAGAATCTACTCCCCGGAACAGAATCGTTACCAAACGCGCCCTTAAGTGCCACTCCGGCCAAAATCCAGCCAAATTGCTGAGTGGCAATTTTCCGACGAGATGAGTTCAAATCGACGTCGTTTTGCATGCTGACGTGGCGAAAAAATGCAAAAATGATGTTGTTTTGTCTCGATGTGTAAATAATTAATATAAAAATTAATTAAATTCAATTTAAAACTAAATTTATCTAAAATATTCTTTTAAAAAAGGGGGGCCGAAGGGAGATGACTGAGGGCTGAGCCCTCTCCACCGCCACTGAGAAGAGCCGACGACGGTGGGGGGAGGGTCAGTTGGGGTCTCCAGCCTCTGGTCGACCGGCAGTGAGGGCTCACAGACCCTCACCGCCAGCCCTTCCCGGCAACGGCAAGGAGGCGACAAGGGCCGGGAAGCCCTCGCCTAGATCTGGGGTGATGGTCATGGCCCTCGCCCAGATCCGACGAGGGCTTGCAGCCCTCGCCACCAATCAACCCAGGGGCCAACGACCTCGATTGACCCTCCTCCCTTCGTCGTTGGCCCTTCTTGGTGGCGACGAGGAGGCAATGGTGGTAATGGCTCAACCCTCAGCCGCCTCCCTTGCCCCCCCCTTTTTGTAAATTTAAGTTTTTTAATTTTAAGTTTTTTTTAATTTTTAAGAATATTTTAAATAAATTTTGTTTTAAATTAAGTTTAATTAATTTTATATTAATTATTTACAAATGAGAGACAAAACAACGTCGTTTTTGCATTTTCTCGCCACGTCAGCATGTAAAATGACGTCGTTTTGCACTCACATCACCGGAAAATTTCCACGTCAGCAATTTGGCGGGATTTTGGCCGGAGTGGCACTTAAATGATCCATTTTATTCCGATTTTAACACTTAAGTGTATCTTTTCGAAGTTTTGGCACAAAGGATTTTGACACTTGAGATGTACTTCTACCCTTTTCCCCCAAACTTTAGATCTACTCCCAAATATGCCCTAAACTTTTTTTTTTTTTTGGTAAAGGTAAAGAATAATATAGCTTTGGACAAAATACAAAAGACGGCGCCAAAGGCTTACACTCTAAGGAAGACCGAAGAGTGGAAGGGAGCCGTGACAGAAGCCAAAGGCAAGCAGACCAAAAGGAGAAGAACCACAATTACAATACAAAAACAAGTACAACCACCAGACTTCCGCCAACAATTGAAAAACGAAGGAACGGAGTGCTGATGAAGCTTGTAGCAGAACAAGAGAAGAAGCGGGGAGACTAACGCCCGAGACGATCCATAAAGATGGAGGGATCAAGATCCCAGCTTCTTTGGAGACGCCTATTTCTCGGAGTGTCCGGAACACTTGTGAATGTAGCCGCTTTATCTTTGACTATCTTCATAAGGTGGTTCTTTAAAGCAGCGACAAACAGTGCTTCCCCTCGGAAAATAATATCATTCCCTTTCTTCCAAATCAAATAACAAAGGCCACCGAAAGAGAACCGTGCAATCCGATGGTAGAAATCCTTATCGGAGAGCAGCCTGACCGCCCAAGCAAGGTTGTCCATCCATGGCCTCGATTTCCAAGGTAAATTGCATCTCGTCGCCCAAAAATAAGCAAGCGTGGCCGAGATATGATAGTTAAGAACAAGTGATCAACAGAGTCCGGAGTAGCATTACAGTATGCACAAGTAGTCGAGACGATTCTGCCAGAATGGATTAGGACTTCCTGGGTGGGTAATAAGTTCTTGGTAATCAACCACAGGTTAAATTGATTTCTAGGGACAATATCAGAGTTCCAAATAAAGGAGTCCCAGGAAACTCTTTCCTTCTTTGTTCTAATGAAATCCCATGCAGAGGCAACAGAAAAGGATCCGGATGAGTGATGATTCCAGGTGAAACAATCCGGTGCATCATTCTGATCCGGGACAGAGAAACCACAGCTCTCAAGTGAACTCTTAAAAGCATGACCGAGGGGAGAGAATAAATCTGCAACAACATCACGCTTTAGGAGACCCGACAATTCAACGATGGATGTCGGAAATAAAAGATCAAGGAGGCCATCAACGAGCCATTGACCATGCCATAAAGAAACCGAAGATCCATTACCAATCTTCCAAGCGAAGCAAGACCTAAACTCTGTTCTTAATTGCAATATTTTTTTCCAGCCCCAAGAACACATAGAGGGTGTTGAGGCGATCCAGAAATTGTCCTTTTTTAAGAAATTAGAATGGATCCATCGACACCACAACGATTCTTTGTCAGTGAAAAGGATACATATGTACTTAAGCATGGCCGCTCTATTGCAGTCTTTCAAATTCCTTATGCCGAGCCCACCTTTATTTTTTGGGAGGCATATGTCATCCCACGCAACCTTAGCCCCACCTTTACCAAGTGCGGATCCTTTCCATAAGAATTGTCTCAAAATTGTTTCAATACTAATCAAAACCGACGCCGGTAAGGTAAACACACTTGACCAATATGATTGAATGGATGGAGGACTGACTTGATGAGCCGCAGTCTTCCAGCATATGATAGAAATCTTTGAGTCCAAGATTGAGCCCTAGCAGTGATCCAATCAATTAGAGCAATACAGTGAACTTTCCGAAGTCTAGAAGAGATTATGGGAACCCCGAGGTATCGCACAGGCAAGGTACCTTCTTGGAATCCAAAGGCCATTTGAATATAATTGCGAAGAGACAAAGATCCTCCCGACATAAAGATTTCGCTCTTGTTTCTATTCGGGATTAAGCCACTCCATGAAGAGAATATATCAAGGCCTTTTTTCATTAAGGTGATAGACGCCCAGTCAGCCTGGCAAAAAAGGAAGACGTCATCCGCGAAAAAAAGGTGAGTCAGCCGAGTTGCCTTGCATCTCCAATAGGGATTGAATTCCTTAAGAGAAGTCTGGGAGACTAGAATTCCAGAGACTATCTCCATCACAAGCGTGAACAGATAAGGGGACATAGGATCTCCTTGTCGTAGTCCTCTCCCTCCGGCAAAGAAACCATGAAGCTCTTTATTGATTGAAATGGAGTATTTGGGAGTTCGAACACAAGCCATAATCAACCGAACAAAAACATTAGGGAAGCCAAATGCCGTGAGTGTTGATTGAAGAAAATCCTAGTCGATAGTATCATAAGCCTTTTGGAAATCCACTTTTATCGCACATTTGGGAAGGTAAGGTTCCAAATGAAACCCAGCAAATAATTCTTGAGCCAAAAGAATGTTATCTCTAATCCTCCTCCCTTTGACAAAAGCGTTTTGAGAGTAGTCAACTAAGTTCCCAAGGACAGCAGCTAGGCGATTGGCTAATATCTTTGTAATGATTTTATAAATGGTGTTGCAACATGCAATAGGGCGAAAATCTCACAAGCATTAAGGACCTTTGGTACTAAGGTAAGGATGGTATTATTCACCTCTCTGAGCAGACAACCTGATGTGAAGAATTCCTGCACTACCTTTGTTATGAGCGGGCCAACAGTATCCCAGCATCTCTTGAAGAATTCGGCAGTGAATCCATTAGGACTCGGCGCTTTCCCCTTCGCTAGGGAGAAGATTGTTTTTCGAATTTCAGGGACTAGCACTGGTCTGGTTAGGTCACCGGCCTGGTCCACCGACAGGGGGTTGCGAATGAACTTTCTTAACTCCTGTAAGGAAGGCTTGGACAATCCAGAGTGAGGAGAAAGCAGATCAGCAAAAAACGTAACAAAGACTTGGGGAACCGCCTCAGGGTCATCGATAAAAGCACCCGAGGAGTCCTTCACCGTAAGGATTCTGTTTGTAAGTTGTCTTCTCTTGACAGAATGATGAAAAAATTTCATATTTTGGTCCCCTTCCTTGAGCCAACGGATTCTCGATTTTTGCCTATAGAAGGATTCTTCATCTTTACGCAAGTTAACAAAGAGCTTGCGGCAAATCTGCTCTGTATTGGCGATGTCAAAATCATTAGGGTTGAGATGTAGATCAAGCTAAGCAGAGCGAAAAGCTTCCCTTGCTTCCTCTGTTCTTACTAAAATGTTTGAATATGTATCTCTATTTAAGAGTTTAAGCCGGCTCTTCGAGTTTTAAGTTTAGAAACAAGCCTAAACATAGCAAATTTTTTTGTCTAAGAAAAATCCCAAACTTTAGGTCCAATTTCAAATCTATTCCAAAATTTTGTTTTGTCAAAAAGAAAAATAACCAATTTTTATTCTAGTCCTAAATTTGCCCCCATTAGCCTTTTGTTCAAAATCGCAGTTAGTCGTTCTTAATTTTTATATCCTAGAATCGTTTTATTTAGAAGATAATTAATCATTTCTTTTATCAATGTAGAAATACCAAAAGTTCGGGGTTTTTAATTAATTTGATAATAGATCAAATGTTCGTGATTTTCTTTAGACAAAATGAAATTCGGGATAGATTTAGAACTAAACTTAAAGTTCGGGGTTTTTTCTAAAGCAAAAAGGCAGATTTAAGACTAGACCAAAGTTCAGTTTTTTTTTAGAAAAAAAAAGTTTGACAGAAAATTGAAAATAGACCTAAAGTTTAGGATTTTTGTAGGAAATTACCGCCACGCATTTACCATCTCGTTATCAGCATATCAGTTTGTCGCTCCTTCAAAGTTGATTTGATTGGCAAATAGACTTTTGCTGATCGCTCATACATAACAAAGGGATTATCTCTCAAGGGATGATGAGAAGTACTGTCAACACGAAATCATTATTAAGTTCGTAGAATTATGATCAAGTCCTGCGTATCTCCACTTTAACGTACTCAAGCTAAGTAAGAAAAGCATAGGCTTTTTATCCTTGCAACTAAAGCAATCAATCCCTTTACTATCGAATAGAGAAGCAATAACATCTTGTTAATTCCATTCATCTAACATCGTGCTCAAAGTACATTAAGCAGTTACACACCCACTACTTTCTTGCCTTTATGAGGAATAACAAGTCAACATCAAAATTCACAACCTTGCTTGAACGACCAATGTCAAACGATTGGTACCATCATATATAGCTAAAAACTCCATAGTCAAAAAGGGGGGATAAAAAAAGAAAACTAAAAATGAAGAGAGGCTAGCAGGGTTTCACGAATAATTGATACAATTATGATCCACTAAAGAGCAATTACTTCTACAAGTGAAGGCAAGCTCCAAACTCTACTAGATGATTGATCCACGGCCAACGGAAGGCAAGTTCTTACCTGGAAAGCTCGAGCAGAGTAGAAATAGCCGACAAACATCAGATTATCATCCTGACCTAGTCAAAAGGAAATACAAAATTAGTCCCAATCAAACAAAGGCAGCACACACAGGTCAACATATCAGAAGAATAAGACAGTCATAACTTTGTGCTCAGTCAGTGACTGACCTGAGAGAAGTTAATGAGTCAACCCCACGATATTTGTCTGATATTAATCATACAGGGCGCCTTGAAAATTATTTTCTTCTTTGCAAAAACTGATCAACATCGTCGCTAAGAGCATCGAGCAGATGCATTAATTTACAGATTGGTATTGTTTTAGTACTGCAAAGTTCATCTAAAAACTTGTCTTCATCATTGAAGCTCGCAATCATTGCAAGCAACAAATCGTCAGTTCTGATATTGTTTTTGGTGAAGAAGATGAACTTCCAGGCAAAGGTAGCGGATCTTTAGTTGAAGAATTTTCTCTCTCCCAACAATGGTTCAATTTTGATGGTGATGCTTTTTGGGTCACCCTTTGATTTCAGTATCTGGTTTCATCTTTAAAAACCAGACATCCTTGTTAATAATTGCCTTCTTCATGACTAGATTATATAGTTTATAACCCTTAGTCATGTTATTGCAGTGGATAAAAATGCATTTCTGGCTTTTGTCATTTAATTTTTTCTTCTATCCATCCGGTATGTAGGGATATGGCACACACCCAAATACCCATTAGAATGAAACATCTGACTTGTTGCTGCTCCAAGCCTCTTCTAGGATTTTTCCAAGAATGCTTCTCATTTGACATGTGTTTAGCACAAATATAACACAAGCAATGGCTTTTGTCCAAAACTTCTTTGGTAAATCTTTAGCCTTTATATACTTATCGCCATTTCAAAAATTGTCCTATTCTTTCTTTCTACTATACCATTTTGCTGAATAAAGCTAATCAACTAAAGGTGGCATTTGGATAGGTTGGGTTGGTTTGAGTGAGAGATAAATGAGTTCAACTAAAATTCACTCATTTAACTTATATTGATCCATTTATTTTCTATTCAATTTAGATAGCTCATACCCAACCTTGGAACAACCCAAACTCACCCACATAACTCAATTTTTTTAACCATAGTAAATTAAGCATTTAACAAATTTAAAATATATTTAAAAATACATACATACATACATACATATATATATATATATATATATATATATATATATATATATATATATATATATATATATATATATATATCTCCACAAATTTCTATTGACTCCACCCCTTCCTCCGCACCGGCACTCTGGCTTGAACAACGAACACTCTGTTCTCCACGAACCTCGCCCGCTTTGCTCCTATTCCAACACATAGAGAGACCCTTGAAGCGATAGCTAACATACAGCACCGCGATGGCAGGAACTTATTAAGCTACTAGCAAAAAACATTCAAAAAGTGGCACTGCAAATGAACCTAGCCTCAAGAAGCTGCTAGATTTCATCTACAACCGAAAACCTAGAGAAATTTCTATCCTCCGTCATTCAATGCCAACTAACGAAAAGAGACCGTGAGATACCTACGTCGGAAGGAGCGAAGGAGGTGGAATTGTCCGATGACATTGAAGAGGCAAACCTCTGTTTCTAGTCGAAGTACTCAGACTAACAGAAGTTCAATGAGAAGTGACCATTGGGAGCTCAGGCTAGAGGTGAGGGGGACTGTGACCAAGAAGTGATTGTTGTGGCGAGGAAGATGAATCTCGAAAGCAGAAGAGTCTACGGTTCAAGGAGCTAACTGGAGAGGATGACATCAACTAGAGAGAAGGACTGAGCAAAGAGGAAGAGAGAAGAGAGTATGAGCTTTAGTGGATTGGAAATGGATTCTAAACTGAACCCATTTAGATACATTTATTTTAGGCTTTAAATTTTAAAACCCGTTACGGCCAGGCTCTTTGAATAAAGTGACACAAAAAAAAAAAAAAAAAGAAGAAGAATAAATACTCTAAAAACCCTAAATTGATATACATGTGACAAATATATCTCAAACTAATTTTTTAACCATTAAAAACTTCAAAGTAATACACTTTTGATAAATTCACCACAAACTGATATACTTATGACAAATTTACCTTATGTTAGTTTCCATTAAATATAGTCAAATTGCTGAGTTAGATTACACTAACAGTTAACCGGTGTACCAATTTGGGCTTGCAGACCTTCGCCGCCGGTTGGCTGAGGGCGGCGACCCCAGCTGACCCTCCCCCCTCCGTCACCAATCCTTCCCGACGACAGCAGAGAGGCGGCAAGGGCTCGTGGGCCCTCGCTGCTAGTCAGCCGAGGGCCGACAACCCAGACCAATGCCCCCCACGGTCGCTGGCCCTTCTCGGTGATGGCGGGCAGGTGGCGACGGCGAGGGCTCGGCCCTCGGCCGCTACCTCTTCTCCCCCACTTTTTTTAATTTTAAATTAATTTTATTTTATTAAAATAATAATAATTTATTTTCATAACTTAATTAAATTAATTTTTATATTAACATTTGAATCTGTTTAAAAACAACGTCGTTTTTGCCTTTGTTCATTGAGTCAGCATTTCGGCGAGCCACGTAGATGAAAAAAATAATAAAAATTTGCCACGTCGAATTTCCGGTGGGTTTGTCGAAAATCACACTTAAGCGTCCAACTTTTCAAAAAAAAATGGCACTTAAGTGTTACTTTCCTAACTTTTTGCACTTAAGTGTCCCTCCATGCCAAGTTTTGGCACTTTGGCTGTACTTTATCGGTCAAATTGCTAAATTAGATTACACTAACAATTTACTGGTGTATCAATTTGGGATTTTACTCCCTGTATGTCACAATTGTACCATTTTTGTGGGTTATGTGGTATTAATCCAATTATATGAAAGGTATATTCATCACAAGTATCCCAGTTTTGGGTTTTTGGCGGTCGACCATATTAGTTTGGAGTAAATTTGTAACAAGTATACCACTTTAAAGTTTTTTGTGGTCATTTTGGGTAAATTTATCACATGTGTATCTGTTTGGGAGGTTTTTTATTATCAAAAAATTAGTTTGAGGTAAATTTGTCATATGTGTACAAATTGGGGGTTTTTCAAGTATTAACCCTAAAAAAATTAGGTCGTATATGGGTTTAAAACCCATTTTGAAGGGTCTATAGTAAAACAACATTTTACTCCACGAACTTTATATTATTTGTCAAATTCATTTGAGGTGAATTCTATGCTATTTGATCTCAATGTCTTTAAATTAAAGCCACTATGTTTCTCAATAGAGAGTTTAAATTCTTTGAATTTGCCAAAAGCTTATGATTTTTCTCTTAAGAAATATACCCATGTTTTTTTTTGGTAAATCATTGATGAAATTTAATATGTACCTTTTTTGTCCAAATGATTCCACCTCAACAAGACCACAAAAAGGTTGCTTGGCACTTCTAGCTTTTCCAACTGGCAAGGATTATCAATATTGATTTCCACCGAGACATCCTTCACATGGGCAGTCTAAATTGTCAATTAAAGGCATGCCAGTCACCATCTTTTTCTAGACTTGAAAATTTAGATGACCAAATTGAAGATGTCATGGTCACTTGCTATCTTTCGTCGTCACTTGAAAACTCAATGGGGTCTTCATTTGAAAAGACAAAGGGAACATCTAGTTCTTCGTCATTAGAACCATCATGATGAATTTATTATTTACAGCTCTCATGGTGGAAACTCCATTTTCAAGGTTAACTTTATGACCTTTTAGAAAGTTGCCCAAGCATTTAGCAAGTTCCAAAAAGTCCAAACACAAAGTAAATGTCTCAATAAGTAATATTAGTACAATCTTTTGATTTGATATCAATGGTACCTTTGCCTATTACCGGAATTTTTTATTTATTCTCGAAGTTGACTTCACACCAAACTGTCTCATCTAACTGTGAGAATATCTCCTTTCAGCCACACGTGTAATTACTGCACCCTGTATCAAAATATCAAATATTGGCATCCATGGTGTGCAAATCATTCTTTTTGCATGCTAACACCACTTTTTCATCAGCATCAACGATATGTACATGTTCCGGTTGCTCATGTCCCATCTTTGCTTGGCATTCCAATTTGTAATGTCCAAAGCTATCACATGTTTATACCTTCCTTGGAATTTAAATTTCCACCTCTACCTTGCCCACCATGATGGTCTCTTCAATTTCAATGAGCAACCCAACTCTGCAACGCTTACTTGGGATTTGAACTGATGGTCCTCTCGTGACCCATCAACTGCTCCAACATTTGATATATCTTAGCCTTCTTCAATTGCCGCAACAACATGGTCAAATCTTTCAATCAAAGACCTTAAGATAATATTTTACAACTAGAACATTTGGGAGTTTTTCACTGGTAACCCTCAATACGTCAATAGTGGTCTACACAAGATCAAAATACACCGAGATAAATTCAGAGTCATTCTTGTGTAAGGACTCAAAATCTCTAGAAATTTTTGGAGCCACACCCGTTTGACACGATCATCACCTTTCTAGGATCTTCACAAAATATCCTATGTTGCCTTTACAATCTCTATGCTCGATTTTTTTTTTCCAGTAGTAGTTCTTTCAGGGATTAAAAGATTGCATACTATGCTTTCTGATCTTTCTTTTCAGACTCCACGAACAAATCTTTTTCCTCCTTTTTCAAAGCATCAAATGCTTCTGCATCGGCCATCGCAGTGTAGCCATTCTCTACCAAATTCCACAAATTTTGCAATTTGAAAAGAACCTTCATCTAGATGGACCAATTATTGATTTTCCTTTCAGTTCAACTACAGAAGTTATAATTAAACGAAACTGGTGGAAGTCATTGCTAGCTCTGACGCCAAGTGTTGGAACGAAAAATTATGCTACTTTTGATAACTTTGGAGTTAGAGCACATAAATGCAAAAGAAGAGAGAATTTTGTTCAAAATGCCTTTTGCTTAGGCTTATTACTCATAGAACAAATACACACAATAACTAGGAGGTATGGACACCTGGAGTGCCAAAACTTGGCATGGAGGGACACTTAAGTGCCAAAACTTTGGAAATGTACACTTAAGTGCCAAAATCAAAGTAAAATGCATCACTTAAGTGCCACTCCAGCCAAAATCCGGCCAAATTACTAACGTGGCAATTTTCCGGCGAGGTAAATGCAAAAACGATGTCATTTTTGGATTTTCTCGCCACGTCAGCGTGCAAAACGACGCTGTTTTGCACTCACATCGCCAGAAAATTGCCACGTTAGCAATTTGGCTGGATTTTGGCCGGAGCGACACTTAAGTAATCCATTTTACTCTGTTTTGGCACTTAAGTGTACCTTTCTAAAGTTTTTGCACTAAAGTGTCCCTCCGTGCCAAGTTTTGGCACTTGGGGTGTACTTTTGCCCAATAACTAGAGTCCCTCTCTTACAAGCTTATCTCTACAAGCTTAACTCTCTTTCTCTCTCTCCACATGAAGCTCTACTTAGCGTACACACACATATAAAAGGGTCATCGCCACAATTACCGCCAAAGAAGAATCAAACTTTGACTTGGTCTTTGCTCCACTGTAATCTACACACCTCTTGCTTTTATACTACTAAGAGGAGTCCAACTTGAACCAATGCTCTATAAGTGTGAAGTATTCTCCGATTTTGAGTCGGTCATTTAATGAAGTCGGTTTAAGTTTGGCCGCTATTTCTCTTCGAGATGCAAGCTAGACATTCTCTAGTCAAACTTCAATACCTCTACTCCAACGTGGAAATATAATCAACTTCAACATTGAAGCAATTCCCATGTTCTACAATACGAGTTCTTGTGAACTATACCAAAATCAATTTTACTTTTTCTAACAATCTCATACTAATCGAAACTAACCAACATGTGAAATCAATGAAGATAGTCAAGGATCCAAGCTATTTCATGCATAGAGGGACTCAACCAAAGCTTAACGAATTCAAACATAACAATGAAGATCACATTAAACAACAATCAAGCTTAGAATATCCCATGTCCGACCTTAAGAACTTAAATCGAAGTAGTACTTCAATTTTAACTAAGTTTGATCTGGAATCCTTGGCTTAGATGATTGAGATAAGGGTTGATACCATGAACAATTATAAACTGATACACATGTGACAAATTTACTCTATGTTAGTTTCTGTTAAATTTTACTATATAATTTTAGAGTTGGATGACACGTAATAATTGATGAGAGTATAAGTTTGGAGTTTTATCCTCTACTTGTTATAAATGTACTGGTTTGTAGTTTTTCGAGGTAATAATTCAATTTAACATAAACTAATGGATAATAAATTTATTACAAATATATTAGTTTGAGATGTATGATGGTAAAAAAATTAATTTTGGGTAAATTTGTCACTTGTGTACTAGTTTAAGGTTTTTAGTAGTTAAAAAATTAATTTTCAGTAAATTTATCATGAGTGTACTGATTTGAAATTTTTTGTGATATTAATCATTGAGATAAAGTGAGATCTCTTCGGAATGTCCATTGATGATACAAAACCTAATAGCTCGACTTTTACACGTCAACGAGTTCCTAAATCCTTAGAGAAGATTTTAATCAAGATCAAGCCACTTACCTTTGATCAAGCGAAGCTGGAAATTACTGCTGGAAATTGCTAGAAATTACAAGGAACGTGGGAGAATGGAGAGATTGAGGGGATTTTTGTGAGTGTGTTTGTGTTTTTCTTTTTATTTTTTTTCTTGAGAGAAATCAAAGTGATGGACGTAAGAGAATTGGAGAAGGAAGTAGCGTCCATGCTTGCTGGGATTTTTGGAGAATCTTTGAAGATTTGGAGAAATTTTCAGAGAAATATGTGATTTTTCAGTGGAGTCTTAAGTGGACGTACCAAAAAGTGTGCACCCACTTTATCTGTGAAAATTAGGGAGGAATAGTGAATCTCATCCTTTAGATCTGATCATAATTCCATGCTTAGGATTCTTACAGTAGTGCGTCCACTTATAATTTTCAATTTGGGTAAGAAGTCTTGAAATCTAGCCAAAAAGTATTTCCGTTAACTTCATCTGATGAAAAAAAGGTAAGGTGCTTTTTTTAATACATTTCGAACCCATTAGTACTAATTAGACACTAAGGCTGCGTTTGTTTTCGTTTCTTTTTTCTGTTTTTAAACAACTTTTTTTGTTTTTTTGTTCCTGGAAACAAAAAAGGAACAGAAACGCATTTGTTTGCGTTTTTGTTCCAAAACTATTTTTTTGTTCCCAGAAACACATTTGGAATAGAAACAAGAAACAAAAAAAAAAGTTGTTTCTTGTTTCTGGAACAAAATTTAGAAACACTTCTCTCTTTTTTCTTTTTTTTTTCTTCTTATTTTTTCTTTCTTTTTTCTTTGGCCGGTCGCTGGCCTCGGCCATGGCCGGCGACCAGCCGTCGAGGGTTGGCAATGCCATCGAGGGCCGGCGACCTCGCCGGAGCGTCGCCGGCCCCCGGCGAGGCCGAGTGTCACCAGCCCCTGGCGAGGCTCGGCCTTGCTTTGGCTGGGCGAGCTCGAGCTCAACCAGATCCAGCGAGGCCAAGCTCGCCCAGCCAAGGCGAGGCCGACCTCACACTGGGCTGGGCGAGCTCGGCCTCGCCGAGGGCTGACGAGCCTCACTGTGGCTGGGCAAGGCCGCCGACCAAAAGAAGAAAAAAGAAAAAAGGAAAAAGGAAAAATAAAGGAAAAATAAATAAGAAAATAGAAAAATAAAATAAAAATATTAAAAAATTAAAAGAAATAAAAAAAATTTATATAAATTTACCAAACGTGTTTTTGTTCATTTTTTATTCCCGGAATAAGTTTACTAAATGCGCGTTTTTGTTCAAAAATTGTTCCCCGAACAGAAACACTTTTTTCTATTTCGTTTCCCGAAACAATTTTTAAACAGAACGTTACCAAACGCACCCTAAGGCTGCGTTTGATTTCGTTTCTTTTTTCTATTTTTAAACAACTTTTTTGTTTTTTTGTTCCCGGAAACAAAAAAAGAACAGAAACGCGTTTGTTTGCGTTTTTGTTCCAAAACTATTTTTTTGTTCCCATAAACACATTTGGAACAGAAACAAGAAACAAAAAAAAGTTGTTTCTTGTTTCTGGAACAAAATTTAGAAACACTTATCTCTTTTTTCTTCTTTTTTTCTTCTTCTTTTTTCTTTCTTGTTTCCTTGGTCAGTCGCCGGCCTCGACCATGGCCAGCGACCGGCCGTCGAGGGTCGGCGACACCGTCGAGGGCCGGCGACCTCGCCGAGCGTCGCCGGCCCTCGGCGAGGCCGAGCGTTACAAACCGGCAGGCTCGGCCTCGCCGAGCCACCACTAGGTCGGCATCACCTAGCGGTGGCTCGGCGAGGTCAAGCCTCACCGGCCGCTGGGCGAGCTCGGCCTCACGGATCTAGGCGAGCTTGAGCTCGCCCGGCCAAGGCAAGGCCGAGCCTTGCCGTGGTTGGTGAGGCCGTCGGCCCTCGTCGGCCGGTCAACAAAAGAATAAAAAAAGAAAGTAAGGAAATAAGGAAAAATAAATAAGAAAAATAAGAAAGAAAATAAAATAAAATAAAAATATTAAAAAATTAAAAGAAATAAAAAAATTATTCAAATTTACCAAACGTGTTTCTGTTCATTTTTCATTCCTAGAACAAGTTTACAAAATGCGTTTTTTTGTTCAAAAATTGTTCCCGGAACATAAACACTTTTTTCTATTTCTGTTTCCTGGAAAAAATTTTAAACAGAAATGTTACCAAACATGCCCAGTGGATCCCACAAAAAAAAAGATATATAGAAAAAAAGTAAAACGAAAAAAAAAGCCAAAAATTGAAACAAAGGAAAAACACCCATAGGTTGTGGGGTAGCCCCCTTTGCCTAGGCCTCGACCAAGGCAAGATGTGAACGTTATGCGACCCTCTCGCTGTGGTCACAAGTGGTGGCGTCATCACCGAACAAGGGCCTGCTCCTAGTGAGTGCAGTTGCTCTGTCTCATGGTTGGCAAGGTAAGTAAAGGTGATTGATTCCTGGTGATCCAGTTCCAATCCAAAAATCGGAAATCAGACCGAAGAAATCGTTGCAAGCGAGAAATTGGCAATTCTAAAATTGTCATTGGTGAAGAAGATGAACGAACTCCTAGGAGAAGATGGTGGATCTCCGGTTGAAGATTTTTCTTTCCCTCCTAGAAATGGTGCATCTTCGATGGTTATGCTTTTATGATCACCCTTTTGCTCCAGTTTCTGGCTTCATCTTAAAAAATTGGACATCTCTATTGATAATTACCTTCTCCATAACTAGATTATATAGCTTATAACCTTTAGTCATGTCACCGTAGTCAATAAAAATGCACTTCTAGCTGTTCTCATCCAACATTTCCTTTATTCATCTGGTCTATAGGGATATGTTGGAATAAATACACTAAAAGTATCAAAAGTTATGTATGGCGCTCACTATAGTGTTAAAATTTTTTGCCAACTTATTTAAATGTCAAATCGGAGAAAAAACGATCACTTAAATGCCAATAGCGAGAAATTTCGACCAAATTAATTATGTAACATTTATAATTAAAATTGTAATATGACTTGGAAAATTTTTTAAAAACTATAGTCCACATACTATTTCCACATGACAAGGTTAGCACTAAAGTGATCACTTTTTAATAACGATTGACATTGAAATGATCACTTTAAATAAAATTTGGCAC
The DNA here is from genome assembly GCA_014182885.2 of Eucalyptus caleyi. Classification (NCBI taxonomy): domain Eukaryota; kingdom Viridiplantae; phylum Streptophyta; class Magnoliopsida; order Myrtales; family Myrtaceae; genus Eucalyptus; species Eucalyptus caleyi. Next base: position 43,155,202 of record CM024470.2, read on the forward strand.
TTAAATTATCACTTTGTAACTTTTAGATGATGTTGTTTAGAGGTCATATGCTAACTAGGCATGCTAACAAGCCACGTAGGACTGAGAAATTAATAAAATATAACCACGTCAAATTTTTGGCGACTCAAATCGGAGTTGGTACTTAAGTGATTATTTAATTAAAAAAAATGGCACTTAAGTGATTCCAAAAAAAAAAAATTGGTATTAAAATGAATGTCGTACATGACTTTTGACACTTTTAATATACTTATCCCGAGATATGTCACATACCCAAATACTCGTTGGAACAAAACATTTGACCTGTTGTTGCTCCAAAATATTCAAGTGTTCTTCTACGAATGCTCTTTATTAGACATATATTTAGCACAAATACAGCATAGGCAATAGCTTTTGTCTAAAATTTCTTTGTCAAATCTTTAGTCTTTAGTATACTTGTTGCCATTTTGAAATTGCCATATTTTTCTTTCTATTATACCATTTTTTTAAAGAGTATAGCTGGTCAATGAGAGTTAACAAATGGGGGAGTTAAGTTGGGGATGGGTGAGTCATCAAATGGGTTCAATTTAGATTTATTCATTAAACTCATATTAATCCATTTATTTTCTATACATTTTAACTGTCTCATACCCAACTCAAATCGGAGTTGGCATTTAAGTAATCATTTAAAAAATAAAGGCACTTAAGCGATTCAAAAAAAAACTTTTGACACTAAAGTAAATATCATACAGGACTTTTGGCACTTCTAATGTACTTATCCCGAGATATGTCACACACTCCAATACTCGTGGGAGCAAAACATTAGACCTATTACTATTCCAAAATATTCTAGGGTTCTTACACAAACACTCTTTATTAGGCATATGTTTGGCACAAATATAGTACAGGCAACGGCTTTTGTCCAAAACTTCTTTGGCAAATCTTAAGTCTTTAGCATACTTTTTGCCATTTCAAAATTACCATAGTTTTTCTTTCTATTATACCATTTTTTTTTAAAGAGTATAGCTAGTCAATGAGAGATAACAAATGGGTGAGTTAAGTTGAGTTAGAGCGAGTCATAAATGGGTTCGCTTTAGATTCATTCATTTGATTCACATTAATCCATTTATTTTCAATACATTTTAAATGGCTCGTGCCCAAACTCACCCACGTAACTCATTCTACAGCAACTTAAGCATTTAGCAAATTTAAAATATATTAAAAATAAAGAAATAACATCTCCACAAATTTCCATGATGCAACCCCTCCCCCTCCTCCTCGCTGAGACCACGCTGACGGCTGCAGCTCCTGAGCCACAGCTTGGAACACCAGGTGCGCAAAGGCTTCCTCCCAACCAACCCCCAATTCTCACCGTCATCCTCCGCAGTCATCGACTAACACTCCGGCTTGAACAGCCAACAGTCTGATTTCCAGACCTTAGAGCCATGACCTTGTTCAAGTCAGATGTGGAGGCACAGCCATGGACAAGCAAGGACAACTGGGAACTTTCAAATCTAGAACTGCGAAGCCATGGGCGGCCGCACCCGGGTCTGCAACTGCCCAAACCCATGACGGCAATTTGCAACTCCGACCACAAAGACGACAGAGACGGTTCAACGCCCGGCAATGGTCATCTTAGACACGGCGCAGGCAACTCCGCTGGAGGGAGGCGGGGAGTGGAATCAAGGTGACTGCATCGATGGAGGAGAAAAAGTGGGGTGGATAGGAAAAATATATATTTATGATCAAATTGGTCCAATTGAAAGATTTGGGATGGATTAGTATCAATGTAATAGATTTATAATTTTTTTTTTCCATTAGGAAAGGTGTCGAGAAACTAGCGAAACTTGGAGCAAGCGTTTCTGAGCGGAGGACTTGCTCTTCTGCATCCGGTCAAACAGGCAAATGAGGATGCCGAATTTGGTGTTGGCAAACACTCTCGATGGTGACAAGAAGAGACGCTGGAAATCCGTTCGTTCTTCTAGGTTTTGTTTTGTGGACTCATGAATATGGCATGGCGTCCTTGTCAAGCCTCATGACAGCAATCCCTATGAGCTTGACTTTAGAGACTAAATTATTAAAAATCAATTGAAAACAAGCAATTTATGTTGACATGTTTTCCTTGCATCATTTTTCAGCCTTTGTCTTTACAAAGATCAATTGTCACAAGTGTACTAATATGGGAATTTTTTTTATTGTCAAAAAAAAGAAAATTGGATAAACTTGTCGCCAATGTACCTGTTTGAGTTTTTTTTTTTTTTTTTTTTTTTTTGGTATTAACCCTTTATTTTTTTAGCTCTTCAAAAATCCTTTGGTCACAATACTTTTTTGGGATGAAAATTCTAGATATTCCTTCTAATCTACACTCTTCAATGTGATTATGATCCAATGGTCACAATACTTGCTTGAGATGGCCATAATCTTTTTGGTAATGACGGAAATTGTTATTTGATTAGTGTCAAGATTGCCAAGGTTGAACAGCAGATGAAAGAAGTTCACCTATAGAGAACGTCAAGGTTGAACAGCCCATAAACAAAGAAGTGACAAAAATAAAAGTAAAAATTGCCACATGGTCCGCTAATTTTTACAAGCTATATTGCCATGCCTACAAGCTCCGCGGACAGCTCGACATTGTAATACCCTACTAGGGCGTTACATTGAAGAAAGACATGGAAGAAGTTGGAACTTGTAGAAAACCAACCGGAGACGATGAAAGGATGTTGCAAATCAGGAACTCCAGGACCAGCCCTCGTGAGCTCGTGACGACTTATCTTCCCTCGGATCACGACGTAGGGAGGTTGAGCGCGAGAGCTCGGAAGGGAAAGTATTATCAGCACTAAGGATAAAGAAATTTTGAACATGCTCATCGCCATTTTATTTCATTTCAAGACAGCAAAACGTTCTTGGGTTGATGGAGAATTAGTGCTACGACCTCCCATTTATAAAGTCCTAAGGATGGTTACATTTTCATTTTCCAAATGATCAAAGTAGATACGGGAAAAGCGAATCCCATTCACTCGTCCGTTTTGTTCTCGGAGCTAAAAGATTGGATTGGACATTGCTTTATTTGAATCTTCATCTGTTCAATCTTACATATCCCCACCATGCGTGAAGATAAATTGTCGTGTATCGTCCAAGATTAAACACAACACCATGGCTCTTTTGCTCGAACTCTCTCTTCTAGTACGTAAAGAACTGTTAGTGGTTAATGCCTACTTTCTTCTGTGTTTTCTTCTTTTCGACCTTTTGAAAAGGCTTTAAAGTTGGGTCGGTTGTCTCTGTGTATATGGTTGTGGCTAAGCCTAACGCTTTTTCAAGGAAGAAGTACATCAAAAATACCTTAATGTGTATGGTGTTCATTTTAATATCACAACTTTTTATTGGCTCACTTAAGTGCTAAAATCAAAGAAAAACATGCCCCCAGTGAAAAATTATGGCTAGAGAAATTACATGGCTTTTATAATTAAAACTTTTATATGATGTGGCATTTTTTAACACTGAAGTGATTACTTTTTAATTAAAATTGACATTGAATGGATCATTTTTTTTTTTACAGTGACTAACACCAAAGTGATCACTTCTTAACTTGCCATACAACGTCATTTAGAGATTTTTTTGGTATTGAAGTGATCACTTTTTCATTAAAAGTGACACTGAAGTGATCATTTTTTAACAACGATTGACACTAAAATTATCATTTTTTTACAATAACTAGCATTGAAATGATCACCTTTTAACTTACCCCACAACATTGTTTAGAGATTATATGCTGATCGAGTAGGTAGGCAAGCCATGTAAGATTAAAAAATTAATAAAATATTATCACATCAAATTTTCGACAACTTATATTGGAGTTGACACATAAATAATCATTTTCTTTTAAAAATAGCACTTAAGTGAGCTCGTAAAAAGTTGTGACAGTAAAGTAAGCACCATACACAAGTTAAGACACTTTTAGCATACTTCTCCCACCTTTTCACCATTTCGAATTATCTTTTTGTCCTCATGATTGTCTTACAACAAGAGAATGTTGGTTCTGATTACTTTCCCTTTCCTTAATCCAATCGGTTCACTTTGAAGATCACACCATCACTAACGTATCTATTTAATTTTTTTTTTTTGCTTTCGATACTAGCTCAATACAATCTTGTATGCACAATTGGTCTCGGTCCGAGTGGACAAAGTCTTAGCTCTCGATTCCATGATGGGAGCCAACCCATCGTGGAACCAATCATCCCTAAATTGAACAATAGAGATTGTAGCTTTGTGAAATTAGATTATTTCTCTTTGATTAAATATGAGGATCAATGATAGGTAATGTTCGGGAATCAATTTAACCCAATTTCTCAATTTGTGAAAAATTGACGCATTTAATGATGTCGTTAATCCTTATGCACCACACAATTTTAAAATTTTCTTTACCAAAACTTTAAGAACAATCAATTTAGTGCCATTTATAAGTGCAACTCCAGTAAGCCACATCAGATTTTTCACCATTAAAATTATTTAAGTAATAGCTCCTTAAGCATTGTGGCACGTAAATAGTCATATGCAAAATATTCGTATCAAAGTGAGCGTCGCATAATAGTTATGACACCGATACAATCTTGATCACCACTTATTCTTAAAATAAATTATCTTGATGTTGCTTTTCGGCAAGTGTTCGTTCAACTCCATTTTTTTTTTTATTAAACTTCTTTCCAATTTGAAAGTGTCTTAAAGATTCCCTAACATAACTTCTTACGCATATCGAGGCTTTAAGCTTAGTGGATGCTACATCCTCAACCAATGATACTCTGTAAATGACCTTTTTGGCCCAAACACATGGAGAAGATTAACGCATCTAAAGTATAAATGTGGAAGGACAGTTGTGTGGAAGAGGACCTTTAAAATGTTGTTTCATCTCTTTCTATTTTTTTTTTTTTCTCTCATTTGGCCCTAATCCATGCTAATGGTCTGCCTGTGCTTATTCTCTATTTACCCAATACGCAACTTCGTGAGGACTCATCGCAATGGGAAAAGCACGGTGACGTTGCCATCTCGTGGACTTCAAATTTGTTGTCATGAGGTCTCGGTTCATACTTGATATCACCATAGCTCTTTCGGCTCCACTACATCGCATCTTCTCCAAGTTGTCCAGATTCAAAAGCTTAGAGATAACAAAAATGCCCACACAATTATTCAAAAATATATTGGCCTTGCTCACAGCAAGTATGGTTGGCCTTGGCTTGTGTTCAGCGAGGGTTGCCAGCCCTTGTTGATGCTTAGGGACCAGGGCGAGGGTCAATGGCCGTTGCCGGCAAATGTGGGTTGGAGGGCCAAGCCGTTCAAACAACCTAGCGGGGGCCACTGTTCTAGTTCTGAACGTGTTCTTTTAATTTTGGGAAATTGTGCTGATGCAGCATCCACCTTACCTCAAATCAATGCCACAGGACCGCAAAAAACATTGAAAAATGTCGTGTCGACATTTTTTCTCTTTCGGATTAAATGGTTAGTGGAGATACTTCATGGTGCATTTTCTTCACAAGTTTTAAAATTTTAACTACACTTGAAAAGAAGGTCGGGATCAACTATATGACTTACCGGAGTCACTTAAATATACAGCTTTTTTTAATAATTTACGTACAAAAGTGATAAAATTTGGGCACTATATCAGTCATTTATAAAGTTTACCCTAAATTCTTTATAAAAAAAAAAAAAAAATGACAAAATGCAGGCATAATCTCAAAAGAAAAATTACAAAGTAAATATTTTAACTTCATTACTAATTTCTTTATTTTGCTCAATTCATAAAGCAAATGATCCGTATAAATAAATTTTTCTACATCATCGTTATCTATTTGTTTTCCTGAAAAAGGAAGGAAGTACAATTTTCTTCACCTCTTGTAGTTTCGCTTTTGTTTCTTCTCTGACTCCACTCAATTTTGAGATTGAACTAAGGGTGAGACTGAGAATTGAACCAAACCGACCGGTTCTAGGTGATCCTCACAGGATCCGAACTCGTTATTGGAAATTGGCAATAACTGGTTGGGTTCCCATATATTCACAAAAAACCGGACCTGGCCGGTATGAGTTAATTTTCCCTTTTTATTTTTTGTAATTTTTCCTTCTAATTTTCTAAACTAAAGCAGTGCATCAGTGGTAGCCATAGCCTCTCAGGCTCACTCTCAAATAGGCTGCCTCTTGACTCTCTCGCACCGATCGCCTCTCGCCTTTCCCTCCATCGCCTCTCAGCTCTCGGACTCTCTCCTGGCTTCACCTTTCTCTCTCACTCTCGCGTCTCACCTGACTCAGCTCGCCTCTCAGGTCACTCTCGCCGAAGATGTCCTCCGGCCAAAAAAAATGAGCAAATTTCATCAACACTTCGGTTGGAAGTCACCAGCTTAATTGCGTCGTTACTCGAGGATTTTGATTGCGAGCCAATCACTCCAACTCTTTTGCCCTGTCGCTTTGTGCTTTTTCCTCCGTCAAAACAGAAAGGAGTCGCCCCCAGCTTCTAGAGTCTGTAATTACGTATGATTAGGGCTGATAAAAGATTCTGTGCTAAACCAGTCAAAAGTTGAGCATGTCGTCCCTGTCGGGGTAGCCTTTTTCATTGAGCAGATCAAAAGTTGTTAAAGTAACTGAGGATAAAAAAGCATATCTCATGCCAAGACTTTAAAAAATCATAAGTTTATTATACTTTTTGACAACCCAATCTTAAATGTTTTAATTATATCAATGAAATTATAAACATTTTCATGTTTTACAAATTGAGTTTATTTGGCTAATTTTGACCTGAAATCATTACGTAAACGTCAATCATCTTACATGGCACGACCGACACTAACGTAAATTTTTTTAATAACTTTTTCAATTATCTATTTATTCTTTTCTTTTCCTTTTCCCTTTTGTTTTCTTTCTCTTCCTTTTTTTTTTTTTCAATTCTTCCCTTCTTCCTTTGCCCGGTTGCCGAGCCTTGGCAACCGCCAAAGGCAAGGACCAGCGAGGTCCCTCATCGACCTCTAGCGAAGATCGCGTCCGTCTTAAAGTATCAATTCCATGTGTCGTTCTTATTTCTATTTGTACGTGAGAGGGGTGGAATAATATTCCACATCTCTTATTTATAGGTTTTGTGTGACAAGAATTATATTTAAAAAAGGTAAAAAAAGTCCCAAACATATTGCAATTTTGTCAATTCAATCCTAAACTTATTTTTTGTTTTTAGCCAGTTTGAGTCCTAAACTTTTGCAATTATGCTCATTTAGTTCATCCAGCCAACTCACGTACAAATAAAAATAAGAATGGCACATGGAATCGATACTTAAACATGGACGACAACACCATTGATAAAATAATGCTCACGTAGGTCATATATAATAATAGCATATCTCTTTTGGCTCCACCATCTCATATCTTCTCCAAGTTGCCAAGATTCTAAAGCTTTAAGATAAGAAAAAAGCCAAAAAGGTTAGTCAATATCATCTATATTAATGCTTCACTACTATAAGTTCAATCGTGATGCACGTGTTACTTGTAGTACTTTTCCTTGCCATGCCCACAATCTTGCCGTCACTGAATCCTATAAGTCCAATCGTGATGCACATGTTACTTGTAGTACTTTTCCTTTCCATGCCAACAATCTTGCCGTCATCAGAGTCCGTGAGGCTGACCTCACTTAATAATGGCAAGGTCAAGCCTCATCCCCCCCTACCAAGGCTTGACCTCACTAGATCTTACTTGTTCGAGCCTTGTCTAGCCATGGTGAGGCCAACCTCGCCTAGCAACGAGGAGGGTGAGTCTCACCAAATCTAGCAAGGTCCAGCCTCGCCCAACCACGGCAAGGCTCAACCAAGGTTGGTGAGGTTGACCTCGTCGACTCTCGCCTCTGGCCGGTCATTGGCCATCACCGAGGGGAGAAGGGAAGAGGAAAAAGAACAAAAATAAGAAAAAGAAAAAAATATTAAAAATTGCCGGCGTCCGCATTAGTGATTTTTGATTAAAATTGGCTAGTTTACTCAATTGGCAAAACATGAAAATTTCAATAACTCAATTGATAAAATTAAAAAATTTAGGATTGAACTGGCAAAAAGTGAATCATTGTCGCTTATTGTCGATTTACTTCTTCTTAGCTAAAATGATTTGATTGGACAATGATTTGTTTGAAATTCTATCTCATGCAATTTTATATTTTCCCACCATGCCCGGTAGACGCATCATCGTGTATAAATATGTGACATAACGTAATAGGATTCCTTATCTAAATATGGCGGACAAGCTTGTTTCGACGCCCGGCCGTGGTCACCTTAGACACGGTGGAGGGAACTCCGCCGGAGGGAGGCGCGGAGTGGGCTCAAGGTGATCGCGTCGATGGAGGAGAGAAAGTGGGGTGGATGGGAAAAAAGAAACACATTTGTACGTAAGTGTCAATTTGGCTGAGAAGTGGGAATGAAAAAAAAAATGCACCCCACGTCAATGCTTGCCTTTTCTGGCTTTAGTGCGTCCACCCTAGCCTAGCCCTACATCACCAACCAATCTTTGCTGGGGGCATGCGCCAGAGAGACGCGAGGAAGCTTCCGCCTCTCCTTCCTCTCCCCCTCGGTCTGCTTTGTTTAACGTGTACGAGAAGTCGGAACAAATTCAAAAGCTGATTCCCTCTGCTTCTCGTGGGATATTCATACACGCACGTCCAAACAAGGTGATGGTGGCGTCGAGGTGTGCAGCTTTCTGAAAAGCGTATCCTGAGTGGGTCGACAAGGCTGGTGGCGAGGACGGACTTCTTGAGGCCTTATGACTTATGAGGTAGCGCTCTCGATCGAAAGAGCGATGTTCTATAAAATGGTGCACTAAAGTAGTCCCTAAGCATGCAAAGAGTGAGGTTCGACAAAGGGAAATATATGAATTCAGTTCTAAATCTATTAGGTTGATATCAATTTGCTTTAAATCTTTTGATTGGACCAATTCAATCTATCCGGCCAATTTTAGTAGTTAGCACTGATGCGATAACTTTTAAATAATTTTTATTTTATTTTTCAAATTTTTTATTAGTTTTTTCCTTTGTCTTTTTCTTTTCCTTTTCTTTTGCTCTTCTTCCTCCTTGGATCCCTTCGATGGCCGGTGAGGCTTCGGGAAGGACTTCGCGGCCCGAAGCTCCAGCAAAGAATAGGGAAAAAGAAAAGAACTAATAAAAATTCAAAAAAAAGAATATATATATATATATATATATATATATATATATATATTTAAAAAAATTGCCTTGTTATTATTGGCCGGATGAACAATATCCATGTCAACGCCCGGCCAATCAAAATTGACTGGATAAATTGAATTAATATCAATATAAAAATATTTAGGACTGAATTGATCCAATTAAAAGGTTTAGGACTAAATTACTATCCATGTAATAGATTTATGATTTTTTTAGCATTTTTCCCATTAGACCAAAGGTGTCGAGAAACTAGCGAAACTTGGAGCAAGCGTTTCTGAGTGGAGGACTTGCTCTTCTGCATCCAGTCAAAGAGGCAGATGAGGATGCCCAATTTGGTGTCGGCAAACACTCTCGATGGTGACAAGACAACACGCTGGAAATCCATTCGTTCTTCTAGGTTATGTTTTGTGGACTCGTGAATATGGCATGGCGTCCTTATCAAGCCCCATGATAGCAATCCCTATGAGCTTGACGTTAGAGACTAAATTATTAAAAATCAATTGAAAACAAGCAATTTATGTCGACATGTTTTCCTCGCATCATTTTTCAGCCATGCCAATAAGGCATTTCATCTTTGCATGGATAAATTTCTCTCAAGTGTGCTAGTGTGGGATTTTTTATTATCAAAAAATGTATTTTGGGATAAATTTGTCGCGAGTGTATTTGTTTGAGATTTTTTGTGGTATCAAGTCCTTTTTTCTTTTAGCTCTCCAAAACTCCTTTATAGGTTTTGGGGTGAAAATTCTAGATATTCCTTTCATGCACTCAATATACACTCTTCAATGTGATTATGATCTAATGGTCACAATACTTCCTTGAGATGGCAATAATCTTCTCGGTAATGACGGAAATTATTATTTGATTAGTGTCGAGATTGCCAAGGTTGAACAGCAGATAAAAGAGGTTCACATATACAGAAAGTCAAGGTTGAACAGCCCATAAACAAAGAAGTGACAAAAATAAAAATAAAAATTGCCACATGGTCCGCTAATTTTTACAAGCTATATTGCCATGCCTACAAGCTCCGCGGACAGCTCGACGTTGTAATACCCTACTAGGGCGTTACATTGAAGAAAGACATGGTAGAAGTTGGAACTTGTAGAAAAACAACCGGAGACGATGAAAGGATGTTGCAAATCAGGAACTCCAGGACCAGCCCTCGTGAGCTCGTGACGACTTATCTTCCCTCGGATCACGACGTAGGGAGCTTGAGCGCGAGAGCTCGGAAGGGAAAGTATTATCAGCACTAAGGATAAAGAAATTTTGAACATGCTCATCGCCATTTTTATTTCATTTCAAGACAGCAAAACGTTCTTGGGTTGAGGGAGAATTAGTGCTACGACCTCCCATATATAAAGTCCTAAGGATGGTTACCTTTTCATTTTCCAAATGATCAAAGTAGATACGGGAAAAGTGAATCCCATTCACTCGTCCGTTTTGTTCTCGGAGCTAAAAGATTGGATTGGACATTGCTTTATTTGAATCTTCATCTGTTCAATCTTGCATATCCCCACCACGCGTCAAGATGCATTGTCGTGTATCGTCCAAGATTAAACAAAACACCATGGCTCTTTTGCTCGAACTCTCTCTTCTAGTACGTAAAGAACTGTTAGTGGTTAATGCCTACTTTCTTCTGTATTTTCTTGTTTTTGACCTTTTGAAAAGGCTTTAAAGTTGGGTCGGTTGTCTATGTGTATATGGTTGTGGCTAAGCCTAATGCTTTTTCAAGAGAGAAGTACATCAACAATACTTTTAACTTGTGTACGGTGTTCATTTTAGTGTCACAACATTTTATTGGCTCACTTAATTGCTAAAATTGAAGAAAAACATGCCTGCAGCGAAAAATTCTTGCTAGAGAAATTACATGACTTTTATAATTAAAAATTTTATATGGTGTGACATTTTTGGCACTTAAGTGGTTACTTTTTAATTAAAATTGATAATGAATGGATCATTCTTTTTACAATGACTAACACTAAAGTGATCACTTCTTAACTTGCCGTACGACGTCATTTAGAGATTTTTTTGGTACTGAAATTATCACTTTTTCATTAAGAGTGGCACTGAAGTGATCTTTTTTAACAACAATTGGCACTAAAATTATCATTTTTTTACAACAACTAGCATTGAAATGATCATCTTTTAACTTACCCTAGAACGTTGTTTAGAGATTATATGCTGACCAAGTAGGTTAGCAAGCCATGTAAGATTAAAAAATTAATAAAATATTATCACATCAAATTTCCGACAACTTAGATTGGAGTTGACACATAAGTAATCATTTTCTTTTAAAAGTAGCACTTAAGTAAGCCCATAAAAAGTTGTGACACTAAAGTGAACACCATACACAAGTTACACTTTTAGTGTACTTCTCCCGCCTTTTCACCATTTCGAATGATCTTTTGCGTCCTCATGATTGTCATACAACAAGAGAATGTGGTTCTGATTACTTTCCCTTTCCTTAATACATTTGGTTCGCTTTGAAGATCACACCATCACTAACTTATGTATTTAACCATTTTTTTGCTTTCGAGACTGGCTCAATACAATCTTGTATCCACAATTGGCCTTGGTCTGAGTGGACAAAGTCTTAGCTCTCGATTCAACGGTGGGAGCTGACCCATCATGGAACCAATCATATCTAAATTGAACAATAGAGATTGTAGCTTTGTGAAATTAGATTATTTCTCTTTGATTAGATATGAGGATCAATGATAGGTATTGTTCGGGAATCAATTTAACCCAATTTCTCAATTTGTGAAAAATTAACACATTTAATGATGTCGTTAGTCCATGAATTATGTGCCACACAATTTTAAAATTTTCTTTACCAAAACTTTAAGAACAATCAATTTAATGCCATTTATAAGTGCAACTCCAATGAGTCACATCAGATTTTTCACCATTAAAATTATTTAAGTAATAGCTCCTTAACCATTGTGGCACGTAAATAGTCAGTCATATGCAAAATATTCGTATCAAAGTGAGCGTCGCATAATAGTTATGACACCGATACAATCTTGATCACCACTCTTTCGGCAAGTGTTCATTCAACTCCATTTTTTTTTTTATTAAACTTCTTTTCAATTCGAAAGTGTCTTAAAGTGTCCGTAACATAACTTCTTACACATGTCGAGGCTTCGAGCTTAGTGGATGCTACATCCTCAACCAATGATACTCTGTAATGACGTTTTTGGTCCAAACAAGTGGAGAAGATTAACGCATCTAAAGTATGATAGTGGAAGGACAGTTATGTGGAAGAGGACCTTTAAAATGTGGGGTGGAGGTGCGAAGCCGTTCAAACAACCTAGTGGGGGCCACTGTTCTAGTTCTGAACGTGTTTTTTTATTTTTGGGAAATTGTGCTGATGCAACATCCACCTTACATCAAATCAATGCCACAGGACCGCAAAAAATATTGAAAAATGTTATGTTAACATTTTTTCCCGTTCATATTGAATGGTTAGTGAAGATACTTCATGATCCATTTTCTTTACAAGTTTTAAAATTTTACCTCCACTTGAGGAGAAGTTGGGCATCAACGATATTACTTAGGGGTGAGCATCGGTCCAGAGTCAATCTTGGACCGACTCTAGACCGGCCCAACCCTGCCGGTCCTGGTCTAGTTCCTAAGGAGACAGGGTCAGTCCTCAATTTTAGAATTCCTAGACCAGCACTGTGTGAGTTAGTTCTCGATCCTGAGAGTTCCGAGTCAGTCCAACCCGAACCAACCCTGACTCTATATATATAATATTATTTATAATTTATTTATTAGAGAAAATCTTAAAATAAACGGCGTCAATAACATTAAACAACTATTTCATGAGGAATTTAAGTAATTTTACATTGTTATTTAATAACTTAGGTTTTTACTGTCTTTTACGACATCAATAGCCATATTTTACGGAGGAAAATGTTTTTGTAAGGTCCTAACGGCATCCAAAAAGGCACCTTATGGCATCCTCATCTAATATTGGTCATCTTCTATCTTATTTATTCTCTTAGTCTTCAATTTGCCAAAATCGAAAGATCGTCACTCGACACTCGCCTCGCTCACTTTGGGTCACTCATGCCGCTCGATGCTCACTTGGCTTGTTGCTCCTCGCTCAATATTCGATGCTCATTCTATTCAACACTCACCCCACTTGACCCTCACTGCTTGCCTTCCTTAGCTAAGTTCGCTCATCATCGAACCTATTGGGTCGGTACGGTCCTCGGTTACCCTTTCAAGGAGTATAAAACATGAAAAAGAAAATTATTGGTTAATACTGGGTTAACCTTGCAACCAGACCGAAGCCATTGGGTTAATCCGGTTCTCAATCGCTTTTTTAAGGAGTACAAAAAATGAAATAAAAAATTATCGGTTGGTCCCGAGTTGACCTTGGAACCAGACCGAACCTATTGGGTCGGTCCGGTCCTCGGTCTCAAACTCAATAGGGTCGATTCTCGGTCCCAAAAATTGAGGATCAGCATTGTGCGGGTTAATCTTAGCGTTAGGGGGTGAACCGGCCCAACCCAGACCATGCTCACCCCTACTAAATATACAGATTTTTAATAATTTGCATACAAAAGTGATAAAATTTGGGCACTCAATCAATCATTTATAAAGTTAACTCAATTTTTTTTTTAAATTACCAAAATGCAGACATAATGTCAAAAGAAAAATCACAAAGTAAATATTTTAAATTCATTACTAATTTCTTTATTTTGCTCAAATCAAAAAGCAAAATCATAAAGCAAATGATCTCTCCAAATAATTTCTTTTAAATTATTAATATCTATTTGTTTCCTTAAAAGGAAGTAAGCGCAATTTTCTTCACCTCTTGTAATTTCACTTTTGTTTCTTCTCTAACTTCACTCAGTTTTGAGATTGAACTAAGGGTGAGTGACCGAGAAGTGAATCAAATTGGCTGATTCTAGGTGATTCTCGCATGATCCGAACTTGTTATTGGGAATTGGCAATAATTGGTTGGGTTCCTGTCTTTGCACAAAAAATGGACAAGGTCAGTGCGAGTTATCAAACGCACCCTAAGCCATTCAAACAACCTAGCAAGAGCCACTGTTTTAGTTCTAAACGTGTTCTTTTAATTTTGGGAAATTGTGCTGATGCAGCATCCACCTTACATCAAATCAATGCCACAGGACCGCTAAAAATATTGAAAAATGTCATGTCAACATTTTTTCTCTTCCAGATTGAATGGTTAGTGGAGATACTTCATGGTGCATTTTCGTTACAAATTTTTAAAATTTTATCTATACATGGGGAGAAGGTCGGCATCAACGATATGACTTGCTAGAGCCACTTAAATACACAGTTTTTTTTAATAATTTACGTGCAAAAGTGATAAAATTTGAGCACTAAATCAGTCATTTATAAAGTTTACTCTAAACTTTTTATTTAAAAAAAATGACAAAATGCAGGCATAATCTCAAAAGAAAAATTACAAAGTAAATATTTTAACTTCATTACTAATTTCTTTATATTGCTCAAATCAAAAAGCAAAATCATATAGCAAATGATCCATCCAAATAATTTCTTCTAAATCATCAATATCTATTTGTTTTCCTGAAAAAGGAAGTAAGTACAATATTTTTCACCTCTTGTAATTTCGCTTTTGTTTCTTCTCTGACTCCGCTCAGTTTTGATATTGAACTAAGAGTGAGTGACCAGAAACCGGACCAAACCGGCTGCTTCTAGATGATTCTCGCAGGATTCAATTCTGTTATTGGGAATTGGCAATAACTGGTTAGGTTCCTGTATTTGCACAAAAAACCGGAACGGGCTGGTTTGCCTTAATTTTCCCTTTTTTTGGGTAATTTTTTCTTCTAATTTTCTAAACTAAAGCAGCGCATCAGCGGTTTTTAGGAGCAAAACAAAGCCATAGCCTCTCAGACTCACTCTCAAATAGGCTACCTCCTTACTCTCTCCCGCCGGTCGCCTCTCGCCTTTCCCCTCCATCGCCTCTCAGCTCTCGGACTCTCTCCTGGCTTCACCTTTCTCTCTCACTCTCGCGTCTCAGCTGACTCAGCTCGCCTCTCAGGTCACTCTCGCCGAAGATGTCCTGCGGCCAAAAAAAGGAGCAAATTTCATCAACACTTCGGTTGGAAGTCACCAGCTTAATTGCGTCGTTACTCGAGGATTTTGATTGCGAGCCAACCACTCCAACTCTTTTGCCCTGTCGCTTTGTGCTTTTTCCTACGTCAAAACAGAAAGGAGTCGCCCCCAGCTTCTAGAGTTTGTAATTACGTATGATTAGGGCTAATAAAAGATTTTGTGCTAAACCAATCAAAGGGTACCGACGACACGGTTCACTTTTATTTTTATTTTATAGCCAAGCATGATAAGAAGGCATGGTCGCACCTTTTCTGAAGTAAATCATGTCGTCCTTGTCGGGGCAGCCTTTTTCTTTGGGCAGTTCAAAAGTTGTTAAAATAACTTAGGATAAAAAAGCATATCCCATGCCAAGACTTTAAAAAATCATAAATTTATTATACTTTTGACAACTCAATCTTAAATATTTTAATTATATCAATGAAATTATAAACATTTTCATGTTTTACAAATTGAATTTATTTGGCCAATTTTGACTTGAAATTATTAATGTGAACGCCAATCATCTTACGTGGAACGACCAACACTAACGTAGATTATTTTTAATAATTTTTTAATTATTTATTTATTCTTTTCTTTTCTTTTTCCTTTTTGTTTTCTCTCTCTTCCTTTTCTTCAATTCTTACCTTCTTTCTTTGGCTAGTTGCTGAGCTGCGTCTAGCGAAGATCTCATCTGTCTTAAAGTATCAATTTTACGTGTCATTCTAATTTCTCTTTGTACGTGAGAGGGGTGGAATAATATTCCACGTCTCTTATTTATAGGTTTTGTGTGAGAAGAATTATATAAAAAAAGGAAAAAAAAGTCCCAAACATATTGTAACTTTGTCGATTCAATCCTAAACTTTTTTTTTTTTAGCCAGTTTGAGTTCTAAACTTTTGCAATTGTGGTCTCAGTTCATCCAGCTAACTCACGTACAAATAAAAATAAGAATGGTACATGGAATCAATACTTAAATATGGACGACGACACCATTGATAAAATAATGCTCACATAGGTCATATAAAATAATAGCATATCCCTTTCGGCTCCACTATCTTGGATCTTCTCCAAGTTGCCAAGATTCTAAAGCTTTAAGATAACAAAAAAGCCAAAATAGTTAGTCAATAGTATCTATAAGTCCAATTATGATGAACGTGTTACTTGTAGTACTTTTCCTTACCATGCCCACAAACTCACCATCACTATTAAGTGAGGCTAACCTCACTTAATAATAGCAAGGTCAAGCCTCATCTGCCCCTAGCAAGGCTTGACCTCACTAGATCGTACTAGTTCAAGCCTTGTCTAGCTATGGTAAGGCCAACCTCACCTAGCAATGAGGAGGGCGAGTCTCACCAAATCCAACAAGGTCGAGCCTCGCCCAACCACGGCAAGGCCCAACCAAGGCTAGTGAGGTTGACCTCGTCGACTCTTGCCTCTGGCCAGTCATTGGCCATCACCGAGGGGAGAAGGTGATTGCATTGATGGAGGAGAAAAAGTGGGGTGGATGGGAAAAAAGAAACACATTTGTACATAAGTGTCAATTTGGCTGAAAGGCGGGAAAAAAAAACTGCACCCCACGTCAATGCTTGCCTTTTCTGGCTTTAGTGCGTCCACCCTAGCCTAGCCCTACATCACCAACCAATCTTGTTGGAGCATGCGCCAGAGAGACGCGAGGAAGCTTCCACCTCAATTTGTTTTAAATCTTTTAATTGAACCAATTCAATCTATCTACCAATTTTGGCCAGGTTAAGCGTGATGTGATAATTTTTAAATAAATTTTATTTTTTCAAATTTTTTATTAGTTTTTTTCTTTTTCTTTTTGCTCTTCTTCCTCCTTGGATCCCTCCAATGGCCGGTGAGGGCTTCGGCAAGGACCTCACACCCGAAGCTCCAACAAAGAATAGGGAAAAAGAAACGAATTAATAAAACAATTCAAAAAATTAAAATATATATTTAAAAATTTGCCTTGTTAGTATTGGTCGGATGAACAATATCCATATCAGTGCTGGCCGATCAAAATTAATTGGATAAATTGAATTAATATCACTATAAAAATGTTTAAGATTGAATTGATCAAATTAAAAGATTTAGAACTAAATTATTATCAATCTAATAGATTTATGATTTTTTTAGCATTTTTCTCGTTAGACGAAAAGTGTCGAGAAACTAGAGAAACTTGGAGCAAGCGTTTCTGAGTGGAGGACTTGCCCTTCTGCATCCAGTCAAAGAGGCAGATGAGGATGCCGAATTTGGTGTCGGCAAACACTCTCGATGGTGACAAGACAACACGCTGGAAATCTATTCGTTCTTCTAGGTTATGTTTTGTGGACTCATGAATATGGCATGGCGTCCTTATCAAGCCCCATGACAGCAATCCCTATGAGCTCAATTTTAGAGACTAAATTATTAAAAATCAATTGAAAATGACCACTTTATGTCGACATGTTTTCCTTGCATCATTTTTCAGCCATGCCAATAAGGCATCTCATCTTTGCATGGATAAATTTCTCACAAGTGTACTAGTGTGGGATTTTTTATTATCAAAAAATGTACTTTGGGATAAATTTGTAGCGAGTGTATTTGTTTGAGATTTTTTGTGGTATCAAGTCCCTTTTTTTTTAGTTCTCCAAAACTCCTTTGATAGGTTTTGGGGTGAAAATTCTAGATATTCCTTTCATGCACTCAATATACACTCTTCAATGTGATTATGATCCAAATGGTCACAATACTTGCTTGAGATGGCAATAATCTTCTCGGTAATGAAGGAAATTATTATTTGATTAATGTCGAGATTGCCAAGGTTGAACAGCAGATAAAAGAGGTTCACATATACAGAAAGTCAAGGTTGAACAGCCCATAAACAAAGAAGTGACCAAAAAAAAAATTTGCCACATGGTCTGCTTATGACCGCAAGCTATGTTGCCATGCCCACAAGCTCCGCGGACAGCTCGACATTGTAATACCCTACTAGGGCGTTACATTGTAGAAAGACATGGTAGAAGCTGGAACTTGTAGAAAACCAAGCGGAGACGATGAAGGGATGCTGCGGATCCGGAGCTCCGGGACTAGCCCTCGTGAGCTCGTGACGACTTATCTTCCCTCGGATCACGACGTAGGGAGCTTGAGCGCGAGAGCTCGGAAGGGAAAGTATTATCAGCACTAAGGATAAAGAAATTTTGAACATGCTCATCGCCATTTTATTTCATTTCAAGACAGCAAAACGTTTTTGGGTTGATGGAGAATTAGTGCTACGACCTCCCCTATATAAAGTCCTAAGGATGGTTACCTTTTCATTTTCCAAATGATCAAAGTAGATACGGGAAAAGTGAATCCCAGTCACTCGTGCGTTTTGTTCTTGGAGCTAAAAGATTGGATTGGACATTGCTTTATTTGAATCTTCATCTGTTCAATCTTACATATCCCCACCGTGCGTGAAGATGCATTGTCGTGTATCGTCCAAGATTAAACAAAACGCCATGGCTCTTTTGCTCGAACTCTCTCTTCTAGTACGTAAAGAACTGTTAGTGGCTAATGCCTACTTTCTTCCGTATTTTCTTGTTTTTAACCTTTTGAAAAGGCTTTAAAGTTGGGTCGGTTGTCTCTGTGTATATGGTTGTGGCTAAGCCTAACGCTTTTTCAAGGAAAAAGTACATCAAAAATATCTTAACTTGTGTACGGTGTTCATTTTAGTGTCACAACTTTTTATTGGCTCACTTCAGTGCTAAAATCAAAGAAAAACATGCCCCCAGCAAAAAATTCTGGCTAGAGAAATTACATGGCTTTTATAATTAAAAATTTTATATGATGTGGCATTTTTAGCACTTAAGTGATTACTTTTTAATTAAAATTGACATTGAATGGATCATTTTTTTTTATAATGACTAACACTAAAGTGATCACTTCTTAACTTGCCATACGACGTCATTTAGAGATTTTTTTTGGTACTGAAGTGATCACTTTTTCATTAAGAGTGACACTGAAGTGATCATTTTTTAACAACGATTGACACTAAAATTATTATTTTTTTACAATAACTAGCATTGAAATGATCACCTTTTAACTTACCCCACAACGTTGTTTAGAGATTATATACTGACCGGGTAGGTAGGCAAGCCATGTAAGATTAAAAATTAATAAAATATTATCACATCAAATTTTCGACAACTTAGATTAGAGTTGACATATAAGTAATCATTTTCTTTTAAAAGTAGCATTTAAGTGAGCCTGTAAAAAGTTGTGACAGTAAAGTGAGCATCATACACAAGTTAAAACACTTTTTGTGTACTTCTCCCGCCTTTTCACCATTTCGAATGATCTTTTGTGTCCGCATGATTGTCTTACAACAAGAGAATGTTGGTTTTGATTACTTTCCCTTTCCTTAATACATTTGGTTCACTTTGAAGATCACACCATCACTAAAGTATGTATTTAACCTTTTTTTTTTGCTTTCGAGACTGGCTCAATACAATCTTGTGTGCACAGTTAGTCTCGGTCTGAGTGGACAAAGTCTTAGCTCTTGATTCCATAGTGGGAGCCGACCCATCGTGGAACCAATCGTCCCTAAATTGAACAATAGAGATTGTAGCTTTGTGAAATTAGATTATTTCTCTTTGATTAAATATGAGGATCAATGATAGGTAATGTTTGGGAATCAATTTAACCCAATTTCTCAATTTGTGAAAAATTGACGCATTTAATGATGTCGTTAGTCCATTAATTATGCACCACACAATTTTAAAATTCTCTTTACCAAAAATTTAAGAACAATCAATTTAGTGTCATTTATAAGTGCACCTCCAATGAGTCACATCAGATTTTTCACCATTAAAATTATTTAAGTAATAGCTCCATAAGCATTGTGGCACGTGAATAGTCATGTGCAAAATATTCATATCAAAATGAGTGTGGCATAATAGTTATGACACCCATCCAGTCTTGATCACCACTTATTCTTAAAATAAATTGTCTTGATGTTGCTTTTCGGCAAGTGTTCATTCAACTCCATTTTTTTTTATTAAACTTCTTTTCAATTTGAAAGTGTATTAAAGTGTCCCTACCATAACTTCTTACACATGTCGAGGCTTCGAGCTTAGTGGATGCTACATCCTCAACCAATGATACTCTCTAATGACGTTTTTGGTCCAAACAAGTGGAGAAGAGTAACGCATCTAAAGTATGATTGTGGAAGGACAGTTATGTGGAAGGGGACCTTTAAAATGTTGTTTCATCTCTTTCTATTTTTTATTTTTTTTTCTTATTTGGCCCTAATCCATGCTAATGGTCCGCTTGTGCTTAGTCTCTATTTACCAAATACGCAACTTCGTGAGGACTCGTCGCAATGGGAAAAGCATGGTGGCGTTGTCATCCCATGGACTTCAAATTTGTCGTCACGAGGTCTTGGTTCGTATTTGATATCATTATAGCTCTTTCGGCTCCACTACATGGGATCTTCTCCAAGTTGTCGAGATTCAAAAGCTTAGAGATAATAAAAATGCCAACACAATTAGTCAAAAATATATTGACGCTTCTCACAGCAAGTATGGTTAGCCTTGGCTTGTGTTCAACGAGGGTTGCTAGCCCTTGTTGATGCTTAAGGACCAGGGCGAGGGTCAATGGCCGTTGCCGGCAAATGTGGGGTGGAGGTGCCAAGCCGTTCAAACAACCTAGCGGGGGCCACTGTTCTAGTTCTGAACGTGTTCTTTTATTTTTGGGAAATTGTGCTGATGCAGCATCCACCTTACATCAAATCAATGCCACAGGACCGCAAAAAATATTGAAAAATGTCATGTCGACAATTTTCTCATTCAGATTGAATGGTTAGTGAAGATACTTCATGGTGTATTTTCTTTACAAGTTTTAAAATTTTACCTCCACTTGAGGAGAAGTTCGGCATCAACGATATTACTTGCTGGAGTCACCTAAATACTAGAGGTGAGTATCGGTCTAGGGTCAACCCTAAACTAACCTTGAACTGGCCCAATTCTGTCGATCCTAGTCCGGTTCCTAAGGAGACTGGATCAGTCCCAAATCCTAAAATTTCTGGACCAATACTGTGCGAATCGGTTCTTGGTCTTGAGAGTTGCGAGTTGATCCAACCCGAACCAACCCTGACTCTATATATATAATATTATTTATAATTTTTTTATATAGAGAAAATCTTAAAATAAATGGCGGCAATAACATTAAACAACTCTTTCATGAGAAATTCAAGTAATTTTACGTTGTTATTTAATAATTTAGGTTTTTAATGTCTTTTACAACATCAATAGTCATATTCATATTATACGGAGGAAAATGTTTTTATGAGGTCCTCACGGCGTCTCAAAAGGCACCTTATGGCATCTTCCTCTAATATTGGTTATCTTCTGTCTTATTTGTTCTCTTAGTCTTCAATTTGCCAAAATCGAAAGATCGCCACTCGACACTCGCCTCACTCGCTTTGGGTCACTTATGCCGCTTGCCGCTTGATGCTCGCTTGGCTTGTTGCTCATCGCTCAATATTCGATACTCATTCTATTCAACACTCACTCCACTTGACCCTCACTGCTTGCCTTCCTTAACTGAGCTCGCTCATCATCGAACCCATTGGGTCGTACGGTCCTCGGTTACCCTTTCAAGGAGTACAAAACATGAAAAAAAAATAAAAAAAATTATTGGTTGGTCTTGGATTGACCTTGAAACCAGACAGAACCCATAAGGTTAGTTTGGTCCTCAATCGCTTTTTTAAGGAGTACAAAAAATGAAATAAAAAATTATTGATTGGTCCTGGATTGACCTTGGAATCAGACCGAACCCATCGGGTTGGTTCGGTTCTCAGTCCCAAACTTAATAGGATTGGTCCTTGGTCTCAAAAATTGAAGACCAGCACTGTGCGGGTTGGTCCTCGGGTTAGGAGGTGGACCGGCCCAACCCGGATCATGCTCACCCCTACTAAATATACAATTTTTTAATAATTTGTATACAAAAGTGATAAAATTTGGGCACTCAATCAGTCATTTATAAAGTTAACTCAATTTTTTTTTTTAAATTACCAAAATGCAGACGTAATCTCAAAAGAAAAATCACAAAGTAAATATTTTAAATTCATTACTAATTTATTTATTTTCCTCAAATCAAAAAAGCAAAATCATAAAGCAAATGATCTCTCCAAATAATTTCTTTTAAATCATCAATATCTATTTGTTTTCCTTAAAAATGAAGTGCAATTTTCTTCACCTCTTGTAATTTCGCTTTTGTTTCTTCTCTAACTTCACTTAGTTTTGAGATTGAACTAAGGGTGAGTGACCGAGAAGTGAATCAAATTGGCTTATTCAAGGTGATTCTCGCAAGATCTGAACTTGTTATTGGGAATTGGCAATAATTGGTTGGGTTCCTATCTTTGCACAAAAAACTGGACAAGGCTAGTGTGAGTTACCAAATGCACTTTAAGCCGTTCAAACAACCTAGCGAGGGCCACTGTTCTAGTTCTAAACGTGTTCTTTTAATTTTGGGAAATTGTGCTGATGCAGCATCCACCTTACGTCAAATCAATGCCACAGGACCGCTAAAAATATTTAAAAATACCATGTTAACATTTTTTCTCTTCCAAATTGAATGGTTAGTGGAGATACTTCATGGTGCATTTTCTTTACAAATTTTTAAAATTTTAACTACACTTGGGGAGAAGGTCGGCATCAACGATATGACTTGCTGGAGCCACTTAAACACAGTTTTTTTAATAATTTACTTGCAAAAGTGATAAAATTTGGGCACTAAATCAGTCATTTATAAAGTTTACTCTAAATCTTTTATAAAAAAAAAATTGACAAAATGCAGGCATAATCTCAAAAGAAAAATTACAAAGTAAACATTTTAACTTCATTACTAATTTCTTTATTTTGCTCAACTCAAAAAGCAAAATCATAAAGCAAATGATCCGTCCAAATAATTTCTTCTAAATCATCAATATCTATTTGTTTTCCTGAAAAAGGAAGTGCAATTTTCTTCACCTCTTGTAATTTTGCTTTTGTTTCTTCTCTGACTTCGCTCAGCTTTGAGATTGAACTAAAGAGTGAGTGACTGGAAACCGGACCAACCAGCTGCTTCTAGATGATTCTCGCAGGATTCAATTCTGTTATTGGGAATTGGCAATAACTGGTTACGTTCCTGTATTTGCACAAAAAACCGGAACGGACCGGTATGCCTTAATTTTCCTTTTTTTTGGGTACTTTTTTCTTCTAATTTTCTAAACTAAAGCAGGGCATCAGTGGTTTTTAGGAGCAAAACAAAGCCATAGCCTCTCAGACTCACTCTCAAATAGGCTACCTCTCGACTCTCTCGCACCGGTCGCCTCTCGCCTTTCCCCTCCATCGCCTCTCAGTTCACTCTCGCCGACGATGTCATACGGCCGAAAAAAGGAGTAAATTTCATCGACACTTCGGTTGGAAGTCAATAGCTTAATTGCGTCGTTACTTGAGGATTTTGATTGCGAGCCAACCAGTTCACGTCTTTCGCCCTGTCGCTTTGTGCTTTTTCCTACGTCAAAACAGAAAGGAGTCGCCCCCAGCTTCTAGAGTTTGTAATTACGTAAGATTAGGGCTAATAAAAGATTTTGTGCTAAACCAGTCAAAGGGTACCGACGACACGGTTCATTTTTATTTTTATTTTATAGCCAAGCATGATAAGAAGGCATGGTCGCACCTTTTCTGAAGTAAGTCATGCCGTCCTTGTCGGGGTAGCCTTTTTCTTTGGGCAGTTCAAAAGTTGTTAAAGTAACTTAGGATAAAAAAGCATATCTCATGCCAAGACTTTGAAAAATCATAAATTTATTATACTTTTGACAACCCAATCTTAAATATTTTAATTATATCAATAAAATTATAAACATTTTTATGTTTTACAGATTGAGTTTATTTGGCTAATTTTGATATGAAATCATTGACGTAAACATCAATCATCTTGCATGGCACAACCGACACTAACGTAGATAATTTTTAATAATTTTTTCAATTATTTATTTATTCTTTTCTTTTCTTTTTCCCTTTTGTTTTCTCTCTCTTCCTTTTCTTCAATTCTTATCTTCTTTCTTTGGCTAGTTGCCGAGCTTTGGAAACTAGCCAAAGGCAAGGACCAGCGAGGTCCCTCGTCGGCCTCTAGCGAAGATTGCATCCGTCTTAAAGTATCAATGTTGTGTGTCATTCTTATTTCTATTTGTACGTGAGAGGGCTGGAATAATATTCCACATCTCTTATTTATAGGTTTTGTGTGAGAAGAATTATATAAAAAAAGGAAAAAAAAAAGTTCCAAACATATTGCAACTTTGTTGATTCAATCCTAAACTTTTGCAATTGTGCTCTCAGTTCATCCAGTCAACTCACATACAAATAAAAATAAGAATGGCACATGGAATCGATACTTAAATATGGACGACGACACCATTGATAAAATAATGCTCACGTAGGTCATATATAATAATAGCATATCCCTTTCGGCTCCACTATCTCAGATCTTCTCCAAGTTGCCAAGATTCTAAAGCTTTAAGATAACAAAAAAGCCAAAATAGTTAGTCAATAGTATCTATATTAATGCTTCACTACTATAAGTCCGGTTATGATGAACGTGTTACTTGTAGTACTTTTCCTTGCCATGCCCACAAACTCGCCATCATCAGATTCAGTGAGGCTGACCTCACTTAATAATAGCATGGTCAAGCCTCATCCGCCCCTAGCAAGGCTTGACCTCACTAAATCTGACTAGTTCGAGCCTTGTCTAGCCATGGTGAGGCCAACCTCACCTAGCAATGAGGAGGGCGAGTCTCACCAAATCCAGTAAGGCTGAGCCTCACCCAACCACGGCAAGGCTCAACCAAGGCTAGTGAGGTTGACCCGTTGACTCTCGCCTCTGGCCAGTCATTGGCCATCACCGAGGGGAGAATGGAAGAGGAAAAAGAATAAAAAGAAGAAAGAGAAAAAAATATTAAAAACTATTAAAAATTGCCGGCGTCCACATTAGTGATTTTTGACTAAAATTAG
This sequence comes from Eucalyptus caleyi, assembly GCA_014182885.2. Lineage (NCBI taxonomy): Eukaryota > Viridiplantae > Streptophyta > Magnoliopsida > Myrtales > Myrtaceae > Eucalyptus > Eucalyptus caleyi. Next base: position 43,180,466 of record CM024470.2, read on the forward strand.
CTAGATTAACTCAATTGGCAAAACATAAAAATATCAATAACTTAATTGATAAAATTAAAAAAATTAGGATCGAACTGGCAAAAGTGAATCATAGTCGCTTATTGTCGATTTACTTCTTCTTAGCTAAAATGATTTGATTGCACATTGCTTTGTTTGAAATTCTATCTCATGCAATTTTATATTTTCCCACCACGCCCCGTAGACGCATCATCGTGTATAATATGTGACATAACGTCATAGGATTCCTTATCTAAATATGGCGGACAAGCTTGTTTCCGCAAACTCTCTTCTATTGGTTAAAGAACTGTTAAGTGATTAATGACTACTTCAATATATATAGAACCTCCTGAAGAAGCGTTAAAGTTGGGGCAAAGTGCCAAAAAAAATTATAAACCTTTTGTCTTTGTGCTGATTTAGTCCTAAACCTTTTTTTTTTTTTTTGTGTCGATTTAGTCCTAAACCTTTTTACATTGTGCCAATTTAGTCCTTTCCGGCCAATTTTGACCGGATTTTGCTAACTGGACGCCGGCCGACTGACGTGGCATGATTGGCGTTGACATGTACAATTTTTAATAATATTTTAATATTTTTTTTATTTTTTATTTTTTATTTTTCTTCTCCTCTTCGCCTCCAGCTGGTCGCCGGACCTCGGCGACCGGCTAGAGGCGACGGCCAGCGAGGTTGACCTCAACCTCGCCGGGCACCTCGCCAATGGCCGCCCTCGAGGCCTGGGCGACGAGGCTCGCCCTCGCCGGATCTGGCGAAGACACTTTTAGTGTACTTCTCCCGCCTTTTCACCATTTCGAATTATCTTTTGTGTCCTCATGATTGTCTTACAACAAGAGATTGTTGGTTCTGATTACTTTCTCTTTCCTTAATACATTTGGTTCGCTTTGAAGATCACACCATCACTAGAGTATGTATTTAACCTTGTTTTTGCTTTTGAGACTGGTTCAATACAATCTTGTATGCACAATTGGTCCCAATCTGAGTAGACAAAGTCTTAGCTCTCGATTCCATGGTAGGAGCCAGACCCATCGTGGAACCAATCATCCCAAAATTGAACAATAGAGCTTGTAGCTTTGTGAAATTAGATTATTTCTCTTTGATTAAATATGAGGATCAATGATAGGTAGGTAATGTTCAGGAATCAATTTAACCCAATTTCTCAATTTGTGAAAAATTGATGCATTTAATGATGTCGTTAGTCCATAAATTATGCACCACTCAATTTTAAAATTTTCTTTACCAAAACTTTAAAAACAGTCAATTTAGTGCCATTTATAAGTGCAACTCCAATGAGTCACATCAGATTTTTCACCATTAAAATTATTTAAGTAATAGCTCCTTAAGCATTATGGCACGTAAATAGTCATATGCAAAATATTCCTATCAAAGTGAGCGTTGCATAATAGTTATGACACCGATTCAGTCTTGATCATCACTTATTTTTAAAATAAATTATCTTGATGTTGCTTTTCGGCAAGTGTTCATTCAACTCCATTTTTTTTTTTTATTAAACTTCTTTTCAATTTGAAAGTGTCTTAAAGTGTCCCTAACATAACTTCTTACACATATCGAGGCTTCGAAATTAGTGGATGCTACATCCTCAACCAATGATACTCTCTAATGACGTTTTTGGTCCAAAGTAGTGGAGAAGATTAACGCATCTAAAGTATGATTGTGGAAGGACAGTTATGTGAAGAGGACCTTTAAAATGTTGTTTCATCTCTTTCTATTTTTTTTTTTTTTTGCTTAGTTGGCCCTAATCCATGCTACTGGTCTGCTTGTTCTTATTCTCTAATTACGCAATATGCAACTTTGTGAGGACTCGTCGCAATGGGAAAAGCATGGTGACGTTGCCATCCCATGGACTTCAAATTTGTCGTCAGGAGGTCTTGGTTCGTATTTGATATCACCATAGCTCTTTCGGCTCCACTACATTGGATCTTCTCCAAGTTGTCAAGATTCCAAAGCTTAGAGATAAGAAAAATGCCAACACAATTATTCAAAAATATATTGGCCTTGCTCACAGCAAGTATGGTTGGCCTTGGCTTGTGTTCAACAAGGGTTGCTAGCCCTTATTGATGCTTAGGGTGCGCATGATAAAATTTCTACTTTTCTATTTATTTGTTTCTCTATTCCCCATAACAGGTTTGGAACAGAAATCCGTTTGGTAACATAATTTGATTTTTCTATTTTTAAAACAGATTTATATTCCAAAAATAGATTTGAAGAAGAAATCAAAAGCTAAAATTTTTAACTTCTCAATTTCTATTTTAAAAATTGAGAAATCAATTTTTAACCAAAAATCAATTTCTGTTTCAGAAATTTTATTATGTGCATCCTTAGGGACTAGGGCAAGGGTCAATGGCCGTTGCCAGCAAATGTGGCTTGGAGGTGCCAAGCCGTTCAAGCAACCTGGCGAGGGCCACTGTTCTACTTCTAAACGTGTTCTTTTAATTGTGAGAAATTGTGCTGATACAGCATCCAGCTTACATCAAATCAATGCCACAGAACCGCTAAAAATATTGAAAAATGTCATGTCAACATTTTTGCTCTTTCAGATTGAATGGTTAGTGGAGACACTTCATGGTGCATTTTCTTTACGAGTTTTAAAGTTTTAACTACACTTGGGGAGAAGGTCGGCCTCAACGATATGGCTTGCTGGAGCCACTTAAATACAGAGTCTTTTTAATAATTTACGTGCAAAAGTGATAAAATTTGGGCACTAAATCAGTCATTTATAAAGTTTACTCTAAAGTTTAAAAATTGACAAAATGCAGGCATAATCTCAAAAGAAAAATTACAAAGTAAATATTTTAACTTCATTACTAATTTCTTTATTTTGCTCAAATCAAAAAGCAAAATCATAAAGCAAATGATCCGTCCAAATAATTTCTTCTAAATCATCAATATCTATTTGTTTTCCTGAAAAATGAAGTAAGTACAATTTTCTTCACCTCTTGTAATTTTGCTTTTGTTTCTTCTCTAACTTCACAAGTTTTGAGATTGAAGTAAGGGTGAGTGACCGAGAACTAAACCAAACTGGCTGGTCTTAGGTCTTTCTCGCAGGATCCGAACTTGTTATTGGGAATTGGCAATAACTGGTTGGGTTCCTGTATTTGCACAAAAAACCGGACTGGGCCGGTACGAGTTAATTTTCCCTTCTTTTTTTTTTTTTTTTGTAAATTTTTCTTCTAATTTTCTAAACTAAAGCAGCACATCGGTGGTTTTAGGAGCAAAACAAAGCCATAGCCTCTCAGACTCACTCTCAAATAGGCTGCCTCTCGACTCTCTCGCGCCGGTCGCCTCTCGCCTTTCCCCTCCATCGCCTCTCAGTTCAATCTCGTCGACGATGTCGTACGGCCGAAAAAAGGAGTAAATTTCATCGACACTTCGGTTGCATGTCACTAGCTTAATTGCGTCGTTACTTGAGGATTTCGATTGCGAGCCAACCAGTTCGCCTCTTTCGCCCTGTCGCTTTGTGCTTTTTTCCTACGTCAAAGCAGAAAGGAGTCGCCCCCAGCTTCTAGAGTTTGTAATTACGTAAGATTAGGGCTAATAAAATATTTTGTGCTAAACCAATCAAAGGGTACCGACGACACGGTTCATTTTTATTTTTATTTTATAGCCAAGCATGATAAGAAGGCATGATCGCACCTTTTCTGAAGTAAATCATGTCGTCCTTGTCGGGGTAGCCTTTTCTTTGAGCAGTTCAAAAGTTGTTAAAGTAACTTAGGATAAAAAAGCATATCCCATGCCAAGACTTTGAAAAATCATAAATTTATTATACTTTTGACAACCCAATCTTAAATATTTTAATTATATCAATAAAATTATAAACATTTTTATGTTTTACAAATTGAGTTTATTTGGCTAATTTTGACCTGAAATCATTAACGTAAACGTCAATCATCTTGCATGACACAACCGACACTAACGTAGATAATTTTTAATAATTTTTTCAATTATTTATTTATTCTTTTCTTTTCTTTTTCCCTTTTCTTTTCTTTCTCTTCCTTTTTTCAATTCTTCCCTTCTTTCTTTGGCCAGTTGCCGAGCCTAGAAAACCAGCCAAAGGCAAGGACCAGTGAGGTCTCTCGTCGACCTCTAGCGAAGATCGCATCCGTCTTAAAGTATCAATTCCATGTGTCATTCTTATTTCTATTTGTACGTGAGAGGGGTGAAATAATATTCCACATCTCTTATTTATAGGTTTTGTGTGAGAAGAATTATATGAAAAAAGGAAAAAAAAAAAGTCCCAAACATATTGCAATTTTGCTAATTTAATCCTAATTTTTTTTTTTTTTGTTTGAGTCCTAAACTTTTGCAATTGTGCTCATTCAATTCATCCAGCAAACTCACGTACAAATAAAAATAAGAATGGTACATGGAATCGATACTTAAATATGGACGACAACACTATTGATAAAATAATGCTCACGTAGGTCATATATAATAATAGCATATCTCTTTTGGCTCCACTATCTCAGATCTTCTCCAAGTTGCCAAGATTCTAAAGCTTTATGATAACAAAAAAGCCAAAATAGTTAGTCAATATCATCTACATTAATGCTTCACTACTATAAGTCCAGTTATGATGCACGTGTTACTTGTAGTACTTTTCCTTGCCATGCCCACAATCTCACCATCATCAAATTCGGTGAGGCTGACCTCACTTAATAATGGGAAGGTCAAACCTCATCCACCCCTAGCAAGGCATGACCTCACTAGATCTGACTAATTCGAGCCTTGTCTAGCCATGGTGAGGCCAACCTCACCTAGCAAGAAGGAGGGCGAGTCTCACCAAATCTAGCAAGGTCGAGCCTCGCCCAATCAATGCAAAGCTCCACCAAGGTTGGTGAGGTTGACCTCGCCGACTCTCGCCTCTAGCCAGTCATTGGCCATCACTGAGGGGAGAAGAGAAGAGGAAAAAAAAATACTATTAAAAATTGCCGACGTCCGCATTAGTGATTTTTGATTAAAATTGGCTACATTAACTCAATTAGCAAAACATGAAAATGTTAATAACTTAATTGATAAAATTAAAAAATTTAGGATAGAACTGACAAAAGTGAATCATAGTTGCTTATTGTCGATTTACTTCTTCTTAGCTAAAATGATTTGATCGGACATTCCTTTGTTGAAATTCTATCTCATGCAATTTTATATTTTCCCACCATGGCCCGTAGACGCATCATCGTGTATAATATGTGACATAACGTCATAGGATTCCTTATCTTAATATGGCGGACAAGCTTGTTTCCGCAAACTATCTTCTATTGGTTAAAGAACTGTTAAGTGATTAATGACTACTTCAATATATATAACCTCTTGAAGAAGCGTTAAAGTTGGGTCTTTTTTACTCTCTTTTTTTTCTTTTTGTGTATTTCGTTGTGGGTGAGAATAATGCCTTTTCTACTCTTGGCATGATCGCTCGTTCATCGTTATTGTCTTACGTAACGAACCAATGAATTTGTCCATCTAAATGATGCGCACCTCGTGATGCATGGCTCGTACTCATCTTCTCCAAGTCACTTCCTGCAAATCCTCGAGTAATCGCATTAAGATTTCGTACGGCCCACATACGGCCCACAAAGGGAGTAAATTTCATCGACACTTCCACAGATTCATTATCACCAAGATGAAGGTCGTCGAATCAACGAAGATGTAGGATCCCCTACCCCGGTTCGTGCCCGCAACCTCTGTCCCATTCATCAGCTACTTAATCACGTCAAACCAATCGCCCCTCGAAGCTAAGTCTCTGCTTCTGCCGTTTATACATCAATTCCTTCGTCGATGAATCGCTTTCGAATCCCCGCCCTTCGTGAAAGTCCTCACTAGGTTCATTCTGTATCGTCACAATTTATTGTTTTAGCTACTAATTGGCACTTTCAAGCATGAAATAAACCTCGGTTTCATCCATGAACCAAAATTTGTTAGAATGGAGGAAGAGAAACGGAGAATCAGAATCTCAACTCTGTCTCAAGTTCACCCTATTGCACACGATGTTGGAAGAAGATGAACTTCCAAGCGAAGATGGTGGATCTTCAGTAGAAGATTTTCTTCTACTCCTAGAAATGGTTCATCTTCGATCGTTATGCTTCTAGGATCACCCTTTGGTTTTAGTTCCGGCGTCATCTTCAAAAACTGGACATTCCTATTGATAATTACCTTTTCCATGACTAAATTATATTTGCTTATAACCTCTAGTTATGTCACCGTATTCGGACAAAAATGCATTTCTGACTTTTGTCATCCAACTTTTCCTCCTAGATAGGAATGTCACACACAAATACTCATAGGAACATAACATTTGACATGTTGCTGCTCCGAAATATTCTAGGGTTCTTCCACGAACGCTCTTTGCTAGACATATGTTTGGCACAAATACAGCACGGGCAATGGCTTTTGTCCCAAACTTCTTTTGGCTAGAGAAATTGTATGGCTTTTATAATTAAAAATTTTATATGGTGTGGCATTTTTTAGCACGGAAGTGATTACTTTTTAATTAAAATTGACAATGAATGGATCATTCTTTTTACAATGACTAACACTAAAGTGATTACTTCTTAACTTGCCATATGACATCATTTATAGATTTTTTGGTACTGAAGTGATCACTTTTTCATTAAGAGTGGCACTGAAGTGATCATTTTTTAACAACGATTGGCACTAAAATTATCATTTTTTTACAATAACTAGCATTGAAATGATCATCTTTTAACTTACCCCAGAACGTTGTTTAGAGATTATATGCTGACCAGGTAGGTCGGCAAGCCATGTAAGATTAAAAATTAATAAAATATCATCACGTCAAATTTCTGTCAACTTAGATGGGAGTTGACATATAAGTAATCATTTTCTTTTAAAAGTAGCACTTAAGTGAGCCCGTAAAAAGTTGTGACAGTAAAGTAAGCACCATATACAAGTTAAGACACTTTTAGTGTACTATTCCCGCCTTTTCACCATTTTGAATGATCTTTTGTGTCCTCATGATTGTCTTACAACAAGAGATTGTTGGTTCTAATTACTTTCCCTTTCCTTAATACGTTTGGTTCACTTTGAAGATCACACCATCACTAACATATGTATTTAACCTTCTTTTTGCTTTTGAGACTGGCTCAATACAATCTTGTATGCACAATTGGTCCCAGTTTGAGTGGACAAAGTCTTAGCTCTCAATTCCACGGTAGGAGCGGACCCATGGTGGAACCAATCATCCCTAAATTGAACAATAGAGCTTGTAGCTTTGTGAAATTAGATTATTTCTCTTTGATTAAATATGAGGATCAATGATAGGTAATGTTCAGGAATCAATTTAACCCAATTTCTCAATTTGTGAAAAATTGACGCATTTAATGATGTCGTTAGTCCATAAATTATGCACCACACAATTTTAAAACTTTCTTTACCAAAACTTTAAGAACGGTCAATTTAGTGCCATTTATAAGTGCAACTCCAATGAGTCACATCAGATTTTTTACCATTAAAATTATTTAAGTAATAGCTCCTTAAGCATTGTGGCACGTAAATAGTCATATGCAAAATATTCATATCAAAGTGAGCGTCGCATAATAGTTATGACACTGATACAGTCTTGATCACCACTTATTATTAAAATAAATTATCTTGATGTTGCTTTTCGGCAAGTGTTCATTCGACTCAATTTTTTTATTAAACTTCTTTTCAATTTGAAAGTATCTTAAAGTGTCCCTAACATAACTTCTTACACATACCGAGGCTTCGAGCTTAGGGGATGCTACATCCTCAACCAATGATGCTCTCTAATGACGTTTTTGGTCCAAACAAGTGGAGAAGATTAATGCATCTAAAGTATGATTTTGGAAGGACAGTTATATGGAAGAGGACCTTTAAAATGTTGTTTCATCTCTTTCTATTTTTTTTTTTTCTTATTTGGCCCTAATCCATGCTAATGGCCTGCTTGTGCTTATTCTCTATTTACCCAATATGCAACTTTGTGAGGACTCATCGCAATGGGAAAGGGATGGTGACGTTGCCATCCCATGGACTTCGAATTTGTCATCACGAGGTTTTGGTTCGTATTTGCTATCACCATAGCTCTTTCGGCTCCACCACATTGGATCTTCTCCAAGTTGTCAAGATTCAAAAGCTTTGAGATAACAAAAATGCCCACACAATTATTCAAAAATATATTGGCCTTGCTCACAGCAAGCATGGTTGGCCTTGGCTTGTGTTCAGCGAGGGTTGCCAGCCCTTGTTGATGCTTAGGCTCTATTTGTTTAAATTTTTTTTTGTTCCCAGAACACAAATTTTTGTTCTTCTATTCCAAGGAACCAAAAAGAATAAAAACACGTTTGTTTACATTTTTGTTATCGGGAACAGATTTGGAATAGAAACAAGAAATAGAAAAAACTCATTTCTTATTCCCGGAAACAATTTCAAGAAATACTTTTTTTTTTCTCATTTTTCTTCTTCCTTTTTCTTTGGCCGGTCGCTAGCCTCGGCCATGGCCGCGACCCGGCCGTCGAGAGCTGGCGACATTGGTGACCAGTCATCAAGGGCCGCGACCTCGTTGAGCGTCGCCGATCCCTAGCGAGATCAAGCCTCGCCGTGGCTGGGTGAGGCCGCCACCCTCGTCGGCCATGGTCAAGGCCGACAACTAGCCAAAAGGAAGAAAAAAATAAAATAAAAAAGGAAAAATATTTAAAAATATTTAAAAAATTAAAAGAAATTAAAAAAATTATACAAGTTTATCAAACGCGTTTCTGTTCTTTTTCTATTCCAATGATAGAAATTTTGTACGAGTTACCAAACGCGTTTGTTCAAAATTGTTCCTCGAAATAGAGAACGAAAATATGTTTCTTTATTTCTATTTCCTAAAATAATTTTTGAATAGAAATGTTACCAAATACGTCTTTAGTGACCAGGGCGAGGGTCAATGGCCGTTGCCAGCAAATGTGGGTTGGAGGTGCCAAGCCGTTCAAATAACCTAGCGAGGGCTACTGTTCTAGTTCTAAGCGTGTTCTTTTAATTTTGGGAAATTGTGCTTATCCAGCATCCACCTTACATCAAATCAATGCCACAGGACCGCTAAAAATATTGAAAAATGTCATGTCAACATTTTTTCTCTTTCAGATTGAATGGGTAGTGGAGATACTTCATGGTGCGTTTTCTTTACAAGTTTTAAAATTTTAACTATACATGGGGAGAAGGTCGGCATCAACGTTATGACTTGCTGGAGCCACTTGAAATATACAGTTTTTTTTTTTTAATTTACTGCAAAAGAGATAAAATTTGGGCACTAAATCAGTCATTTATAAAGTTTACTCTAAATTTTTTATAAAAAATTGAGAAAATGTAGGCATAATCTCAAAAGAAAAATTACAAAGCTTCATTACTAATTTCTTTATTTTAAATTTTTAACTTTTATTTTGCTCAAATTAAAAAGCAAAATCATAAAGCAAATGATCCATCCAAAATAATTTTTTTAAATCATCAATATCTATTTGTTTTCCTTAAAAAGGAAGTAAGTACAATTTTCTTCACCTCTTGTAATTTCGCTTTTGTTATTTCTCTGACTTCGCTCAAGTTTTGAGATTAAACTAAGGGTGAGTGATGGAGAACTGAACCAAACCAGTTGGTTCTAGGTGATTATCGCAGGATCCGAACCTGTTATTGGGAATTGGCAATAACTAGTTGGGTTCCTAGATTTGCACAAAAAAGAGGACCGGGCCAATATGAGTTAATTTTCCCTTTTCTTTTGTTATTTTTTCTTCTAATTTTCTAAACTAAAGCCGTGCATCAGTGGTTTTTAGGAGCAAAACAAAGCCATAGCCTCTCAGACTCACTCTCAAATAGGCTGCCTCTTGACTCTCTCGCGCCGGTCGCCTCTCAGCTCTCGGACTCTCTCCTGGCTTCACCTTTCTCTCTCACTCTCGCGTCTCAGCAGTCACTTGCCTCTCCGTTCACTCTCGCCGAAGATGTCGTACGGCAGGAAAAAAAGGAGCAAATTTCATCGACACTTCGATTGGAAGTCACTAGCTTAATTGCGTCGTTACTCGAGGATTTTGATTGCGAGCCAACCACTCCAACTCTTTTTGCCCTGCCGCTTTGTGCTTTTTCCTACGTCAAAACAGAAAGGAGTCTTCCCCTGCTTCTAGAGTCTGTAATTACGTAAGATTAGGGCTAATAAAAGATTTTGTGCTAAACCAGTGAAGGGGTACCGACGACACGGGTTCATTTTTATTTTTATTTTATAGCCAAGCGTGATAAGAAGGCATGATCGCACCTTTTTCTGACGTAAATGATGTCGTCCTTGTCGGGGTAGCCTTTTTCTTGGGCAGTTCCAAAGTTGTTAGTGTAACTTAGGATAAAAAAGCATATCCATATCTGGAAAATTCTTCAAATAATCATAAATCTATTGCATTATAACTCAATTTTAAACATTTTAATTGTACCAATAAAATTATAAACATTTTCATATTTTACAAATTGAGTTCATTTGACAAATTTTGACTAAAAATCATTAATATGAATGTTGATCATTCTATGTAATATAACCGGCATTGACATAGATTATTTTTAATAATTTTTTTAATTATTTATTTTTTTCTTTTCTTTTCTTTTCTTTTTCCCTTGTGTTTTCTTTCTCTTAACTTTTTTTTTTTTTCTTCCCTTCTTTCTTCAGCCAATTGTTGGGCCTTGGCATCTAGCCAAAGGCAAGGACTAGCGAGGTCCCTTGTCAGCCTCTAGCAAAGATTGCATCCATCTTAAAGTATCAATTTCATGTGCCATTCTTATTTCTATTTGTACGTGAGAGGGGTGGAATAATATTCCACTTCTCTTATTTATAGGTTTTATATCAGGAGAATTATCAAAAAAAAAAAAAAAAGTCATAAATATATTGCAGTTGTGTTGATTCAATCATAAACTTATTTTTTGGCTAATTGAATCATAAACTTTTGCAATTGTGTCAGTTCAATCTATTTAGCCAACTCACGTATAAATAGAAATAAGAATGGCTCATGGAATTGATACTTTAAGATGGACGGCAACACCATTGATAAAATAATGCTTGCGTAGGATCATATCTCTTTTGGCTCCACCATCTTAGATCTTCTCCATGTTGCCAAGATTCTGAAGCTTAAAGATAACAAAAATGCCAAAATAGTTAGTCAATAGAATCTAGATTAATGCTTCACTACTATAAGTCCAGTTATGATGAACACGTTACTTGCAGTACTTTTCCTTGCCATGCCCACAAACTGAGGCTGACCTCACTTAGCAATGGCAAGGTCAAGCCTCATCCGCCCCTAACAAGGCTTGATCTCACTAGATTTGACTAATTCGAGCCTCACCTACCATGGTGAGACCGACCTCACCCAACGATGACAAGATCCAACAAGGTCAAGCCTCGCCCAACCACAACAAGGCTCAACCAAGGCTAGCGAAGTTGACCTTGTCAGCTCTAGACCCGTTAAACGAATGGGTCGAGTCGAGTTTAAGTCGTGTCATAAATGATCCGACTCAAATCGACCTATTTAACCCATTTATAATCCATTTATAGTAGTACAAAATTTTTTACCCATATCCGACCCATTAGTGGCAACTCCCTTTTGTTTAGGTGTTTAATCGACCTACCGTAAACTAATTAGTGATGACTTTCTTTTGCATGCTAGATATATGAACCTAAGTCGCGAATTGGTATGGACTTAAGAGAGCCCGAGCTAAGATAGACTTAATAATCCATTAGCCTAATTTTAGGTGGTTCACCCAAAAATTTGATTGCAACACTAGTCATTGGCCATCATCGAGGGCAAAATGGAAGAAAAATAAAAGAAAGAGAAGAAAAATTCAAAAAAAAAAAAAATTAAAATGTAATTAAAAATTGTTCAAGTCAAAATCAACTACCAATGTCCACATAAGTGATTTTTTTATCAAAATTAACTAGATTGACTCAATTGACAAAACATAAAAATGTTAATAACTTAATTAATAAAATTAAAAGGTTTAAAATCGAATTGGTAAAAATATTGTACATCTGATTCTTCTAGCTAAAATGATTTGATTGGACATTGCTTTGTTTAAAATTCCATCTCATACAATTTTATAATTTCCCACCATGCCCCGTAAGACACATCATCCTGTATAATATGTGACATAACGTCTTAGGATTCCTTATCTAAATATGGCGTGCAAGCTTTTTTCCTCGAACTCTCTTCTATTAGTTAAAGAACTGTTAAGTGATTAATGACTACTTCAATATATATAACCTTTTGAAGAAGCGTCAAAGTTGGATCTCTCTCTTTTTCTTTTTCTTTTTTGGGTATTTCGTCGTGGGTGATCATAATGCCTTTTCTACTCTTGGTACGATCGCTCGTTCATCATTATTGTCTTATGTAACGAACCAATGAATTTGTCCATCTAAACGATGCGCACCTCGTGAGTTCTCCAAGTCACTTCCTGCAAATCCTCGAGTGATCGCATGAAGATTTAGTACGGCCCACAAAGGGAGTAAATTTCCATCAACACTTCCACAGATTCATCATCACCAAGATGAAGGTCGTCGAATCAACGAAGATGTAGGATCCCCTGCCCCGGTATGTGCCCGCATCGTCTGTCCCATTCATCAGCTACTGAATCACGTCAAACCCAATCGCCCCTCAAATCTAAGCCTCTGCTTCTGCCGTTTACACATCAATTCCTTCGTCAATGAATCGCTTTCGAATTCCCGCCCTTCGTGAAAGTCCTCACTAGGTTCGTCCTCTATCCTCACAAATTATTGATCTAGCTACTTTGGCACTTTCAAGCATGAAATTAACCCCAGTTTCATCCACAAACCAAAATTTGTTAGAATGGAGGAAGAGAAACGGAGAAGCAGAATGTCGAATTGAAATCAAATCCTCAATAACTAGGCACCACACGCATATATGTCTATCATGCATTTACTGTATCACGGGATCAGTTTATAACAATTTGTCCGTCGCTTCTTCTAAGTTGATTAGATTGGCAAAGAGACTTTTTGCTAATTGCTCATACATAACAGAGGGAATATCTTTCTAGGGATGATGAGAAGTACTGTCAACATAAAATCATTATCAAGTTCATACTATGAAAAGGTTTGGCGTCTCTCTATTTCAACGAACTCGAGCTAAGGATAGCATAGACTTTTTATTCTTGCAACAAAAGCAATCAACCCTTTTATTATCACATAGAGATGCAATATCATGTGGTCAATTCCATTCACATAGAGATGCAATATCACCCACTACTTTCTTGCCTCTATGAGGAATAAAGATTCAACATCAAAGTTCACAATCGATGGAGTGAAAAGTGCGGAGGACCTTACTTGAACGATTAATGTCAAACAATAGTTGAAACTAAGTCTCTCTCAATTTCGCCCCTCAATGATGAGAAACTACCTAGCAAATCATAACTAGCTAAAGACTCCATAATCAGAAAGGGGAAAAAAAAAGAAATTAAGTGAGGCTAGCAGGGTTTCATGAATGGATGATACAATTATGATCCACTAAAGACCAATTACTTCAACAAGTGGAGGCAAGCTTCAAACTCTATTACATGATTAATCCACGGCTAACAGAAGGCAAGCACTTACCTGGAGAAGCTCGAGCAGAGTAGAAATAGTCGACAAAGATTAGTTATTTCCCTCGCCTAGCGAAAAGGAAACAAAAAATTAGTCCCAATCAACAGAGGTAGCACACAGAGATAGCATATCAGAAGAATAAGGCAAAATTTCAGTGCTCAGATAATGACTGACCTGAGAGAAGTTAATGAGTCAACTCCAAGATATTTGTCTGATATTAATCATACAAGGCACGTCTTTGCTTGAAATTTATTTTCTTTGCAAAAATTGAACATCTTCACTAAGAGCATCAAACAGAAGCATTAAGTTTGAGATTTGCAATGCTTTGGTACTACAGAGTACATCTAAGCACTTCTCTTCAGCATATTCAATCCAGCAGTAATAGATTCTTGCTTTTATCGAATATGTATTGTCAGCAATTTAGCCAGATTTAAGGCATTACAGTATCTTCATTTACCATTCTAAGAACTCTAAACTTCGGATTCTGCTCCAAAAAAGCTGGTGGCCGCTGATATACCACTGATGCGGCTCTTATTAAAATCCCTGCCGTCAACCCCCATATCAAATACTTCTTGTTCCCCGCCTCATAGTCGAACAAATGAATGATATATTTATTGCCCAACCACTCTCTCTCTTCATCTCTTCGGTTTTCATCCTGAAACAAATATACACAGCTCTTGTCATGAGGACCCGCAAGTTCCACTGAGATAACTACAGTCACATGGTGTGTCGAATGAAGCACTACCTTGATGAACATCTCCAACGGAGCATCAAATACTGCTTCCACTTCCGCAGGATTTGGGATGGGTTTAAATGCTTTTTTGTCGGTAAGTATGCCTATCACCGGCATGACTCTCAAGAGATGCTGCACAAGATTAAATGGTCATTGAACCCAGACATTCATACAAAAATAAGACCAAACGCTAACATTTTATTAATTCACATGATGGCAGGAAATAAGCAAACTGATGTAAACAATTTCTAAAAGAACTCATGAATAGGTAGAGCCCAAGAGGTATGACATGACAAGTTTTGTTTCCAAAGTACAAGGAAGACCATCCTTAATCACTGGTTGAGAGACTCTTCAGAACTTCCTTTTGTTGATAATGGAATTCTATTTAAGCATTTTGTCAGGGGATGATAGACAAAGAACCCGGAGGAAGAACCACGAAATGAGAAAATGGGATTAGGCATATGTGCACTTAAAGCACAATAATTTATTGAAGGACCAGCATATTATTCCACAGAATTATAGCAATCTCCCAATGCACATGCTAAGAACAAGATAGTAAGACAGTTATATTTATTCTGGTAGGTTTCATAATGTGACTCAGCCCAATTTCATTTCCTAAACATCCCAAGTATGTAACTCCTCCACAGTTGATGGGTTGGGGAGAACTGGATAGAAATTAAATAAGTTCTGTGCTAACTAGTATTGATTCCAATGAGGGTCACCAAGCATGAAATGAGTACAGCGAACTGGTTTTTAAATGGAATAAGCAATCAGTTACACAAAAAGAAATGTAAATAACCATTGTTTCAATGCAGACCCTAAACCAAACCACATTAGTTCGGCAATTTCAACATTTTATCCCCCTCTTTTCCCATTAGACGAGTCCCTTCAAAAGTCAATCAGTGTGTGAAATTCACAATAACAGATGGCAAACAATGATCATAGACCATTGCGTGTATCAAGCATGGTTGAAGATGAAGTTCTTCTGTCATTCTGCTTTAAGAAGACCCTATAGGATGAACACTACTGAAGCCCATACACTGAAGACACCATAATCTCATACAAGAACCAGCATCCCCCCTTCTCCTGCACACACACTCCAAAAGCACAAGCATGCAAATACAAGTATGCATCCTTCACGTTGAAGAATCAAAGTTGACAATGCACATGCAAATGTTTGACAAACATTGGAGCTATTAAGATCATTCCTTTCCTGAGCCCTTTACCGAGAAAGTTATCAACTGAGAGCATGAAGGAAGAACATCCCACTAAGTATTGCCACCACTATTAAATGGACTGATGGTATCATTTCTTTCTAGAAAGAACATGCCAGTGTACACTCACCACATGATGCACTGAAAAGATCAGTATAAACAGGAGAGACTGCATTCATAACATTGTGGAGCTGTCTTAGTTTGAAAGAAAAATTGATATAAACCATTATTGTAAAGTGGTTTCACTAGCATTCAACTCGGACATGCTTTCATTGTTCCAACTGAACTGCAACTCAATTCTCACAGGGTTCCTATTAATGCCAAGAGGCAAAGCACATGCCATATATGCAGAATGTTCTGGAGATACCATGTCAAGAATGAAAGCCTAACAATGGAAATGGCTGGAGAAATGAACCTTGGAAACAAAGGAACGCTCCATTATGCAACATCAAACATACACTCTTCTTGATGACTGTGCTCAAAAGTACCTACATTCTATTCAACTACTACAGACTACTGTCAAGAAAGGTGGTGAAGGCTGGTTTAATGATGCTTTATATTAATTGAGAAGAGACTGTTGACACAGTTCAATCTATTACTACTAAAAGCGGTTCAATGTTCAGCTATAAAGCTTGCTGTTCAGGTTCATACTTCTAAAATATTATCCATTCACATCAAATCCTCAGAAAAGGCCCCCACAACTTTCCATGTTATTATCATGGGAGAGAAGATTTTTAAGTGAAGTTCAACATTTCCATGGCAAAAGAGCGTAATGTATGCTAATACCTTGGACAAGAATGGCTCGAGTACAGTTACCACGTTGACAAGGGAAGGATCCAACCCGATTTCCTCATTGGCTTCCCTTGTCGCAGTATCTCCATCATCCTTATCACCCTCATCTGCTTTCCCACCTGGCAGCGATACTTCACCTGCAACCCAAAACAGCATTGAACTTAGATCACTGGACAGCACCTTCATGCTCTTGTAGTCACCATGCTCATACCTACTGCAGAGATCCTAATCACCTGACACAGTACAAAACCAAACTTTCTGCGTTCACTGTAGTTGAAGTTTCAGTCCCAACCATTTCTGCTAGCATCGCCTTTCTCTGCCTCGATTTTCTAGAAACAGAGAAATTCACCTTGGCACTAAAAGTACTACAAGATCAAAACCTCCCAATTCAAAGACTAGAATTAAGAACCTACCACTCGATTAAACTGAACCCACAATTTCCGAATCATCAAGAAATCTACAAATGCACACTCGACATGTGACAGCGAGTCAAAGTTAAAGCAATAAAAGATCCTTTTTCCTCCCCATTTCTCTCATCCGAAACAAGAACAAGAATCGATTACTTCACATCTAATCAGTCATCGTACTCGAAACGATACAAAAGGAAGAACCCAAATTCTTGAAAACGAAAAATCCAACGACGACCATCGAAAGAGACGAACCCGAGTGGGTGGACAATCTGGAGGACCTCTTGGTGAGGATGACCCGCAACTCCCCATGATCGCCTTCGAAGAGGCAGATCAAGACCGCGGCTCTTTTGGGCGTGAACCTTTCCGGGTGTTCGCGAGCGATCGGGGCCGCCGACTCCGGGAAGCCCACTTGGGACACGACCTTGCCGGCGGTCTCTTCGATCCGCTGCTCCTCGGCGTCCTCGGAATCGGGCGGCGGCGGCTTGTACAGCCGGAGCTGCTGAGCCAACGCCGCCAGCCTCTGCGACGGAGGAGGAGGGGGCGGTGGGGAGCTGCTCATGAGGTTCAAGAATCGAGACGTCGATGCCGATGCAGAAATTCTTCGGAGAACCGAGATCATCTGCAACTGGATCTTATACAGGAAGTGAAAAGGCTTTGTACTTTGTTGTTGTTGTTTAATGTTAATGCTGATATGAACATTTTCTCTTCTGGCGAAATGTCCTGATAAGTAATGACCAATCTATTATTTTCTTTCGATATATTAAAGTTTGCTTGTGCGACCGTCGTGCTTTCTGATTTGCCCACAACAACGTTGAGAGTGATGCGAGCAGGGCACGTGCTATCGTGTGATGAATTTTAATTTATTTAATATGATTCATTAAATTTTTAATTTGTTCCAGATGATAAATTTTTGTACATGTTTAATGTAGTACTTGGATTATATGATGTTTAATGTTGTCCTTAAATTTGAATTAATAAAAGAACGTCTAATATTTTCATATAATTAAAGATTATATTGAACATATACTAAAATTTTAAAATGTTGCATATCATATTAAAATTTAGAAATTATATTAAACAAATTAAAAATCCATAAACCAATCAAAGTTGGGAAAATTGCCAAACAATTACAAACCTATTGTAAATGTGTTAATTAAATTCTAAACTTTAAATTTAAATTTTTGTATTTGTGTTAATTAAGTAAATGCAGTTAATTTTGGTCAACTAGTACTAAAGTGGACTCAAGGCAATACCGATGCATTAATTTTTAATATTTTTAATTTTTCAATTTATTTTATTTTATTCCTTCCCCCTCCCCCCCCTTTTCTCTTTTTCCTTTTTCAGCTTTATTTGCCCAACTAGCCAAAGGCTAAGGTTAGCAAGGTCGATCTCGCCAACCAGCGATAAGGCTTGCCCACCCCAAGCGATGCCTCGTCATCACAATGCGAGGGCTAGCCTCACTGATGGAGGCGAGATTGAGCTCACCTAACCATGGCAAGGCTATCTCATTGACTTTAGTCTCTGGCTGTGTAGCGACCAACTAGAGGAAAAGAAAAGAAAAAAAAAAAGAAAAAAAAAATGTATTAAAAATTACTTTCTCTATAATGCTTTTGCCAAATAGATTGAATGAGTACAATTGTAAAATGATGACACAATTATAATAAATTTAAGATTGTTTTGATAATTTTTTCTTTATTAAATTTTAACAGATATTTGTGTCATTTTCTCAAAATATTTTGGATATTACTGAGCAGCTATGATACACGGACACGTCCCACATGCCTCCGTGTCGTGTCCGACACGTGTCGGACACCTCGACACGCTCGGACACGCTCGGACACGCTCCGACACGCGGTCAACGCGTGTCGAATTTGTCGACACGTGGTCAACTTTTGTCGACACGCTTCGACACGCGTGTCGGAGGGCGGAGGAGAGGGAAGTAGAGATGAGGCCGCGAGCGAAGGCGAGCCCGTGACGGCGAGAGACGGCCAGAGAAAGAGGGCGAGGGCCGTGAGAAGAAACTTTAGGAGGGAGGCGCGCGTGGGGGAGGGCGGTGTCGTCGAGTGGGGCGGCGGCGGCAGCGGCGGCGGCAGCGGCAGCGGCAAGGGGGAGGCGTCGTGCGTCTGGGTTACTCCCTTTTCCGCTCCTTCGGCGAATGCTGGTGCTTTTCTTGATCGAGTCTTCAATGCTTTCGGAGATAGGCGTCGTGCGGCGAGGAGGAGGAGGCGAGGAGGAGGAGAAGAAGGGGCCGCGCTGCTAGGGTTTTGAACTTTTGAGAAGGAAAAAAATAAAAATGGATGCGAGGAGGAGGAGAAGAAAGCGCCGTTCCGCGCTGCTAGGGTGTTGAAAATGAAAAGAATAAAAAAAGACTTGCGTGTTGGAGGGAGGGGAAAGTGACAGGAGGGAGGGGGAAGTGATGGGTTGTCAGGTGGTGGGGAGGGAAAAAAAAAGGTGAAAAAAATTTGGGGGGAAAGAGATGAGGGAAATTTGGGCGCAGGGGGTGGTTTCGAAATATAAAAGTAAATTTGGGGGAGGGGGAATTTCGAAAAATAAATGTAAATTTGAGATAATGAAATTAAAAAAAAAAAGTGTTAGATTTATTAATATTATTAGTATAAATTTATTGTAAACTCTTTATTTATTTATTTGTAAATTTGAATCAAATTAATTAAAATTAAAAATATTTATTTAATATTTAACGTGTCGGAACGTGTCGAAATTCTCTATTTTTGAAAAATGACGTGTCGCGTGTCGTGTCGTGTCGTGTCACGAGTCGTGTCGCCGTGTCTGTGCTACATAGCTGAGCAGTGAGCATTGAGCTTCTCGAGGATCAACATGTCGGGCGTAATTTCTGCCACTCTTCATTTATGATGATGGCCGTAACTCGAGAGAAAAGACATCTGTCTTACAAACAACAAAGCCCTCGCTGCCAATAGATGAGCATGAGCTATAAGAAGTCAACTCCGGAAACAACATACCACAGTTCTGTTCTGACAAATGGAATCAAGGTACTAAATATATACAGCATAAATACAATATAAATCACAGCATTCAGGATTACAGGAGGAAAAAAAGTGAACAGACAAGCTTATGTATCATGCAACCGTTTTATCCTCAAACCAACAGAATTTTTTAGCAAAAGCTATACACATAATTTCAGCAACAATGAATGATAAAATAAAGGCTTTTTCTCTCGCTGTCTCTGCAACTCGAAGGATGAAAAAGAAAATGAACACCGGCCATCAAATCTGTGCTAAGCAACCGTGGATAATTTCTTGTCGTTTGCTTCCTCAGATTTACTTTCTGAAAGCAGATTGCTAGGTTTTCCAGCCGCTGGATAAGACAATCTCCTTGCCTTTGTAGTTGCCTTTCCATTTGAGGACGGAGGAGGTTTGGGTGAAGTTACGGCCTTTGGCGTTTGCTGGTTCAAGCTTTTAGCGACATTACTTCCCTGCTTGTTAAGTGGTTTCTTCGGGCTAACGGTCTGAATGGGTACTCGGCTTTCCCATGGGCGAGCAGCGATCCATCGCTCCATCCAGCTCCAACCCCAACCGGCTTTTCCGAGTTCATAATTCTTCAAGCCATTGGTATTAGAATCAGCCCTCCACTGTGAATCATCAATTCATAAAATGTGAGGACAACAGGAATCGTATTCAGAAACTATAATCACCTCCTTAGCAGTGTCATCTGAGAACCGAATCCTTCAGCGACATTCTTTTTTCTTTACAATTTATTTCCTTTTCCTTGAGAAGACAGGAATTATCTTGCATTGCAGAACACAGCCATGAGACCCGAAAAAACTAAAACAATACCAATTAACAACAAACCAAGCCTTATCCCACTATATGGTGAATCTTATCATGGCATTGTGCTTGATCCTTAAATAGAGCCTTAAAAATAAATCTTGACGTATGTTATGTGATCTCCCTCACCTGATGGTTAAATGCATATGCCATGGTTCGTTCCCGTTTAACTGCTGCTTCTTCTCTCTGATGTATCCTTGCAAGAATTTCTTCCATGGTTTCAGAGCCACCGCACCAGTCAACCTGTCGGCATGTAATGATGTAGTTGTAAGAGAATGCCAGGTGGTGTCATTTCAAACACATTGCATATTCTTGCAGAACATGGATATATAACTATAAAGCCACAATGGCCACTGGAGAACATGCAACTTATTTCAATGACTAAAATTTGAAGTAGACACATGCTGCAGTTGCCTTTTACACTACAGACACCGAAAGTATGACTAGACAAGAATCCTTAATCTGGAGCTTTTATACATAGAACAGGACCATTATCCCAGCTGGGTTTGATATGCTGCAGGGGGCCATTGATCCCTTCCTTAATCAGTTTTCGATGTCCAAAAGTTTTGATATGGCTGATGAAATTTACCTCAAGATCGTGGAGTTTAGCCTCAAGTTTCATCTGGTTCTCCAATTTCTTCTGTTTTATCCGCCCTTCTGTCACCATACAGAGACGGCGCTCTCTAACCTGAGACTGTATTTTGCTCCAGGAATGAAGATACCCCAATGTTGTCGTTGCTTGCTTTTTGACCGAAAAGTTTTGTGTCAGAATCTGCAATCTTACAATTCCTTTTAAACGTCGTAGCATTTTCCGTGCCTAGAGCAGGATGAGAACAATTCTGTCAAATAAATGATATAAACGCATCTTCCAAAGAGTTAAGCAAGAAAATCACTGAGGACCAGGTATAATGGGGAAATTTACATCTTAGGTACCATATAAGTTGTGCCAATGATGATTCAATAATAGCACAATTGAACAGCAAAATTGCCAGCTGAAAGTGAAAGTGAAAACAAATATCTATAGAACACCCTGACACAGATGCAGGACATCTTCACAAGATGCTGTATTTAGCTAGTAGCTATCTAGCCATGGAAAGTTTAAAAGATGACCAATCAACAGGATGAACCTAAGGCGAACCATAATTGAATGAAGCATTTGGTGAATGCGGTACCATATATGCCCTGAATGCTGTTTGAATTCGTAGTGCAGCTCTATTCTCAAGTGACATGCCAAGAGAACTTTTTCCAGCAGTAGCACCATTTTCCAAAGTTGTAGACTCTTTATTTGAGTGGGTCTTCCACTTGAAGGAATTTGACTTCCCAGGAGATGAAGATGCCTGTTTTCCGGGCTGAAAGCATAACATCAAGCAGCAATGCAACGTCAAAAGTATGAAAGGCACAACCAAATTTAACCCTATTATCACATATTTGCTCCCTAAGTAACAGAAGTAGAGATTTCTTTAAAATCATAACCAGCTTCCAACTTTTACTCCAATTATAATTTTCCAATGGTTTGATATAGACAAAAGAAAGAAAAATTCACTTAAGACTTCATGATCTTGGTAAGCGCTAAAGTAGAAATTTATTTGAATGTTCTACTCTGTGTCCATAGAATAGTTCATATTAGAAGCCTTTTCAGATGGTGACCTGAGAAGCACCGAACACAGCAGAAGCTCATTAACACTACCAAACACTTATCAAGCAACTAGCCATTACTTCTGGAAGCTGGCACCAATCATGGCAAGTTTCTTATCACAGTGAATCTAATGGGAAAGTAGAGACGACACAACAGATTTTATACAAGGAAGAACAATAAGATTTCAAAGGATAGAAATTTAATAACAAGCAGGAGAAAAGGCAGAACATTTTCAGAAAGTAGATTATTTCATCAAATGACTGATTTGTTCAAGGGTCACTGTAAAAAGCATTACCAGGAAACAAAAAACTATCCATGAGATAAAGCCCAATCATGAATAGTTCCCATATGCATATAAACCCTTCTGCATCATTAGAAACGTGCGCAAAATTCTCACAGTTTCAGGAAAACAACTCCAGCAGAGATGTTTCATGATTAGCTAATAACAGAGAACATGCAATTTATACAGGTAGAATTTAGAGCTGAAAGATCTTTAGACAAACTTGAAACAGTCTCATCATACCCAACTCAACTATGCTGGAAGCAAAAATGGTTGATCTATGCTTAATACAAATGCGACAGGACTAAGAAAAGAAAAAAAGTATCTGGACTGTTTTATACCTTTGACTGCTTCGAACCATTGTTCTTCACTCTCTTCAGGTTGATTATAGACTTGAACCAGTTCCCAGAACCCATATCTTTAACTTAAATGCCTTTACCCGTGAAGAGCAATACCCTGTTTCACGAAAGATCAATGACATGAGTGCTGGCACAAAACACACCTTGGAAGATCGCACAATTATGAACCACACCGCCATATATTCAAATCTCTGATTTTTTTTCATCGACTCGAGAATGAACAGTCATAAACATCATGATATCATCACAATCGATCTCAATAGCATCATATAACAACCCAAGATCCTATTTCTACACTTGTGACCGTACGTAATCAGTGCTTTTTCATAAAGAGAGCTAGAACATAATGTCATTGTATCTCAATTAGGAACACGTAACCACCTCCTCAATCAACTACTCTGTTAGACTGCTAATCTCAAACCATGTTGATCCAATTCCAAGAGAACAGCACTTGACATCTCATCAAATGCGGACCACATGAAAACATCAAAACGACGCAGAACGCTCCATAATTCGAGCGAAATTGCAGAAAAACTCTAATCAGATTCCCAGATCAAGAAACCGAGCATTTGCTTCGCCAATCATTCACCGCCCCCGAGCCCAGATCCCAGTCTCCCCCAATCACCAAGAAACGCCTACCCCACATCAGATATTCAGGTGGAAAAACAGAATGGAACAGAACAAAACGCAGAAGGGCATTAGTTCTATGAACAATGATGACGTACCCACAGAAGCAGCAACAATGAGGTCCAGTCCAGCGACGACCTTTTCTTCCTCTTCTTTTCACACAAATGGGTACTCGATGGTCTTGCCTAAAGACTCTGGTGAGGATAGCATTAGTAGTAAAGCACAAGAAAGCTCGAAGAAAAGGTCAGGCTGTCATGGCAAAGAAGAGAGAGAGAGAGAGAGAGAGAGAAAATAAAAAGTGGGTGTGGAATGTGGATATGCAAAAGGTCCACCTCCAATTCTACCCAGAATTTCCTGTTCTTTACTTTAAAAAATCATTCATTTAATCAGATGGGGTCGATGGAAGATGTTTGTATTCATCCATCTCATCCTTGAATGGAGCCCTCTCTCTCTCTCTCTCTCTCTCTCTCTCTCTCTCTCTCCTCTCCTTGGTCCACCATTCTCGGCTCAATCAAAGTCTCAACCAACGAAATACAACTCACTCGAAAGGGGTCTTGCAGTTTGGTGCGAGGGAGTGTTGTTGGGGTGAAGAAGTCAGCAAAAAACAAAGGAGTCGAACGAGTACAGCGACAGCAGAACAAACCAATGGGGGCTTGACGGTGATGGCCTGCCTTTCTAATTTGGTGTGGAAGAAAGTTCGGATTTTTATTCTTTATTTTTCGTTGAATTGTTTTGGATATTTTGAAGGGTTCTCAAACTGTGCTACAGTACAAGCAGGAGCTGAAATGATTGGCATTGTTACATGATGATTGGGTTGGTGCACTTTTGAGGAAAGGAAAATAAAATAAAATTCACATGAATTTCTAAATCTGGATTGCCTGCTGAAGCAGATATTTATTTCTCAAATGTAAACAGTTAGGGAGCTAATCAAGATGAAGTTTGCTGTCAAAATAGATCTTGTACCGGCATTTCGAAGTTATATTCATGAGGAACTATCTTTAAGACTAAGCTTCCATATCCCGGGGCAATGCCAAAAATGTCATAATTTGACGGCAAGATTAGATAAGAGATTCGTGAAATTGTGATGTCAATATCATAGATCAATTTCTTACGAAACTGACCAAGAAATGAAATGATTTTTGGGAGATATTACTTTAAGAAAGCATGCGGATGATCGCTTCTAAGAACGGAAAATCTCTGAAAATGAAGTAATGCATTCAATGACATGGAGGAGTAGTCTATATTTATATTATTAATGAAAAATAAATGTATTTCCTCCTCGTGAGTTGCTTAGAAAAATATAATATAAGTTTAAAAAGTGAAAAATGTAAAAAGGGTCACGAGCATTTTCGAAGTTAAATTTGCAATTAACCATATTTAAATCTAAGTTTTCCTATCAAAGGAATGCCAAAAATGCTATAACTTGCCAACAACACTACCCGAGAGTCTATCATGATATCAATAATAGAGACCAGTTTTTTGCGAATAATCAAGAAATACTATTTAGAAAAAACACACAAATGATGGTTGGTAGGAGAAAAATATCTTTGAAAAAGAAAGTATGCATTCAATCACATGGAGGAGATCTTCATTTTTCTAATGAAAAATAAATGTATTTCCTCCTTACAAGACTCGACAAGAGTTTGCAAAATCGTGATATTAATATTAGACATCAATTTCTTGCGAAACTTGATCAAAAAATAAAATGATTTTCAACAAATATAACTTTAAGAAAGTGCGCAAATTAGTACTTTTAAGAACAGAAAATCTCCGAAAACAAAGTATGCATTCAATTACATGGAGAAGTAGTGTATTGTCAATTTTCTAGTGAATAATAAATGTATTTCCTCCTCGAAAAGTTGCTTAGAGAAAAATACAGTAAAGAGAGGAAAATAATTAAAAAAAAAAAAAAAAAAGGTGGTCCCGGCGGGGCTCGAACCCGCGACCTTCGGCTCATAAGACCAACGCTCTAACCAACTGAGCTACGGGACCACGCTGCGGGGAATTTTCCTCGTTTTTACTAATTTACTATAAATCAAACATTCTTTCTGTCCTAAATTTTAAGGGACAAAACACGCCAAGATTTTTCTCTTTCTTTTTCTTTTTTGTTTAATCACATCCACTTCTTTTGCTGACTTTCGAAATAATCGATGGCCATACGTAACTTTTGACTTTGATTTGACTATTTGCAAGGGAAGAAATTATGTAGCTGAACCTGTTCTGGCGAAGACAAAGAAGGGAAGAATTAAAGACTATGGTTGGGGTCGGTTCAACTGCCAAGCTCCCCATTATCAAAACATTAGATAATGGCAATAATTACTGAAATGATTTCATGGTAAGGAATATCAATAATTGCTATTGTTCTTATCATTATGCATTAGGGCCTCCAGATATGGCCAGCACATTTTTAGCCAAATTTAGGTAGTGACGCTGCATGATCTGGACCCTGAGGCAGCATTCCAAGGCTGCTTTCATAATTAGGTCTATTTCGAGCAATATTCCTATCATCATTATATTTCAACAGCTCCTGATTTAATCATGAAATTATTATCATTATTTCTAGCACCTCCGTTGCGTATTTCAATTAAAGATGTTTTTATGTGCCAAAGCCATGGTAAGGTCCGTCTGCCTAGTGTTACCCAAATAAATTGCTGCGTCGGATTTTTTTTTTTTTTTTTTGATACCTGGAACTCATACGGCGCAACCCATGGGATTATCCAATTATTATATTGGGTATTGGTCACTACCAACAAGTTGATTTTTTCCTTATTTTTTTTTTTTGGGACTGGAGGAAGATTTTTGGTAATCCAGACAATATGACAGTTTTTTATTTATTTATTTATTACCTGAAAAAAAAAAAAAAAAAAAAATAACCTCGTGAGATTATTCTCCAACTAGATTCATGAGAGAACAATTTTTAAGATATAGACTCCCATGTCACAACACCATATATCAAAATAGGCATAGCAAGGAATATTTCACTAACTCCCCTCTTCTCTACGTGTATGATTCTCCTTGAGTGGTTATTCAACCCATCATCGCATAATCTCATCTACATGTTGCCTTTCGTCGAAATCCAAATTATAAATTGTTGGGCGAAATGCGTTGCTGCTTTATTTTTCTTCTTGGGAAATGCAATTGCATCTTAGATTTTTTTGCAAATGATATAATTAAGTCAATCGAGTTCTAAGTCTTTATGGCGATGTAATTGAGTACTAAAAATTTCGTGGAAAGAGTTGCAGTCCAATCAAAAAATATTTACTAAAAATTGCAATCTTAAGACCGACACAAAGAAAATTTTGGGGTAGTCACATAATCATTTTTCTGCATTGTAATGGAAAGGACTTGATTGCATTCTATATTTGTCACTTTTTGATCAATTAAAAGAAATTATTCAAACAATTCTAAATTTATTGTATTTTTATTAATTTGGTTTTAAACTTTTCAATTTTGCTAGTTGGGTCAAAACTTTTTTTATCTTTTGTCAATTGAATTCATACTACCAATTTTGGTTGGAAGTTGATGACATGAATATCGACCGTTCTACTTAACATGGTTGACAATGTTAACATGAACAATTTTTAATAATTTTTTTCAATTATTTTATTTTTCTTTTATTTTTCTTATTTTTTTTTTTTCTCCATTTGTTTTGCTATAGTTGGCGAGGCTGGGCCCTCACCAGCCACTAGCAAGGGTGGCAACATTCTTGCCTAGCCTCGTTTAGATATAAGTGAGGCCATCGCAACCTGCATCACTCCACACAATGACTCTAGGGTTCGTCTTCTTCATCTGTAGCACTCCATCTGCCCATTGCCCAAATCTTCTTCTACTCCTTCGTCTTCTTATTAAAAAATTATCTGCAAAACCTCTAGGGTTTCCGAGAGCTTCAACCTTGTTGTGACCTTGAACTTGTTTTGAATTTCACGTTGAATTCTCGATTCATTTGTGAAACCTAGGGTTTTCTTTTTTTGTTTGCTTGGCCACCACGAAGCTAGAGCGGCCATGGTAGCTACAAGCTTGAGATCTAACAATCATGGCCGAGAGTTAAGCTTGTGTAGCCCTGGTAGGGCCACCTATGCCTGTGGCCAATGAGGCCGTGGGGAGGCTAGGCTCACCTAGATCTAGGTGAGTGCTGCACAACCCTCACCCTCAACTAGTGAGGTTTCTACTGCCCTCACCATTGGATAGCGAGAATTTAAAAACAAAAAAAAAAAAAAAAAAAGAAGAAGAAGGAGAAGACAAAGAAGGAAAAAATATTTAAAAATATATTAAAATATTATTTAAGGGTTTATGATTGAATTGGAAAAATAAAATAGTTTTAAGGATTTTTTTGACAATTTTCCATCAATCAAAAGCAACTTAAATCCTACTTTCTCACTCAAGGTTGATCAAAACCGATAGATCTTTAGGTTTGTTGTCTTAGGGTTGACCAAAGACAATAGAGTCATAAGTTTGTCGCCTTAGGCCACTGCCAAGAGGCAATGAAACACTGATTTTGTCACCTTAAGTAGGGTGTGCAACCAAACTAGTTATACTCATAAATTGGATTGGATTACCTGCAAAATAGGTTCGGGAATCGATTCCCGTTGGAACTGGTGTGGGAACAAGTTTGTAGTGAATACCCACCTAAGAACTAGACTGGACTATCTTGTTTTGAAACTAGTTTCAGAATTGGTTTTATAAGTTTAAAAAACCAAAATTCTTTTTTTTCCCTAAATTCTAACCTAAGCACTTTTTCATCTTTTGTCTTTCCTCAAAACTCCTCTTCCCCTAAATTTTTATGGATGAATGGGAAATGAAGATTTATATTTTATGTTTTATGTTACGTGTTTGAACTTTATATCATTTATAAATTTGTATGCGACTAAGTATTCATATTATGGATTGCTGTTTTTTGTGGATTAAGATTTCTATTGTTCATCTTTTACTTTGAATCATATAATTACTCATGGCCTCATATGATTTTGCTATTAAAAAATTAGCAAAAAAAAAAAGTAGGTTTTCGGGTAGACCCTGGAACTAGACTTGAAAAATAGGGTACGTTCTAGAATCGGTTCCAAGCAAATAGGGTAGACTCCAAGGTCCAAAAATTAGGAACTAATTATAACAGTGTAAGTTCCAAGTTCTAGCTTTAAAACCTCCCTACCTGGATCCAATCATCCCTAATCTTAAATTGTATTTGGTAGTCTAGATTTGAGCTCGGATATGATAACAAAATATTCAATCCAATATTTAGCAATGTCTTCTAGATTGGATAAACCGGATATACCCGAATAAAAAAATCCAAGCTACGGGGTGGGATAGACCTTGATTAGATAAAAAAAGTTTTAAAATAATAACAATTTCCTTTCAACGATGGAGTGATGGAGTCTGGCTTCGCCAGTATCACAACAGCCTATCACTCCTGATCACCGTGCAAGACCACCACCACAACAACCTATCTCTCTTGACCACTATACAATCATCATCACCGATTGTAATCACTGTCCAACCGATTGTCCTCCGACGACTATCGAACCAAATTGGCTATGGACGATGAATGACCGAAATCGATAGATCGACTTGAAAAGTCATCTTTGAAAAAGAAGAGCAAGAAAAAGGCAAAACGCGTGAAGTTTTGGACATTTGTATGTTGGTCCTAAATGGTGATCACTTGATTTTGCTGCGATGCTTCGGCGTCTGATCCTGTCCTCTACTCAGATCTAAGACTTTGCACTGACAATCGGAAGAATTTCATTTGGAAAAGGAGGAGCAGGAGCTCTGGCGAAAATGGCGATCGCTTAAAAGTGGTGCTAGTCTCGGCCATGCGACATTATGTCAACAATATGCTACCCTAGATTTGGAAAGTTTTACCTTTGTGAGCAAGTGAGATATCAAAAGATTTTGAATCTTATTTTATATCACACCAAATATGGGAAAGGATTTTTTGATATTTGGAGGATATTTGAAGGATTTCTAATCCCACCTTATCCTATCTTATCTTAATCCAAATCTAGACAACCAAATACGATCTTAGGTCATACTAAAGACAAGGATATACTACTTTTGTTGTCTTAGAGCTAGAATCAGACCGATTCTCTAAATGCCTTTCTGGATATTCCCGGCTATTCACGAAACGTGAGAAGGAGACGAAGAATCATCTGCTTCCAAAAGAAATTGAAGAATGGCCCATTTATACAGAATGGTAAAGGGTCCCCGATGACCATAGGAAATGACTAGAAAAATGAAGGAATATTTTAATCCTTACCAACTTGATCTTGTTGCCCCTGGCAACAAACATGCATGAACCATTTTTCCAAAATATGTGTCCAGAAAGCCCAAAGTCTCAATAGTTAGCTGGGGAACCAAAATTGATTTTGTATCTTTAGGTCTACCTAAGATGACAAAATTTTATATTTTCACT
Source organism: Eucalyptus caleyi (assembly GCA_014182885.2). Lineage (NCBI taxonomy): Eukaryota > Viridiplantae > Streptophyta > Magnoliopsida > Myrtales > Myrtaceae > Eucalyptus > Eucalyptus caleyi. The sequence continues at coordinate 43,210,314 of CM024470.2, forward strand.
GCAGATTTGAAAGTTTTCCCACTCGATAGCGACAAATGTTGAATTTTGTCACTTGGATGTGAACCTTAGGTGACAAAACCATGATTTTGTCGCATCAAAACTCACTCAAGGAGACAAATTTCACGTTTGTGGCACTAAATTTAAAACTTAAGGCTGTGAAACTTCGATTTTGTCATCTAAGGATACGATCAAATCGCCTTTGGTGGACCAAAGGCGACGAAAACTATATTTTGCCGCTTTTGGGTAACCTAAAGGCGACAAAAATGTTTGGTCGCAAAAATGTTGTCGCCTTAAGGCATTTTTCATCTAGTCTACCTTAGTGGCACTCTTCGTTCTGCTGAACCAACTCCAACTAAGAGTTGGCTGTTTACCAACGAAGACGAAATTGCACAACACAAAATGCTGCCCATCAAAGGCGGTGGACATGGACAGTTTATATAATAAATTCTTCTAGCAGGTATCATCCACATGTCATCCACGTAAAAACAATCCCCTCCTCCTTCACATGTACCTATCTTGAAATATGTCCATTGCCTCACTTAGAATGCATTTATTTTTCAGAAAATGAATAATTTGGATATCATATTTCGAATATAATTATTTTTATTGTTTGAATAATTAGCCGATGAAATTTTTGTCGATGTTTATACACCAACAATGTGGATGCCTTAAATTCACAAATTCCTCTTATTAAAACATCTTGTTATCCAATCCAAATGGGATGAACAAGTTACATATTTGAATCAAAATCAAAAAAGACAATGACATCTCGAAATCAATCTCCTCTTCACTAATGTTCCATCTCTCTTCTGTATATATAAATCCGATTCGATCTGCGTATCGCAGAAATCGTTCTTGCTGTATATCATTTCGTGACACGACGGAATGTGGCCCTAAGACCAGCCTAAAACACTCGTGAGGATATAAAGAAGCAGAAGAGATAAAGGGTAGAGAGCATACGAAAGAATACACGTCCAGAACGGGAACTTGGTGCCGAAGCTTGTGATGAACCCCATCAAAGTGCAGATCAGAAGCACGACCAGAACCTCGGCCGAGACGTCCCGGGCTATGTCCTTGATGTACACGAGGGCCAAGAACGTGACTAATCCCATCACGTTATTCATGAACACCCCGTTGTAAACCTGCAATGCAAAAAATCGAATTCTTACAACCCAATTCTCGTGAAAATGCAGAAAGATCCATTAGCAAAAGCTTATACTGTGATTATACAGAACTAAAGTTGTCGTCAATATGAATTGGGAAGCTAAAGGATTTTGCAATTGAGATGGGTCTGCGCATATATGATTATCCTCATTTGACCCTTCAAGAATCATAAAGTTGATTAATGTCATGATGATCAATGAATTCTTCAAAATAGAGAGGTTCAACATTCTTAAATTTGCTTCCGGCATTAGAACTCTACCTGCCGCTCCCTAAATTCTATCTCTGTCAATGATTTCCTTCATTGAACTGCAAATTAGGGCTTGTGGGTATTATAAAAACGACTTATTGGCTGCTCAAAATCAGGCAATAATGATTTTGTTCTTGAGCCTATGAAGGTAAACTTGTTCTAGAATTACTTCGATGACATAACCGGGGATTCATAGGATAGACAATTAGATTTCAGTGAGCTCTTGACATCTCCGGCCTTGATGTACACAAAAGACAAGAACATGAAGGAAGGAGAAGTACATGTGCTTATATATTTACCTCAGTTAATGCCCCGGAAATGTCCCTTTTGGTCTTCTTCTTTGCTGAAATAATGGCTGCAAGCACTTGACGGTAGCTTGTGGCCAAGGGAATCAACACGTAGGAGATGAAGAATGGGCGAATCCCTGCAGCGCGCCCGAATTCTTCGAAGCTGTCCCCGAGGGGTCCTGCGAGCAGAACTGTTATGCTGGATCCTACGATTATCAGGAAACCAGCTTTTGTATAGTTCCACCACACGTCAAATCGGCCTGTGGACTTGCTTGTTTTGTAATGAGGCAATAACAAGCTCTCTTGCTCTGGTGTTGTTTCCTGCAGATTCATGGCACCAAGAAAGTGCTGAAAAGCGAATTAATCTCAGTAGGTGAGCAGGTCATGTTGATAATATACGGCGAACACATTAGTTTAAACTAAATCAGTTGCTAGTTTCAGAACATTTGGACCTCTTCTCATGAATTTCCAAGCCCACTAGGCGACAAGATGATTTTAGTCGTGAAAATCTTTAGGGAGCATTTCATTTGGCCAACGAAACCCTAAAACTAATAATTGAGGCAAAATGCACCTTCATTTTGCACCTCATGATGTATCGCGAAATTTGCTACTGATATATCTGAAATTCAGCATATAATTTGTGATGTAACTCAGTCATAAAACTAAGTGTTGCCTAAGACGACTATGAATGCATTTGTAGGTACTAAACATAAGTTTGAGAATGTAACTAGAGTTTTTGTGGATGGTTGCACCTACCTGTGACTGGTTGCCAGCTGAGGATCGAGCTTGAGCAAGACTGTTTACAGGGAGCGTGTCCTCGTCCAACCATTCAGAAATTCCTTGCACAAATTCAGATTCACTTATGGATGCATCAATTGAAGAGTCGAATAGCTTCATCACAGAATCAGTGAAGTTGTCTGTGTTCAAACCAGCTTCCACGATCTGTATTCCCAGCATAAATGAGTACAGTTCGGTTTTTGGTACCCGTGAATCCTTGTTCTGGTCCATCTTTTGAAAGAGGCTGCATGTACAACCAACTGAACTTCTCCAAAAAGCAAACAATAATAACAAAAGAGGCGATAGGAATCTGAAAATCTTGATTAATTTGCAATGTGAATGAAAAATGAAGATTAATTACTCTTTTATATGAAGTACGTTCGGCTTGCCGTGGATGGTGAGAAGACTCTGCAGTATGCTCTCTCCTTCGTATAATCGCACTAGATATTCAAGTCTCTTCTTCTGAATCCATGGCTCAAAGACCTGCACCAAGATTTCGTATTTCACCATTAAAATTGCAGGAAACCATCAATGAACTCAGTAATTCTAGCAATTCCTAGATGATCAAGAAAGAAGATTAATTTCGCTAGAAACTTTAGTAGATCATCGAATTTCTTTTTGCTTTACCTGGTAAGTGCAATACGTGACGAGGAAGATGACCGTAACTATGAGACTGACCAAAATCACAATTCGTTTCCCAGCGGTAAAATTAATGATCTTCGCCGATTGAAGAATGAGGAATGGAATCATGGAAACGAACATGATCCTGGCAATGTATTTAGTCTCCGGGTCAGTTTCGACACCTGAACCTGCAAATCCAGAGGAGTAAAACATCCAAACTATCACGAATATCCGTGAATTGCATATAATATGAAAGGAAAGAACCCTTGTTCAAGGTATACGTTAGAAGGAGAGACAAGATTGATGGAGAGAACCTGTGAGACGGCATGGCTCTCTGGGGGTTGTCGATCGGACGAAGAAGGCGAAGAGCTCGTAAAATCACAACTGCCAAAAGCAACAATGGAACCCCAAACTAGCGAGAGGCTGAAGATTGCCGATCCTGCAAGCATGGCCATTGCCATCGTCACCATCGACTCAGTCTTGTCCGAACTTGCTGATATTGCGCTAGCTACAAAGGAATTGAGATGATACAAGATCAAGAAGATATAGAAGAAGGTGAAATTGCAAAGTTAGGTTAGGAAGATATTTAAAATATGTTTGTGTATACCATATGATTCAAATCTAGTCAAATGTTAAAGTCCTGTTGTGATGTCGCAATGAATGTACATTAGACCAGTCAAATAAGTGAGTTAGGTCTGATAAAAAATTATTCAACCAATTCAACCCATTAAATCTGTTATGACCCATTTCAAGCAATAAACATCTAACATACCCGACACCCAACCTATATTGCTAAAACACTTACGTGTATAACCAAATTTAGGAAAACCCATTCCCAAACTAAGATGAAAAAACCAAATGAGTGAATGAGTGATCAAATGAGAGCAAGAGAGAGTGAAGTGAGTCATAGAGGTGGGTTGGGTCTAAGTAAGTGATAAATCTATTTAACATCTGTATTAAACCCGTTTATGACTCAAAGAGTTAGGTCTAAATCCATAAATATAATTAACCAATTTAAGGACCTAGCCCATTAAATATGAGTTGAAATGGATCTATGGTCCATTTTGAAAGGTCTAATGTACAGAAGCAAAAATATCTCAAATTTGCTGATTATTTTTGTTAAATGCATAAATGATGAATAATTTTAAAACAAGAAATAGCCTCAAACTATATGACCTGTAGACCCGCCAAAAAAAAAAGAAGTGAGAACAGGCCACTTTAGATAATAATTTATACAATCCATCATTTTATAAACTGTACTGCAATTAGTCCCCTGCGAAATTTTTCACATGTTACGACTTTAATAACCCACGTGACGTCATAAATCATGGTGGAGCAATTACTTGAACTTTTCATATAAGCGAGTCTACATGGTGACGTGATTTGCATGAAGACGGTATTTAATAGTATTTTGATGTTTAAGCTACTTGTTTTAGATAATTCTTTTTTTGACACCCTGGTGATCTGTGGTACGAAAGAGATTTCTTATATTTTTTCCCCTCGAAATTATTTGTTTTAATATTGATCTTCTTCATTTGCGATCTGTGGAAGCTTCCAAGTTCGAAGGACCAAAGAATATTAATATAATTTAAGAGATTTTTATTACGTACTGAGATTGCATTAAATGCCCATCAGCAGAAGCTCCTTGGATCAAGTGTCACGTGAAGTGCACGAATGGTACAAACTTAAATGGAGATATTGTAATATTTATAGAGTCAAAAAGGTATAATAAAAAGATATTTAAAAAAAATGAAAATGGATAGAAATGAAAACATTATTCTAAACTCCAAGCAATAGTTTGGTTACGATAACTTATAAATAGTATCGAGGCCTTATTTGAGTTGTTATGAAAAGTTGAGAAATTAGACTAAACAAATTAAAAGTTTACATCTTAAATTAAAAAAAAAATAAAATTAAAATTTTACAATTAGATTGAACATTTACAAATTGTTCAAAAATCACATTAAAAAAATTAAAGTCTAAAATGTGACATTACACATTGAATCAAATTTAGTGTCATTTTTCCCTATATCCAAATAATGTAACTGTCACTCTCATATAGTAACGGCGCAAGAATATTTGCCCATTTTGTTTGGCACGCAATGGGGGACTAGAGAAAAAAGTAATGATATTGATGTTATATCTAGAAAACATAGATAGTGATGTTATGCGAGGAGAAAAAACATGAGAATTTGAGAAGCAAATTTTATGTAATCGATGGAAAAAGGAATTAGTCTAGCAATAGTTCAATTGATGAAAATAGTGTAATCGGAGAGAAATAACTCAATTGAAGATGGTAGTGAATGGTGAGGGGAATCATGCGATCTATTTAATTTGTAACGTGGAATCAAAACAAATAAATTATTTTGTACCTGTGCTAAATTAATTTCTTTACATTTTTCCTTTTATTTTGGCCAATTTTATCTTAAGAAAGCTAGCACTCGGCCAACCAGGCACATAAGTTACCTAGTTTCCTTGAGAGATTACTGGTGGAGATAGCACTATTACTCTCCTAGTCGTAATGAGTAGTAACACTTCATATGTTAAATCAATAAAAGCACAACAAACTTTTTCTAGATATATAAAAAGGAGTTTTCATTTATCGGAAAAAAAAAATGGTTAGAATAAAGTACGAATATGGTCAAACTTGAAGTACCAATTTCCATTATCAAACTATAAATAATATCTATTTGGCTCCATAAAGAAGAGGCAAAATGCAAACCGACGTAAAGCATAAGTCATTAATACTCGCTTGAGGTTGGCGGAAGATCAAAGTAATAAGCACGTTCATCAATCCCAATGTCGAATTTATTGACTAGAGAATTAAATTAAGGGTACTAAATAGTGCCACGTGAATAGTCATAGTCGGCGCAAAAGCAAGCAATTGACATCCGATTACTTAATTTATTTACCCAATTTATCAAGGAGAAAATTATTTATTAGAAGAATCGGTGGACAAATGAGTATTCTTGGCTCCGTTTGTTTAGTGAAAAATAAATGATTTTGAGAATATTTTAAAAAAAAATCGATTGTATCACTTGAAATTATTAGTTCATGAAAAATATTTTCATCGTTGATGGACATTTATGTCTAAAAATTTATGTGAATGATAAAAATATTTTTATTCATTAATTTTTTTAAGCAATATAAACGATCATTTTTTAGAAAATAATTTATAGATTATTCATTTTCCGTTAAATAAGTGAAACCCTGATGATTTGTGAATATTTAATGCTTAATGCAAATTCAACTTTTTCCATGAATTTAATGACATAACTAAGTACCGAATAAATAATATTGAAAAGAGAAGGGTTTGTCTAACAGGAATAACGAGAAAATAAAATGAAATCGGAATTTCTTACCGAGCATTATGATGACTTGAGGGAAGGTTCCCAGCATCTGGAACAGAGAGGCACCGAAGATCCCAGTTCCGAACATGCGGAAGAAGAGCTCCGACCCCGAAGACACGTGCTTGCCGGCGAGGGCGAGCAAGCATTCGTACACCGCCACGAGAAACAGCTCGCCCCACAGCTCGGTCGTGCACGGCAAGAACCCGTAAGTCGGCTCGCACGTCACGGTTGCCGCCGCTGCAAGATCCAGGGCCGAGGACGGCGCCCCATCGCTCCTGCCCGAGCTGTCCAGTATCGGGTCAAAGGTTCCTTTAACGGACCGGCTGTCTGCCGGAGCGGTCAGTATGGCCAGAATCACGAAGAACGCAAGCCTCATTGAGAGAGAGAGAGAGAGAGAGAGAGAGAGAGAGAGAGAGAGAGAGTTGTTTAACTTAGAAGGGGAAGGAAGGACAAGGGGTCACGAAGGTTTCCGAATTGGGGAGGGGAGATATATATATTTACGAGAGAATATGATTCAAGTCAGTAGGTGATGCACTGAAGTTCTGAAAAGAAGAATGTCGAGACAGAATATAATCGTATATTATATTCTATGAAGAAGTCAAAAGGGTTATTTACTTCGGTCCTTAGAATGATACCCTTGAAAGCGTTTACCACCCATGAACTTGTCAGGGACAATGTGGTGATATGATATAATTATTTTCTCAGAGATGGAGTTATATCAGGAATGATCTTTAAATAAATACTTAAAAAAAACAATATATTTGTGTCAATTTTGTCAATATATTTATGTCAGTTTTGTCTAAACATCAATCTTTTCAATGTGTTTATTGTCTTTATTAATGACATGGTGGATAGTCTTTTAATCTTTTGGACAAAAATATTCAAGCACGTAAGATGTTTTTCAAAATTTCAAGACATCACTTGTTTAGAATTGGTAATTTTCATGAGGGGATGTTGCTAATAAACTGACTTTCATGAAAAAAAATTGCCACCTTCTTGCGTTATAAGTTTGAAAACATACAAACGACTTGATAAATAACAAATTAGCATAGGATTAGCGGACACGATTATTTTGGCACAGATTACGATTACCATGGAACTCATTTTGTTAATTTTGATACAAAGAATTAGCAATACATTTATATTAGATGAAAGTTAAATTAATTGTGTTTGTATATATTTTCCACGTATATAGTTAACATGTATCCACTATGCTAATTTTTGTGTCGAGATCAAGTTGTATTTTTGTATATTGCATCGTAATGCTACCTTGTTGTGTTAATTAATGTGGAGTGCCTATAAACTTATTCTTTTTTAAAAAAAAAAATCACGAAATGAGGAAAAAATTCATATAAAACTAAAGAAATAAAAATCTTGGAAGTTGAAGTCGAAAGTGGGAGAAGGTGAAGGTAAGAGTGGCACTTTGTTGAGACCCAAAATGCCCAATATTTAATTATTATGGATATGCAATGATCGTTCGAAAGTAATAAAAATGGACTCTACAACCTCATATGCAACCATTAAAAATAGCGATGAAAAGGGAAAAGAGTGAAGAATATATTATCTTGACATATTTGATCATCCACAAAGGAGCCAATTTAATGGATTGAATATTGGTCGATATTACCTATTTGATGACTCGAGTGTAAATGTTGACAAATATTGAGAAGTGGCAAATGATTGCGAATTATTTTAACAAAGTTGTCGATGAGCATGGAGCAAGGTGATTGATTAAAAGGATCACATCAAGGCTCTTGCGTGTACACCTCCCAGCGAAGATCATGGAGAATGGTTCGATAAGAAGTAAACATGGAAAATTGAGGCTGGTGCATTGCATCAGGCTCAATTTGAAGAACGGTAACAAGAGCACGTGTAGACCTGGAGAATAGTCAAACCGTTAGAGAAGTTATTTCAAAGGAGCTCCGAAGAAGACTTGCCGACGTGGATTGAGGGGACCATTTGGAGAGAGCTTCGAGGAAGACTTGCCGACGTGGGAGCATGAGACTGAAATTTCGGAAGAAACTACTCCCAAACAATTATAATAGAATGTCTATAAATACCAAGTTTTCATCAACTAGAAAGGCCCCAACAATCAAAATGTAATCTTTTATTATCTTTGCTTTCCTGCACTTTCCTTATTCATAGTTTTTTTATTCGTGTCATCGATTAAATTCCAACACGTATCTTTATTCCACTAGTTCACCATTCCGATGTGCATATCTATCATGGTGTCATGCCGTCGATTAAATCCCGGTGTTACATCTTTGCACGTTCTCGAGCTTTTGTTGTCGAATTAAATTCTGACACTTTTCGTGCATGTGTATTGCTATGAAAATGGTTGTATTTTCAAGCCTTGTTGTTGATTGAATCTCGGCATGGTTTGTATGTATAATTTGGTTTGAAGTTCAAAATAAATGTTTATAGTTATTTCTTGTCTGATTGGATATTTCCTGTTCAGGAGTCGTTATGAAACTCATTTCTTCTCAGCAAAAGCCAAAGAATGACTTTCGGAAAGATGTATTGTCGTCTATTAAATTCCGATAAAACACACTTCAATGCTACTTTCCTCTTGTGGGGTTAATTTTTTTTATCGACCTACCGATTTTAATTTATTAAGAAATTGGTGAGAGAGGGAAAAACTATCATATGACATGCTAACTTGGCATACAAAATCACTGCATTATCGTCATTGTGTATTTGCTAACGTATTTATTGCCATCTTATGTTAAAAAATCGTGATGAAACTAGTATATTTGATGCGTTTAATTATTTACATGTCAATTAGGGGGAAAAATACAAAAAAAAAGTCCTAAATATTTTATATTAGTACCAATTTAGCCATAAACATTTTCAAATTAGTATCAATTCAATCAATTTAAACTGGAAGTTACTGATGTGGACATTGGCTGTCATACACAATACAACCGACGTTAACATAAACATTTTAAATAATTTCTTTTTGAATTTATTGAATTTTTTTTCCTTTCCTTTTTTTCTAGTGGCCATTTTCGATCATAGGTGAGGGTTGGCCTTGTTAGGCTGAGGCTGGGTGAGCATCGATCGTCTAGGCTAGGACCCCCTCGTGAGATTTGGCAAGCCAACCCTTGCTCAAGCTAGGACAAGGGGAGGTGTGGCGAGGTGAGGTCACCTTAGCTTGGGCAAGGGTAGGTCTCTCCCTTGGCTGCAATTGGATGGCTAGCACTTAGCTAAGTGAGGCTAGCCCGCACTAGTTATTTCTTGTGGCCATGGTAGACAAGGGCTACCGGGCAAAAGGAAAAGTTAAAGAAAAGGGAAAGGAAAGAAAAATAAAAAAATCAATAAATTATTTAAAATTTCAAAAAATTCAAAAAAATTATTAAAAATGTCTATGTCAACGCCACCCACATCATGTAGGACGGTTGGCATCATGTTAGCAATTTTTAGCCTAAGTTGGATGGAGACTGAATTGATACTAATATGAAAAGTTTAGGATTAAATTGATTCAATTGAAATGTTTATAATTGAATGAGTACTAATGCAATAAGTTTTAAATTTTTTGATATTTTTCCTATCAGTAAGGCAATGTGGTAGTAGCACCTATATATGGTTTCTACAAATTTGGGAGCTTGAATTGGCAAATGAATGTATTTTAGCTTCCGTCGGCATCACAGAAAATTAATTGTTAGAAATATTGCATTTGATTTTTCTGAAAAATCAATTAATAAAAATTTTCATAGTTGTCAACGAAAAATATTTGGAAATATAACTTTCATCATCTTTGCAAAGGACTACTAAACACAAGAAAATAAGACAACTTTCCTTGAAAATTATTTTTTTTAATGATTTCCACTCTAGTATGAAGCAAACGATTTTTTTTTTTTTTTTTTTAGGCCCTACTATCTCCCTTTTGCATAGCCAGTCATGTAATTAGCACAAGCGTCAATTAGAAACACAAATGTGATGCCACATTTAGGCTCCATTTGTTTTGTAGAAAACATTATTCATAAAAACATTTTCCTCATTTTTCGGCATTGGATTGCTTTGAAAAATGAATCAACAGAAAATGTTTTCATAGTCAAAGGAAAGGATTTCCCATCAAAGTTTAAATTTAGGTTAAAAAATCGGAAATCATTTTCCAAAATATGACTACATATCGACACTTGAACTAGAAACTCTACACTTGAACATGAGAATCCTAACACTCATTCTTGTGCCCTTGGCAACAAGGCTAAGTCCTCAATGTCTAGGCCTAGACCTAGGTCCATTGAGGTTGGGCTCAAGACTCTAGAGCCTTGGCCCAGGTCCATTTAGGTAACACTTGAACCCTCGGCCATGACACCCTCGGTCCATCAAGGCCGAGCCTAGGATGTAGGGCTTGGTAATGTCGAAGCCAACCCTAGGTCTTTGACACCCATGCTAGGGTCCATTGAGGCCAAAATGATGTAAAATAATTTTCAAAATTTTAAAATTTTATTTTATTTTATTTCCTTTTCTTTCTTTATTTTTTCCTTCTTCCACCATTGGTTGCTAGGCCTTGGTGACAATTGGCAACCAGCCATAGGCATGGGCCAATGGCACGTGAGGCTCCACCTTGCTAGATTTGGAGAGCTCAAGCCTCATTAGCCTCTAGCAAGATTAAGCCTTCTTGAGGTAGTCAAACTTGAGCTCGCTAGATCCCCGTGACATTAGCAATTGCTGACCCTTGCTTGTAGCCGCCGCCAAAGCCGGACCAACAACTAAGGAAGAAGGTAAAAGAAAAAAAAAAGAAAAAAAACAAAACAAAATTAAAAGACTAATTAAAAATTTGATTTTTTTTTAATTGTCCATAATAGCGCTGTCATGTCATGTAGGATGGTCAACATCCATATCAGCAAGTTGTAACCAAATTAGATTGTCATTACCAAATGATAAGAAATATTTACTAGTTTATTTCCAAATTTTAACCAAACACCATAAAATTTTGTTATTTTTCTTGAAAATGATATCCTAGAAAACATTTTCCAAAAATTTTACATTTTTCACAGAAAAAGTGAAGTCTAAGTATAAGAAAATGACTTCTATCTTCGCAAAGGACAATTGAATCCAAGAAACTCAAATCATTTTCCTTGAAACTCACTACCTTGGAAAATAATTTCCAACAAAGTTCACGAGGCCGATACTCAACAGACCTTACCATGTCCACCTTCATCTATAAATCGGATTACATTTCTATAACAGAGAAATTATTCTTTTGAGATAAATATCGTTTCCCGACGCAACAAAATAGACCTAAGACCAGCCTAAGACACTCGTGAGAATATAAAGAAACAGAAGGGACAGCGGGTAGAGAGCATATGCGACAATACACATCCAGAACTGGAACTTGGTGCAGGAGCTTGCGATGACCCCCATGAAAGTGCAGATCAGAAGCACGACCAGAACTTCAGCCGACACATCCCAGGTTATGTCCTTAATGTACACAATGGCCAAGAACGTGGCTAGTCCCATCACGTTGTTCATGAACACCCCATTATAAACCTGAAATGCAGAGTGCTTTCTGTTGAGGAGACAAGAAAAGGGATGCTGTACTATTCGCATCCATGTCAAGATCGATGGTGAAAGATGTTGAGAAAAGAGTCGACCATTCTTATGTCGTATTAAAGCGCTTCCATGCATGGGATTATAGTTGAAATCTCTCTTGTTCGTTGACCGTGATTATGCAATAGATAATGGGCAAGTTACTTATGTTTACGCAAAATTCATCTGCTCATAGATTTTCCTTAAAAAAAAAGACGTGAAGAAATGCGATAAGACTCTTCAATTAAAAAAAAAAAAAGGATAATTACTCTCATAGAGATTTTCTCACTGATTTTGTTAGTTGATAAATTTAACGGATTGGTGACCAAGACAAATAAAAATTTGATTACTCAACAGAAAAGTTAGATTTAAAATAACAAACCATGTTAATATTGGTAAATAGCTCAAATGAGAGTTGGAAATTCAATACTAATCGGCCGGTAACCTAACAAGAGAAGGAATTTCAAATCACAAAAATAAATGTGGGTAAATTCATATAAGAGCTGACAAACTTAATATGTGTGTAGCAAAGAAAATTAAAAGGTGGTAAAATAATTTGATAAATTAAAAGAAATACAAATAAACATTAGTAAGTAACTCAAATGAGAAATGATAACCCGACATTAGCTAGTAAAATTGGAAAAATGTTGTTAAGTCACTCAAATAAAGATTAGTGAAATCTTATAAGGGTTCGTAATTTTAAGGGATTGGTAAGAAGGATAAGTAAAAGTTGGTAATTTTCTAATCATCAAAAAGGAGAGAGTGATTTTACAAAAATATTGGACTTATCGATGAGTTATGGGGAAATCAGGGGACTAGGATCTTTTTTTTTTTTACTAACGGCTTTTTGGCGCTTACCAACTTTTCAAAATACTTGGAAGGAAAAAATGTATCATTTTTAATGGTGTTTTAATAAAATCAATTGACTAAATTAGGATCACTTCAACAAGATTACTGCGAATTCATAAAAACTAGGTTCAGAAATTCAATTGCACATGCGATGACCTACTTGAAAGAGAGAAAATCAAGGAAACCAGTAGTATTTATATACCTCTGTTAATGCCCCGGAAATGTCTTTCTTGGTCTTCTTTTTCGCGGAACTAATGGCTCCGAGAATTTGCCGGTAGCTCATGGCCCAGGGGATCAGCACATAGGAGACAAAGAACGAGGGAATATCTGCAGCAGTTGCGAATTCCTGCAAGCTTTCCATGAGGGGTTGTCCGATCAGGATCATCATGCCGGTTCCTAGGGTTATCAAGAAACCGGCTTTTGTGTAGTTCCACCAGATTGCTAATTTGCTTGTGGGTTTGCTTGTCTTGTCTTGAGACAGCAAGCTCTCTTGCTCATCTGGTGTCCCCTGCAAATTCATGTGCACCATGGAAATGTACAATTACAAATAGAATGACCAATAATGTTAGCTAGGCATAAACCTAAATATGTTGTGTAAGACTACAAAAGCCTTCGTTTTATATATAAACAGTCTGAAGCAACTATGAGTTTCCCAAAAAGATTTGAGCTGTACCTGCGATTTGTTACTCGTCGTTTTCGAAGACGCCGATGATGATGATTGAACTGCAAGACCATTAGTTGTAGAATCTGTGTCCTCGTCCAAGCATTTGGAAATCCCTTGTACAAACTCGGATTCACTTATCGCTGCATCAAGGGAAACGTCAAACTGCTTCATCACGGCATCAGTGAAATCGTTGGTGCTCAAACCAGCTTCTTTGATCTGTATTCCCAGCATGAATGCATACAGTTCGGTTTTTGATACCTTCAAGTCCTTATCCTGGTCGATCTTTTGAAAGAGGCTGCAAAGTACATATTTGAGCGAATAATAAAATGGGAAGAGGAATTTCAGAAATTTCAATTGTACCACAGAAAGAAGAAAAAGAAGATTAATTACTCTTTGATTTGGAGTTCATTCGGCTTGCCGTTGATGGTAAGAAGACTCTCCAGTGTGCTGTCTCCATCATATAATCGCCTTATATATTGAAGCCTCTTGCTTTGAATCCATGGCTTAAATACCTGCATCAAGATTTCCTTCATCAGCATAAACTTAATCACATTGAACCATATTCTAGAGATATACATCAAGATTTAGCCATGAAATGATTAGGTAGGAATCCAAATAGAGCACAGAATTTTCAATTTACCTGATAAGTGCAGTAAGTGATGAGGAAGATGAGCGTGATTATGAGACTGATCAAAACCACTATCCGTATCCCAGTAGTCGAATTAATGATTTTTGCCAATGAAAGAATGAGAAATGGAATCATGGAAACGAACATGATTCTGGCTATGTACCTAGTGTCCGTGTCAGTTTCGACACCGGAACCTACAAAATCAATATGAATAACAAAAGGAAAAACATCAAATTATCACTATTATAAAATGTTCATATAACATGTATCAAAAGAAAATGCACGCATTTTAATTTATGTGGGGATTTAAAGCTTGGGATTTATATAGCGTATAATGACTAGCTAATTTATACTTAGCACATGGCTCTATTATCATGATATTCTGATCTTCAAATGTATTACAAGGACAGACAATATCGAAGAATAGAACCTGCTAGGCTAATAAACTTTTTGGTGAATTGATTGGCTGACGTTGAAGATGATGAAGAGCTGGAAGAATCACGGCTGCCAAAAGCGATGATGGAGCCCCAAACCAGCGAGAGACTGAAGATCGCTGACCCAGCCAGCATTGCCATCCCCATTGCCGCCATGGACTCAATTGTATCCGAGCTTGATGTTATTGCACTTGCTATACATGCGTATAGAGATAATTCACAATCATAACATAATGAATTAGTTACAGACATATACTTAAGAGTAAGTATTTGTCAAATCTAGCCTGGATCAATAATTTGTTTTTGAATATGCAGATAAAGCGTGTTTTGCTGATTATTTTTGCTATTAAATGGATGTACAAGTGCTTGAATATTTGCAGAGAAGATGAAACAAATTGCCTTAAACTGGAAGACCCCTACATCAAATCTGATACACAACTTCTTCATGCCCTTCAACTCGGGATATAGAGTCAGTTAATTGCATGCGTGCATGGGAAATTGCTCTCCAAAATTCTTAGGATTCTATCCTCATTAACATGCCTCCTTATAGTAACATAAGAGCATCGGCATGAATGAATCATATGGTTATTGCTACCAGGTGATGTTACAGATGCATACTGGACTGACTTTTCTTCATTTTATCGAGGCAAAATTTGCGAAGGATGAGCTTTGGAGGTCATAAATCCTTATCGAGGCCACTAAGTAAGCTAATGATCACTTGTGTTGGATGGTCATGATTGTTGATGAAGTCCGACATCAATGGATCTATATCATAACTAGTCCCTAGCAAACACCAGCAAATTAAGCAGTACACAGCAAGAGTTCACGTGCGACGACTTTGTGATCCATGTGACTCCTCAGGATTTATCATACTGCAATAATCAGTAAGCTTTTGGATTTACTAATCGCTACAACTTGCATAAGTTTCAGTTAATGAGATTCGCTTTTGCTTTTTGTTGTTTAGCCTACGTTATCTTGTCTGCACAAGCCTCTCTCACCACCTTTTGCGGTGGCTTCGATGTCGTGAGAATTGGCGAACCGCTCTAGATGGTCTTCAGCCGATTAGGTTGACATATTTGGCGATTGTCTAAAAGCTATCCTTTTCGACACCCTGGACTTGGAGCGATCTGTATTAGGATTGGTCATCCTTTCCTTTTCTTTCTTCTTTATCCAATTCTGATTCTGTTTATATTGTTTTAAGGTTCTTCAGGTTTACAAGTAATATAATAGTATAAATTAACGAGTATGGGTTATATTTTTCGAAAATCCTACTAGGAAGAAATTTACTTCCATCTATACACAACCCTGATTGATAGATTCAAGTTATGAACATTGTCACTTGGCAAACTTAATTAAATATGATTTTGAGTGATATCTGCATTTGTAATCTACCAATCAAAAGCATGATCAGAGGAAGTTTTCTCCAATTAGCCAACCCTGGCCCTTGTGATAAGGAAAAATAGACCATATATCAACTGTGCAAAGGAAATTTACGTGAGCCACCTTATTCACGCTTAGTTTAAAGATGATAATAACCCATAGTCTCAAATTAACCATGTATAAAGCCATTTGTGTAACTTCTTATTATACCGTCAGAGTGAGCTACAATTACTCTTTATGATGATGCCCAAAAAGAAAATTTGAATATACACAGGCAGTGAAAGAAAGCTCTAGACAAGCGATCTAATCCATATTTGATTTGAGGGTTTTAACTGCTCATTCTCTCACTTGCCATCAATCAATGGTGGATAAGACCACTTGTGGAAATATTTCTGTCTACAACCTAGTGTATGCTATAATTACTCTCAAAAGAAACTAGCTTTTTGTGACAGGGCTATCTTTTTTTTCCTCACTTATGCCTCTAATTGGTAGGTTATAAACAGTGAACTTAGCTAAATAGGAATGTGGGTGATACCCACGTTTATAATCCATCAATGAAAAGAATGGTTGGAGTAAGTTTCTCTCAAAGAGATGGAGGAAAACATGGCACTCAGCCACAAAAGATAGTTGGATCAATTGTCAAGTGTGCCCGCTATCTCTCTAACAAGGGTCAAAGTTCCACCTATTTGCATGACGAACTTTTGGCCGATCTACAGGTTTTATATTTCTTTAGCAACTTTTCAGAAAGAAAGTATAACTTTTGCAAATGAACAAATGAAACATTTATTATTATTATTATTATTATTATTATTATTTTATTATTTTATTATTATTCTTATTATATATGGGCTGCATGACATTGATAGTCATTTCCAAGGAACAGATTATTGTTGAAATAGCTATTTAGTTTTCGTTTTAAGGGGTGAAAACATTGTAACTTACCAACTCTTGTCACCTATTGACTCATCATTCTCCCCAACAAGAATTTGTAAAATCATGCTTTCATGCAATGGGTCCTATAAGCATATTTTTACACGCGAGTGTAATCCACCCATAATTTATCTACATCATCAAAATCGATTAATCTAACATGATTTAAATTAGACCTATCAATTGAATTAAATGATTGATATGGATGTAGAGTATAATAATTCGATTTATCTAATAATTTCTAGTAGATGTAGAGGCTGAGGAAGCTAAGAATGGTAAGAATAAAGCACGAAGATAGTGGACAGCACATTAATACTTTCTCCTGCAACTAAAAGGAGTGTAAGACGAAAGCAAGATCTAAACTATGCATCGTCAGTGCTTGATTGGGGTATGGGTAGGAGCGTAGGACTGAAGTGAGAAGCACGTTCGTGGACCGACGGATGAGGATTTAAAAACCCTAAACAACACCCTCAACTTGCTCACCGCCAATCAGAATATGGAAACCACGATTAATAATTTGACGAAATCAGAGCCGGATTGAGGAAATTTGTAAGATTCTATGTAGTCCCTCTTGAATGGTCAGAACTGGAGAGATTGACATGCGAACCTTCCCATATATTAAGGAGATAAATATATCTTGGAAGAATCCACAAAGTTGGTGATCTCATTTAAGAATCCGTCGCAATCCAACGTGCGCCTTAGTTGTTTTGAAAATGTCCACTTTAGAGAGAGATTTGGGGATGCGACTTGAGACTTAGATATGTAAATGTGTATTGAACATATGCTATTTGAGTATTTAATACTCAAAGCATCATCTTCTGAAAGAAAAGAGGATAGATATGTACCACATGGTAGGTAAAATTAGAATAATCTAAATCATTAATGTATAAGAACTAAAAGTTTAGAGGTACTCCTCTCTTTGGTTTTGAAGGGAGCCTATCAGAACCCCTTTCCTACTTCAAATTTCTGTTTTCAAGTACATCCGCTACATTGTTCAAAGTACAATAGAGGGATTACTTCTTTGTAAGTTTGGTCCTCATTTTGGTCGGGAAGATAAGAACAAAACCATTGCAAGGACATTTTTCTTTCTTGACCATGTTTTCTAACCAGGGTTTCATAATTTCACACGAATTGCAAACTGAAGATAAAAACGAAAAATTCTCTAATGCTCTATGACGCTATGAATACAAAACACCGAGTAGATGATGGGAAATATTGGACCAAAGCAAGAGACAAAAGGTCAAAATTACCAGCAAAAGAGATGAAGAAGAAGGGTTTCTTACCAAGCATTATGATGACTTGAGGGAAGGTTCCAAGCATTTGGAACAAAGAGGCCCCGAAGATACCAGTCCCGAACATGCGAAAGAAGAGCTCTGACCCCGAAGATAGATAGTGGCCGGCGAGAGCTAGCAAGTACTCGTACACCACTATGAGGAACAACTCCCCCACAGCTCCGTCGTGCACGGCAAGAACCCGTAAGTCGGCTCGCACGTCACGGTTGTCGTGGTGAGACCAAGGGCCAAGGATGTCCCATTGGTGCGATCCATGCCGTCGGAAATCGGATTGAAACTTCCTCGGATAAACCGGCTATTCGCCGACTGGGTCATCATGACCAGAAGCACAAAGAATGTGAGCCTCATGGTTGTCGGACGGAGAGAATGGTGGCGTGGTGTTTATTGCTCAGATGGAAGGGGAAGGGAAGAGACTTAAGAAGAAAAGAATGAGGAAACGTGATTCGGCCATCTGTACGTGATGTACGAAAATTATAAAAAAAAAAAAATTGATGGGATTGGATATTGAAGAAGTCAAGGGACGGCAAGCGTTTACTTACGTTTATTTTTACTTTAGTCCGTAAATACCTTGATAATTTGTCTAAACAGCATCTTTATATATTTATTTCTATTAATTAAGCAAAGTCCACGGTCACTTCAGCCTCAATATGCTTATAAAAAATTCAATGAAGAACTCATGCATACAGTTAAAATGCCCTCTAGCAACACATAAATATAAATGGGTGAAATTCGTAATTTTATGATATTCACATGATTAGCAAGTCATCAACAGATCTTCCATTCTAAATTTGAATTCAGAATATTTGTCAGGCAATTGCAACATGTTCTCATATGTCTTTTTTCACCACAAATTGAAATTACATTAAAAAAATACATCAAAAATTGTACGTACTTTTTCATTCTTTATTAATGTAGTAGTTTATATCCTATGACATGATAAGCTAATGTCCAAAATCAGTGAAGCATCAGTTGATAATCGTACCGTGAGAGAGAGAGAGAGAGAGAGAGAGAGAGTAGGGTAAGGTACGAATGACGTTAGAAAAGATTTTGCTAGCCGCCTCCCTCCATGTTAAACCTTGGTCTTCAACCATTCTGATAATAATAATAATAATAATAATAATAATAATAATAATAATAATAAACCGATGCTCCTTATGCTAAATTTAGTTGGAGCATTTGAACTAACATTCCACCAGTTAGCCGAGACCCACGTGATTGTTCCCCACAGTATGCCAATGAACATGGAAAACCAACCATGGCCTATTGACAATTCGTAAATCTTAGGCTCCGTTTGTTATAAAAAGATAGTTTTGGGAAATTATTTTCTGACTTTCCAGTGTTTAAATGATAAAAAAAACTAATTGATCTGAGGAAAACATTTTCCTTAAAAAAAATAACTTATATTGAGGGAAAAATGATTTATCATTTTGATAAGAAGAAAATCACTTTTTCTAAATCATAAAATAGAAGAAAACTAATTATTTTCCTTGAAAATGATTTCATGAAAGATATTTTCATTTATTAAGAAGTTTTCAGTAAAACAAATGTACTCTTAGGTTTCGTTCATTTCTAGAAAAATAAATCTTTTGGCAAATATTATCCTAAATAGATTATGCGGGCTATTTGAAATAATTAGTCAATAGAACATGTTTTAGTTATCAACAATAATATGTGTTTAGATATTTTTGTAAATGATGAAAATATTTTTATTTGTTCATTTTCATGAGTAATATAAGATAAGCAATCGATTTTAGGAAAATAATTTTCAAATTATTCATTTTTTTGAGAAAGGTTTTGTATCCCGATAGCGTGGCATACTTTCTATCCTCAGTCTGGGTTTATGAGGAGTTACTAGGTAGTTGGATGCCGCGCCTGAGATTGTATAATCAGCTATTAGATTTACATTCGAGTTGATGATGCTTCCTTTTTCTCAAAGAGAACTACTTGCTAGATGGCTATTCGATGTTTTTCTTATTTTATTCGTATAAGAAAGAGTGGACTCTCTCATGTTGGATTTTATATAGGCAAACAAGTTCTAACCTTTATAAATTAGTCAAAGTCGAACAATGTGAAGATCAAGCACATCGGAAATAATCGTCTTCCAATCTTGCATAATTTATAACAGCAAGGCTTTTTAAGAAAAGAGATTGCTCTAACGATTTTTTTTTTTTTTTTTTGTTAGTGTTATTTCGCATTTTCAAAAAAAAAAAATCATAGAAAAATAAATAAATAAATAAAATATATATTTTCCCCTTGAAGTGTACACGGGACGGATTCACGGGGTCGCGAGGGCTGATATAGCCCTGCCTAATGCCTCGTGAGGCATTTTTTGTGAGGAAATTCTTTGTCAAAATCGTTTCAAAGTTCAGGAATTCCCTTGGGAGGAAATTTTATCTTTTAGAAATCTTTTCAATACTATTTGCATGTTAAATATAATGTCATATTTAAGAATTTAGCTCTAATGTGCTAAATTTCATGTGAATGCAATGCTCGCGTTGTTGTGTTGGGCAGGGATTGGACAAGTACTGGGGGTCGAAGGCAGATTTGAGAACACACCCCGCCCTGCCCTGCCCCGCCCTAGTTCTAGGACATCTTGAAATATGACTTTTGTTTTTTTTTTTTTTTTTCCCTTTGGGACAAACCTCCATTAGGTTTTGTTAGTTTGGGAGCTTCCTATAAAATAAAAGACAGGCTGACGAAAGTTGCCAGCATAACAACTACTGAAAATAGATGTCTTTGCTAATGGTACATGCCAAGGATTAGCTAGGGAAAGTTGCTCTCATTTTCTCTTTATCGTGTAGCCAATCTTAGAAGCGAAAAAACAAAAAAGGTTTGATCATGCAGCTTCATCATCAATACCAATACATACATATATATATATATAAATGAGCAGTGACGTTTGTGAACTCCAGGCCTTTTCTTCTTCCTGACAAACCAAAAAGGAAAAGATAAAAGGCCAGAAACAAAAGGAAAAGAATTTCAATCATTTTATTATCAGGAAAAAGGAAAGAGACTCAATGCATCCCATGCTGAATAGGGTCATTTGACTTGAGCTAACAGTCCACATGTCGACTTGGAATTGTTCCAACAAGAGGGGCAAGGAACCATGTCCTAGAAACCCGAGGTTGATTGGTTAGTTTTAGATTGTAATCGACATGCATGATGATGTCTTAAGTATCTTGACTTGACATTTCATGTTCCTAAGTTTGACTTTTGATTTTGTTTACTTGGACTGGCAGGTTTAGCTATGAAATAGAAACCGGCCTTTCCTGGTCAGAAGCCTTGAGTCAAAGTCGCCGATGGCTGCTTTCTACCTCTTTAAGCATAGTACAGTTGTCGGGGGAAAAATAGATGTAGTGGTCAATTTATTCTATTTTGTTGGATAATATCCACATGGTGTACAGTTAATCCAAATTTCATGCTCTTTGAAAAATGCAATGATTGTCAATCCTCATAAGAAATTATTATCAAACACGAATTTGGTTTGATCAAAGTTTTGGCCATGCTGGTAATGCACGCACATGTACATAGAAAAGAGGAGTGAGACAAAAAAGTGTGTAAGTCCAGCTCGCCAAAAAATATAAAGAAATGAAAAGAGAGTATGATTTGGATTACTTTAGGAAACAACTTCAAATTGTTGAATGTTGGGAAAGATTTGATGCAATTTTTAAACTTCATGAGATCTTTATGAGATAATTTATTCTGTTGATTCTTTGAAATTATTTATTTAATGCAAAGTTGTTATTATTCGTCATATCAATCATGTACATCACTGGAAAATTTTAGCCTGAATTTTGAGATAGAAAATGAGTAAGATTTTGTCAATCCATTGCTTTAAGTTTGAGAGATTATTTTGTCAGAAATTATGAGGCTAAATATTGTGTAAGTTATTAGATGTAATTAGGGGTTGGAAAACACTAAGAATATTTGAGTTACTCGAGTATAATTGTAACTCCGTTATATCTCTTGATCTATAGTAGAATTATTTACTATTTTTCCCGTAAATATAGGTCATATAAACCAAATCACATAAATTTATTTTCCAATTTATTTTCATACTCTTCCCATGGACATAAGTCAAATGAGATAAAAGATTGATAAAAAGTAAATTGTGCGTAAGAATCGGGCAAAGATGTGCACGTCCTTATTATTAAGCTTATTTATGAACCCTAAGGAGCTAATTCCCAAAATCCAAATTGAAGTTTAACTTTGACTAAAAGAATTACATTATCATTGAAAAAACACTTAAGGGCACATTTGGCAACCGACCAAATAGTTAAAATTTATATTCTTTTGTTCCCGGGATAGATTTGAAACATAAATCCATTTTATAAAATTTTGTTTCTAAAAAAAAATTCTTATTTTTCTTTTATCCTGAAAGCAGATTTGAAATTGAATTGAGAAGTAAAAATAGTTGATTATTTGTTCCCGAGAACAATTCCAAAATCAAGTCAACCTATTTTTTCTCTTTTCTCTTCTTTCTTCTTATTCTTTTTCCTCTCTCTTCTTCTTCAACTACCACCACCACCGCCACTGCCATTGCCACCATCATCCACCTCAGTAGGTTGCTAGGTTCTTGGTTGAGTGAGATCCGGCGAGCTCACTAGAGGCTTACCCAATTACCAATGGCGCTCATGATAAAATTTTTACTTCTCTATTTCTCTGTTCCCCGGAACAAATTTGGAACAGAAATCCGTTTGGTAACGCAATTTGATTTTTCTATTTCTGGAACAAATTTCTATTTCATAAATAGATTAAAAATATTGACACCTAAATTTTGGTGATCTAGTCATTTATTTAATGCATAGAAAATTATGGGAAAAATATTAATTGCATAGCATATAAATTTAGGTGCATTTAATTTTAATTTGCATTTTTTGCATTTATTTATTGGAATTTGGTGGTGGATGGGTTCGAATTAGTGGTTTTGAGCTTTAACTTGGCAAGTCGGACTAAACTCACGAACCGAGCAAATTAGCCCAATCCCCCCCCTTTTTTTTTTTTTTTTTTAGAAATTATCTTGTGAAAAAAATAAGGATTTAAATTTTTCCGAAATATGATGATATTTTTGGATAGGGAAAATGTGACAAAAAATATTGCGTTTGGAAAAGCAAATATTGCATTTGAAAAGAAATCTTTATGGATATAGATTTTGAAAAGTTAAAACCCTAATCATTGACCTATAAATAGATTAAACGCGTAGGGTTTTGGGAGGCCATACATTGAATACATGGCCACAATTCTGAGAGAGCTCTTGACGGAATAAAGAGAAGAAAGCGTGAGAGATTGAGAGAGAAGCACGGCGTCAATTCAGATTCTCAATTTAGATTTTTTACAATATTTCTCTCCTCCCCTCATCACATTCACGCCTCTGCCCTTTTTTTGTCTTCGAGCAAATCACGTACTCCACTATATTATTTTTACAACCCCTCATGATCATGGATGGTCACATGGATTATTCCATGATCTGACCATCACTACTTGGAGGCCGGCAAATCCACAATTCCAAAGTCCACGTAGAGACGAGAGAGAAACGCACGGGAGAATTGAGAGGAAAAGCGGATCGTGAGGGAATTTGATAAACAAAGCTCTGCCTTTTTTACCTTCGGAAGTTCAAACAAGGCTCCATCGATATCAGTGATCCCCACGCGTGCCTGCAGCTCCTTCTCGGTGCCTTTTACCTTCGGAAATTCAAAAGAGGCTCCATCGACATCGGCGCTTCGTTGTTGTTCCACCGCAACCCAACTTCGGCCGACAATCCAGGTGCGTTTCAAGGAGGACTGAACAGCATCGTCTCCAGCATCCGTTCATTATTGCAGAAGCATCCGTCGGTTCTTCAGGCCTGAATCGTGCCCATCACGGCCCAGCCCAACATTGGCGAAACCCGCTGGTCTTGCTGCATCGACGTTGCTGCTTCCTGTCCAACTCGACGCCACAGATTTCTTGGTGTCCCGAACGATAGCCCATCGAACTTGTCGCGGCTTTGTCAAGCCACGCTGAGATACCGCCACAGCCGTTGCCCTAGAGCCATGCCGTGCTGTGCTGCGCCCATTGTTGGTCCATTCTACCGATTGGATTTTTGAAAAAATTCAAATTTAGGTAAAATCTATTTTATTTTATTAGGTAGATTTATTAGATTTAGTTTATTAGGAAGATTTATTTTATCTTGTTTTAGTTTTTATTTTATTTTATTTTGTCTCTTTGTTTGATTTATTTATTGATGCATGGTTGAAATCTCTGATGGAGCATCCAATTCGCAACATGCACGAATTTTTATTCCATCCATAAGGCTTTAGATGGAATAATTATTCATATGGGAGTAAAATTGATATCTTGATCTTTAAGACTTAAGATCAATTTATTGATTTTATTAGTGAAATATTAAGTTTGGATTTCAATTCAAATGATGGATAACATTTTTGATGACCATGGATGATTTAGTGTTTATCTCTTAATTGTTTTGTTTATCTAAAAATACAAAAATTGTTTTGTTTATAAAAAATACAAAAAAATTTGCATTTGTGTTCCATGTAGATTAGAATTGATTAAATGATAGGTTAGTTTATTTATTTATTTTAAAATGCATGTTTAGAAGGCATTTAGAATAGATAGCATTTCACTTTAGTTTTCACTTTAGTTAGATTTTTAGTGATTTTTAATTATGAATTTTCAAAAAAAAAAAAAAAAATCATGCGTATTTAGTTAAGTTCAAATTACTATTGATTGTTGCTAGGTTCATTTAGTTAATTAGATTATTTTGGTTAATTTAGATTGCATATTTAATTGTTGCATTTTTTTTAATTTCAAATTTCATGAAAAAAAGAAAAAAAAAGAAAACTTAAAGTTAGAGCATCATTTGCACATCATTGCATACTAGGGTAGGATTGCACCTTTAATTTTATTTTATACTTAGTTATAGTTTTAGATAATTTTCTTTAGAATAGATATTTTATTTACGCATGCTCATACATGTTATATCATTTCATATTAGATTAGTAACATGCATTGCATAAAGCATGATTCTCATTAAATAAGTGAAAACAAAAAAGAGAAATTGCATGTTAATTATAAATCATATATTGGATTGTTGATGTGAATTATGATTTAACATTACAAATGCTTTTGTTGCTACGAGGTAAGTCTTGCAATTTTTTTTATTCACTTTCTTTAGTGCTAAATTGATGGTTTGCACATCCGCATGATTATCTCACATGTTATGCAAGTGAATTAAAATTAATTCAAGCTACTTGCAAAACATTTTCTCAAAATAAAAAGAGAAAGATACCGAAAGGATATTAGAGAAGTCTAGTGTAACCAAATCCCTATAACCAAAGTCTCTAGTTCGTAGGAATAAAATAATTCTCATTATTTTACTTAGGTGTCTAATTAATCTACCGTAAACTGATTAGTAGTGGCTCTTTTTGCATGCTAAATATTTGAACCTAAGTCACAAATTTGTATGGACTTGGAAGAGCTTGAGCTAAGTTAGACTTAGTAATCCATTAGCCTAATTTTAGGAGGTGCATATGAAATTTTGGTCGTGACAAAGAAGAAATCAGAAGCTAAAATTTTTAACTTCTCAATTTCTGAAATAGAAATTAAGAAATTCATTTCTTGCCAAAATCAATTTCTATTTCTGAAATTTTGTCATGTACACCCCAAGCCATAGGTGAGCCTCGCTTGGTCGGGTGAGGCTTGGCCGAGCTCGCCCAACCTTCAATGGGGCTCAATCTCATTGGGCCACCATGAGGTTGATGAGCGCTATTGGCTGGGCGAGCTCTACATCACCAGATTTGGGTGAGGCCACTCACTTAGCCAAGGTTGCCCGATAAAGCATAGCCTTGCTAAGGGTCAATGACACTTTGATGAGGTTGCCGGCCCTCGTCTTGTCGATCATCGATTGTTGGTCATCCCAAGGCCGGTGATCAGCAAACCTTGAAGAAGAAGAAGAAGAGAAAAAAAAAAGAAAAGAAAAGAAAAAGTAATAAAATTATTAAAAAATAAAAAGAAAATGATTTAGATTTTAAAAATTTTCAAAACGGTATTAAAAACAATTCTATTCTATAAATAAATTTTGAATAGTTACCTAATAGTTAAAAATGGTTAAAAATTGTTTCTAGAAACAAAATAAATTAATCATTTTTTATAAAAATTGTTCTCGATAATAGATAGTTACCAAACGCGTCATATTAAAATAAAAATGAACTAGTTACCCCCAAAAAGTAGCTCTAATGTAAACACTAACTTTTTTTTTTATAGATATTTTATTATTTTCATTTCATTTTTTTAATTTTATTCTCTATGCATTTTTAATTTTTGATCTTGCTATGTATTTCATTGAAAGAAAAACTATCAAAAATGCAAGTTGCCCTTAAAATCAAGAAATGGAATTTCCTAAACTATATGCGCACTAACTAAAATGAAATTGAGCTAAATCTAATCCTAAGGTCTAATTATCTAATTGAGGCTTGCCTTTTCCTATCTTTAAATATTATTTTTTATTATATTTTCCAGTCTTTTGCTTTTCCAGAGCACGAATTCTATTTTAACTCCTCTCCGGCAAACTTTCCTCCGTTCTAGCTTACTGAATGCACATTCTACAGAGATTCTTCGTGTAAATTAACAGAACAACCATGACTTCCCCGGAACATCATATATTCCTCTGGTGACCATCTCCGACCACCACCGGACTACCACCGTCAGCCATTGGCCGTCTCACATTGACAGCTCTGCTTTGCAGACTTGTACAATGCCCGGACAAGGAACGAGAATACCACAGAGAAATGGAAGTATGGATGAACATCATCGACCATTGACTCCAAGCCGTTTTCTTGCTGGCGGCCACCACAGAATCATCATGGAGACAACAACACTGAGAAAAAGAGAGGAAAATAGAGACTTAGTAGGACTCTTGGCAAGCTAGGAATACATCAATAACTATAGCTAATGACCTAAAATTCTGAGATTATCATATAAACCAAGCTAAAACACATTCAAAACGATCAACAACAAGGAAAATTCGCACGGATATGGTTTTTGCATTTCGTCAAGAAGGTAGTGAGCAACTTCCATCGAGATGTTTATGCTCAACACAAGCAAGAGATCGACATTCAGTTTACTGTCAAACTCCATCGTATTTTACTCAAGCAGAGATGAGATCTCAAACCTCTGTTCTTAATCAAAAACGAACTGAGACGGAGTATTTGGATTTTCCTTTGAGATGTGATTGCCGGTCACGGGCAGTTATCGAACCAGCGATAGGAGGTTCAGGAAATGACTCTGGTGAGTGTTGTCGCCGGCGAATGAGTTCCCACTGGTGACGAACCGATTCGAGCTACTCGGCCCGAAGGCATGGTTGTGGGCTGGACCAAAGTTGTGGGCTGGACCGGTGAAGCGAATTGGGCCTAGGCAAATCCATCAATTGAAACATTGTCCCGGGCTTTCGAGTTGAGCTTGAGGGTTCTGGGCCCCACGTGAATTGAGTTAATTCTGAATGGGCTGTGACGAGATGGTCGAATTGGGCTTTCTCTCTCTTATTAGTTGGTTTGTTTGTTTGTTTGTTATTTATTTATTTTTTTACAAAAAAATCATATTCAACGGGTGTCAACATGGCCAAATTAAAAAAATAAAACTGAATTGGCGGTCAATAGGTTCATGAATTTTTGGACAATTTTCACTATTGAAATAAACTGGGTAAGATTGTAATTGCTATCAATTAATTTTGCTATTGAACAAATTAATAAAAAGCTGGCTTATTTAGTAAATTAAGTGATTTTTTTTACTTAATTGAGCACTTTTTTTTTGTATTAGTCGGGCAAAAGCCCATTAAAAAACTTAAAAATTAATCGAATGTATCATCAAAGAACATACTTGATCTCACAGAATGGAAGGAACTAGAGCCGAAGGGGGTCATGAGACGATCTCATTAACACATTTATTATGTAAAGCTAAATTCACTGACCAATCGCACATGTGTTGACTTCTTTATAAACATGTTTTGAAATAAAGCTCTCCAACTAATTGATTACCCATTGCATTTGTAGAAGCAAATTCTCTCTGTTGCATTTGCCTTGGTGGTCGATCTAATGAGAGGAACGGCTACTTCGGAATCACCTTTATCTTTTGGAAGCCCAACGAAATTATGAGATTCAAACTACATGAGCAAATGTCAACAATCTAATAAAACCACATAAGCAGTCGTCCACTGTATTTCGGGTTAAGCCATTGGTAACTATATTTCCAGGGTTATCCATAGCCATCTCATTCGTGTTCAATTTAATTCAACTTGAGAAACTATTATGAGCCTCCTTTGCTAATGAAATATCCCTTATATACATTTGAATAACTTCAATGGAGAGTTGAGTAACGTAAAACTAATTTTGAAAAGTCCCTCTATTCCTCCATTGCCAAATTTTGCCAATATTTGACACTAAATGAAGCTAACCATTGAATATCCCCATGAAGAAAACTAAATGAATTTAGGTGTTGCGGAGAACCAGGTAATAATTCATCAAGAACTAACCCAATTTGATATTAAATTTCCCAAAACTGAACAAATCAATATCGACTTAATCCAAACAACAGCCAATAGTATCTTCTATCAATAAAACTTAAAGATAATATAATGTTGAAATATAAAGAAATAAGGCAACAACAACACCAAGATTTTTATATGGAAAAGCCAATGCGAGAAAAATCACGGACCACTCAAAAAGTTTTACTAATCACCAAAAATAGTATGATACACAAAAGTTCTTCTCTAATCACACATCAGAGACTCTACATTAATGATACAACAATATTTCATCACCACAAAGGTGGATTAACACAAAGAGAGTAAGAAAATCTGACCGTGATTGAAGAGTACGAGAGACAATTTGGAGAAAAATTTCAACAAACAAACCAATTATCTTGTAGACCTTGATCTTAAGAATAATATAAGAAAATTTCAACTAATTTTGACAACATTTGGGCATCAAAACTAGACTAGAAAACCTGCCCTTCTCCCTTCTCTCTATTTGCTCTTTGCCCTTTGCAAGAACACTCACTCTCTTCTCTAGCATGCAAGAGATTTTTGTCTCTTCATTTGTTTTCTTTTTGAGTTTTTACCCTTGTTTTGTTTTATGTTCGTTAGGCCCCATAGAGATGAACCCAGCCAATAAATCTCCTCATTGTCTATATTCTGGTGTTGGTGTCTCCTCATTATTCTTTACCATTATTGATAGTGACTAAAACTTGATACTTACTTTCATTTGAAAAGATTGCCAAGAAAGAGCCTATCAACATATTTAGTTGGATCTGCTCTTCCTTAATCTAGATATTCTCTAGCACCTACCTTCATCCATGGTCTCTTTCTCTAAATTGAACAATGGAGGCTACCATTAGGATTGAGTTGCCACCCCCACAACACCTATTACTTGGATCTCAAGATTTCTTTCTTAAGATACATACCAAACACTTGAATAGATTGGAAGGCCACCAATTTACAACCTGGTTTTGATATCAATTGTTGGAAGTATGCAGCAAAAATCGATACCTTCACTCAGGAAGTTCTAAGCCCATCAACATATCTAATTAAACCAACTTTTACTAAAAGCTTAAAGTAATGAGTTATGGGCTATTTAGGAAATATTAACTATTCAATACTACATCAATTCTCCAATGTTGGACTTATCTAACACAACTCACAGATGCATCTAAACATTAAGGCTTTGTTTATTTCATGTAAAACAAATGATTTAGAAAATATTTATTAAAAATGATTGCTTATAAAAATAAATGAACGATAAATATTTTCATACATAAATTGTTATTGATAATAAAAATATATTTCATTAGCTAATCATTTTAAGTGATAAAAATAATCATTTTTTAGGAACATTCTTTCTAAATTATTCAATTTTTGTAAATTTGAAAGCGGCCTAATACTCAAAAAATCTATCAACTTTAAGAGCTAGGGGCCCGATCCGAATAGGGCCGCGGCTGGGCTTACGAAACTGGGCCGCATATATAAAACATGAAGAGCCGAGAAAGAGAAATGGGCTTACTTGCACGAGCCCAAACTGATTCTAAACTGAGTAAGCCGGAATTAGAAAATTCCCAAGTTAAATCTGGACCTCTCAGGCCGAAACCCCAATCTATTAGAATTGGCTTAAACCTAAGTCTAGGAAACTCTAATTCAGTCCAAATTTAGCTAATAGCCTAATTAAGCCCACTTCCTCGCCGTTCTATCTCTACTGCGGTCCTCAATCTGCCGTCCTCTTTGAATAAGCATGGTCCAGGTGGGTGGCGATGGGAAGTGCCTACTAAGGACTAGTTCTGAAAAATAAAAATCGAGAATTGTTTGTTGGTTTCATGGATTCATCCAAGAATTGGACCGCTAGTCAAGTCTAGTTTTCGGGTGGGTCTATGTTCCATCA
This sequence comes from Eucalyptus caleyi, assembly GCA_014182885.2. Classification (NCBI taxonomy): domain Eukaryota; kingdom Viridiplantae; phylum Streptophyta; class Magnoliopsida; order Myrtales; family Myrtaceae; genus Eucalyptus; species Eucalyptus caleyi. The sequence continues at coordinate 43,240,891 of CM024470.2, forward strand.
AGCTTCATTTTTTGTCAAATCAAAGTAAAGCAAAAAATGAAAAATTTCCTTATTCTTAATTGCAAGATTAATAAAAAGATTGGATTTATATTAAAAGTTGAGAGTTGACACCATGAGTCGAGAGGCATTAAGTTTGAGAGTCAATACCATAAGTGAGAGATACAGAGACGACTCATACGAGGTAAAAGTGAGACAAGATGAGCGCTCGGTTAATGGCTGTTAAGTTTCAGATTAAGGATTTTAAGGTTTTCATTTTTCTTAAACTTTTTTTGGTTGGAAATTTTTCTTAAAAATTAAATATATATTTATATATTACTAGTTTGGTTTGTGTGGATGATTCCACACTTAGAATTGGCAATCGCCGGTTTTGGTTTGGTTTCAAACAATTCTCGGTTTTGTTGCATACTCCTACCCAACACCTTCTTCCGAACCAACAGAACACCAACCCACCAGGTTAAAACTCACTAAACCAAAATATCAACGAACAAAAACCCTACACACCAAACCATCGAGACACTGAACATGCGTAATCAACAATCAAGCTAAAGGGTCACTACTACCGGATTCCTCTAGTCATCGAGCTGCTCTTTTCTCGGTAGAAGCTAAGAGGAGAGCCCACACGCATTTATAACCGAGACTCCTCGAAACAAAACGTGAAGAATTCTTCTCGCCGTCACTGACGCAACTATCCCCGAATCTTCATAGCAAGCGACTTTCGGCCGGTCACTAGGGTGTGCATGATAACTCCCTATTTCTGTTCTAGAAACAATTTGTCTATCATAGACTTATTTTTGGAATAGAAATCCATTTGATAAAATTATTCAATTTTTCTATTTCTGAAATAGATTTTTGTTCTAAAAATAGGTTTGGAATACAAATCGGAAATAAAATTTTATACTTCTCTTTTCGGAACAGAAATGAAAATATAAATTCTTCTCATCGTTCATCCTTGCTATGAACCGGTCCTCCATCCGTCGCTGCCGACCACCGTCCACTAGCGTTGGCTGCCACTATTTGATGGTCCACCACCGTTCGAAAGGAAGAAATTTTGTGTCATTATCAAATGAATTTTTATTTTTAGGGTAGAAATTTTATATCGTTATCAAACGGGTATTTTTTTGCTTAGAAAATCATCTATAAATAGAAATAAAAAAATCTATTTCTCTTATAGAAATTAATTTCTGGCAATAATAGTTATCATTCGTGCCCTAGACAACCATTTGTCTTCGCCACTAGTAACTCAAGAGGCTCACACTCCCTTCTCGGCGACGCCAGCTGCCCTGACCGATCTTCTTGGCCGAGCGTTGCGGCCCTTGCGGGCAACGTTCACCTCGCCCCTCTCCTCCTCCGTATTGTCCTCGCGTCCTTTTCTTTTTTGTTGTTTAGCCTGCGTCCAAAGCGAGAGAGGAAAAGGAGGAAGGAAGGAAAGAGAAGCGGGCTGGCCCGTGCCAGTGGGAAAGTGGGGGAGGGGGTTTGGGTGGGGGAGGAAGAAGAGGACAGGTCCAGCCCTGGCTCGGCCTCACTCCATTTTCCATAATAATTTTTTTAATAATAAAATTTTTAATTTAATTTAATTTTTTTTTTTTTTAATATTAGTAATGCAAATAATCCTAATGTCTACATGCGACTGCAATTTAATGAAAATTATTTTTGTTTAGGAGTAAGAAATTAATCCTTAATTATCTATGTGATTGAACCCTAAAAAATAGGCAAAATTTAAGTGTTAACATGTGGGATTAAGGTAGATATGATTTTTAATATCCATAATAGGAAATTTATTATTCTAGAAAAATAAATTCTTAAACTAATAAAATTAAAATTATATTTCAATATAGATAACAATGTGAATTCTAATATAAGAAATTTAAAATAAAAAAATATTTTTTTTTTATTTAATCTTACCTTTTTCTAGCAAAAGAATAATCTTCTTTTGGTTTATATATTTGCATATAATTCTATCATATAATATAAATGCAATAATATAAATATAATATATTTATATTTATTACACATTTTAAGTATTTTAGTATTTTAGATATATTAGTGCAGTTTATAATTTAATAAATTATGATGGAAGGGGAAAAAAGAAATAGAAAAATAATAATTAAAAATCGTAGGGATTTTTTTTTTTTTTAAGTAAGAGTGCATTAAGAGATTTTTACTATATTCGTTTGTGTAACATTTATGTTTATTTATATTGATATGCCATTTTATACCAAACAATATACATAATATGATGTGGAAATATATGATTTTTATTATTATATTCATCAAATAATGGATGCGTATAATAAAATTCTTAGATTTTACCTGAAATAAATCCGGCTCATTGAGCTCCTCAATGAGCTCCGGATTGTACGCACAAAGCTCTTTTGACTTTTTTCTTTCCCTTTCATTCTTTTCTTCTTCCTTTCTTTCCCTTTCTCTTTCGGCTCTCCTTTTCCCTTTTATCACTTCTTTTTCTTTTCTTTTTTTCTTAAAGCCCACTTTTTGACCTAGTCAAAATATTGCAAAAGGGCGGACCACTCGCGATCGTTCAGCCTCAGACACCCAATTGGGCCCTTCTCAGACTCAAAGTCCGTGCATTCTCGAACACGGCAAGAAAAAAATAGAGAGAGAACACAGTACAGAGGTGCTCGGGGAGAATAGGCAGATTCCAGAGTCGTGGGAAAACGACAGGCACGCGTTTGTCTATTGTATCTTTTGTCCGAGTTATGGAGGAGGGCATGTCAACAGAACAATCTTGAACGTGTAAAAAGATAGTGTGGAAAAAATATCAGCAAGTACAATTTTTATGACCAAAAACCGAACAGGTCGGACAGCCGGCCGGAGCAGGGGATTTGCCTGACAAAGGCGCAGAAAAAAGACTTGACCGGAGACTACCAATCGATGCATGATCCGCATGCCGGTGGAAATTAGACTCGAAGGTGATCACTACGATATCCGTTTGGTCTGGCTGGGTCGTTTGTGAAATCCAGGTCTGTTCAAGTGCTTCCTGGTCTTTGTTGGCGTTCCAAGGGTTCCCTAAGTTAATCTGTAAGAACCCAAGCCTTATAAACTAGGCTAGGAAGGCCCCACACGCGGTTAGGAGTCGGTTCTGATACCATTTATAAGGACCCAAGCCTCCCACTGTGTAATATTATTCGCTTTAGGCCTTTGACCCTCATAGCTTTAAAACACGTTACACAGGTTAACGAACCCAAGCCTTATAAACTAGCACTGGACTCCCTCTCTCAGCGATGTGGGACAAGAGACGTGCCCCCTCCCTAGGGACTGCGGCACGAATGCACCGCCATCCCTCCTCCCTGCGCACTGCTACTTGGGCCGTCACATAATCACTCGAAGCCCTAGATCCTGCCTAAAGCTCCTCACACGTTTCCTTCGCGCGAATCAATTGTAACAAAGTAAAAACCAGCATTGAATGTCGCGGTTTAAGTTTTGCATTTTTCTTTTGGTGTTTGGTGTCCGTTTCTCATTGAATCCGTTTCATAAAATGCATGTCTAGAACTCTAGAATGTCAATGTCAATTGTAGATGAATGAATTTAAAATTTTCAACGTCGAGGTTCAATTAATAATTGCTTGATTCTCGTTTGCTCGCCGATTCACTTGTTGCCTGTTTCACATCTTTGCAGTAGATTGTCATTTTTGAGTCATTCTTTGTTCGACAATCTATTTGCTTGAAGGGGGTTTATTACTCGGTTCAGGAGGCAGAGACATGGCCTAAATAAGGTCAAAGCACCCTTGTCATACTAGTTTCCCGACAAAATTGTCCAAAAAGTCCTAAACCTATTGCATATTTACTAATTTAATTCTAAATATTTCAATTTTGCGAAGTGAGTCCTAAATTACCTTTATCGTTGAGTCTATCTAGCCAAAATTAGCCAGAAATTGCTGACGTTGATATTTTTAAATAATATTCAAATAATTTTTGAAAATTTTTATGGTTTTTTTCCCCTTTTCTTTGCGTTCTTTTATACGTTTTCGTAGAGAGGGCTGGCGACCCTCACTAGCCACAAGCAAGGGCTAGTGGTAGCCTTGGGCAATGGCGTCACCTCCCTCACTAGCTTTAGGTGAGGGCCATGACACCCTCGCTAGCCAAAACGAGGGCGTGCGTGCCCTCATGCTAAATTGGCAAGGGCCGCGACGGCCTCGCTTGGTTGGTGAGGGCGTTGTGGTCCTTGTTGGCCCCATGTGAGGGCGGCAACACCCTCCCCCTAGGCCTGTGAGGGTTGGCCGAAACGCTTGCCAGCCCTCTCTTTAAAAACCTAAAAAGAAAAGCAAATAAAAGGAAAAAGTCATAAAAATTATAAAAATTCAACAAATTATTAAAATATTATTAAAAAATGTCTACATTAGTGCCGGTTGTGCCATGTAGGACAGCCAGGTGTCCAAGTCAATGAATTCTTGCTAAAATTGGCCAGATGGACTTAATAGGCAAAAAGTAAAAATGTTTATGACTAAATTAGTAAAATTGAAAGGTTTATGACTAAACTAAAAAAAAAAAGTACATTAGGTTTAAGAGTTTTGGACAAATTTCCCCTAATTTCCCGATCTAGTTAGGGACAATCAGCCCTCGTTTGTGCATGTCTTGCGATGCATATTTATTTTTACATTTTATTTTTTGTCGAAATATGGAGATAGGATGTTAAGTATGATGTTCTCGCGTGTTTCTATAGTCCCGCGTATTGTCATCACTGGAAATGAGATGTCTAGGACGACGGTTTTAGATTTGAAAGTTCGATGCATCCTCCAAGTTTACACAAGAATTGCTTGAATCACTTCGACTCACTTCCCGTCGAGTCGTCATAGTGTTTTGACGTCAAACTTATCATCCTATGCACGTTCATACGGTAATACTTCGTGTACTACCTCATCTTTTGCTATATATGTTAGATTGCATTTCAAAAAGTATTAAAACGGCATGCCCATTTAGTGCATATGTTAGATTGCATTTTTCGCATCATAAGTTGCCAGATAGAGTATACAGATTATTAGAAAGTTTTCGTAATGTTACAAGAAAATGCAAAAAAGTATATACGATCCCGAATTCTAGAGTTTTATAGGAATTGAACGTTTTAGAAGAGCTTGCATTCCCCTTGCAGATTTAGGCACATTTATTTTTCAGGCAATGCTCTCCGGTCCTATTCCGAGGTATTTGGAAGCATGTAGTAAAAGTTTGTTATCTTCATATGGGAAGATTGTCAAGGGGGAATTCAAGTCTAAGTTTGTCAATATCTAGTTGAACCTACCTTCATTCAAAAGTTTAAGTCATTAAGTTATGGGCCAATTAAGATATATGAACTACTTCACACCACATCAATTTTCCGATGTGGGAATGTGGGAATTTTACACATGTGTATCATAACAATCTCCCTTTCACGTGTGAGCTCCAATGTTTTTGCTTCCTCTTAATTCTACATTGGTTACTAGATTCCTCCTTGAGATATTCACCAAATATCACTGGGCCACCAATTAACTATCGGCTCTTATATCATTTGTTGGGAGTGTGCAGTAGAAACCTAATACCTTTAGGTGGGGAGATCTCCAAAAGGAAACTTAAGTACAAGTCCATCTACATATCCAATTGACCTAATTTTACTCAAAAGTTTAAGTTAATGAGTTATAGACCAATGGGGATATATTAAGTACTCCATACCACATCAATTTTCCGATGTGGGAATTCTGAAACATAACTCATACATGTATCATTACATGATGTGTAGCATTGTATTAATTTTGGCCAATACGACTTGGATTATTGGTAAATTTGCTTTAACTCCTATGTTTATTATTATTGAGTGTTTTATTACTCAATCAATTATGCATGTTCATAAAGATTATTTGCATGTTCATGAATAAAAATAAAAATAAAAGATTGTATAAAATAACGTTTTTCTTAACAAGAAAAGGAATCGGTAACTGCTGTTAGACAAAACTAGCTTAACCAAGTCCCAAACCCGAATTTTGATTTGTAGAAGTAAGATGGCCTCTCATGTCCGTCTTGCTCAGTTTCTAATCCGGCTAGGGTAGGTTAGTGATACACACAAAAATAAAAAGATTAGCACAAGTGACGAGAACAAAAATAAAATGATTATCACAAGGGGACTAACTTTTGATGACCCGCTCTCATATTCCTACTTTTTTGTCTCTTTTTCAAAAAAAAAAAAAAACCATTTTCCACAACAATCTCTTTTTAAATGGAAAAGTCATCCAACAGATTTATACTACGACAACCAAGATGTTTTTTTTCTTATGACTAATGAAATGGGCTGGCATCTTTTCAATCTACAAAGGTGAAAGCACAAGTAAGGATGCGTTTATTTCATGGAAAACTTAATGATAAAGGATTTTTTTAAGTATACAGTTAGTTTTCTCTTATGTGGTAATATATGATCAAAAATATTTTATGATGTTTGGATCTTATTAGAAAATGGTTTTAATTACTTTATTTCATGCAAAAAAATTGAATTTGAAATTTTTTTAATTTTAGTATTTAAAAAAATCAATTATTATTATTTTTCTTTTTAAAAAAATTGAATTATAAATAATTTTCTTTTCTTTTCTTTTTTCCCCTTTGTTAATCGCTAGCCTCGGCAACGGTTAGTCCACAAGCGTAGGCCAGCATGGCTTGAGTCCTACTAGATTAGGATGGCTCCACCCTCACTAGATTGGTGAGCTCGAGTGTTATTAGCCTTAGCAAGGGTCAAGCCTCACTAGATTAGCAAGCTTGAGCCTCACGGGCCTCCAAGGGTGGCGAGCTTGAGCTTGCCCTTGGCCGATCGCTGGCCTTCATTGTAGCCGATGACTGACCGAAGAAGAAGAAGGAAAATGAAAAAATGAAAATTTGAATTTAAATAAAAATATTAAAATAAAAAGGTTAAAATATTCAAGATGAACAATTTCGAAAAGTGTTTTCACCTCTTTAAATTTAAGCATTCACTTTCCTAAATTTATACATTAATGTTTTCATTGATCGAAAAGTATTTTTGGTTGACTAATTATTTTTTGCGAACCAAATTGATGAAAGTCTAGAAAATTAGTTCCTGATAAATATTTTCCCCTAACCAAATACACCCTAACTTCTATTAAAGCAGAAGTGGTCTCTTTTTAATTTCTTTAATCGTAGTGTGATGGCGACCGTCGTAGTCTCTCCCCTTAGTAAAAGTCGTTTTTATTGTTCTCATTGTACATCATGTAATTAGTGCAATGCTTTTCACGCTCATCCCATCAATAAAAGCACTTGGGATTTTTTTTTTTTGGCCCCCATAAGAAGGCAAAATCTTATTTTCATATTGCTTTCAGATTAAAAATATAGTCAAGGTCTTACAATTCACTATTTTTGAGAGAAGTCTTGGTCAACCTATAATGGACATCACTATCAAAAAGGTAAAGCATTTAACAGCTTTTATCGCAAAGTGACCAAAATGACTTGCTTTCATTATGCACAAGTCCTTAGATGATGAAGTAGGCATTTAAACATTCAACATAACATAGGTTGTATGGATCTAAGTATGTCTTTAAACTGCACTCTAAGACATAAAACTCGGAGATATTCTCTCCCGGATAGGGAAGATAAATATATACCTAGGAATTAAGGGACTCTCTTAGGTGGGGAGGGTAACTCTACCGCAACTTCTTTGGAAGTTGTTTGAGAAACTAGTAGGCCGATATAGTAGCTGTCCAAGCTAGTGAAGGTGGGAGAGGGAGGTGAAAGCCCTTCTACTAGGTTGAACTGTGCTTTGCACCGTGTCTTTCAACTGACTCATTGGCCTAATATCCCTAGTTAAAAGATACTATGCGAATTAGTGCAATGCTTTTTATGCTCAATCCATCAATAAAAGCACTTGGGATTTTTTTTTTGACCCCCAAAGAAGGCTAAATCTTATTTTCATATTGCTTTCGGATTAAAAAATAGTCAAGGTCTTGCAATTCACTATTTAATTCACTATTTTAAGAGAAGTCTGGTCAACTTGACTGTTGACACCTAAATTTTGATTAGGTTATTAATTAGGCCTTAGTTTCTTTTGTATTTACTTTTTCGGATAATAAACAAAACAAATAACAAAAACAACAAAATAATAAACAAAAACAAAAGAAAAATCAAAAGCAGTAGCCATTGGGGCTGGGCTTGGAGGCCCAACCCCATCCTTCTTCTTCGCGTGGGCTTGCACGACCCAACCCACCCCCTCTCTCCTTTGTCTTCTTCCTCCCATCTTCTTCTTCCTTCCTCCTTCTTCCGCCTTTGCAAGTCACGCGCGGCGACTAAGACGCGCTCGAGGACGCTTACGATGAAGAGGGGAAGAGTAGCAGCGACGAGACACCGGTTCGACTGAGAGAGAGGCCGGTTGGTGCGCCAGAAACCGCCGGCCAAGGCCTCCGTCAACCGGCCTCCACACCTATAAATAGAGCACCGAGTGGAAGAGAATGGACAAGCGGAAGCAGCTAAAGATCGAGGGCTGCAGATCTTCAACACCTCCCATTGAGAGACTTCAGAAGGGGGGCCGAGGATGAGTAGACCAAGATCTGAGAGCTCGCGGCTGAAGAGAGAGTGATCGAAAGTGGGCGAGCGTCGCAAGCTTCCCTTGAGAGACTTCAGGGGAGGCCCGAGCGCTCGCAAGCTCGGATCTGAGCGAAAGGGGCTAAGCGAGAGAAGAATTGGAGGAGAGAGGGTTGAGATCTAGGCACAGATCTGGAAATTCGCTGTGTCAAGTCACCCCAAGCCAAGCCGCAGCCGTCCCCGACGTCGCAGCTACAGATCTCTGCCGAAGCCAGGCCGATGCCGTCGCTCCCCTGTCACCGCCACCGTTCATCGCCTCGTCGTGCCGTTGCTACGGTCAGGTAACAGCTGTCGTTGCCACCGGTGGTCGTGTCGTCTCCGTCGCTTCCCCTTGCTTGAAATCCTAATCGTCTCTGTCACACGTCTTTTTTTTAAAACCCTAGCCTTGGCCTCGATCCCGATTGACCGAGAGGCTCCGTGTTGCTGCCGTGCCGCGTCCCGTTGAGCAATAGGCCGCTGCTGTCTTCCATGTAGCCGCCGTCATTGTCACCGTCGCCACCATCGCAGTCATCACCGTCGTTCCACCGGCGATGCTTCATTCCCTCCCCTCGGTGCCGCGAATCGGGAACCCTAGGGTTCCCGATTTTCCGGGTCGCGGCCTCGGGTCGTCAGGTCGGACTCGGGCCAGGAATCGGGTAGGGTTTCACGAGACCAAGGGCGGCTGGAATCCAGGTCGGGCGCGGATCGGTTCGAGTAGAGTTTCCGCATTTCTGGGGTGGCGGGAATCCGCGTCGGCGAGTTGGGGGTGGGTTTCCGGGTCGAGATAGTCGGGTTGGGTCGGGCGTCTCCAAACGCTTGGCCTTGAAGCCGTTTCAATAAAAAAAAAAAAAAAAAAAAAAAAACAAAAAAATCCAGTCGGGCCAACGCGGCCCGTTCATTTCGGGTCACCGGCCTGGTTGGACCCAACCCGCGGATCGACCCGGGTCAGCTTTTTAGTTTTATTTTAAATAATATTTTAATAAATAAATAATAAATAAATAATTTTTAAAAAAATCAAAAATAATTTATTTTCAAAAAATATTAAAAAATGTTGTAATTTCTAGAAAATCGAAAAATATTTAAAAAATGTTGAAAAATGTTTTATTTTCTGAAAAAAATCAAGAAAAATAAAAAATAATTTATTTTCAAAAAATATTAAAAAATATTTTATTTTCCGAAAAATCAAAAAATAAAAATATTTCATATTTTCCAAAAATGTCAAAAATCCAAAAAATGCCAAAAATTCATAAAAAGCCAAAAAGCTTGTATTTTTCCAAAAATACCAAAAAAAAAAAAAAATCCCTTTTATGTAAAAAAAAAAAAAGAAAAGACCCAAAAAATGTTTTTCATCCAAAATGCATGGAAAATCCCTCGAGCATCCAAAAAATCTCAAGGTTTAAACAAGATTAGGTACCGAAAGGGTATTAGTGATTAGCTAGTGTAATCAAGTCCCCGATCCTTATTTCTCTGGTTAAGTAGGAGTGAATATTTCTCTCGATACTTCGCTTGGGTTTCTAATCAACCCACCCAAAATCGATTAGTGGCGACTCCATTTTAAAAATTGATTTACAGGTTAAAAACTTGAACCATTAAGTCGTGAATTGGTGGACTTGGGAGAGTCTGGGCTTAATAAATTTAGCTGAGCCATTAGCCTCCTAGGCGCTCATACCCGATTGCGGGCGTCGAAAAAAAAAAAAGAGGTCGTGACAAACTTGTAATGGACATCACTATCACAAAGGTAAAGCATTTAGTAGCTTTTATTGCAAAGTGACCAAAACGACATGCTTTCATTATGCATGAATCCCTAGATGATGAAGTAGGCATTTAAACATTCAACATAATGTAGGTTGTATGGAACTAAGTATGTCCTTAAACTACACTCTAGGACATAAAACTCATAGATATTCTCTCATGGGTAGGTAAGATAAACATGTACCTAGGAATTAAGGGGCTCTCTCAGGCGGGAAGGGTAGACTCCACCACAACTTCTTCGGAAGTTGTTTGAGGAACTGGTAGGTTGGTATAGTAGCTGTTTACACCAGTGAAGGTGGGAGAGAGAAGTGAAAGCCCTCCTACTAGGTTGAACTGTGCTTTGCACAGTGTCTTTCAAATGACTTGTTGGCCTAGTACCCCTGATTGAAAGATACTATGCAAATTAGTGCAATGCTTTTCATGCTCAATCCATCAATAAAAGCACTTGGGAATTTTTTTTTGGCCCCCCAAATAAGGCAAAATCTTATTTTTCATAGTGCTTTCGGATTAAAAAAAATAGTCAAGGTCTTACAATTCACTGCTTTTGGGAGAAGTCATGGTCAACCTATAATGGACATCACTATAAAAAAGGTAAAGCATTTAACACTTTTATCGCAAAGTGACCAAAATGATTTGCTTTCATTATGCACGAGTCCTTAGATGATGAAGTAGGCATTTAATCAAGGTTGTATGGACTTACGTATGTCCTTAAACTACACTCTAGGACATAAAACTCGGAGATATTCTCTCCTGGGCAAGAAAGATAAATATTTACCTAGAAATTAGGAAGTTCTCTCAGATGACAAGGGTAGACTTTGTCGTAACTCTTTTGGAAGTTGTTTGAGGAATTGGTAGGTTGATATAGTAGCCGTTTACGTCGGTGAAGGTGGGAAAAGGAAGTGAAAGCCCTCATACTAGGTTGAACTATGCTTTGCACAGCATCTTTCAACTGACTTGTTGGCCTAGTACCCCTCATTGAAAGATACTGTGTGAATTATGCAATGCTTTTCATTCTCAATCTTTCAATAAAAGCATTTGGGAGTTTTTTTTTCTTTCTGCCCCCAAAAAGGCAAAATCTTATTTTCATATTGCTTTCGGATTAGAAATAGTCAAGGTCTTATAATTCACTATTTTTAGGAGAAGTCTTGGTCAACCTATAATGGAGACCACTATAAAAAAGGTAAAGCATTTCATAGCTTTTATCGCAAAGTGACCAAAATGACTTGTTTTCATTATGCACGAGTTCCTAGATGATGAAGTAGCCATTTAAACATTCAACATAATATAGGGTGTATGGACCTAAGTATGTCCTTAAACTACACTTTAGGACATAAAATTCGGAGTTTTTCAATCAAGGAGGGAAGATAAATATATACCTAGGAATTAAGGAGCTCTCTCAAATGGGGAGGGTAGACTCCACCGCAACTTCTTCGGAAGTTGTTTGAAGAACTAGTAGACCGGTATAATAGCCACCCATGCCGGTGAAGGTGGGAGAGAGAGGTGAAAGCCTTCCTACTAGATTAACCTGTGCTTCATATAGTATCTTTCAACCGACTCATCGGCCTAATACCCCTAGTTGAAAGACATTGTTTTTAGGAGAAGTTTTGTTCAACTTGTAATGAACATCACTATCACAAAGGTAAAGCATTTAACAGCTTTTATTGCAAATTGACCAAAACAACTTGCTTTCATAATGCACAAGTCCCTAGATGATGAAGTAGGCATTTAAACTTTCAACATAATATAGGTTGTATGGACCTAAGTATGTCCTTCAACTTCACTCTAGGACATAAAATTTGGAGATATTCTCTCTTAGGCAGGGAAGACAAAAATATACCCATGAATTAGGGGGTTCTCTTAGATGAGGCGGGTAGACTCTATCACAGCTTTTTTGGAAGTTGTTTGAGGAACTAGTAGATCGGTATAGTAATCGATTACGCCAGTGAAGGTGGGAAAGGGAGGTGAAAGCCCTCCTACCAGGTTGAATTGTGCTTTGCACAGTGTATTTCAACCAACTTGTTGGCCTAGTACCCCTGGTTGAAAGATACTGTGCAAATTAGTGCAATGCTTTTCATGCTCAATCCATCAATAAAAGTGCTTGGGAAATTTTTTTTTATCCCAAAAATGGCAAAATATTATTCTCATATTGCTTTTAGATTAAAAAAATAGCTAGGGTCTCACAATTCACTGTTTTTGGGAGAAGTCATGGTCAACCTATAGTGAACATCACTATAAAAAGGTAAAGCATTTAACAGTTTTTATTGCAAAGTAACCTAAAGGACTTGCTTTCATTATGCACGAGTCCCTAGATGATGAAGTAGGCATTTAAACATGTTTCAACATCCATGGTTATAATTATGCATTCATTGATACATAAAAGTTAATTGTAAGAGATACTTAATGTTGATATGTGTTATCTTGATGGCTTTATCAAATTGATCAAAATTGCCTTTATCTTTCGTTCAATGAGTCCAAACATATTATTCATTTACTTAATATTTCTTTGCAAAACAACGGCGAACATCAAATCTTAGGCTTCGTTTGTTTTGCAGTAAATAATTTTCGGGAAGATATTTTCTGAATTTTCCGGCGTTCGTTTCACGGAAAATGAATTCCTTGGGGAAAATGTTTTCTATGAAATGAAAAAAAGTCTTCTAAATTAAGAAAAAATGTTTTCCACTTTTGAAAAGTGAAAAACATTTTCCTCACTTGATCTCTCTTATCTCACACATCTACAAATCCTAACTTCCTCCTCTCCTTTCTTTTTCTTCTTTTCTTTTTTTGTTCGAATTATTTTTAATTTCCTTTTTCTTTTCATTTTCTTTTTTTTTTTTTTTTTTTTTTTTTCTTTTTCTTTTCTTTGTTTCCCATCTTCTTCTTTCTTGGCTAGTCATCGGCTGTTACTGTGGCAAATCTCGAGCTCATCGATCTCAAGCTTGCGCTCTGCACTCTTGCTTATCATTTTCTTTATTTATTCTACCTTGAAATTGTACATTGCTCAAGTAAATGGTTCTAAATGCTTTGTTTCTTTTTTCTTTTGTTTATTAGAACACAAAAGATGCAAGGGGAGAACAGGCCACTTAACTGGAAGATTCTCATTAGGGCCATATATACTTTGCTTCTTTTCTCTTTTGCTTCTTTTCAAAATCCATATGAACATCTTTTTTAGAGTAGATAAGCGTTTGGTGACAATGAGGGAACAAAGATATGAAGTAAATTTGTTTGGATTTAAAGGCAAGTTTATATTTGATGGATTTATAGGTCGGTAAGTGATGCATGCCTAAGTAGTGAAGTCTTAGAAAATATTTTCCTTACCGAACACCAAAAAATATTTTCCAAAACATTTTCAGGTTTTAGCCAAATACTAAAAAATATTGTCATTTTCCTGGAAAATGACTTTTGGAAAAATATTTTCCGGAAATGGCTCATTTTCCGCGAAACGAACGGACCCTTATAATTAAATTTTCTTGCTATAACCAAATAAAAATGCGAAGCTTTGCATTTCTCTCTCCTAATTTTAAAAGTTTGAGATGTCTGACCTTACATTGAACATTATTTCGTAAAAAAAGAGAAAAGTGTGGCATCTAGGTCATTCTTTATGTTTCTTTAATAGTGCATTCTGCGTCGATGAGGGCTTACCTTAGTTGGTACCTCACCGATACATAGCATGGTTCATTCACTTTCGACAAGAGGGTTGGAAGGGTCCCCTGCTGGGTTTCGACGGGCCTCCCATTGGGACTGGGCAATGGGAAGCGGCTCACCTGATGGATCTCGACATCCCTGATGGTGTCGTGGTGGACCCGGAGCCCCTAGAGCTTTGGATGAGGAGCCTAGTGCCTAGATGGCTCAGTGGCTCTTCCTTTTTGAGTTAGACCCCTTTTTGTATATAAATCCAGTTTGTTTTATAAAATGGTGTTGTGTTCTCATATTTGATTGTCCTGCTTTTCTATTCCATATAGATTGTTGTTTGGGGATTTATTATACGCTTCCGCATTTGCATAATCGTTTGAGTCGGCGACGCATCCTGGGACGTCGCCTATTTATCGACCACCGAGAGATGTGCGCGTGCTCGAAGTTCAGGGCGTAACGTCCATGGCAATGTTCTAAAGAGAAAGGCTCATTCATGAGGCTTTGATATGCATCATAAAGTTCATTTCAATTGGAGGATCGATGTAATTTCACTAATTATTTTAGTAAAAAATGTATTTCTGTATTGTCATGTGAAGTATCTCGGAATTCTCGCTTCGTGTTACTCGGCACATGGACATGTTTTTGTCAAAAAGCAACACAGCCAAAATCAATATATCAATAAATAGATGGATGAGAGGCCAGCCATTCTTCTAACCTCGGTAATGGGAAGGAAGCAGCTTTGAAATTCCCTCTCCTAGCTTTAAAAATTCGAGATGTTTGACAATAAATCAAAACCTCACTTCAGACAGAAATAGAGAAAAGTGTCGACTAGATCTGGTCAATCTACTGCCTTTTCTGTCCCTCTAGGTCATTCTTTATGGTTCTTTAGTACTCCATTCTGCATCCATGTGAATCCAAATGGCTCTCACATGCGAGTCAGTCATGTTTGGTTGCGTCTTTATTTCTAGTTTGTCTCCTCTTGATGCACGCTTCCGAGGTAGGACCCTATATTCGTCACTCTGATAGAACCTACCTTCAATACCCCTTCTTCAATATCATTGTTATTTTGCTACTCTTTATGAAACCTCGATCCTATTGAGAGGCGCACTCCAACACTAATTGGTAGGAACCAATGCTTGAGGAACTGCAAGCTTTAGAAATGACTCGAATGTAGGATTTGGTTAATCGTCCACCCAGAAAAATTACCAGAGGTTAGCTAGTGAATTCATTAAGTTAAGGCTCACTCATGATGATTCCACAGAGCAATAGTAGGCTCGCTTAGTAGCAAAAGGTTTAAAGTAGGATTATGACGTTGACTATGGACAATTTTGAAGCAACTGCTCGACTTACATTTGTTAACACTCTATTGGTTTCTTGTATTGATGTTTTTCATGAATTGACAATGTACATTGAAATTAGTTTTTACTTCATACAACAACATAATGTTTGTGGCAACCTACATTTACTCCATTTCTAAATTTACATCTAGGCTATTTCACAGCTTTATTTCTAAAATCAAGTTGGTTTTACTACAATCATCATATTTTGAGTGGGATACTAGATATAATTAATTTGATTTTGTGTAATCTTCGTTGATACGTTGCCTGATTTGTTGAATCTTCATTTATTCAGAATATTGTTTGTGTCTTTTATATGATTGTCATTGTGTTTGGCGACAATGAGGGAACAAAGATATGAAGTAAGTTTGTCTGGATTTAAAGGCAAGTTCATATTTGATGGATTTATAAGTCGGTAAGTGATGCATGCCTAAGTGGTGAAGTCTTAGAAAATATTTTCCTTACCGAACACCGGAAAATATTTTTCGAAATATTTTCAAGTTTTAGCCGAACACTAGAAAATATTGTCATTTTCCCAAAAAATGACTTATGGGAAAATATCTTTCGGAAATGGCTCATTTTCTGCGAAATGAACGGACTCGTCATAAATTGTTTTTTTTTTTTTTTTTCTTTTTGGGCATTATTTCTGTGTTCTCACATTCAACCACCGAATCCTATCACCTAACCGACAAAAAAAAAAAAAAAAGATCCTATCACCTAGCAATACAACAGAAGATGAGACTATATTTCTCATATTCACACTTACAACAACCAAAGATATTTATAATTAAATTTTCTTGCTATAACCAAATAAAAATGCGAAGCTTTGCATTTCTCTCTCCTAATTTTAAAAGTTTGAGATGTCTGACCTTACATTGAACATTATTTCGTAAAAAAGAGAAAAGTGTGGCGTCTAGGTGATTCTTTATGTTTCTTTAATAGTGCATTCTGCGTCCATGTGACTCCAAATGGCTCTCACATGCCAGTCAGTCGTGCTTGGTTGCGTCTCTACCTAGTTTGTCTCATCTTGATGCACGCTTGATTTCTCAGATTTGCTATCCCTACAGAATCTGCTGGTATATGGATCTCACTACTTCCGACGTTGAACCTTATATGCAGCACTCTAATAGGATTACTTTCGATACGTCTTCTTGATTATTATTATTATTGTTGTTGTTGTTACTTTACTACTCTTTATGAAATCTCAATCCAATTGAGAGGCTGTTCCGACACTCACTGGCAGAAGCTAATACTTGAGGACTGCGAGCTTTAGAAAGTCCAGCGTAGGATTTGGTTGATCTTTCACCCGGAAAAATTACCAGAGCTTAGCAAGTGGGTTTAATTATGTCAAGGCTCACTTTGATGATTCCGTAGAGCAGTATTAGACTCGCTTAGTAGCTTAAAGTTTTAAGTAGGAATATGACATTAATTATTAGTACAATTTCGAACCAGTTGCTTAGCTTAAATTTGCTAACTCTATTGGTTGGCTATATTGAAGTTTTTCATTGAAATTTTTAAGTGCCAATTAGGATCACATGTATAGTACACAGGCCATGTGGGTTGACCGATTACCTCACATCAATTGCATGTAGTAGAGGGCTAGTTTAATCTTTCACGTTAAGAATTTTCGTCTAAAGACAAACATTGCTGCGAATGTCAAAAGCCGAGAAGTGTATTCGATACAAATACAAAGTTTGAGGAGACCTTTGAAATTTTCTCTAATATGATTAAATTAAGAAAAGCTCAAAAACCATTTCGGTGTTCTATCCCGATTTCATTTTAAATCCTCTGCTTTTAGAGCTATTAATTTTTTATTTTGTGGCGTGACTTTCGTAGCTTTGTTGTTAGGCTTCAGATTTTAAATTTGTTATTAAATGAATGGGACGAGGAAATATTTGGAACCAAACATGTGACTTGATTTGAAGAAGAGATTGTGACCCATAAAAAAAAATGGTGTTGCCAAATTGAATATACACAAGTACACGTTCAATTCACCTATTGATATGAATTGTAGGTTCTTATTATATTAAGATTATTGCTTTAATGAAAAATAACGACGTTTCAAAACTAGCACGAATATATATGTTTTATAAGTGCAACTATTTTGCTTTTACTTCAATCGTAAACCTTGTCATGTCGTCTGCCTAAGGGCGAGGGGGGGACTAATAAAAAGTATAAAGAACCTGTCTATCATTTTTCTCCCCCAAGAAATCATTTGGTGACATATTTTCAAGAATTTGTTGATAAAAAATACAAATCGAGGGATAGCTACCTCGATTGAATCATGGACAACAACCTTAAGACTTGAGAAACTCATATCATTATTAAAAATAACAACAGGGTAATCAGTTTAAGATAATTTAGAATCGAAATTTGCTCAATCAATTGACTCAATTTACTTAATCGAAAGTTGTGATGCACCATTATCTTTTCATATATAGGTAACGTGTTATATCTCAAGGAGGTAAATAGAATCAATTCATATTTCCTAAATATCTACTCATAAAATGTCTAGCGTGTTATATCCTGATAATGTAATGAGTTTACTTATCCATGGCGATGTTCCAAAGAGAAAGGCTCATTCATGAGGCTTTGATATGCATCATAAAGTTCATTTCAACTGGAAGATCGATGTAATTTCACTAATTATTTTAGTAAAAAATGTATTTCCGTATTGTCATGTGAAGTATCTCGGAATTCTCGCTTCGTGTTACTCGGCACATGGACATGTTTTTGTCAAAAAGCAACACATCCAAAATCAATATATCAATAAATAGATGGATGAGAGGCCAGCCATTCTTCTAACCTCGGTAATGGGAAGGAAGCAGCTTTGAAATTCCCTCTCCTAGCTTTAAAAATTCGAGATGTTTGACAATAAATCAAAACCTCACTTCAGACAAAGAAAAAGAGAAAAGTGTCGACTAGATCTGGTCAATCTACTGCCTTTTCTGTCCCTCTAGGTCATTCTTTAGGGTTCTTTAGTACTCCATTCTGCATCCATGTGAATCCAAATGGCTCTCACATGCGAGTCAGTCATGTTTGGTTGCGTCTTCATTTCAAGTTTGTCTCCTCTTGATGTACGCTTCCGATGTAGGACCCTATATTCGTCACTCTGATAGAACCTACCTTCAATACCTCTTCTTCAATATCATTGTTATTTTGCTACTCTTTATGAAACCTCGATCCTATTGAGAGGCGCACTCCAACACCAATTGGTAGGAACCAATGCTTGAGGAACTGCAAACTTTAGAAATGACTCGAATGTAGGATTTGGTTAATCGTCCACCCAGAAAAATTACCAGAGGTTAGCTAGTGGATTTATTAAGTTAAGGCTCACTCATGATGATTCCACAAAGCAATAGTAGGCTCGCTTAGTAGCAAAAGGTTTAAAGTAGGATTATGACGTTGACTATGGACAATTTTGAAGCAACTGCTCGACTTACATTTGTTAACACTCTATTGGTTTCTTGTATTGATGTTTTTCATGAATTGACAATGTACATTGAAATTAGTTTTTACTTCATCCAACAACATAATGTCTGCGGCACCCTACATTTACTCCATTTCCAAATTTACATCTAGGCTGTTTCACAGCTTAATTTCTAAAATCAAGTTGGTTTTACTACAATCATCATATTTTGAGTGGAATACTAGATATAATTAATTTGATTTTGTGTAATCTTTATTGATATGTTGCCTAATTTGTTGAATCTTCATATATTTAGAATATTGTCGAGTCTTTTATATGATTGTCCTTGTGTTTGGCGACAATGAGGGAACAAATATATAAAGTATGTTTACCTGGATTTAAAGGCAAGTTCATATTTGATGGATTTATAAGTCGGAAAGTTGCATGCCTAAGTGGTGAAGTCTTAGAAAATATTTTCCTTACCGAACACCGGAAAATATTTTCTGAAACATTTTCAGGTTTTAGCCGAACACCAGAAAATATTGTCATTTTCCTGAAAAATGATTTCGGGAAAATATTTTTGAAATGGCTCATTTTCCGCGAAACAAACAGACCCTTAGTTCTCTCCCTAGGAAAATATTTTTCGGAAATGGCTCATTTTCCATGAAATGAACAGACCCTTAGTTCTCTCTCTCTCTCTCTCTCTCTCTCTCTCTCTCTCTCTCTCTCTCTCTCTCTCTCTCTCTGTGCGAAGCAAACCCTAAGCACATTTTTTTATTTTTTAACTTTGGCGAAATCATTAGTAACTCTTGTTTTTTTCCTTATGTTGATTTGCTAATAACTATCTTTATCATTTTACAATACTCATTTTGTAATCTTCATATTTCTCTTTGGAGTTATGCTAGCATGATAGTGTGACCGTGCGATAGTCAAACGATAGCCATAAAATTTTCCTTTCTCCAACACAAATGTGTGGAAATTGCCAAGCAAAACACAAGTCTAAGTCAAGTCAAGGGCGATAATCACGGGTTCGGTGGAGTTGGCCCCAGCATACTTGACTTTGAGGTCATTTCATGGAGTTGGCCCAACCATGATAATCGCACAAAAGGGATAGACTCTGCATGTATAAATCAAGTGCATGAGCCTCATAAGTTTGTACATAGTAAACACATACAACACACAAAACACCATACAAACATGAAGTGTCTTTCATTATGTATGTGGACTTGGATGTTGCTGGTATCGATGGTGCTAGGAAGCTTGGGGTGCTTGGAAGAAGAGAGGAATGCACTACTCAAGATCATGGACGCCTTCAACTATGGGTCCTCTGTCCCATTGTGGCATGATGGTGATAGTGATTGTTGTGGTTGGGAAGGCGTCAAGTGTGATGACACTACTTCACGGATCACTGAACTATATCTGAACGTTATACGATTTTGGGCATTTAAAGTGTCATCGCCTTTCGTTATTGATGCATCTTTCTTCCTTCCTCTGGAGCAACTTCAAGTGTTGAATTTAAGTGAAACTTCTCTCTTAGGTGAATCTCTCTCTCTCACAGCTATTTTATTCATTTTTCTTTTTGAAATATGTTTGTAAGTAGTAGTTTACTTATCATTCCTAAATAATAAGAAACGTCATTCCAACGTTGTATAAACTATAAAGTGGATTAAGTGAATGAACAACAAAGAGATGATTGCACAAAATGATGCAATTCTTAAAGTAGTTGATTGCACACGTCATAAATAAGTAAGAGACTCATCTCCATGAGGATAAGTCCAAAAAGCAAAAATAGAATTAGCTCAATAATCAATTATTTTATGAATCCTGATTTTTTTGCCATAATACTTGTTTGGAGATGGATCAAAATCTACTTAATACTTTTATTTGTGACTTTTTTTCTCAAGATTCAAAAATAAGAAAAAAAAAAAAAGTTTCATCATATTATGAAAGAATTATACATAATTCTACATATCAATATTTACGTTTTTGGAAAGGTTTTGAGTGTTTCATGATAAATAACAGTCAAATTGCCAAAGCCATAAAATCTACAAATAATTAAATATTTAAAAATCACCAAAAATAGATTGGTTGAGGGGACAAGTTTAGAGTGAAGGGTAAGGATTTCAAAGGTATTGTATTGCCTTCAAAGGTACAGAATTTGAATTTCTTATTTCCTTTTTTTTACTTACCTCTACCAAACACCTATATTTATCTGGATGCATGGCCTCTTGCCTAGTGGGTGAAGGCAAATGGATCCAAAACCCAAGCCACTCCACCCATGCATCCAGACATGCCAGAAAACCAGAACACCCCTTGGTCCTTCCCAGGTCAACACTTAGTCTACTTAGAGGGGGGAATTCACATTTAGTATTATACAAATAAGGCAAACAAACATAAATAGACATTACTTGAAATCAGAAAGTAGATGACACATTGATCAAACATGCTAGATAATTTTTACGAATTGAGTTCCTCTAAATAAGGATGCCACGATCCAAAATATGATGGCTTTTATAACACTAACTCATATGTTCATTTTAACATATCAAGTTATAGTATTTATAACTTAGTAATGCATCATAAAGTAGGATTGAAAGATGATAAAGAGAAAGAAAACACGTCATAATGTCATGTGTAATAAGTCGTGCAAAAATAGCAATAGATAAATTTCAAATGATTAATCCCTCGATAATATTAAACTAAGATTTATTTTCTGGATTTGCGAAGTTTGCAAATTATTAAATTATACAAAATTTCGACATTTCTCAATTTTTATTTCGTGATTTCTTCTTCAAATCTATTTCTAGAATAGAAATCTGTTTAAGTAGAGAAATCAAACTGCGTTACCAAACGGATTTCTGTTCCAAACCTCGTTTCGGGAACACAAACATAAATTTTATCATGCCAATTTTTGTTGAGATTTTAATTTAAACTTTCAGCTATGTTTGTCACAATTTACAATTTTTTTGCCTGATTTTTTTGTGGTATTAATCTAATTTAGTGGAGTTCTTCATTGGAAAATATCCCCATTTGTCAAATGCAAATTTTTTGAAAATATAATTCCAGTTTGGAGTTTTTTAGGCCGGGGAAACGTCTGGTCAAATAAATTATATTACTCAGTTTATTGGAATTGTCATAATAAGAAAATTTGGGTATATTAAAACATTTAGGGTTTTAAATTATAATATATTTGATTGTGGTGTAAATTTGTCATCTTGTGTCTTTGAAGTAACATGCATTTCATGGTTTTATATGCATACAGTCAAAAAATAGAGCGAGTAGTTTTTATGATGGCTAAATTTGTCAATAAACTGAACTATTTGAACAGAATGAATCGCATTAGTTTATTTGATAAAAAAATGTTCCATTTTGTTTATTTGGGATTTTTTATCACTCAATTATTTGAAATCTACTTGAATTGTATTAACCCTTGAATAAAATAGTAAAGTTTAAAAAAATTGATATTCATGACATATCAAATATATCACTAGTTTGCTGCATTTTGCTGAGTTTTAAATGACGTATCAAATATATCACTAGTTTGCTGCATTTGGCTGAGTTTTAAATGCAGCCGATTTCTTTGTTGGAAATTTTTTCTATGTTTGAGGAACATGAAAATTTCTTGATCATGCATTTTTTGGCACTTTATAAATAGGATTTGAAGTTTGGGATTAGCAAAAGAAACTACATCTTTGGAGATCAAAAGTCGTTAGACTAATGCTTATTAGTCAAATGGGGCCATATGGCTGGACTATCCCATGAATCTAGCCATACGAAGGTTAAACTAAAATGTCACATGGTGAGCACCTAATGGAACATTCTCCTGGAAAAATAAACAATATATTCAATAAATTATCTAAGATTCTTTTCTTTTTATTCATGTTTTGAAACTTAAACTCAATCAGAAATGGAAGTTCAGAAATGGCAAATCAAATGAACTAATGCTTTATAGTTTGAATGCGGGTCACAGGACAAAACTATGGCATGTATCTATTGCGACAATGATAGAGATAAAGTCAAAATCACATGGGGACCATATGAGGGAATATTCTCTTTAACTCCGCTAGTTAACTACATATAATAGTAATCATTAAAGTTATAAGTTATTTGTTTATGAAATTGGTTTACGAAGTCATATGACATGAACTTTTTTTTATGCTTACATATGTTGGACCAACAGGTTTTTGCTTATAAATCAATTCTCATAAGGAGAAGATAGTTAGACATCTTATAGATGTAGATAATTAAACATAACTCATTTATGGATCTTTCCATAATTAGATTTAAATGGAACGCTACCCTTGAAGAATCTGGAGGTGCTGGATCTTTCAAGTAACAATTTGATCAATGATGCCCTCACAAACCTTGCAAGGATAACATCTCTTAAGGTCTTAGTCATCAAATCTTGTGGATTAAATGCTTCGAAGTTCTTGGAAGGTACTTCTGTGAAATTGCATTTGTTTATCATTATTGGTAACTTATCACCTTTTTAAATAAGATAATGAGCCTAAAAGGCATGACTGCATTATATTCGGCGTCCTCCAAAGATCATATTTTGGCTGCACATTTTCTGCATTATATTCAATGTCAATGACTCCTGAAAGCAATTGACTAGAAGAATTACATTAGAATTTCAAACAAATATTTAGGATTACATTGGTAAAATTGGATAGTTTAGAATTAAATTGGCATCCGTACAATAGGTTTAAAATTAATTTGGTAATTATTCCTAAAATTTTACAATGGACTTTCCATGCAACTCTTTCATTTATGAAAAAAAAAAATAATGCATATCCAGATTCTTCAACATTATCATTACCATTACTGTGTATATAATTCATCAATGATAGTGCAATATTTTCCTTGAAATTTTAGTATATTTTAGCTAGGGAAATAGATTATCCTATTTAATTGTGTTGTTTGACTTACAATATGTATTGCTTTTTTTGACGTATACTGATCCTCGAAGCCATCATCCGGTGCATCTTACCATTTTTTGTTAATGAGTGCAAACTATGATAACGAGACATTATTTCGTTAGTGGCTACTAGCTTCAGGAGTGAGGGCAATAGGGTTAGGCGAAACTGGAAGGGCCTTTCTAAATTATAACTAACTCCTGCAAGGACACTAAAATATAAAACAATTATGAAAAATTCACAAAAAAGCCCTAATTATATTCACTGTCACATATTTACACAAAATTTGTATTCATATGATACATTAATATTTTTGTTTTTTCACTAAAAAATCCAAATTTGTCTTAATGTGACACATTTATCCTCCATAAATATTCCGTCAATAACCACCATTAAAAACCTTATGCGGCTGTTGACATGGATGATATATTGAAAATTACTTACGAAAACTTCACCGATTTAGTTTTGAATTAGGGAAAATTGTCAAAAAAGTCATAAACCTATTATGCGAAAGCTAATTAAGTCATTAATTGTATAAATTTAATTCTAAATCTTTGACAATTTGACAATATAGTCATTTTGACTAAAAATTTAAATAAAGGACAAAGTCACACCTCAAAGTGATTTGTCATGATGTGGTCATGAGTTATATAAATGAGTTCCTGACTCTTAAGGAAAAATTAATATGTAGTGAATATAAAATAGTTGTGGTAAGTTGCTTATGAATAACAACGATGATGTATATTGATGTATTTGATGGATGAGCCTCATACATTACGATCATGAGAGCCGCTATAAAATTAGAAAATAAGAATAAGATTTGGGCCCATGCGAGCACGACACAACCAACTAAATTTATCCTAAAACAAAGTTTTAAATACACTAAGATTTGAGATAATTATTAAAAAAGTCTTAAACTTATTATATGGATGTCATAAAATTTTCAATTTAGTCAATTTAGTCATAAAATTTTTGAAAGATTTACCAACATAGTCATTCAAGCCAATTTTAATATGCAATGACTAACGTGACACTACTGATAGCAACATGAATGATTTATTGCATTTTTTTTATTAATTTTTTTATAAATGGTATAATTTTTTTTTCTTTTTTTCTATTTTATTCTTCATTGGTCACCATGTCTAGCAGCCTACCACAAGGGTTGGCAGGGTTGACCTCTTTGAATTTTGCGAGGTCACCACCAAAATCTTTGGCTTTATTTATTTATTTTTTGGCTTTAGTTCATTAGGTAAAAATATTGCCATAGGATGGGATATCCTCAAGGGCTGACCTAACTAGATTCGGCAAGCTCTTAGCTAACTAGTTTGGCCCTTGTGTGTGGTTGGTTGCCAACTATTGCAAAGGGCCAATAATTCACAGAAATCGTTGAATAGGGAAAGATGGTAACTTAATTTTTTTTTTTTTTTTTATTGTTACCATTAAAAAATGATTTTTTTTTTTTCACAAAATCATTTTTTAAACAGAAATAAAAAAAGGATAATGATACATCTCGTTGATTGTCATGTCAATATGTAAAGTAAATACATTTCACTGAGATTTAAAACATCATAATGAAATTAATTATGGAATAAATTAAAAATAAATATCAGTAAAATAAAATGAGAGAAATTAAAATAAAGAAAAACACATTTGTAATGAATATTAATTTATTTGAAAAATGGTTTATATCATTAAGGGAAAATATATATATATATATATATATATATAGAGAGTAGAATAAAATGAAAATGATGAAAAAACTCAAGCGGCCTTAAAAACTTCGCATCTTTAGCCCCGCTGCCGTCGCCGTCTCCACCCACCTCAGCATTCAGACCCATCATCACCACTTCGAGCTTGGTCGCCATTACCATCACCAGAGTTGACACCACCACAGCCAGAAGATCCTCGCACGGCCTTTGGTTTGAGCCCCGATGACCTCAGATCTGAAGTGACGTGGCCTCTGGTCTGCACTGCAACGGCCTCAAATTTGAGGCGGCGACGCCTCCGAGCTGAGGTCAGGATGAGGATGGACACTGGACAGGCAGCGAGGTGGTGGTGATGGATAGTGGGCTGGGACAATGGTGCGGATGGTGGTGGACGATGGCGTGTTGCGGTGGGAAGTTGGTGGCGCAGAGGACACTGAAGGGCAGGATTGGGCTCCCAGGCTCCCCAGGGGGTGGCGTGGGTGTGGTCGGCGGTCCCGGGGGTGGGATGGGATATAATTATATACGAATTATAATTATTCTAAGGGGCCTTCATTGCTTCCTTGGTGGGCATACAGCAGAGAAAGTACATGATCTTGCACTACACAACAGAAAGATTTCTGATAAGATTGCATCGACGTGAATCACGATCCTGAGGTGAAAATATTGGGTGACCAAGTGATAAACACCTCAACATTACACAAATCCATTTAACATAAGATACATGTCATTTTGAGCCCACCATTCAGAAACCCTTGCATCCTCTCTTTTCTGAATTAATGTTTTTACTTTTTTTTTTCTTTTTTTCCTATTTTCTTCTTCTTCTTCCTTTCACTCTCTCTCTCTCTCTCTCCCCTTTCTTTTGCATTTTCTTAAATAGAGAATAGACCCACTCTCTTATTTTTCAAAATGCTCCCTCACTTCCAAGACCCTGCTGCCTCCACATGTCGCCTCCATCTCTACCTCCATCTTTGCCTACTTCGTCTCCAACCTCTAGCATCCCTTGCCTCCTATCCAACTCCTCTTGCGCCTCCATGTCGACAAGCCACATTGCTACCTTCGAATTAGCATCCGCCTAATCCATTGCCTATGCCAACCCTAGTTGACCTTGAAGGTTCAAGGTCGAGCTGAGCTCTAGATCACAAATCTAGGGCTCACTCGGGCTTAGATCCAAAATATAGGCTCAAGTTTGTTGTTAGAGTTCAAGCTCGACAACAGAGGATCGACGATGGAGGATTGAGATGACAGTGAGGTGGTGGTGGAAGGCGATTCACTAGATTAAGTCTCCGGCGGAGTGAAAGGAGGAAGTCTTTGTTGGAGTGAAAGGAGGAGGAAGAAGAAAAAAAAAAAGAAAAAAGAAAAAGAAGAAAAAAATAAGTAAAAACATTAATTGAAGGTAGAGAGAGTGCAAGGGTTTCTGACTAGTGGGCTCAAAATGACACATGTCGGATGTTGAATGGACTTGTATAATGCTGAGGTGTCTATCACTTAGGCACCTAATATTTTCTCCGATCTTTGAGTGTTTAAATCATATAGTGATGATACTAATAGTTACAATGTCCACTTCAACAGGCTTGTGCCAATTGAGGAAACTTGAAGAGTTGGATATTAGTGATAATGGATTTGGGGGTCCTCTTCCTTCATGCTTGTGCAACATGACGTCACTCCGTGCACTTGATGTTCGAAATAACAATTTTAGTGGGACCATTCCTCCATCTCTCTATCCAATCTCAAGTCACTTGAATATATTGTGTTTTCTGGAAATGCTTTTGAAGGATCACTTTCGTTTGCTTCATTGGCTAATAATTCTAACCTTGCGGTATTCCACCTCATCGACAACCATAATCGTTTGGAAGTAAATACAGAAAAGCCCACTTGGTTTCCTTCATTTCAGCTAAAAAAGTTTGGTTTATCAAATTGTATGCTCAACAAAGATGCAAATGGCGTGATTCCCAGCTTTTTGAAAGAACAACATGACTTGACCAGTGTTCAATTCAGCCATAATGGAATGAGAGGAAATTTTCCAAATTGGCTATTAGTCAACAATGTAAATCTAGCACGGCTTGATCTCACAGGCAACAATTTTTCAGGTGCTTTTGACTTGCCTTCCAATTTGATTCTTGATAGCATGTGGTGGTTTGATGTGTCTGCAAATGTTATTGAAGGAGAGCTTCCACCATGGATTGGTTCTATCCTCCCAAGTTTGACATATTTGAACCTATCAAACAACTTATTAAATGGTAGAATCCCTCCCTCAATGGGCTTTATGAAACTGCTACAAATATTGGACTTGTCAAATAATGGCTTCTCGGGAGTGATACCAGAGACACTTGCTAAAGATTGCATGTCACTTTCTACATTGATATTGTCAAGCAACAAATTGGAAGGCCAAATGCTTCCGAGGTATACTAACTTGAAAAGTTAAACTTTTTGTATTTGGACAACAATCGTTTCACAGGGGACATATCACCTGGTTTATTGAATAGCTCCATATTAAGTGTTTTGGATGTAAGTAATAATTTCCTATCTGGAACACTTCCCAATTGGCTTGGAGAACAACCCTTGTTTGGGCTTATGCTCTCGGGCAATTTGTTGAGAGGTCCTTTACCATTGAGCTTTTGCACCTTAGCAATTCTTGAGCGTTTAGATCTTTCAAATAACAACCTTGGGCCAGATATACCTCCTTGTACCATGTTTATATTTTTGAAGTACTTGCATTTAGCAAATGACAGGCTTGTTGGGCATTTTCCTGAGTTTCTTTCTGGAGTTTCTTCAATTGTCACATTGGATCTTAGATACAATGCATTGTCAGGGGAGATCCCTAGGTGGATTGGTTCGCTTCGGAACTTGAAGGTTCTTCTATTGCAAGGAAACAATTTTGAAGGTTCAATCCCTCTAGATATATGCTTGTTGACAAATATGAGCATGTTAGATCTCTCCAATAATAATCTTTCTGGAAAAATTCCTTCTTGTTTGAAAGATTTGACATTTGGAGAATATGGGACATCGATGCAGTATCTTCTCTCAAGAAGATGGGTAGAGTTTTGGGAACTACACAACTATAAGGTCAGATTCAATTTCACGTATTGGTATAATGAAGGGGACATATTTGGCAATATGGATGTACTAGAAGAAGTAAACTTCATGACAAAGAGGAGATTGGAATCTTATAAGGGCAACATTCTAAAACTCATGTCGGGAATGGATCTCTCTCAAAACAATTTTACTGGCTTTATTCCCCCAGAGGTTGGTTACTTGAGTAAACTTTTGGCATTGAACTTGTCACATAACCATTTGACAGGACCTATCCCAGAAACGTTTTCCAATTTAAATAACGTAGAGAGCTTGGACTTGTCCTACAATAGCTTAATTGGTCCCATCCCTCCACAACTATTAGAGCTCTATGCCTTGGCAGATTTTAGTGTGGCTAACAACAACTTGTCAGGCAGGACACCAGATCAAAAAAACCAATTTGGAACTTTTAATGAAGCAAGCTATGAAGGTAACCCTTTTCTTTATGGACCACCATTAAAAATCTGTAATGGATCAAGTCAGGAGCCGAGAACACTACCATCCTTTAATCATACTAGGGAGGATGACTCTTGGACAGAAGCCTTCTTGTGGACTTTTGCAGGATCATATGTGGTGGCGTTTCTTGGTGTAGTTCTTTTCCTTTGCATAAACTCATACTATCGATATGTGCTATTTGAGCTTGTTTGTAAGCTTATCCCAGCATTTCCTAGATTCTAAGAATTTTGTGATCTTGAAAAAAGTACGATGAAATAGTGGAGAACCTTTTTTAATGGGATTGTAAGCGTTTTAGTCTTGATTATGCCTTTTGAATGATTGATCCTAAAGTATTTGCATTTTTTTTTTAATGGAATTGTAAGCATTTGAGTCTTGATTATGCCTTTTAAATGCTTGATCCTAGAGTATTCACATTGTATTCCTTGTCCTGCTAATTTGAATATTTTGAGATCTGATTTAATTGAGAATTGATAGAGATAGTTTAGTTCACAACCAAAATTGAATCCAACATTCAAAGAATTTTGTAAATATTGCTCAAAACGTGAAATATCTGATCGCTACTCCAGCAACATCAAACGAACCAGGGTCTAGCGTCTCAGGAATCCTACTAATACATATCCCCATCCTCCCGAAATGAAAGTTTCCTCGAGGAGGTTTGATAGATTGCCAAACAGACACGGACACTTTCTCCCGTGAAGAGGTGCCTGCACTTACCTTGGTTTCTTCCTAGCCCTACCGATAGCAATTTGGTTTCCCAGATTGATTAAGAAAGTTGATTTTCACTTTTGGAGTCACCACTAATTTATTAGAGGCCAAGTAAAAAGTGAGAAGCCATTGAGATTTGGGTTTGGAGATTTGATTGCGCTGAAGATTTATCCAATGGCCAAAATTGGTACGTTTCCTCTTTTGAAAACGTTTATCACCCAATATTTTCGATTTTCAAAAGCAGTAAACTTGTTCATGCATGTGTCCGCCCATAATTCAGCTCACCATAACGGGCTAAACATGTATTGTAAACAGCCAAATAAATAAGGTGTAAACTGTGACAGAAAAAGAGAGGTGTAAACAGGGAAGTCAAAGTGCGAAGATAATAAAGTAATTAAAGTGCGGTAAGTAAACCGTCATACGAGTTGGACAAATAATAGATATGACCTTGTTATAAAGCTCCAGGACATAATCCTCGTCAGCTATGCATAAATCAAACGTGCAGTTAATTTAAGACTATACATGCAATTCCCTGAACTAAACACCAATATTAAACTATATGCAAAGAGATTAAATCAATACTGTTCCTCAAATGCAATTATTGCATGAAGAAACATATGTGTTTTTACTTTTTCATTTATTTTTTTTAATAACAGGAAATTATCTAAATTAGAGTTAAGAATATTATATAAACTATGCAATGCAACTTCCTAGACCAAATCTGAATAGACATGGTCCTGAATAAGATAATTTAAACCATTTAAGATGCAATTACTACCTAAAAATACAATACCCTTTTTTTTTTTTTATCATTTTTATTTATCCGTTTTTATGCATCCAATTAAATCAATACTGTAAGCACTGAAAACTTTTCACCTAAGCCCTTCAATTTTTTTTTTTTTTTTTTTTTGCTTTATGGGTAAGTTAAGCTCTTACTTCACAAAGGAAAATATGGGAAGACTAGAACTTTTGTTTATTCCATGACAAATGTGATATTTATGGAAAATATTTTTCAAGGAAAATGACCATATCAATTAGAAAATATTTTTCACCATTTTGTATGAAAATTTGATTTAATTTTCTTGAGGAAAATTATAAAAAATTTGAATTTTAAATTATTTTTCTTCTTACTTATTTCTTCTATTTTTCCTTCTTCCTCGACCGATTGCTAGCCACGGCAATGTCCAACGACTGGCCACATGCAAGGGATGGGCTTGCCCAAGGTCAACGAGGCTTGACCTCGCCAAATTTTAGTGAAATCCATCATCAGCCTCATCGCCTTTGGCGAAAAGCTCCACCTCATTGGATCTGGCAAAATTGAGATCAGCCATAGTGAGGGTTAACAATTGGCCACCGTCAAAGGACGACTTCACTTAAGGTTGACGGGGCTCAAGCTCACTAGATTTCAATGAGGTCAAGCCTTGCCAACCTTGGTCGAGTCATCCCTTGCTTGTGGCTAGTCGTTGTGGTCGAGGATAGGCTAAAAAAGAAGTAAAAATAAAAAGTTAATTAAAAATTCAACTTTTTAAATTTTTTTATAAAACTAACATTTGTTAACCAAGGACCTGAGCCCTAGTGCCAACTGCCAAGGCCCTGCGCATGGCCTTGGTGGACCTCCACCTAAGTGCTAGAGACCAGAGCTCGAGCATGGGGGCCCCGAGCAAGACCTTTATGGACTCAAGCTTGGGTACTAGGGCATTGGGCATGGGCACCGGGGTTTCGGACCCGTCCTCGATGGGTCCAAGCATGGGCAGCGGGGGCCCGAGGCTGGGGCTTGGCCATGGGAAACTTGGTCCTGAGCACTGGGATCCGGGAACCAACGGGAAGGACTTTAATGAGGTGGCCCAAAGAAACATCTTAATAGGGCTAACTACTCCTATTCAACTCCAAACAAAAAGGGGCAGAAGATGATCTAGTTCAAAGGTAAAAATTCCATGGGTAACTAGTAAGTCACTTGCTTCCAAAATCAGGTCCTAGCTTTGATTTTCAATGCAAATCCACATTATATATGCACACCAACACACCGACATGTCACAAACAACTGGAGATCAATTCACGACTCACCCAAGAAATCCCTTTTAAAGCCGCAAATTCGCAACTCTTGGAGCTACAGATCCGCTGCTCTTGAAACTGTAAATCCACAGCTCATGATACTACAAATTTGCAGTTCCTGGAGCTGCTAATGCAGCTCAGTTGAGCTACGAAGCTGCCATTTGTAGCCACAGGAGTTACGCAATTCACACAGATACACAACAATCTGCACATCTAGTGCACCCACAGCAGCACACACAACTGGCATCTTATCATACATACATAGCCCACGCATTTGACACATTCACAGCGCGCAGATACAATTCATGCAATACACAGAGCACTCACATTGTCACACATGTTCCTCTCACACGTTGCACAATGCAACAACATACACATATACATAGCTTACTTTTAATCTCATAGTTCACTCTCACTTGCAACCTACACAGTACACAGCACCCCCTCACAGCCCGTCACTCACCTCTCATAGGCGCACACAAATCATACATTAACTGTCCTAGCCACCCTTCACACAAGCTCAATTTAAATAAGTTCACGTATGTAATGTAAACATGCTCAGCATACATGCTTAGCTTATACTTGTAGACATCAACTTATATCACATCATCAACGCACTACACAAGCTCACGAATCACCTACAAAGCTAGTTCACCCATCGAGTGCGCAGCAAGAATAAACATTTTCATTACTACTCTCGTATCGGCTTAGACCAGCAACAATGGCAGAACCTCTAACTTGATTTTTTCTCCTTGAAATAATGTAACGACTCAACTAGGATGCTTATCTGACCCCCCAAAAAAAAAAAAAAAAAAAAAACTGGGATATTTAACTAGCTTCCTAGTTGTGGCGTCCCAATCCGCCACTTTTCTAATGCGAGATATTAATCTTTCACTTTTTAGCACATGCAGAAGACAAATTCAAACATCAAACAAACATCAATCATAAAGGACATACACCAGAGAGAAACAAGCAACGACTTTTGTGTCTTGCATCATGTATAAACAGGGGCAATAATAGGGCTACAGTAGGGGGGTCAAAAGGGTAATGCTACTCTCATAGGTTAACCACTCAGCCTTCATCTGTGCCCTCAAAGTCAGCTGGGGTGCCGTAGCATGCTGCGGGGATAGCAGGAATCACATCCAGTACTAAGTACATGAAAAATGTAAACAATCACAAGAGTGAGCTAAAGCCCAGCAATGAAATATCCAAAATGCTATACCATACGATTCGCCCTTCATGCGTATGAAGAAAAACCGTCTAAGATATGCGACTCACTTTCCTCTGGACTTGGTCTATCCCCACTATTCTTAAGATCAATGAACTAGAACAACAAGACCCTAGGGTGATCTAGACCCTCAATATCAATTTGTGCCATCACGATCTATCGATCTCGAAGAACAGATGCGCACAAGCATCTTTCACACATCTTTTAGTTTTCACTTTTTGTTGCCACTCCAAGACACATAGTCGGTGCACTCATCGAACCACGCGAGGAGGAATAATCCCATCTAGTGGAATTCTGGTGCCACTCCAGTCCGCCGTGTTGTATGTTGGTTTGCTGTCTAGCCCACGCAAGCTTCATGATCCATTGACCATGTCATCCCTACTCCGAGGTATCTGGGGTTCGTTGTCCCTAGGCATTCAGGTTCGCTGTCCTTGAGCATCCTGAATTATTCTTCAACTCCATAGGGCATCGTTGGTTTGTTGTTCGACGGTATTCATTAAACAGTATCTTAGGCATGCAAATTCACACGCAGTTATCTTGGTTTAAGCATGCGAATAACAACCATGTCACATTTATGCAAGGATCTATACCATCATGCATCCAAGGACTTGCCCTTTAGTCAATGCTAATAGAACTAATCATGCAGTCAAAACCTAGAACTAACTGTCCAGACTCCATTAGGGAAAGAGAGCCTAGTGTTTCTAGTCCTAGCTGAAACAATCAACTTCACTACAACTTGGTTCTTCCAAACCTACGACACTTTCAAAATCAATCCAAAACATAATAGACACTCCGAACCTTATATAACCTACTTAGCGGCCTTCACAACCTCATGAGATACTTCACTGGCCTCACGACCCCACGACAAGTCTCAACCTTCACAATCCACAAAAACACTCTTGGAACCATGGCCCACTAATACCACACTCAGGCCTCACGACTCTCATCTATGCCGCACTCCGACTCACAGCCCACTTGCAACCCAATCGGGCCTTGTGGTCCACGCATACCACACCTGGGCCACGTGGCCTACTTACACGCCATTTGGGCCTCGTGGCCCATTCGTCCACTCTTGGGCCTCACGGCCTGCTTGCTCACTCAAGCCTCATGGCCCATTGCCTAAATCAGGCCTCATGGCCCACTAGGCCAAAATCAGTCCTTATGGTCCACTCTCCTAAATCAACCTTCACAATTTTAGCTCAATTAACACAAGTAAATGGCATTAGATTAACATCAAATACACACTATGGGTAGTCAAATAAATGTACTTTCTATCGTCAATAGACCACAATTTAAGATTTCATAATCTTCCTATAGAATTGAACCAAATTCAGACCAAAGAATTGAACCGACCAAAATTGTACAGTCATGAAATTCAAAGCCAAAACCATAGTAAATGAACTTGAAAAATTCTAAATGTTAATATGTTATAGAGAAGACCTTAGAAAACATTTTTTATGAAGGAGATTAAGTCCAAAACAGTTTGTATAATGAGCAAAAAATTGCACAAAGTAAACTCAAAAATCTAGTGCACTGTTATAGAGCAACTAGTCTTCAAATTATGCTCAGCTCACAGCCCTAAACATGTCAAAACATCTTGAACTTTGGATATGCTTCCTCTACAACTTTTATGAAGGAAGCAAGTCCAAAATCTAAACGGAAATTTTTTTAAAAATTCAGTAAGACAATCGGTACATTATTCCTACTGCACTGGATAGATCAAGCACAGTGAAAGAGTAGGCCATCATACCATCCATATCATCTCAGAAAATTCCTAAATTAAAATATGTTATACTTCAAGATGTCTTGTCCAACTTTGATGGAGGAAGTTTTCTCAAATTTGAAATACAAAACTCCACAAAATTAACAAACCAGCGAGGTTTAACAACTCCAGTTTCAGGAAATCCAAACTAAGGCTCTAAACACAGGTTCATAGCCCAAGAATACTCCAAGATCAAACATTTTTTACCACATGCAACACATATCTTTAGCCATAGATCATAGAAAACTTCTACAAGTAAAGTACAAGCGCTAGAACCCACATGCAACATTATCCGAGCAGCGAAAACAACATGCATATCAACCAAAATCCCGACCATTTCACTGCAATAGCAATCTTCCAACTCTTGAGACACGATTCCAACCATCAACAACATGCAACCAACAACTCAGCATATCCAAGACAGAATTCATCGATCCGCACGATGAACAAACTGATACAACATAGAGAGTTAGAATTTCTTTTGCCTAAACAACAATGGCTGGGCGTAGCACGGTTCGAACAGGGGAGAAACAATCGCAGCTTGGCCTTCCTCGAAGCCCGACGTCACTCCTCGAGGCTTGAATCCCCACGGAACAGCAAAATGAAGCCACCGTGGAGGAGGTTGAGAGGCGGAGGAGCTTCTGGATGGGAGAAGGAGAGGCCGAGGGTAAGGGAGGGGAAAGAGACAAGTGACAGGAAATGGGCGAAGAGAGAAAAAAGAGAGAGAGCTTAAGGAGAAGGGGACACTGAGATAGAGAGAGAGATGAAATAATGGCAATCATTTGCCTTGGAAAGGGAAGGCCATGATGGTCTCTTGGGGAAGAGATATGCAAGTATGGGCATGCATTGGTAAGGAAGAGAGGGGCTGCCACTTGGCAGCGGCAAGAGAGAGGAGGAGAGAGAAGAGATATAGAGAGAGAGAAATAGCGAGAGGCAGTCGTGCCCTCGAAGATTTGGCACCGACCATGTTCAGTTATCGTGTACCACAAACATTTGCGATTGAGGATAGTGTCTATGACTTAAACAAACAAACTAAAATTTCTTTTCTGATATGCAAATAAAGGTGCCATCATTCATAAAATTCCATAATTATCTAAAATATGACTAGTGCCCATCGGCACCACCTAAATATTTATACTTGAATTCACTACTATTTAGGCAGATGAAAATCGAGTCATCACAAATCTTCTGCTCTTAAAAATTTTCGTCCTCAAAATTTAATGCTTACTTGATCAATCAAAAGGATGTGGATAACAATGTCTAAACTTCTCCTCACTTTACCATTTTATTAATAATACTAACGAAGGTCTTGGTACATTTCATACCTCTAGGATGAATGCTATAACTACTCCTATGTGCTTCTGACAAAATCGCATAAACGCCCATGATCATCATCTGCTACTTGGTCATTTGCTACTTGGTCATCCAATTTCTTTCATTTCAATGTCTCTTCGTGTATCTTTTAAATTTCTAGATTAGATTGCTATAGGGCATTGATCTTATGTATATTTTCTAGCTCGATCCTCAGAGTAGCTAGTACATTCCTAATACCATCTATCTCAACCGTGAATTCAGCATTTGAAATCTTTTCCATAAGATTCCATTCTTTAACCATCATGCTTGCCACTACTAATACTGACTTTTGACTAAAAGCATCCACCACCTCATTTGTCCTTTTTGGATGATACAAAATCTCATAGTCACAATCCTTCGGCAACTCCATCCATCTTCTTTGTCTCATGTTCAACTCCTTTTGAGAAAACAAATACTTTAAGCTCTTACAATCTGTATAGATTTCGAACCCCTCTCCATATAGATAATGTCTCCATAACTTTAATGCAAACACTATTGCTACAAGCTCCCCATAATGTGTCAGGTATTTCACTCATACAACTTTAATTGTTTATATTCTTTATTCGATCATTTAGTTCCGCAATAGTTGCTCAAGCTTAGATATACAATATAACCTCGAGCTGAGCCATTTCCCTGGTTCAACATGTCCTTTATTATTATTATTATTATTATTATTATTATTATTATTATTATTATTATTATTATTATTATTATTAAAAAAAAAAAAAAAAAAAAAACTCATGTTTCTTGTAGTTGCAGGTGAAGAAGATGAGTCACTTTACTTGCAATCTGCTTTCTAGAACGTTCAAAGTAGAGACAAGAGAAGAAAGGAGAAGTCAAGAAAGCAAAGCAAATCCCTAAAACTTGCAGCCCAACAAGTGAAATAGATGTACTTGTATTTTGAATCAATAAAGCACACCCCAATGCTAACCCCATTAAGTAATTTTGAGTGTGTAGTTGCTACACTTTGTCGGCTCACTTTCACACTCTTGCAAACTTCTAGCAACCTTCCTATTTTCATCCCTTTCCCCACAACTCTCTTTTCTTGCAATTGCACTGGATCTACTTCATTAAGAGAGAAAAGTCGAGAGAGAGAGAGAGAGAGACAGAGAGAGACAGAGATAGAGAGAAGAAAACACTAAGAAAAGACGCACAACTGCTTATACACCTAGGGTTGTTTGACCACAAAAAGCAAAAAGAATTATCTATAGGTTCTGTACGGGTTGATTGATTTTGTCCCAAAACCAAGAACGAAACCATATAGTGTCGGTCTCAAAAATTTGGAATGAGGAATTAGACTGGAATTGGCTAGTCCAATCCTATTCCGTGGTTGACCCAAGGCCAGTGTTCCCCTCTACCTTTCAATACCTTAATTCAATTGTTTATCAATAAATTTATGAGTCTTAAGGTTCTTTTCCACTAAATGTTCGTGCATACTATTTTTATTTTTTAAATCATAGAGTGTGATCTACCCATCAAATGAAGATAAATGAATCATGTCATGGAAGTTATATAAGGAAATCAAAGCAACACATCAAAAATAGTGATAAAGAGCAAGTAAGAATAGAAGTGCAGAAAATAACCCAATATAAGTCGAGCAAAGAATGTTACATGGTCTCCTTACTAAACCCTGGGACAAGAACCCCATAAGCTAAAACTAAAAACCTTACGTCACTCAAATGATTTAAAAGAACAATAAAAAGTAAAATGCAAGTAACTAACTTGATCCGAATTAGACAAAAAAATATACACTGCCTTATCATTGGGACGATACATTAATGCCAAGGAACTAATTTTCAAAATCAAAAGTGAATCTTAAGTTTGACTAATAGATTTACCTCACTACTAAAAAAAAAAAGGCTAAGTGATATTAAGGCTTTGTTGTTTCATAGAAAATAATTTTTAGGAAAATATTTTTCGAATTTTCTGATGTTTGTTTTACGGAAAATGAACTAATCAAGGAAATCATTTTCCGCTATTGAAAAAACACCTTCAAAATTAAGGGAAGAGTGGAAACATTTTCAATAATTTCTTCCACATCATTTTCTTTCACCAAACACGTTTTCCTATTTTATTTTTATGTTTTTTAAATTGAGTTTTTAATTTTTTTTTCTTTCCTTTCCTTTTTCTTCTTCCTTGACTAGTCACTGGCCATGGCGGTGGCCGATGATTGGCTACAGGCTAGCTCGAGCCTTGTCAGCCTGTGGTGAGGCGAAGACTAGCGAACTTGATGAGGCTTGATCACTAGAGCGTTGTCGACCTCTAGTGACCTCGGGTGAGGCTTGAGCCCTGCCTAGCTCTTAAGAAGAAGAAGAAGAAGAAGAAGATCATTATTGAAAAGGAATCAATGGAGATATTTTCCTTACTGAAGGGTGGAAAATACTTTCTATTTTATTTTTAAATTTCAACTAACAATGGAAAATATTGTTATTTTCCTTAAAAATTGATTTTTGGAATGCAATTTCTGGAAACACTACATTTTTTGTGAAACAAACAAAGACTAAAATGAAAATGAACTAACTTACCTTAAAAGTAGCTCTAACCTAAAGGCTAACAACTTTTTTTTTTTATTAGATATTTTACTACTCTTCATTATTTTCAATTTAATTATATTATTTAATTTTTTATTCTTTATCCATTTTTGTACATCCTGCTATATATTTCATCGAGGGAAAACTATCTAAAAATTCAAGTTGCCCTAAAAATCAATAAATGGAATTCCCTAAACGTTATGCACACCAACTAAAATGAAACTGAACTAAATGTAATCCGGAGATCTAATTATCTAATTGAGGCTCGCCTTTTCCTATACTTTATTATTTTTTAATTCTATATTTAATATTATTTCTCTCCGGTCCCATGTTTTTCCAGAACACGAATTCTATTCTAACTCTTTTCTCCGTCGATCTTTGCTTAGTTCTAGCTTACGGAATGCACATTCTACACAGATTCTTTATGTAAATCACCAAAACAACCATGACTTCCCCAGAGCATCATATATTCCTCTGGCAACTGTCTCTGGCCACCCCTGGGCCACCACCATTAGCCGCTGGCCGTCTCACCTTCACAAACGTAGTTTCGTAGGCATGTACAATACACGGACAAGGAACAAGAGATACCCCAGAGAAATGGAAGTATGGATGAACACCATCGGACATCGAGTCCAAGGCGTTGTCTTGCCGGTGGCCACCACAGAATCATCATAGAGACAAACAACACAGAAAATAAAGGGAAAAAAGAGAATTAGTAGGGCATTCCGCAAGCTAGAAGTACATCAAAAGCTACAGCTAATGACCTAAAAATCCGAAATTATTGTATAAATCAAGCTAAAACACATTCAGAATGATAAAAAAAAAAAAAAAAAAAAGGAAAATTAGCACAGATATGGTTTTGGCATTTCGTCAAACTGGTGGTGAGCAAATTCCATCGAGATGTTTATGTTCAAAGCAAGCAAGAGATCAACATCCAGTTTATCGTCAGACAATACAATGTGCCAAGGAATCACCCAAAAAAAAAAGAAACTCCATGTGTTTGACTAAAGCAGATGAGATCTCAAAGCCTCTGTTCTTAATAAAAAGCAAACCGAGACGGAGTATTTGGATCTCACCCTGAAGACGCAATTGCCGGTCGAGGACAGTTAACGAACCAGCGATCAAAGGTTGTGAAAATGCCTCCAATGAGTATTGTTGCCGGCGAAGGAGCTTCCATCGGGAACGAACCGATTCGAGCTATCGGCCAAGAGGCATGGTAAAACAGAGCAACACCAGCGCGACGTGGAAACAGAGACCGGCGGTGACGGGTTTGATTTTTAGCAGCTTAGGTGGACCCAAATTGTGGGCTGTACCAGTTAGCGAATTGGGCTTGGGCAAATTAATGAATTTAAACGCTGTCCGGCGTGCTTTTAAGTTGAGCTTGACTGTTCTGAGCCCCGTGAATTGAGTAAATTCAAATTGGGCTGCGACGAGATGGGCCGATCTGGGTTCTTGCATATGTGGTCGAGTTGGGCTTTGTCTCTCTTTACTTGTTTATTTGTTTGTTTGTTATTT
Source organism: Eucalyptus caleyi (assembly GCA_014182885.2). Taxonomy (NCBI): domain Eukaryota; kingdom Viridiplantae; phylum Streptophyta; class Magnoliopsida; order Myrtales; family Myrtaceae; genus Eucalyptus; species Eucalyptus caleyi. The sequence goes on from CM024470.2 coordinate 43,280,849, forward strand.
ATTTATTTATTTTTATTAAAAAACGTTAAATTCAAGTTGCCGGTAAAAATTCAGGTGTTAATGTTGCCAAATTGAAAGGTTTAAGAGTGAATTAGAATTGCTATTAATTAGTAAATTAAGTTATTCTTTTACTTAAAGTATTTTTTTTTGTAGTAGTCGGGGTGGAAGCCCATTAAAAAATTACAAGTTAATCGAACATAAAATCAAAGAACTTACTTGATCTCTTAGAAAGGAAGGAACTAGAGCCAAAGGTGGTTGAGAAATAGATCCAATTAACACATTTATTATGTAAGACTAAACTCACTACTAATCGCACATATGTTGCCTTTTCTATAAATATGTTTGGAAACAAAGCTCTCCAACTAATTGATTAACCGGTGAATTTGTGGAAGCGAACTCTTTTCGGTTGCATTTGCCTTCGCATTCAATCTAATGAGAGAAATGGGGATAAGGATGCGTTTGGAATCAATTTTGCAAGGGACTTTGGGCTTCTAAAGATACTTGGGCTAAAGCTAGGGTGTTTGGGAACAATTTTAGAATTTCCATTAGGCCAAAGCTGGCCTTCTCAAGGCTGAAAGCCCAAGGCAGGTGAAGGGGTGCCTTGGGCTTTCAGCTTTCTCGGCATACAAGTGGCATTGTTCACTTTTTTTTTTTCTTCAAAAACTATCCTCACCTACTCTTGATTTTTCCAGTTTTGCCCTTGTTATTGTATTGTTCATCTTCTTCTCCGTTGAAGGCCGACGACATGTTCCTCGAAGCTGTGAGTGAGCGGCCGGCCGCCGACGGCTCGGCATGGTTTCGGTGGCCCAAGTGACCATCGCCGAGGAGTGGTGCAACCGCTGCCTTGTTTGGGTCACGGCGATCGCCGTGGGTCGCGGCAAGGTTTGGGTCGCTGACCTCGCCGCGACCCAGATTCGAGGGCGGTGAGGTCCTCCCGCGACCTCGCCGCCCCAAATCTTGGTCGCAGCGGTCGCTAGAGGTCCCGCGACCTCGCCGCGACCCAGATTTGGGAGCGGCAAGGTCGTGTGACCCCGCCGCGACCCAGATCTGGGGCCGCGAGGTCGCGGGGACCTCGCCGCCCTAGATTTGGGTCGCGGTGGGGTCGCCCGACGTCCGGAGACCCTCGCCGATGGTTTTCAGTGGTCGCCCGACGTCCGGCGATCCTCTGTGATGGTCTTCAGTGGTCGCCCGACGTCCGGCGAACCTCGCCGGTGGTCTTCAGTGGACGTCCGACGGCCACCTGCCCTTCCCGGCCATCTGCCCTTCCGGTCAATTATTTATTTATTTATTTTTTAATAATTTTTTTTTATCACCAAAGCGCTTTGTAAATATAATTCCCCCAAACACCATTTTGCCCAAAGGTACATCAAATGGGCTTTCAAAATACAATTTTACCAAACACACTTTGCATTTTGGAAAATACATTTAACTCAAAGGTTTTTGCATTTCTCTAAAGACTTTCCCCAAAAGCGTTCTCAAATGCACCCTAAGTACACTAATGGTGCCATAAGTTGTGTACGGCGCTCACTTTGGTGCCAAAAGTTTCCGCTGGATCACTTAAGTACCAAATTGGAGGAAAAACGATCACTTTCGTGCCACCGACGACAGATTCCAGCCAAAATGAATACGTGGCTTTTATATTTTAAAAAAAAAATCGAGAAGCCTTTTAAACGACACCACTTTCCGTCTTCCTTAAGAAAACGATGTCATTTTGCCGTCTTACGTGGATACCCTCACAGAAACGATGTCGTTTTTTTTTTTTTTTTTTATTTGGAAATTGAAATTAGGGTTTTTTTGTCTGCCGTCCCTCGGCCACCGTCACTTGGCCGCCATCCCTCGGCCACCGTCGCTCAGCCGCCATCCCTCGACCTCCATCGACCTCCATCGTAGTTGCTTGCCATAGCAGCAAGACAAAAGAAAAAAAAAATCGAATAGAAAATCCCGAGAGAGAGGGAGGTGTCGACGATGAGGGCGGAGGAGGGGATGGCGGGGCCACGGCCATCACCTTCGTAGTGGCTGGCTTCGCCGACAACCTTCGTGGCGTTCCAGATCTTTGCGGCTACCATTGGCTGGATCGCTCGTGCTTCTGGAGATTCTTCGAGCTCACGTTTCCTATGCACCCAACGATATTCCTTGGGAAAAGGCAGTGGTAGGGCTAAGATTCGGGGATTTGAAAGGTTGATAAGGTGATTGAAAATGGGGAAAAACTACTAGGGGAGGGCAGAGGTGAATGTGTGGTTTCTTTTCTGGAAAATTACTGGTGTTGCTGGTTCGGCGCTGTTGGTGTTGCTGGTTCGGCGCTGTTGGTGTTGCTGGATCTGTTCGGGGAAGAAGACGACACAAAACGGCGTCGTTTGGGGATTTAGGGTTTTGAATTTGGGGGAAAGACACAAAACAGCGTCGTTTTGGTGTTAGGATGCTAAAACGACGTCATTTGAAGGCCTAAGTGATCCAATGGAAACTCCGGTGAGCCACATCAGCATAAAAAATTAATAAATAAAAAAAGGCCACGTTAGATTTCTGGCCGATCAGATTGGTGTTGGCACCAAAGTGAGCGTTTTTAAATTTTTTGGCACTTAAATGATCCGACGGAAACTTTTGGCATCAAAGTGAGCGCTGTACACAACTTATGGCACCATTAGTGTACTTACCCCGAGAGAAAGGAGAAAATCACTTTTATCTTTTGGAAGCCTGAACCAAATTACGGGATTCAAACTACGTGACCACATGCCAACAATCTTGAGTTAAGCCACTAGGTAATTGCATTTCTGAGTTACCCATAGCCATCTTGTTCATGAACATTTTAACTCAACTCAAGAAACCATTATGGGCCTCCTTTGCCATTAATATATCCCTTACACACATTTGAATAACTTAAATGAAGAGATGAGTAATGTAAAATATAGTTTTGAAAAATCCGCCTATCCTTTTGTTGCCAAATTTTGCCAACATTTGACACCAAATAAAGTTGGCTATTGACCGACCGAAAAAAAAGAAGAAGAAGAAGCTGGCTAGTGAATATCCCTACGAAGAAGATGAATTTAAGTGTTGGGGAGAATCGGGGGACAACCGGTAGTGCCTTCTACCTAAGTAGCACCGATACTAACACGCGACACGTGACACGATACGACGCGACACGCCGACACGTCATTTTCATAAAACAGAGAATTCCGACACGTTGGGACATGTTTTTTTTATATACATAATAAATTATCATTTTTATGATTATTTCAATCAAATTAATTTGAATCAAATTCATAAATAAACAAATAATTAAAAAAACCTAGAACGAATATACACTAAAAACATTAATCTGCCATTTATTAATATCATTCATTATTTCAATTTGATAAATTCAACTCTATTTTAATAATTCATAAAACTTGGAAAAAAAAAACAAGCGATCCATATTTTGGATTTGCATATTAGATATGTTGGAAGAGGGGGAAAAAAACTTAAGGGATGAATTTTGTATCACAAGAAATGGGAGTCAGAAGAGAAGAGAAGATTAGGTTTTTCTTTTTTCTCCATTTATTATTTTTATTATCGTGTTTTATTTTTTCACACACACTCACACTTTATTGAATTTTTAAAATTGATCTCGATATTGGAATCACGTGTCAGAAATTCGCATGTTAGAATTCCGACTCGAGTGTCGGACACGTGTCGAAATGTCCAACACGACACAAAGGTTCTTGGAGAGTGTCAGTGCTTCATAACATTCTATCAATACAACCTCAAAACAGTAAATATAGTGCTAATTAAAGAAACAAAGTATCAATAATACCGAGATTTTTACGTGGAAAATCCAATGTGGGAAAAACCAAACACTGCTAAAAAACTTCCACTAATCACCAAAGATAGAGGCTCAACATTAATGATATAACAATATTTCATTACCATGAAGGTGAATTTACACAAATGTAGTAAGAAACCCTAACCATGGTTGAAGAATATGAGACAACTTAGAGAAGGATTTTAACAAACGAAATCAATTAACTTGTAGACCTTAGTCTCATGAATAATAAATTGAAATTTTATCTGTTTCAACAACACTTGGGCATCAAAATTGGACTGCTAAGCCTCCTTCTTCTCCCCTCTCTAGGATGCTAGAGAGTTTTATCTCTTCACATCTTTTCTTTTTGACTTTTGACCTTTTCTTTTTAATGTTAGCTGGGTCCCATAGAAGCAAACCCAACCAACAATCTCCCCATTGTCTATATTCTAGTATCGAGTCTCCTCATAATGTTTTAGTATTATTGGTAGAGCATGGTAGAAATCTGATATTTTCATTTGAGAAGATAGCCAAGAGGAAGTCTATTAGCCTATCTAGTTGGATTGCTCCCCCTTAATCCAACTATTCTCCAATGCCTACCTTCATCCGTGGTCTCTTTCTCTAGACCAAAAAATGGAGGACACCATTGGGACCATGTTGCCATACCACAACACTCACCGCCTTAATATTTCTTTTTAATATTCAACAAACACTAAAATAAATTGGGGAGCCCAACAACTTACTTGTCTTTGATATAAATTATTGGGAGTGCATGGCAAAAGCTTAATACCTTCAACCTAGAAGTTCTGAACCCGTCAACATATCCAATTACACCAACTTTCACTAAAAGTTTAAAGTGAAGAGTTTTAGACCAACTAGGATATATCAAGTAGTTACCACCATCAATTCTCTGATGTTGAACTTCTCTAACTTAACTCATACATGCATTTCAACCTTAAGACTTTTTTTGTTTCACATATAATAAATGATTTAGAAAATATTTATAAAAAAATTGATTGTTCATATCACTTGCAAAATTAAAAGGACAAAAAATATTTTTATCATGTATAAAATATTTAGATAAAATTATTCTTAATAATGAAAATATTTTTGATTGAATAATTATTTTAAGCAATACATATAATCATTTTTAGGAAAATATTTTCCCAATTATTCATTTCTCACAAATCACATAGAGCCAAAATTGAAAGTGGCCTAATACTCTAAAAAATATTAACGTTAGATCTAGTTCCAATTTTATCGTAATTTTTTTTTCGTCTCATAAAATATTCTTTGCCTTTGGTTCTGTCCCAATTCCACCCCAATCGTTTTGTTGTCTTACAAAACACCACTAGTTTCCAATTTTACAAAAAAAAAAATTTAATATAAAATCATCAACTTTTACTTGAGTCTCATATCTACCTGCATTAACACTCCATCTAAAATTGTACTTGGTAATGTGGCATTTCCACATTATTGCTCTAGTTTTTCTCTAAATTTCAAATACAAAAGGACATCTTTTAGAGATGAATTTCCACATGAGCCCAAAGGATGTCATCTTGGATGTGAAATTTGTGTAAAAACTAAAGCAATTAGGTTGGCTTTCTTCAATTGCTCTTACTCTTATGAGAGTTTTCCTTTCATCTCACTTGAGGATCTTCTATTTTGTGCTCATCATTCAATCTCCGGTGCTTGTGAGCCTTCCATCTCTCATGGTTGGAGAGTTTGTGCTTAGGATACTTGAACAACTCGCACTAAGGAGTTTTTTCATTTCTTGGTTATCAAGAGAAATTTTGGACAAAGGATTAATACAGGCAGATTTGGGATTGAAATAAAAGTTGATGGTTTTTTATTAGATAAAAAGAAGTTTAGGGTATATTGGAATTGAACATAAAGTTGACAGTTTTTTTATGAGACAAAAAAGTTCATAGTAGACTTAAGACAAGACCTAAAGTTGGAGGTTTTTATGGGCAAAAAATGATTTAGGATAGAATTAGGACTAGACCTAATGCTGATTTTTTTTTTTTTTTTTTTGAATATTAGGCCATTTGAAGGCTATTAATTCCTCATTGAGACAAGAGAACAATAATTGGTATCAGAATAAGAAAAATATTAAAAAAATTCATAAACTTATTGCGTTTATGCTAATGTAGTCCTAAATATTTTAATCTAGTGTCAATTTAGTTCTTTCGAATAATTTTGGCCAGATTTTGCTAACATGGGTGCCTACCATCCTACATGGCACAACTAGCGTTAATGTGTATAATTTTTAATAACATTTTAATATTTTTTTTAATTACACTTTCAGATTTTTTTCATTTCTTTGGTCGGTGATCAGCCATCGGCCATGGCAAAGTGAGCTGGCCTCACATAGGTGAGCGTTGTCATCACCTGCTACAAACAAGGCTTGGTTGGGCGAGGGTGAGCCTTGGCGAGAGCTCCATTGCCAAGACTAAGGCCGCCTCACTAGATCTTGCAAGGGGAGCCCTCGCGCAAGCTAGTGGTGAGGCCGACCCTTACCCAACCAAGCCTCTCCTATGGTGAGCAACAATGACCCTTGCCCAAGCGAGGCGAGCTCGCATTGTCATGGCCGATAGCCCGTCATCAGCCAAAGGAAGAAGAAAGGTAAAAAAAAAAAAAAGAAGAAAAAATCAGAAAAAATGATTCAAAACATCAAAAATATTAAAGCATTATTAAAAATTATTCATGTTAGTACCGACGATGCCACATAGGCTAGCTAGCATCCACGTTAGCAAAATCTTGTTAAAAATAATTGGAATGACTGAATTGACACTAAATCAAAAGGTATAGAATTGAATTAGTATAGATCAAAAGGTTTAGGACTAAATTGACATTAATTCAATAGGTTTAAGGCTTTGTTTTTAACACTTTTCCCATATTAGTTTGGAACCATGACTACTTTATTCAAACAAGTAGTCACCAAAACTCTCTTTCCAAAACGAGCGAGCATCCATCATTATCTTTCAAACATAGTTCTTTTATAATAAACACTCCTTTAATTTTAGTTTCCTAGAAAATTCCATCGTCACCACTATCGTATTTGACACTGTTAGATGAGTGTCGATGCAAAAGAATGAAAATGACTTGTACAGGGTCTTTGGCTAGGGTTTATGTGAAGAATGATGCGTAGAACCCTTCACACATAAATATTGCCAAAGAGCAGAGATATGTTTTGTACACATTTATGTAAATGTGAAGAGTAGTTAGAAATCATTGGGTTTAATCCACCTTGCAAATCTATTAAGAACACTGACATTTTGCTTCTTGTTCTGTGTCCTTTTGCCCTCGTTTCCTCCCTTTGAAGGTTTGATCGGATTGAACTATAGTTTCTTTTATCGGACTAATCCATAAATCAATTAACGAAATAGGGAGCTCTACATCTTAGAACCCTTAAACTCATGAGATAATTAAATTCTTACATCCCATATAAATATGAAGTTGAACAAACTAAAAAATGAAATATACAAAAGAAAAAAAGAAAAGGAGAGACATCGTATAGTGCATATTTTTTTTTGGTTGAAAATGTAAGTATTGTAGAGCATATGAAATACAACAGCTTAGGGGCATTCCCCAGCATTTTAAATAGAGAGAATGATTTAAAAATATGGAGGTAGGATGTCTCCAAATAATAGCCAACACAACATTTGATGAGGAAAGTTTAATTTTTTGGTAAGGTGAAGCTCTATCCCTTATATTTTTACACACCTTGGCCAAATAATATGGATGTCAGTTGATTTTTTTTGAAATCATCTATAGTTGCGTTCCATCCAAATGTAATGCGTGATTATTAGGAAAGATACCTTGACGAGTCTTGTCACCAGATCTTTGCACTTCATCCAAATGCAAGATAGTGCATATTTCTGTACTCTTATTTAGAGGGGAACATTTTGAATTTGGCGCAACATCTTGAAAACGGAGGATTAAACATAATCATGTGAATTGCTAAGCAACGTGAGTTTATAATCAAGTGGGGTATTAAAGTGATGGGGTGTTACAAGTGCCTTGTCTTTGATAGGTCATGGCGATATGATCCATGCTAATTCCCAACCACCATGATTGGGTTTGCCAGACCATGGGTTCTAGTTAGTGAGATCATTTGATGCCACATTGATAGATCACTAACTTTTTCCCTAATGGATCTTTTTAGATTGTCAAATTGAAAACAAGAAATAATTCTCCATATCATTTATGAAACTTATATTTGTACCAATATGAAATCAACTCTCATCAATCATAATTAACAAGTTAAAAATGGATAATTATCTAAAAAGTTCTAAACCTATTGTATGACAGCCAATTTAGTTCTAAACCTTTTAATTGCATCAATTCAATCCTACATATTTCAATTGTACCACGTAGTCCTAAACCTATTATTTGGATATTTGCCGAAGGAATACATTGGCAAATCGTTAAAAAGTTTATATTGAAATGACAAATCATCAACCAGCCCAAAAGTTTATAATGGAATGCAATTTGGCCTATGAAAACCAGCCCAAAAGTGAAGTTATTTGTATGGCATGCTTGTCAAAACGCTCTACCAACCAAGGAGAATCTATGGAAAAGAAAGATCTCACTTGACCCGCTGTGTGATCTCTGTAAAGCCAAGGTGGAAACAGCCGAACACATCCTTCTCCTCTGTCCATGGGTTGCCGGGGTATGGAATCGCCAGGAAATTAATTTGCAAATAGATGCACATGAAGTTAAACGAATAGATGACTGGTTGGCCAAATTTACAAGCAAAAAGTCGCACCTCCCCTCTCTGGAAACAATCGGCAATCTCCTGTGGCAGGTATGGAAGGAGCGCAACAATTTTATCTTTCGAGGAACAAAACCAGAGGTCTGCAAAGTAATAGATCTAGCAAGATCTCAACAAAACAGCTACCAAAAATGGGGATGTGGAGATGAACCAACCGAAAAAAAATGAAGAACCGAAGAACCCACCTACTTGGCGAGCTTCGAAGACCGGTTGCCTCAAGCTGAACGTCGACGGGTCGTTAGGGGAAGGATCGACGGAGGGAGCAGTGGCCTGCGTCGTCCAGGACTCCTCCGGGTCCCTCTTAGATGGATTCACGAAGACAGTTTGGGCGGAATCAATTTTACAAGTTGAAACCCTAGGGGTTCTTGAAGCCCTAAAATTTCTAAAGGAGAAAGAACTTGGGGAAGCTGTTGTGGAGACTAACAGCAAACTTTTGGTCGCCAGCTTGAAGCATGAACAACAAACTAAGTCAAACACATGTGGGGCGTTGAGTGGGCCTGGCTCACTGTCCACGTTCAGCCAACTCAGTGGTGGACTGGGCCGCACGCCACCAACACATGAAGACAATTCCTCCGAATTGGCGGGCCTCTCCTCCCTCAAGCCTCTGGGCTCTCTTATGTGTTGATCCCCCGGTAGTGGGCTTTCGCGGTTTTCTGCTTATGCAATAAATAAAATCTATCTTTTGACAAAAAAAAAAAATGACAAATCATCAAAAGTTTAGGACTAAGTGGCACAATTGAAAAATTTAAGACTAAATTGGCAAATCGTCAAAAGATCTGGGACTAAATTGGCACAATTGAAAAGTTTAGAATTGAGTTAGCCTTCATATAATAGATTTATGACTTTTTGAATAATTTTCCCAATTAAAAATGAAGAGGGCTAGCATTCCTCCTATCATCACACTTGAAACATACCTAGTTTCCAAGCTTTAGATGGGAAATAATTACCAAAGAAGTCCTAACCTATTGTATTTGTGCTAATTCAGTTCTAAACCTTTCAATTTGACCAATTGAGTCTTAAACATTTTAACATTTTATCAATTTAGTCCATATTTGATATAGATGCCATCTTACATGACATGACTAAAGTCGATGTGGACAAATTATTTCATTTAAAAAAAATTGAATTATTTATTTATTACTTTCCTTTTTCATTTTCTTCTCTTTTTTTTTTTTTTTGGCCGCGAAGCCCTTGCCAGCACTAGCGAGGGCTGTGGCACTCACCTAGATCTATGCAAGATCATCATGGCTATGAGCAAGGCCGTCTTGCCTAGATCTGGATGAGACCATGACGTTGGTGCTTCTACATATAGTGTTATTGTCGGCATCTCTCGTCCAAGTTCAGTTCTTATTAAGGAAAATCTGGGATAAATTTGCAACTTGGCTTGCCACATCCAAGATCCTCAAAACTTTTCTTCCAGGGATTGATCCACTTCACAGTCAACGTCTGCCGCCGAATGTTCGATTCATCTCAACCGTGTTAACGCAGATGGCAAGCCCATGTTGGTCAGCGAGGAAGATATAATCCTCTGAGCAATTGATGACGGCGAATTATCCACGGATCGTGGGGACAGTGGTACCAAAGCACTGACTTATCGTCTAAGTAAACGGGAATCCAGCGTCAGGTTGAAAATATGATGTAATATCGTAAGCTACCGTCACGGGACGACCGTGTTGAAGGGATCAATCCTGTCCAATCATGGGGCTCACGGTCGCAGTGACATAAACTTGATAATTTGACATGTTGATGGTCTTGCAAAGCCGATCCATGCTACTTCGGCTCTGGTGGCGGAAAACCTAGCCGTGAGAGAGGGGCTGCTCTGGTTGAAGAAGATGTTGGACACAAGAGCCCCATGAACTGAGTTCAGTTTAGTTTCTGACCTATACTATCTCTTTGCTTCAGATAATTTAGTGGCTGTTGAAAGCATTATGGGACAGATGGACGTACTGTGGGCTGCCAAGTCCTTCGTAAGCAATTGCACTTTTCTGTTGGGCCTTCTTCCTCAAGCTCGGCTTATCGTTCAGCCTAGAGATGCCAACCAAGCGGCCAATTGGGTTGCAAGGGTCCATCGAACTGGCTCCCTCCCACCGAGTTGGATTGATAATCCTCCCACCCCCCTTTGCTTAATCCTATGAATAGATGTTGAATATGCTTGTTATCCGCTTTTTAGCAAGTAATGAAAGCTACTTATTTCGACTAAAAAAAAAAAAAACTCGCAGAGCGGAGGCCAACTACAGATTAATTCTTAAAACTCACAGAGCTGAGGCCAAACTACAGATTAATTCTTTCCTTCTATAGACCTCTGATCCAATAGAGTCGTTAGTTTTTCTGTTGTAAGTTCCTAGGCCTAATAAGAAAGTATTTGCTTGTGTTGGTCCTTATACCGTTGCCGAGTCCTGTCTGACGCTTGGTTTTCTGACAATAATGTAATAACAAAACTCCACATTTCACTGAACGTTAAAAATATTAGGTGGCAGTAAGTATTCCTTTTGTTTTGTTTAAAAGTTTACGGAAAAAAAGAAAAATTCAGTTTGTTAATTTTAATATATAAGATAGACGTCCTACTGGGATAATAACATTTGAGAGAATCTTTTTAACAACAACAACAACAACAACAACAACAGCAACAACAACACCAGCAACAGCAGCAGCAGCAGCAGCAGCAGCAGCAGCAGCAGCAGCAGCAGCAGCAGCAGCAGAAGCAGCAGCAGCAGCAGAAGCAGAAGCAGCAGCAGCAGCAGCAGCAGCAGAAGCAGCAGCAGCTAATAATAATCCATGGGCACAAACGTTAAGACCCAAATATCTAAAAGCTTATGAAACACTTTGCAAGCCCCATAAATCCTATAAGGGGTTCCATTCGAGAAAATCATAGTCACTAATTACAATATCCCTATGTTAATTTTCTCTATCACGTGTATCTTTTGAATCTCTTGATTTTGTACATGCTCAACAAATTTTGAATTTCTAACTATTTGGACGGTTGAAACACTCTGCAAGGCCATGAATCAATTAAGTTCACATATCTTTGGTCAATGTTAGTGACACCCAAAGTAGTTTGCACGTAATTAGTGGGATTTCAATAGGTGATCTTCAATTTTTGAATGGAAATCCATGATGCCCTAATCAACCATGCCAATCTTGGGTTCCCTTCAAGAAAATCACAGCCATTGATTACAAATTTTGACTTATCCTGTGTAAATTTCCTATATCATATGTATTGTTTGAATCTCTTGATGAGTTTTGTATATGCTTGCCAAATTTTGGATTTCTAGCTATCTGGATGATCATGAAATACTATGTGAGCTCCATAAATTGATTAACTTCACATAACTTTGGTCTATGTTAGTGACACCCAAAGTAGTTTACACGTAATTGGTGAGATTTCAATAGGTGATCTTCAATTTTTGAATGGAAATCCATAACGCCCTAATCAACTGTGCCAATCTTGGGTTCCCTTCGAGAAAATCACAGTCACTGATTATAAATTCTAACTTATCTATGTGTAAATTTCCTATATCATTTATATCCTTTGAATCTCTTGATGAGTTTTGTACATGCTCGCCAAATTTTGAATTTTCCTCAACCCATTACTTTATAAAGTTGCTATATTTTGAATTTACAGTGTCCGAGCATTCAAAGTTTAGATTTGATCTCAATCCGTTCCTAACTTATTGGTTAAGTGGTTCGGTAAAATTGTTAAATCAGGAATTTTGAACAGAAACGTGTGTGATAATTGAGAGTTGTCGGACAATGGAGATAATGCCTACAAAAAATATAATAAATTCAGGGATAATTCCACAAAGACTTGAACTTTGATCCGCCATGCTTTAATTAATGCATGTACCCAATTATCCGTTATACCCCGAGTTAACATTCTCTGCAATTCTTATTAATAAATAGAATGGTGGGCTGTTACCCCTTGGGCATTATTATAAATGTCCTATACCTGCTACGAAATGTATGATTTGAGTGATTGAGACTCCGCACCACATGCAAACCAAAGATCTAAGATTGATGAGCCTCACGCTACAAACTTACCAAAATTTCAATAGCTGGGATGTCTTTTCACATGAGGGTGTGCTAACAATGCGGCATAAACCGTTCAAAAGTTTGTTAAAATGTGAATCAAACTCATGAAAGACTTGCGACCAATTTACCATTAGGTCAATCATCTTGTTGGTCAGTGTGCTCTGCTTGTACATGCCATCCATGTGGCTTTCGAAACTGTCTTTCTCCTTATATTTGTGTTAAACGACATTGTTTCATTGTTAGTTTTTACCGTACAAGAGAAAAAAGGAAAATGCCAGATGTGCAAGAATATTATTTAGTGAAACTAATCTCCTAATATGAACTAAGACCGTCACATCGAGTGAGACCCGTATGGGGCTCACACGACACCCGCAAATTTTGATGATCAGTTGCTACCCTTGTATGATATTTTGTCCCAATGGTAGATCATAAAGATGGAGAGGATTGCTATCAGGTGTGAGCAAGAGTTGAACATCCTTTTTCGCTATTTTTATTAAGAGAACAGATTAGTAAGGGGCAATCCTAATTGGCGACCCTTATGGACATTATTAAAGAGCTTCTGCCCCTGCAATATAGCATCGAGTTGAAGTTTAAGTACCACTCGTTTTGAGCAATTCCTTCACCGCCGCCTCACCATGGTGCTAGTAGGAGTAGAGCTGGGTCACACCGTGTCAAAAAGTCCCAAAACCAACTTGTGTCGCTAATAGAATGCTAATCAATTTTCGATTGGAAATGGAATGCATAGGACCAGCATAGACACCCATGGACAATTAAGCGCCATTTCAAGTAAGGAAATTATCTGAAAATACATCACAATGTTCCCTTGACCCCCATTGGTCGCCTGATATTAGACCTAAAATCTCTAGATGACAAGAAAATATAGCTTTTAGAATAAAGTGATTCAATTCAAGGCCTTCGGTAATGCGCCACTGCAACTTCTGAAATTAAAAACACTTTTCTCCTTCATCGTTGAATTCTCGGAAATAACGGTAAAATGGAAAGCCCTAAGACCAGCCCAGAACACTGGTGAGAACATAGAGAAGCAGGATCGAAAATGGGTAGAGAGAATATGCAAGAACGGAGGTCCAGAGGGGGAACTGGGTGCGAAAGCTCGTGAGGACGCCCATGAAACTGCATATCAAGAGCACGACCAGAACTTCGGCCGAGACATTCCAGGATATGTCCTTGATGAGAACGAGCAATAAAAAGGTGACTAGCCCCATTAGGTTGTTCAGGAACACCCTGCGATAGACCTGCATTGCAGAAAATTGAAGTATGTACTTCCTGTTATTAGGAGGAAAAATTGAACAACATAACATGCCTCAACGTTTGCAAGTGGATGGGCGATGGAAATGTGGGGCTTATGCTTTCCCTGTTCATGTATACTTAAAATGGTTGATTCGAAATTTATAAGCATTTCCATTTCTGGAAGAAAATTTGAAAAATAAATCCGTCCAGCAAATGTTCTCTCTGTAAATAGTTATGTGATATGTACAAAGGGCTCTTTTTACAACAACGGGGTATCGGGACCTCTGGTTCGACTGATCGGTCCCCGAGAATCCATGTAAGCCACCATGCTCACATGTAGTGGGCACGTTCATTATTAAAGAAGATATGTTTTGTTCATTGGTAGAGATCTGTAATAGACATGCCACTTTTACCAAAGATAATTTCGTTTGTGCTTTCTTTCGTGGCGGGAAAATGGGCAAGTTATTCATAATCCGTAATGGTAGAATGAGGAACGCCTTAAGAAAACTTCTTGTACCTATCGATTGTAAGATTAGCGACTTGCTCATCCCTTGTTCTAGGTAGAGACTCTGTGCGTGCAAGCGCACGTGCATGGTAAGTCATTGAAATATGTTAAGCCCCACAATTAGGTTATGAATTTTTGACTATTCATACATGTTAAGTCTATGGTAGATCCAGATCTAATAGGATCGATAAGATTTCAAGATTCGTTTCATACACTAAGAAGTACAAAATTTAGCACATGAGGACAGAAGGATGTGTCTATATACCTCACTCATCGGCCCAGAAATGTCCTTCAATGTCTTCTTTCTGGCAGAAGTAATGGCTCCTAATGCTTGCTTGTAGCTCATGGCCAAGGGAAGCATCACGTAGGAGACCAAGAATGAGGGCATGTTCAAGTCACTCGCGACATCTTGAAAGCTTTGCATGAGTGGTGAGCCAAGAATGACCATCATCGTTGTCCCCAGAACGATCAAGAAACTGGCTTTTGCGTAGTTCCATGAGATTGCAAGTGCACTTCTGGGTTTGCTAGTCGTATCTTGTTGCGATAGTAACCTTTCTTGCTCTTCTGTTGCTCCCTGCGTACCCATGGCAATGTATTACGAATATAACAAGGTGATATATTGCAACAGGATCACGACGACCTCTTGAATAAGGGGCTAGAGTCTATCAGCATCAAGAATATGATATCGAGATGTGTTTAGGTTTAAGGTGTCTACCGTGGAGTTGTTGCTTTGAGATCTCGATTTTGCCAAATCTTGAGCAAGACTATTTGAAGCTAATGTTCCCTGATTCAACCATTTGGCTATTCCTCGAACAAATTCCATTTCACTGAGGGATGCATCATGTGAATCGTCAAATTCTGTCATTATAGCAACTGCATAATCATCGGTGCTCACATCTGTTCCCTCCATTTGTAATCCTATCAGGAATGCAGATAGCTCGGCCTTCGATACTTGTGAATCATTATTCCGATTGATCTTTCGAAACACCCTGAAGGTGCATGAAATGGCGAAGGTCAAGCCCGAAAATTTAAAAAAATAAAAAACGTGGAAGAAGAAGAAGAAGAAGAAGCACAATGCTTATACACTGAATTTGTAAATTTATTGAAAAAGTCGAGAAATTTTCTTTTACTCTTTTATACGAGATTCACTGGTCTTCCCATCAACTATGCAAAGACTCCGAAATTTGCTGTTTCCTGGGTACTTGCTTGTTATGTATGCAAATGACTTCTCCTGAATCCATGGTCTAAACACCTGCACAAAATTTATTTTTCAACGTAAGATGGTGAAGAATAAGGGTTAACTGAAATCATACGCCATAAAATACCTATTGTGCATTTTGTTATACAAATTACGAAAGTGTCTCCATATAATTTTCTTGAATGGAGAAAAGAAAAAATAATGAGAAATTAATCAAGGTTGTTAGAGGGATCTTGTAATGACATGGAATATCATTTTACCAGGAGTATGTAGTCTGCAATGAGCAAGATGACAGTAACGCCGAGAGTGATCGAGACCACTACTTTTGTCCCAGTAGTCGAATTGATGATCTTTGCCAATTGGAGGATAAGAAATGGAATCATGGAAACGAACATGATTCTGGCAATTCTCTTGGTCTCCGTGTCAGTTTCTATGCCAGAACCTACAATACCAGAAGGAAGAGAATGACCAGAATATATGTAGAATCTCTTCTTATGCAACATCTATATGAAACTTGAAGTGATAGGTGCATGCATACAAGAGCTTAGAAACCTTACAGTCAAAGGACGTGGCATATTTCAATACCCCCTTGTCATACTTAAATTAGTTCATTGAACATGTTAAACCCGAGATTACTTTTTATATAGTAAAGATTAATAATTCTTTTGGACGGAAGTATTGAAGGGAAACCTGTTAGTAGAGTGACCAACTTCCTAGTTGGTTGACTGGACCACGTGATTGAAGAAGATGAAGTTTTTGAGATACTATGGCTTCCGAATGCAACAATGGAGCCCCACACTATTGTGAGGCTATAAACTGCCGATCCTGCGAGCATGGCCATTCCCATTGCAGCCGTTGTCTCGACCGTTTCCACGTTTGATGAAATACTACTGACTGTGAACCAAGGTAAGTGCTTGATAAAGGGAGTTTGAGGTACATTAATAGAAACTAGGAACATCTAGTTCAAGAAGGGTGACTGCAAAGCTGTAAATTCGTCTTCGTAGCCAGTTTTACTCAACGCGAAATATAGTCGAGGAAACATGTTGAGATAATAAGTGCTTTGAAATGGATCTTTTTTCTCACCAAGCATTATGATCACTGAGGGAAGGGATCCAAGAATTTGGAACAAACTGGAGCTGAAGATTCCAGTCCCGAACATCCGGAAGAACAGCTCCGACCCCGAGTTGACATACTTGGCCGCATAACCAAGCAAGAACTCATACACCACGATGAGAAAGATCTTGCCCGACAGCTCCGTGGTGCACGGCAAGAATGAGTAAGTAAGGTCGCATGTGATGGTCGTTGTCTTGAGTTCCTGATAAGCTGAATAATTACTGCTGATTCGATTTTTCATGCCATCAGGTATCAGGCTGAAGATCGGCTTGATGGAACGGCATTCTGCCGAACGGCCCGTCAGGAACACCAGAAGAATGAAGAATGCGATCCTCATTGTTTTCCGACTGATGTTAATTGCTTCTTGGTAAGGAGGAGGAAGCTGAACATGAGCAAAGATATTGAAAACAAAGATTTAGATTCAGTTTAGAAGCATGCACCATCTTACTAACTGGACGAGTCTATTTCCTGAGACATGCACACTAGAACATGCATTTCATCAGCATGCATGAGAGAGGGAGAGAGAGAAACTTTGATAATATTTGAACCTATACCAAAGGTTTAGAAGACCTCTGTCCTAGACTAGGGTCAGCCAAAAAAGACGTGGAGTCACCGGCTGGGCAACTACGTATTTATAGGCATCCTCTTCCTGATTTTATTAGGGTTCTTCCTATTCATCTTGTCCTCTTCTGACGTTATAGGATTTTTTTTTTTTTTTTTGGTCTGAAATATAGAAAATTCATTCAAGTAGGAATGTTAAGAGGGCCCATAAAATGGGCTTAGTACATAAAAGGTCTAAAAGATATTGAGGAGGTGAAACAACCCAATTTGAAGATAAAGAGTTGCGTCCATGGGCTGGGGCGACCAATCCGCGATAAAATTAGCCTCTCTTCTGCAATGCTGGATAGGGGTGATTGGGTCCAGGGTGGATAGGGTCTAGACCTAGATCTTGCACCCAACCTTATTATAACAAGTTCTTCTTTTTTGATCATATACCCGACCCTGTTTGTATTGGACCCTATAGCCGACTTACCATGTTTTTCTGGTTCAGTTCCAAGATCAACCCTGTTTCCAGTGGAACCTATTTTGCAATTTCTCGATATCTTATACGGCTTCGAATTTTATATTAATACGCGAGAAAATAACGTAATCATCATAATTTGTATTGAAACATTAAGCACTTGTAATAAATAAAAACATGAACATTTTGATTAAAATAAAAAATTAAGGATTCACATAGCTAATTATAATAAATAAAATCATAAGGTAAAGAATTAGCAATAAACATGGGTCTAATATTGGTTTTATTCCCACAATTACTACATGAAGCTATTCATTTATGCAAGCACAACTTCTCCTATAAAAGAGAAATTAGACAAGCCAATCCACGTGGTACATAAAAATCTGAATTGAGAGGGAGCCAATGAGGGAGGAAAGCAAGTGATGAAGAGGAACGACGAAGGAAGAGTGTCATGTGTGTTTGAGAGAGTCAAGAGGAAAAATGTCGTGTGATTGCGGGAATAAAAATAAAAAAAGGGGGGAAAAAAAGGTTTTGGACTTATACTTACAAAATCGGTTCCGAAACCAATTCCGAAACCAGTCCAAGAATCAATTCCTGGGTGGGTAATCAATCGGACCCGGTTCTTGGACCGGTTTAAACCAGTTCCGAATTTTGGGAACTGATTCCCGGACCGCTTTCAATGGGAACCGGTTTCCGATTCTATTTTCCAGGTGGACTAGTCTAGTTCCCGGGTATATTTGGTCTGGTTGCACACCCTTAGTGCTGGATGTGGAGCTTCGGGAATAAAGGGAGCAGTTCAGGACACTTAGGTTATGCATGATAAAATTTATGTTTCTTGATTTATCTGTTTCTCTGTTCTCCAGAACATGTTTGAAATAGAAATCCGTTTGGTAACGCAATTTGATTTCTCTATTTCTGAAATAGATTTCTATTCCGTAAATAGATTTAAGAAGAAATCGAAGCTAAAATTTTTAGCTTCTCGGTTTGAAATAGAAATTGAGAAATCAATTTCTAGCTAGAAATCAATTTCTGTTTCAGAATTTTGTCATGCGTACTCTTATTTTGCTCGTGTTTTTTTTTTTTTTTAATTTTTTTTTTTTTTTTTTGATAACTTCCTCTTTATGATGAAAGGCAATCGAATGGGTCTCCAATTTTCAAAAATGACCAAAGTTCTTAAATGTTTACTTAAAAACAATGTGGCTCTTTCCTCCTAGAAAAAACACGCGCATGGCCAGTTGAAGAAAAAGTTCTTACATAATAGATGAATAAAAAAACGTGCCTAGAAATTTAACCTTATTTTTTTACGGATTCAAAATTCTTACAAAATCAAAATAATTAGATTGTTACACAATCTTGAATTTTAATTTGAAGGCAAGAGATTCAAGAGAATCTCTCTCTTTGCTATGCAAGGGCCATTAAAAGTTCATTGAGCAACAATAAAGAAATTAGGGATGAGCAACTAGATTGATTCACTTCGAGAATCAAAATAAACCGACCTTCCCCCGATTGGTTCGTAACCATAAATGTTACTTTAAGGTAGAATTATTATATATTCCTTTACACCATTAATTTTATTTTGTTGATAATTTTGTATAATACTAGTTTTTGATAAAATAAGAAG
Source organism: Eucalyptus caleyi (assembly GCA_014182885.2). Lineage (NCBI taxonomy): Eukaryota > Viridiplantae > Streptophyta > Magnoliopsida > Myrtales > Myrtaceae > Eucalyptus > Eucalyptus caleyi. The sequence continues at coordinate 43,300,136 of CM024470.2, forward strand.
GCTGTATAGGCGCCATTGATGGCACCCATATTCATGTTTCCCCAGTGCTTGTCTGAACCTACGCATGATGAGCTTGTAAACGATACATTGACTGAGGGAGGGAAATCAAATAAATACGCTTAGGAAAATAATTGCTAATAAAATGGCAAGGGATAATAATATGTCGGAAATTCCATGAAATTGTATTTTCAACTTTTGTAATGTATTAGTATTATTTCGACTATTATTTTATATTTGAGGATTTCCTATGTTGTTATCTAATCAATTTATATTCCTAGAAATAGAAATTTTGTTCTCGTTATCAAACGGATTTCTATTTCGAAAATAGAAATTTTGAGTCGTTATCAAACGGGTTTTAACTCGAAACTTGTCCAAGGAATAGAAATTAATAAATTGATTTCTGGCCAAAAATCAATTTCTGTTTCAGAAATTTTGTCATGCGCAGCCTTAGCCAACCACACACGTATCTCTCATAGAGTCAAACTTGGATTTAGGGCCCATTTAGTTAGACTTTGGGGAAATGCCTTGGGAGAATGCAAATACCATTGAGGTAAATGGGTTTTTCGAAATGCTAAACTATTTGGTAAACTATAACTAAAAAGTGCTTTAGGGAAATGTAAGACTATTTGGTAAACATATATTTGAAAAGCCCTTTAGGGTGACCAAATTAATTTTTTTAGTTTTAGTATTTTTAAAATTGCAAAAAAGAAACAATGACTATATAACCCTTTACATTTTCATTTTGAGAGTAATGTAAAAGATACATATTAGTAAATTTATTTAAAAATTATATTAAAAGAAATTGATTATAGATTAGATGTAAAGCTCAACTTTTGGCCTAGGATTCTTTTAGGTTTGTTTTCAACTTTGAATAATTTTTTTAATTATTGTAGTATTAATCATATTCGTTAATTAATGATCATTTTAGTGAATTGATAAAAAGTTGGGTTATTGATTATCAAAAGATAAAAATAACAAAAAAAAAAAAAGGTGAACCCAACATTTGCAAAGGGTTTTTATTTTTTTTTAAAAAATAAAAAATAAAAATAAAATCCGATGAAACTCTATTGCCAATCAACAGCAGTTGGGGTTTGGGGAAGATGATCGGTTTAAAAAAAAGAATTCGACGGATGAATAGTAAATGTAGACTTGCATTTTCGAAATACTGAAAGCTCAAAGCAGGTCCCCACCTGCTTTGGGCTTTTAGCATTTCAAAGGCTAGCATTTGGCCAAGGACACCTCCAAATACTGAAACAAACACCTAAATTTTTTCTCAATGGGTTTTCGAGATTAAAAGTCCCTTGGGAATATTGAAACAAACGAGGCCTTAGAACTACATTGTACCAGTGTTAAGCGGTCTGACTCAATTATTAGACTCTCTTTCTCTCTCCTCCTCTGCAAAAGGTGCTTTAGGGTTTCTATTAAAGCTTGTGCCTCCACTTGCAGGGGTGAAGTGGCGCAGACAGATCTGGAGATTCCCTCCTCTGACGTTATAGTTTACTACGCAGAATATTACACGTGCTAAAATCAATTGTTGCATTCGAGCCAACAGTCAACCGATCTCCTCAGAAAGTGACAAACCATCGGACCGAGCGGTGAGCGAGCCAAAAATGACGTGGAGTCACTGGCTGGGCAACTACGTATTTATAGGCATCCTCTTCCTGATTTTATTAGGGTTCTTCCATCCACCTTGTTCTCTTCTGACATTATAGTTTACTACGCAGAATATTACACGTGCTGAAATGAATTGTTGCATTCGAGCTAACGGTCAACCGATCTCCTCAGAAAGTGACAAACCATCGGACCGAGCGGTGAGCGAGCAAAGTATAGTACTAGTTGCCCCGGTTACATCCAATCAGTTACTTTTTGAGATTATGTCGAACTCACGTTAGATTTCACTATAAAACACGAATTTCCATAAAATTTTGGAAAAATTACCAAAGAAATCTTAAATCTATTGCATTAATGCCCACTCATTAGCTAATTAATTCCTAAACTTTTTAATTATACTATTAATCCTAAACATCTTGACGATTTTTCAATTTATTTATTTTGGCTAATTTTATCTCGAAATCACTAATATGAAGTCTAGTTAGTGCCAATAATTTTATGTAACACGGCTTGTGTTGATATAGATAAGTTTTATAATTTTTATAATTTTGATTCATTTTTTATTTTATTTTCTCTTTCTCTTTTTTTTTTTCTCTCTCTCTCCCCCTTCCTTCTCCCTAAGCCGATGGCCAAAACTTAGCGATTGGCCAAAGGCATTGGCCAGTAAGGCTTGTCCTCACTCGCCAATGAGGCTCATCCCCACTAACCACTACCAAGGGCAAGCCTTGCCAAATCGATGGCGAGGTCCCATCACTGGTTGAGGCCTTGCCAAATATAGCTAGGCCAAGCATCACCATCATTGGGCGAGGCCCTCACCAGATCCATGGTGAGGGTGGCCTCTCCTTAGATCGGTGACGTCAAGCATTGCTACCACTAGGCAAGGCCCTCACTAGATCCATGGTGAGGTCAGCCTCACCCTAGGTGGGCGAGGCCTTGCCCTCGCCATGGTTGGGCGAGATCAAGCCTTATCAAATTTGGTGATACCTGCCCAACGATGGGACCTTGTCGTTGATTTGGCAAAGTTTGCCTTAACTAATGGCTAGCGAAGGTGAGCCACACCATTGGCCAGCAAGGTTGAGCCTTGCCAACCAAAGCCTTTGGTTAGTTGTTGGCTAAGGAAGGGAGGGAGGGAGGGAGGGAGAGTAAAAAATAAAAAATAAAAAATTGAAAAAAAAATTAAAAAATTGACACGTTAGGGCATGTTTGTTTGTGTTTCTTTTTTCTGTTTTTGAACACTTTTTCTGTTTTTTTGTTCCTAGGAACAAAAAATGAACAGAAACGCGTTTGGGTGCGTTTCTGTTCCTTTTTTGTTCTTTTGTTCCCAAGAACAAAAAAGAAACACAAATAAGAAACACAAATTTTGTGTTTCTTATTTCAAACAAAACTTAAAACACTTTTTTTATTTCTTCTTCTTTTTCTTCTTATTTTCTTTTTTTTTTTTTCGCCGCCGTCGGCCTCGGCCATGGCCATGCGATCGGCCGACGAGGGGCCGACGGCCTCGCCCAACCACGGCGAGGCTCGCCGGCCCCCGGCGAGGCCAAGCCTTGCCGTAGCTGGGCGAGGGTCGGCCTTGCACCGAGCCGGGCGAGCTCGATCTCGCCCGATCCGGGCGAGGCCGAGCTTGCCCCGCCGAGGCTCCGGCCTCATCGGATCCGGGCGAGTCGGCCTTGTGGATGGCCGGGCGAGGCCGAGCGTTGCTACGGCGAGGTCGGTGGCCGGGGGCGAGAGCCTCGCCGTGCCGGGCGAGGCCGCCGCCCTCGTCGGCCGGTCGCCGGCCATGGCCGAGGCCGGCGACCAGCCAAAAGAAGAAAAAAAGAAAAAGGAAAAAGAAAAAAAAAAAAAAGGAAAAATAAAAAAAAATAGAAAAAATAAAAGAAATAAAAAAATTATACAAATTTACCAAACGTGTTTCTTTTTTTTTTATTCCCGGAACAAGTTTACCAAATGCGTTTTTTTGTTCAAAAATTGTTCCCCGGAACAGAAACACTTTTTTCTATTTCTGTTCCCTTGAACAATTTTTAAACAGAAACACAAACAAACACACCTTTAGTGTTGATTAGACGGCCAAAGCTGGCCGATGTCTATATTGACATCAACTAGCCAAATTTGGCCGAATGAACTAAATTGGCACAATTACAAAAGTTTTATGACTGAACTAGCCAAAAAAAAAGGACTAAATTGAAAAAAATTGTAATAGGTTTCCGACAATTTTGGTAATTTTCCTCGGTGAAGTATGTAAGAGATAGGCGTGAGTCAACATCCAATGATCTTCATTCGATCTACAACAATCGTTTGCCCCCGTTGAGAGCTTGCAAAAGGTATGGCAACCAAGATCACCTTTTCAGGCCTTGATTACGTTAAGCATGATAAACATGCTATTATTACTTTATATATAATATAGGGCTATCCTGTTCATACCAAACATTGTATTGCTTAGTATATACCTATTTTTGGTCATTCACCATGCAATTCACAAGATTTAAGAAAAGGTTTGGTCGACCAAAGGCGCTTAATACTTAATAGTCCTCTATAAAGGTAAAACATCATAGAATAGTGGCTCTCATTTGGACCTAAGCCCACCATTTTGGATACAAAGTGCTTTGAGTTTTAAGTTGAAGCTTGGATGATGCTGCTTTGGTCTATAGATCCAGTTCATCCATAGTCGATTATAGGTGGTTATCCTCTGTTTCTATACTAAAAACTAATAGTTTATTGTTTGGTCGTTTATTTTCGCAGCAGTTATTGTAATATTGAAAGAAAATAATAATATTCTTATGAGGAAATACTAATGATGAAAATTTTATAAAAATATTAAAATGGCCACGCTTTGTCCACTCTTATTTTGATTAATACACTTCCAACAAAGTGTTGTGACCATATTACACATTGTGGGTCCCAAGTTTTAGCATCCTTTGCATTCTTTTAGGGCGCGCATGATAATTATTTTATTTCTTTATTTCTCTTTTTTTTTTTTTTTTTTGTTTCAAGGAATAAGTTTTGAACATAAATTCATTTGATAATGTAATTTCAATTTTCTATTTATAGAAATCAAAAGTTAAAATTTTTAACTTTTCTATTTTTAGAACAAAAGTGATAAATGAAAACTATTCTTATCATTCACTTTCGTTACCACTTGTCGCCGGCCATCGGAAGCTAATCGCTGGACGCTGGTCACCAAATGCTAGCTGTCGGTTGTTGATTGCCAAATTCCCATTGCCCACTAGCAGCCTCCCCTCCTATCGGCCACCTCCCACCACCAATTGAAATGGAGAACTTTTATGTCGTTATCAAATAAATTTCTATTATAGGAACAATAATTTTGTAAGGTTATCAAACCGGTATTTTTGCTCAAAAAATCATCTGAGGAATAGAAATAGAAAAATCAATTTCAAGTCAAAATTTATTTTTGGAATAGAATGGTTATCATCCGCGCTCTTAAATTCCTTTTTTCAGTTTCTTCTTTTGCAAGCCCCACTTTCCTTCATCTTTATCCTTCTCTCTTTCTCTCTCCTTTTACTTTCTTTTCTTCGATGTTTAAGATGATTTTTGCGTTGTTTTTCATGGCAGGTGCTTGATAAATTGATTAAACTCAGAGTGTTGGTTAATGTTGAGTAATGTGGTAATTTTCCTCGTGATGGATTCAGGTCAATGAAGTCTGAAGTTGCTTTTTATTCTTTCATCTAAATTCTTTTACATTTGGAAAAAAGTGGGTATTGATTTATTCTTGTGTACTATTGAATCTAATTAAAGTTGATGCTTTTCAGAATCTTTGTTGAGGACTTTTGGCATAGCTGAGATTCTCTCCTTTTGGGGATTCTTGTGGTTGATCCGATCCTAAAGAGTTTTGCTTTCATCAAGTGATATTTTTTTTTTATCATCCCATTATCTTTTAACTATTAAACTTATTGATTTCTGCGATCCCCATTGGCATGGAACATGATTTGATTTTTTGAGTGGATTTTCTTTTCATTGAAAATTTCTCCGGACTAGTTTTCGTTGACTCTTTCTTTTTGCAATTTGTTTGGCAGAATGATTTCAAGATGCACATTTTGATATCTCCCCACAATATTGGTCTAATTATGGGTTGGACTTAGTAAAGGATGAAGGGGTTTTTTCCAAGAAATTTCAGTTTTCTTCTCATTTTAGTAGATTAATTGAAACCTTTTACCATTTTGTTTATGGTTCTTGAGAAAGTGGGAAACAAGTGGGCAACCAAATGCATTTTCGCTTATCAACTAATAAAGTCTATTGGTGGGGGTGCAAAGTATCCCTCTGTATTATTTTGGGTTGGTTTTGAATAGAGAATGACTTCCATAAGTTGCACAACCATCAATTAGACTGAGAAAACATTATTTGACTGTGTTTGTTTTGCGGAATATATTTTCAAGGAAAAAGTTTTCCTCATTTTTCGGCATTTGGCTCGCTTAGGAAAATGAGTCAACGGATAACATTTTCCTAGTCAATAGAAAAAGTTTCAATACCAAAGCTTAAATTGAGGAAAATGATTTCCCCTTAAAGGAACCGGAAAACGTTTTCCGAACCGACCAAAGCTTGGATTTGGTGCTTGGTTTACAAACAATTGTTCTTATAAAATTATATTAATTCAAATTTTAATTTTTTTAATTTTTAAGATATTCTAATTTTGTATTTTTATTTTTTATTATTTTCTTCTTTTTCTTCTCTTTTTCTTTCCTTCCTTTTTCTTTTTCTTCTCCTCCACACATTGCTAACCAAGGGGATGGCCGATGAGCTTCAGCCTCGCCAAATCAAGCGAGCTCATGGCCTCCGGTGACAAGGCTTGAGCTCACCTGAGGCTAACGAGCCTCAAGCCTTGCCAAATCAAGCGAGTTCCTAGCCTTCGGTAGTGAGCCTTGAGCCTTGAACCTTGGAAGATTGGGCAGGCTCGTAGCCTCTATGGCAAGCTAGCAAGGCTCGAGCTCGCCCGAGGCCAGCAAGCTTGTAGCAAGGCTCAAGTGGTGAGCTGTGAACCTTGAAAGATCAGGCAAGTTCGCGGCCTTTGGCAGTGAGCCTCGAGCCTTGCTAGATCGATGAGCTGACGGCCTTCGGCGATCGCTCAAGCTCGCCCCTCATAAGCTAGTCGAGGACGAACTACCAGAGGAAGCAAAAGGGATGACACGAGGAAGCAAAGAAGCAAAGGAGAAGAAGAAGAAAAAGAGAAAAAGAAAAAAAGAAAAACAGAAATTAAAAGTAAATAAAATATAAAATTAATTAAAAATTCGAAGTTTTTAAAATAAAAAAGATTTTTTTTTTTGTTGAGATAAAGTGTGAAATCATTTTCTAATAAAATCCAAACAATGAAAAATATTTTTCGATTATACATCACCAAATAAAAGAAAACAAAGCATATTCATGAAAAATGCTTTTTGGGAAAGTATTTTCCTCTATCATTAAGTCTTCTGCAAAACAAATGCACCTAAATTTTGTGCTTTTACAAAGGTGACTATGGTGGAATTTTCTCAGCTAGAGAGAAACAGAGAAAGGGAGAATGATGTTGAAAGGTTGGATGAAGAGGAAGGAAAGCGGGACCCACAAAGAAGGAATAGAAAAAAGACATCTCTATTCATTTCACTAAATATGACTTTCAAGAAAATGTTTTCCGAATTTTCCTTAGTTGGGGAAATATTTTTCGTGAAGGGAAAAAAAAAGCCTTCTAAGATAGGGGAAAATGTTTTCTCTTTCTCTTATCTCACATCCAAGTTAACCTTTTTATCTTTCTTTTTCTTTTCTTTTTTTTTTAAATTTAATTTTTAATTCTTTTTCTTTTTCTTTTTTTTTTTTTTTTTAGTCTATCTTGATTGGTCACTAGCCACAAGTGAGTTGCACTCGACCACAAACAAGCCTTGAACTCGCCAGCCTTAGGTGAGGTCAAGGCTTACCGCTCGCCAAATTGACGACGAGCCAAGCAAGCGGCCAACTCGAGCCCTAGCTCGTCGCTCACCCAATTGGCGACGAGCTCGAGCCCTAGCTCTTTGCTCGACCGGTTATTGGCCATCGTGTGGCCGGCTAGGTAGCACGGACACGTTGTCCGTGCTTCCGTGTCGTGTCCGACACGTGTCGGAGCGTGTCGGACACGTCGACACGCTCGGACAGTGTCGGGACACGTGGTCAACGCGTGTCGAAAATCCGACGCGCGGTCAACGCGTGCCCGACACGTTCCGACACGCGTGTCCGGAAGATGATGGAGGGTGGAAGCGACGGCGAGGGAGTAGAGACGAGGACGCAACGGCGAGAGACGGCTGCCACTATGATGCTGCGACGGAGCCGACAAGGTTGCAGCTGTGAGGGAGAAAGGGCCAAAGGCGAGAGGAAGATGAGAGGAAGGCGGTCGTGCGGCAAGCGGCGAGAGGCGACGAGCGGCGAGCGGCGAGGAAGGGGGTCGTGTGGCGAGCGGCGGTGGCGAGCGGTGAGGAACGAGAAGAGGAAGGGTCGTGCAGAGCTAGGGTTTTGAGGGGCCATCGCGTATTGGGGGAAGGGGAAGAGACGGAGGGGTTTTTGATGTTGCATATTGGGGGAGGGGAAGAGACAAGGACAGCCTGTTTGTCAGTGAAGTGGAGGGAAAGAAAAATAAATTTGGGGGGAGGGAACGGACGATAGTAGGGAGGGAAAGAAAAATAAATTTTGGGGAAGGGGGAAAATGGACCAGGGAAAGAACTAAAAGGGGGTGGGGTGGACCTTAGTGGATTTTTTTAATGAAAAATAAATAAAAGAGATTAAAATATAATTTCAAAAATAAAAATACTGAATTTGAATTAAATTAATTAAAAATAAAAATATTCATTTAATATATAACGTGTCGGAACGTGTCGGAATTCTCTATTTTTTGAAAAATAACGTGTCACGTGTCGTGTCGTGTCGTGTCGCGTGTCGTGTCGCGGTGTCCGTGCTACCTAGGTGGCCGGTGATTGGCCGAAGAAGAAGAAAACAAAAACAAAGAAAAGAAAAATATAACTATAACTATAAAATAAAAAAAAAAATTAACATTTTAAATAATTAAAATTATATTTAAAAATAAAATAAAATAATATTGAAAAAGAAAGAATGAAAGAAAAAAAAATTCTTACCGAACACCAAAAAATAATAATATTTTCCTAGAAAATGGTTTCATGGAAAATATTGTTCAGAAACGTTATATTTTCCTTGAAACAGAGGAGAATGTTTAAAATGTTGAAAGGCGGGTCTCACAATGGGTGAAATGGTGATGGCACTTTGTAAGGAAGTGTTCTAGTCAAATTAGGAATGGAAAAAAAGCCGGCCATGTTAAAACTATGAATAATTTTTAATCGCAATTGTATTAAAGTTCATCAAAATTATTATTAGTTTTTTTGGTTGAACAAGACTCATGGTACTGAATAAGGCAAGCACAAGTCTCATTTGGAAGCATGAGTGGAGAGTGCAAGAAAAATACTCCTCACAAGAAGAATCATCAATTTCTTGTAAATTAGAGGCAATCTTTAAGGAAGAACTTGTTATGTTATATTTACATAAATGGAGAGCACTCTTGTCACGCCAATGATCTCGAAACCACATCAGTGTGATTTGATGTCTTATCACCAATTTGATCAATATCTACCAACGCCAGCAGGACTTGATTGCAAGAAGGGCCGAAATTTTATTTACATAAAAATGGAGGATGAATTTGCAAAAGCATCCTAAGTCACGAGGACCATGATTGGACTAATGTTCGTCGTATTATTTTTGGGATTTATTCCCTATCCTCGTACATATTTCCTAGTCTCTCCACATAGGTCACTCGCATTCAAAAATCCAGGCCTAGATTCCCTTTGGAGAATGGTAATGAATTCCCTAGTTATTGTATTTACTGAACTGCGGACTAAGAAAGATAGAGCCAAGGTAGGGTTACAGGCCCTTTCACGTTGCTCCTTGAAAGCAGCAAGAAGAGAGTTAAAAATGCCCACCGTGCTCTTTTGTTCTCCTTTCGGTGGGACTGACCTTCCCTAGTTCAACAATGGTCTTGAGTTGCAATGAAAGCTTTGAGGCAAATGCATCTTGAATTGCAGTTGTTCTTCTTTGAGCTGCAGTCCAAGAAGAGTTAACAAAGCCCACCATGCTCTGTTGTTCTCCTTTTGATAGGACTGACCTTCAATAGTTTAACAATGGCCTTGAGTTGGAGCGAAAGCCTCGAGTCAAATGCATCTTGAATGCAATTGTTCTTCGAGCTGCGGTGCTAGAAGAGAGTTAAAAAGACCCACTATGTTCTTGTGTTCTCCTTTAATTTAACAATGGCCTTGAGTTACAGTGAAGGCCTTGAGTCAAATGCATCTTGAATTGTAGTTGTTCTTATTTAAGCATCGGTAAAATCCTCCAATCAAATGCATCTGGAACTGTAGTTGTTCTTATTTAAGCTACAATAAAATCCTCCTATCAAATGCATCTTGAACTAGAGTTAATTTCCTCTCTAGCTGAGAGTATGAATTGAAGGGAATTATTATCAAATTAGTTATACACCTATTGTGCAAATGTTAATTTTGTTATCGAACTTTTCAAGTTTGTCAATGTAGTCCTAAACCCTTATGCAAAATTCCAATTTAGTTCTTTTGACTAATTCACGCCAGAAATCGCTGGTGTCTAGTTACTGTTGACGGTCCTATGTGGCACATTGACGTGGACAACTTGTCTGGTTACTGTTTGCAAAAGGTTTGTGTTTTTGAGTGTAACTTGGCCGATCTAGTGCCCAGTTTCTTCCAAATAATTGGTCTCCAAATTGCAAAACTGTGTCAAACCCAGCAGTAGGAAAACAAGGATACAGCCAGAATAAGGTTACTTTGACTTTCCTACTCGAAATTAAGCAGAGTGAAAATAATTTTCCAAAAAATGCACTCTCCTTTTCTTCTTCTTTTCTTTCTTTTTTTTCCCCACTTTTTGTATTTTTTATCCCGTTAGCTGGTATTTAAACCAGCATGTCCCTAAAATCCCAATCGTCAAATCATCAGGCCAAATGCCTTGTTTGCATAATGTTACGAAAATCCTCACACCAAATGGCGGAAAAACACTTGCCTGAATCCGAATTTAGTGAACGGAGTGCATTACAACCGTTGAGCTTGTGAGATCCACAAGTAATGTGCATGTGAGAACCAAAAAATTAATGGTTGTAATTCAGTACTGGAGAAAAGTTCTAAAATGGAGCCACTTGTTAGCATTAAGAAGTTGAAAAAGAAAGAAAAGTGTACGCATCCCATTGAGCTTTGCACCAGGGCATCAATTTTTCTCGCTAGTGGATAAATTTAAAAAAGCCCACTATGCTTGTAATCACATTACAATGTTTCAAAGCTTTGACGCTTTTTGCTTTGGTGTGGACGAGCAGTTAAAACGTGGCCTTGAAGTACAGTTGCTTAGAATTGCAGCTAATTTAGAATTTGAGGACCACCTTGGCAAGCCTGAAAAATTAAGGATCGAGTTAACATTGGTATAATAAGTTTAGGACTACTATGGTTATTATTCCATTCAAGTTATATTCTTAGCCAAAGAGAAAACTAACTGTAATCCAAGATGCATTTCACTCACTTCGCAGCTTAAAAAAGAACAACAGCAATTCATGATGCATTTGACTTGAGGCTTATGATTAAATTGATGTAAATATAATAGATCTATGACTTTTGTTATCCCCATAATAAAGCGATTTTTGGTATGCCTCCCTGGTGTAATTTTGTTGATCTAATGCCGAACTTATGCCAAATGATTGGTCCCCAAATTGCAAAACCCAACAGGTGGAAAGACGATATAGCCATAATAAGGTTACCTTTGACTTTTCTTCTAGAAATCAAGGAGATACAATAGAGTAAAAATAACTTTTCAAAATGCACTTTCTTTTTTTTCTGTTCTTTTTTCTTTATTTATTTATTTATTTATTTATTTATTTATTTATTTTATTTTTATTTACATTTTCTTCCGTTGGCTGGCATTTACTGGCATTTAAACCAGCAGGTCCCTAAAACCCTAATCGTCAAATCAGCGGGCCAAACGGCTGGTTAGCATAATGTAAAGAAAATCCTCACATCAAATGGCGGAAAAAATACTTGTCCTAATACAAATCCAATAAATCAAGTGCATCACAATGGTATGAGATCCAAGTTCTTGTAAGAACCAAAAAGTCAACGGTTGGAATTCAGCACGTGACGTGAATTCCGAAATTGAGCCACTCGTTGGCAATAAGAAGTTAAAAAAGAAAAAAAAAATGTAAGAATCCCATTGAGCTTTGCGCTAGGCCAGCAATTTTTCTCGCTAGTGGACAAGTTTTAAAAAGCCCACTATGCTTATAAATTTATAATCACATTAAAATATTCCCAAACTTTTTGGGTTTTTCGCTTTGGTGTGGACGAGCAGCTAAAAAGTGGCCTTGAAGTACAGTTGCCTAGAATTGCAGCCATGGAGAAATTGCAGGATATTGAATTGGTCCTCAGGATGAGACGATCTGCTTAATTCCAATCTCTCCACGCATCCGATAAGGATGTCTTGTGAGTTCATAGAAGACCGAAGATTGCCCTGACCACTTCTAACCTAGTCGAAAGAATCAATGCAACATAGCATCAGGTCCATCCTGCCTGTAGAAATGTGGTGCGACTTCTCTCAACCACGACGGTTCAATGGTCGCAACATTGCGCATGTATTGTCGGTCGGTCGAGACAATCGAGTGGTAGACAACCCACTTCGGATTTACTCTGCAAAGTGATGTAGTTTGAGCAAGAATCAATAAGGAAGATCAACTCTCAGCGCACACAAAATCAAAATATATAGCATTGCTTACTCACCGAAATAAAACTGAGGACGGATGAATGTAAACTTCCTGGGACGTTCTCACAGTCTTGTACATCCCCTCATGACTAAATGGCTTTTTATTAAAGGCCACAAGAAAAATCAAAGATCAGCTGACCCTGACTTTGACAAATTACTTTAGTGTAACTAGAACACCAAAGACGATTAAGATTGCAAACGTAAAGAGCAGCAGCTAGCCCAGTAGGGGAAGGAGAAAAACTCACCTCAAGACGACAAGCATTTGCGAAGAACCCCATAGCGACTGCTTTTCTAACAACCTGTGAGAGATTGTGAGAATAAGAGCTTTCCTCAAGAACTTTCGCCGTGAAAATAATGGTATCTTGTCAAAGGAGCAAACAAGAAAATTGTGGCAAATTGAGGAGGCTCTCTGTTATTTTTTATTCTGATGTGCAGTTTTCATGAGCATCTCATTTGAGATGGCCGTGCATGACTCAATCATCCAATCTCTGATGATTCACCATGCCATGTATGCCCTTATGATCGGGCCATACTCCTGCAATTCTATATTTTAACCAAACCGCCTGATGAAATAATCAATATTTACCCATAAAATTCGAACCATGAAATTGATCTCCAAAAAGAAGGGGGAAAGGGAAATAATCCCAATTGCTTACATCACTGATTCTCTTTGTTTTTCATACCAACAAAAATACAATAAAACGAGAGAATTACTAAGGGGAGCATAGAAGTCTCATCTTGGCACTGAACTAAAACGCAACAGCAGCAGATTAATGTTTTAAAGCTAATTGCGCAATAAACCAATGGCATAACAGGAAGAGCCAAATACAGTAAATCTCAACAATAGGTCAAAGTTAGGAAGTGTTACCCAAAACTTCTCATAAAACATGAGGAAATTTTGCTTGGTTTTAAGAGCGAAAGCAGAGCATTGGTTGACTAAATTTTCCCCAGATATATTTTGGTTCAATTATAATTCTCTTGAAACATAATAACAAAAACAGCATTTTGATGTCACCAACATTTATTTTTCTATGATATCATTGCTTTGACAAAATATTACTTAAAGCTTAAGCGCAAATTTCAGTGAGAGCAATTAGACCAGCAATGCTTCATGGCTTCTAGGATGTTAGGTGGTCAACTTTAGCATGGTATTATAATGAGTTTAGCAGATAGGGAGATGTGCCATTGGATGTGCAGACATTTAAGAAGAGATTGCTAGAAACAAGTGCATCAGAGGAAAGGTTGGTGTTGGCTGAGGATAAGATGAGAGGTACTCGTTTAAAATAGTTTATACATGTGAAGAAAACGAAATCCAGAGGCTCCAACAGTGAGATGCGAAGTTATGACGGAGATGGAAGCTAAAAGAGGAAAGGAAAGGCAGAATGACACGAACAGATACTTTGAAGAAATTCTGTGTAGTTGTATGCTATGGAGAAAATTACAGGCTAGGGTAAGATGGCATAAGAAGACCCAAGTTATAGATGCCACTTTGTCAGTAAAGACAAAGTTTTCAATGTCATTAATGTTCTTAAAACTCAGTTCACCTATCATACTGTTGCTTTTGGAGACATTCCCAAGAAAATCGCTTTCTCCATTAAGAAAAGCTTTCTTAAGAAGATGATCAAGATTCACTTTAGCACTTATGTCAGTGGAGCTCTACCTCAACAGCCAACAAATTTAGACCTGAATAAAGTGTTGACATTAAGTGCAAGTAATTGATTTTATGGCCCAAAAATTTTGGAAGAAAAGCTTGTGGGTCCAGAATCACTCAGCAGTTGCGAAAAGCTCTCTCAGTAGGCAGCGAGTGAAGTTTCAGACTGATAATAAAGATGAGAAAATAAGAAACCAGAGTGTGAGTAAAAGCGTTACCAGAATATCATTGTCGCAAGATTTTAGAGTTACTCCCAATCTCTGAGCAATTCTCCTTAATTGTTCTCTGGTATCAACCACCTTTTTCTGTGGGAAAAAGAACATCTGGTAAAATGGATCAAATGTAAAGCAGACGGGCATCCAAAAACAAATAACATCAGTCTTCTATACTGCAAAGGTGCATACCATTGCATGATAATTAATGTAGTTCCTATGACACCACTGCGATGATTTGCCAGACTGAAGAAATCCTTTGTACACATTTAAGAATGTTACATAATCGCCCTGCATCAAATTAAGAAGGTAAACCCAATAAAATAATTGATGGTGGAAATTTTTGCATCAACAGCTTCAAAAAATCCTAAATATCTGAAGGCTAAACCCGTAAGACAAATGAGATGCTTCAACAAAATGACCAATTTTTTGGAGAATGTCCTAGCAAAATACTAATAAAGAAGTCTCCCAAGCATATATAGCTGACCAGTAGATCAAAAACCAAGATACTAACCTCAGCAGCAGCAAATCTCAACTTTGCTTCATCCAGTTCCTTTTGTATTCCCCTACTGGAAACCCAAATAGACTGAAAAAGCAATTTCCAAAGGTAATTTAAACTCAAGAACTTCCATTACCATCAAATAAGATTAGCTAACGATGGCACAGGCAGAAACTATTACCTGGATAGAAAGAACAGCAGCGATAGTGAGGACCTCCTCAGAACAACCCAGCTGGTCCGAAGACAAGATCATCTTTGAGATCATTGGGTCCTACACAAAGCTCAACTGATCTAACAAAGAGGCTCAATTGAGATAACAAAATGCAGAGATCTTCATGAACTAAGTTAAGTTAATCATGAAAACTTTACACAAAATTTTTCAAAAGAAGTATATCATGAGGGCTAGGAGAACTACAAAATAAACAAAAAACCTCAGGTGCTTAACCAGTTGGAAATCATAGCTGAAAATGCTGGTGCATAAGCAACTTCAACACGGAATGAATAATCAGCACTACCAAGAGGGAAAAAGTTTGCTCCCAGAAATAGACATCTACAACCCAAGTGGAAAATCAAAGTGGGGTGGAGAGTAGTAGAGGATAGATGTGTACCAAAATGATAAAAAATAAGTGAAGAAATCGATGATTTCTTCTCTCCAATTTTGCCTCTCAGTCTATCTAGAATAAGTGTGTTCAAATAACACCAGATTAACAACATATTTACCAGAGACAGAGATGCCAAAGAATTGGAATATAGGATTGGGAGTGGTGGGAGGAATAGTAGCTAAATAAAAGCATGGCAGTATACATAAAAGTATCTAATAAAATTCAGGCATCCAAAGCAAAATTTGCTTAAAAAAATAATAGCGGTGATGAAAGAGACCAGTGCTACATACAAGTGGAATCTCAGCTACTTGAAAACCAAGAGGTGCGGTAAGTTTGGCGTCATCATCAAGTACTCCAAGAGAATATAGCACTTCAAGAGCACGAATCATTGACTCAGGGGATGGAGATGCCGGCCAATCAAAACCCAAGATATTATCTATCCCCAGGGCTTTCAACTGAAAAATCGGTAAAATATGATTAGCTTAAGAAATTTGAAGAAGAGTAAACATTCATTATAAAAACAAAAATGCTTATAGTCAGTGAAAATAAGTCCAAGAACTGTTAATTGCACCGAGGACACTATTTTTCATGCGACACCAACATTAAGTTATTTGTCAAGCAGAGTGGACTCTCCTTTCAGCATGTTGCTGAAAGGTCCCTACCTTTCTTTTGGCCACTAAAACTTACAAATGAAAGATAATATGCTTGTCCTTCGATGGAACAGTAAAGTAAAACAGAGGAACAAGAGAAGTTGCTTAAGCAAGTAAAATTCAAATGAAGTACAACAGAAGAAAACTCTTCTTTCTTCCCAGATTCCTCAACAAAAATTGGACAAAGAATTTTCAACTACTGCTTAAGCGTGGTAAGGCTCACACAGGAGAGAAAAGTGTAAGGCATTTTTTATTTAGCTACAATTATGCCATTGACAAATAGACACAACTTCATATTAAATTTTTTATTCAGCTACAATTATGCCATAGAAAAAAAAAGGCAACTTCATATTAAAACTACATTGGATCGAAACTCATGCTTGTCACTCCTGTACCAATCCTCCCAAGTTCAGAGGCAGTTTGTTATAAATGTAATAATATCATGAGTTATGCATGTATTCAAGGAAACTTTGTGTGACAAAATCAGGGCAAGAAACCACACACCTGAATAACACAAGAAACAAGATTTGATCTCTGTATCTCTGGGATCCCCTCAGCAGCCATTTCATTGACAAAATACTCTTCTGTATATAACCTGGTTGCACATGTGGAAAGCCAAAAAGGCAAGTTCACTAGACCTGAGCATAGCTAGATGATAAGGCATGACAACATGCAAAAAGGAATACAATGGATCATGGGGCTCAAGAAAGACAGAAGGTGTCTTCATACATGACTTTCTCTTAGTTTTGGCCAAAGAGTCTTCAAACACTTGTCTGAGCAGACTTCAAATGATTAAGTACACAAAATTTATACATTGCTCTAGAAAGAGACTACAGATTTATTCTGCCAAGCTGCTAATCAAGCAATGTGTTTCCAACTCTTTGAATGATATTTGTCCAAACAAGTTTAAGCTTGTTCACCAGGTGACCTCATCTACTGATTATGATTGGAAAGTCAACCCCTGTGAAGTTACCATCCGACGCTAGTAATAGAGGTAACGGAGTTCTACTTTTCTTTTCTTCTTTGAGGAGGGGAACCAGGAGAAAAGGGTGGAGGGGTGGTTTGCCATATCATTAGGCTTTTGTTGCTATTTCCATCATGAATTGCAGAAGTCATATTTAGTGCTTTCCTAATGTTAGTGCAAAATTTATGCAACCAGTGCCAAATCATCTAAAAAATCACGTTATTAGATAAATGTGCAGTTCCATATCTAAATGCTGCAAATTTTTAACCTCACACGTAGGCTATGTGTGGCCAAAATAAAATTGAACATCTGGACTCCTAGTCTAATTCAATTGAAAATTATGTAAGACAACTAGCAAATAATTTAAAACTTAAGCTCTTGAATAAAGACATGATTTTTATATTTAGATACAACGAAATTTCAGATTGTATGATTATTTCTGTCTGTTAAAATAAACTTATTGATCTAAAAACATGTCCTTGAGTGATTGAAAACACAAGCATCAACTCCTCAAATGTTCTAGTCTAACAGGAACACCACAACACTCAAAAAGGGAAATCTCCCAAATTTGAAGGTTTTGTCTCCATTCTTATCCAAGCATCTTGAGGTTGTTGTGATTTGTGTCATGTGCTCAGACCAGTTTAAACATGCTTCTTTCATCATCTCCTCAACAAAATGCACAGGGACTTTGTCTCAGGTAATTCATATATTGAAAGTTAAGTCAGCTTCCAAGTAACTCTTTGGAGAGCATAAAGTGGACAAAGAACCAATAGACAACGTAGTAACCAATAAGTGGTTGTCATAACTCTCACACAATACATGTCAAGTGAATCAACTTTTCTCGAAAGGGGGGACTTCCAGAGGTTAATGAGGCTGTCAGAAGAACAGGCTACGGCACATAGAAGCACCAAGCGATCACTTCCTAGGACATTCTCCAGTACTCTGTGGTTCAATACTCCTTGTGTGTTTAACTTATCAGCTAGAAAAGAAGAGGCAAATTTGAACATCATCAGCTAACTGAGAGTTTTAGCTGAGAAGCAATTCATGGAGAATTTGACTGTATGATTTCACAACATCCTATCATAACTGAAGAAATGAATTATCAAATAGCTAATAGTTGCAGTCATGACTTGGAAATAAATATAATAACTAGGGGCATAACATCCAGAAAAAAGATGGGTACTTTATACATATGTCATTAATACTCACCTGTAACACTTCCCAGGTCTAACTCTTCCAGCCCTGCCAGCCCTTTGTCTGGCAGATGCCTTAGATATTGGCGCCACTACAAGGTTTTCAATGTCTGAGATCTGCATCATGCCCGACAAACTAAGTCAACATTATTTGGTACTAACATGTATGCATATCCTAGAATGATAATTCCTTATTACATCCAGGCAAATGACACACAACACTGGAAAAACAAAATGAATTGACGAATAACTGTATGAGGACATTGTTTAAATGAGAAAGAAACCAAATAATCATCTTCGACAGGTTCATAACATTATAGATGTTTTGATAATCTGACTTATTTCAACTTATAGGGGTGCTCAAGAGCTTCTACCAGTCCGCACTATTCTAGGTACTCAAACACAGTAAAACTTTCTGGGCTCTCAAAACGAAACTAGGAGCATTCCTGAAAGATTCATAAGATGTGAAAGAAACAAAATGGTTGTCCAAGACTGCTATGCAGCAACACTAACATGTCAAAATTCTAAAGAAGATGAGACCTAATCGACCTAATCTGTTTATAAGATCTAAAAGCTCGTCTCGATAGACTTTTGCTTTTCCTTCATCTAAATCTTGTGGCCAGCCCACTTTGACTTTTTATTAACTTGAAACACCAGAAACTTTTACAATACCCAAATGTTGGCACAAAATTCAAATACCACCTTTTAGTTTTTTAAATTGGATATTTTGCCTGGAAAGCAAAAAAGTGGCTCTTTGCTTTTAAAAAAACATAAACAAACAGGCCCTTAGGGAATATGAGTGAAGTACCGGATTATAAAACTTTTGTTTAGAGAACCCGCTGTCAATGACATAAACAATACCCTGCACCAGTCAGAAATACAAAGCATGTTATAAATGAATGCCAAGAATATTGAGATTAAGGCTTAGGTACAGCTCCTGCTTCAAAATTAGGGAGTATAACCTCCAAAGTCAATGATGTCTCTGCTATATTTGTTGATATCACCACTTTTCTCTTCCCCCGAGGAGTGGGAGAAAATATTAACTCCTGGAAATAAATACAAGAGCAATTAAAATCTCTCCATGCATCACAAAAAGAATAATGATTCCCAGCACCCTATTACTACACCTGTTCTGCACGTGAAAGTCCCGAGTACAAAGGTAAAACAATCAATCCTAAAAGAAGCAAAAGGAACAGATCAGTTAGAAATAGATATCTGAATTAGGTCTACAAGTGAGGATATATGCCAAATGCTGCATGTCACAAGAAGAGCATCAATAAATGGTCATTTATGCAATGGTCATGCAAATTCAGGCAGTGATCAACATATGGCCCCCATGACAAAGTGATGCTATATTGTCCCAGTGTCAAAGACAAACCACAAAAGTTGAAATCATTACCCTATATGCACCTCCCGTTAAGTACTGAAAGAGATGCAATATTCTTATAATTTTATGTATCCATATTATCTGGATGAAAAGAGAACCCTAGCTACATGCTAAGATCAGATGAGCATACCTGAAGAACTTTTTCTGTTGTCTCGAGCTTCTTCTGTCAGCAACTTAACAGCAGTTTCAATATCATCTTGACCAGTGAGAAACACCAAAATGTCACCAAATGGCTCCTAAAAACAATTAAAGTGGTTATTAGGATTTATTTGCCAATGAAGTACCACCATGCAAGGTTGTCAAAAGGATGACTCAAATAAACCCCAAAAAGAAAAGGTATCCTCGTGACTAGTTTGCTTCTTTTTCTGGTCATTTAAGATATCAACTTTTTTTTTCATTAAGAACATGCATGCCAGGTCTACTTTTCTCAGTATCCTTGCAGGGTTCTGAGCTATAAATGTCTAGTACTACCAATAGCTTCCATTCAAAGGCAGTTAATAAGTGGCCAAATGCCCAAAAATTATCCACGAACTCATACCCAAAGGACAAAATAACCTCACTTATCAAACAACCCAAAAAAACACTAACTTTTGATTGAGAGAATAATGCATGCACGAACTTGTAATAACCTCACTTTTCAAGCAATAAGAAAAATATACACAAACTTTTACTAAAGAGACAAAAATTTCCACCATTACCTTTTCCATTAAAAATGATTATGCAGAATTAGGCACAACTAACGCCGGCGACATTTACAATGAACACATCAGCTGAACCTAACCAATGCCATGTAGTTCTAACAAAAACGATATCAATTGAACAGGATTTTGGCTTCTTTCTTCCAAAGAAGAGAGAGAGTTTAGCCCCAAATCAAGTTTGCAAATTGGATGGGTAGGATTGTGCCTCAAACTGAGTACGCAAGTAGGATCATAGATCATTGATTTTAAGCTAATTTGGGAAGAATAAGCAAATCTTGAAATTCAAATCCTGATGTTTGATTAGCTTTAATTAGCATTTCAAATTTGCAAATCAGAGTTTCAAATAATTGATATTTGTTAAATTGTGAGAGGGTTATTACGGTCATCAATACTAAGATGGTTATTATGGTAATTAAATGTTCTTAAATTAATAATAAAAGTGGGAGGAGTGGCCAACCCTAATCAGTTTGTATGCTCTCCTCTTTTGTTCTATATCAAGTTCTACATGATATCAAAGCAATAAAAATAAATCTAGTCATTGCGAGCTCAGATTTGACATTGGCAAGAGTTGTTCAGCCCAATTTGGCGTCACCCAGTCCTCTTAAGTCCAGATCTGACACCCGCAAGCATAGTCAGCTCAGATCAGGCGTCATCCAGCATCATCTAGTCCCATCTAGCTCAAATCTAGTGTCATCTGGCGTAATGTGGTCTCATTCATCCCAGACCCAACATCGACCAGCCAAGATCCGACGCTGGTAGAGCTCGTGTCCCTCCCTGCGAACTGATCTGAGCTACTTGGTCCTCTAGAGTTGGTTCATGTGTTTGCTATTCTCTATGTTCTAAATAAAAAATAAAAATTGCAATAGCTTGCTTGATAAAGCTGCTGACTCTATTCACCTCGAAATTGATATTGGATAAAGTGGTTTCTATTTGGGCATAATCTACAGTTTTGGTGTATGTTTTGATGAAATAGATGAATTTGATTGAAGTGTCACGAAGATATGGACTGTTTGAAGCAATCAAGGCAGTTTTTTGAGTTGAATTCTAGTTTTTGGGACTTGATTCTGATTATTGGCTGAAAATTCTTGTGTTTTTTGGTACACATTGAGTTATGGCAGAGAATAAAGGTTTAGTGGCTGAGGTTGTGTTTACATCCTCTAGTCGTTTGACAGAGAAGAAGTTAGAAGGTATCACCAATTTATAGCAATGGAGGAAAATCGTGTTGTTAGTATTGACTAGAAGAGAGCAACTAAATCATCTAAAAGGTAACGGATCTACCCCTAATATAAATTGAGAAACTGTGGATGCCAGAATTCTTGGTCAAATGTTGACCTCCATAGAATCCCAAGTTGCGAATTTGGTTACACATATTGATACAGTGAAAGAGTTGTGGGACTATTTGAATATCCTTTATTCTGGACAAAATAATCTTTCAAGGATTTATGAAGTATCCCACGAATTTTCTAAGGCTAGTAGAAAGGGTTGGCCACTTACCCAGTATTTTGCTGATTTTAAATGGATGTATAAGGAGTTTAATTCTCTACTACCCATTACCTCATGTTAAGAAAACGCAGGAGCAACGAGAGCAATTGGCTGTTAAGGAATTCTTTAGGACGACTAGGATCAATGTATGATGCAGTCTGTCCCCAAATACTAGGAGAAGATAAGATCACTTATTGAGACGTTTGCTGAGTCTTGAGGGTCTAATGTGAACCACCTGAGGATGCTTTCTCCACAAGTGATAGCTTAGCCTTGGCAATCACAGTGATGGTTGAGGTCATAGTGGTGGCCAAAGTGGTTTTGGTAGAGGCCAACCACCCTCATCTAGTAACACTTCTAGTGACACAAGGGTTAATACCGGACTTGTCATTTCAGTGATTTACCTGGACACGTTCAAAGATTCTGTTATAAGCTTCATGAAAAGCCCCCTTAGCAAACTGTAGCTAATGTAGCCACTGCATTAAAGTCTGCTACCTCTTCACAATTCTCTAAAGGAGGAAAGGTAATCTAGAATGGCGGAGAAGGGATTGGCCAGGTACAATTAGTTCTAGATTTCTCAATCAATTTTACAGTCCTCATCCACAACTACTTTCATCCAGACAAGTAATCCAACAACATGTCTTTCTTCTGCCTCTCGCCCCTAGGTCATTGATTCAAGTGCTATTGATCATATGAATGGAGTTTCAAGTATCTTTTCTAACATTCACGAGTCTCTGTCCAATGTTACATTAGCTAATGATTCTCTATCCATAGCAAAGGGGATAGGCACGGTTCTTCTGACATTCTCCATATCTTTATCTCCAGCCATATACCTCCTAAGTTGTCTATTTTAACCCTATGTCTGTAAGTCATCTTACAAAAGATATAATAGTTCTATAACTTTCCATCCTGATTCCTATGTTTTTAAGGTTTTGAAGATGAGGAAGATGATTGATAAAGGACATGTGTCAGGGGGGCTATACTCATTTGCTGATACTACCAATGTTGCTTGTTCTGTGGCTTCCCCACATTATATCCATTGTCGTTAGAGCCACCCCTCCTTGGAAAGTTTAAAGAAGTTAGATCCCCAGTTTCATTCTTTATGTAGTCTTGAGTGTGAATCATGTCAATTTGAGAAATTGCACCATATAAATTATCATCCAAGAATCAATAAATAGGTTCCCAGCAGTTTGTGTTAGTTCATTGTGATGTATAGGGTCCGTGTCCTACTTTTACTAAGTTGGGTCTCAAGTACTTCGTTACTTTTGTAGATGATTACTCAAGAGCCTCTTGGTTATATCTAATGAAAAGTTGTTTTGAGTTATTTTCCATGTTTTGTCCAATGCACAAAGTACGTACTCAATTTTCAATTTTTGTGTGTATTCTTCGAAGTGATAATGCAAAAAAAATATTTTTCTAATCCTCTTTTGAATTTGTGACCTAACAGGGCATTCTTCATCAATCTTTCTATTCAAATACACCACAACAAAATGGTGTTGCTGAAAGGAAGAACAATCACTTGTTAGAAGTTGCCCGATTATTAATGTTTGAAATAAAGGTAGACAAATCCTTTTGGGTTGATGCTCTTATGATTGTAGGTTATCTTATCAACTGCATGCCATCCTTTATTCTTAAGGGTGCAACTCCATACCCTCTTCTTTTTCATTCTAAATCCTCGTTTCATTTACCACCTCCTGGTTGTCTGCTATATTCGTGACCATCATCCAGGGCTTTTCAAACTAGACCCGCAGTCTCTTAAATGCATTTTTGTGGAGTATTCTCATACACAAAAGGGTTACCGTTGTTACTGTTCTTCGCATAAGTATTTTACCACTGCAATTCCTTCTTTGTGTCTACTGTTTATTCTGATGAACCAATGGAGCCTCTTACAGTGGATGATGATTTTTTTACATATGTTATTGTGAAATCCACTTTGGATTCTCCACCAATTCCTTTACCTACCCAACACATATGCAGTAGATGTCGTCATTAGCATGTGGAGCCCCCTGCAGATGTACCTTTGCCTATTTCATCTTCATCCTCTGAGTTTGAGGTAAGCCTATCACACACTAACCTTGATATCCTTATTGCACATTGCAAAGGAATTCATAGTTGTACCCAGCACCTTATTGTGCAATTTGTCCGTAATTCCGGTTAGACAAACCTCTTTTTGGGCTAGTCTGGTCACCATTAATACACATCCTATTCCTAAAACTATTGCTAAAGCATTATCTAGTCCAAGCTAGAGGATAACTATGAAGGAGGAACCATTAGCATTGGATCAAAACTAGACTTGGGATCTTGTTCATCTACATGCAGGGAAGACTACCATTGGATGTAAATGGGTGTTCACTGTCAAGTTTAATCATAATGGTTCTCTTATTCACCGCAAGGCAAATTGGTTGTTAAAGGTTATGCATAGGTTTATGGGGTCAATTATGATGATACTTCCTCTCCAGTGGCTAAGATTAACCTCCATTTACCTTTTCCTTTCTTTGGCTGCTTCTGCTTGTTGGCCTCCTTTTTTGCTTGATGTATGCCTTCCTCCATGGTGATTTAACTAAAGAGGTGTATAGAGAGCAATCACCCAAGTTCATTAATCAAGGGGAGTCCGGTCATGTCCGCTGTTTGAAGAAATCTTTATGTGGTTGAAGCAATCTCCCAAAACTTGGTTTGGGAGGTTTACTAAGGAGGTGCTCCAATAAGGACTGCTCAAATGAAGTGGAGATCGTTCTATGTTTTCCTATGTTTCTAGAGCTAATCGGATATTTCTTGTAGTTTGTGTGAATGAGATTGTCATAACTGAAGATGATTCTAAGAGGATTGATGAGTTGAAACTATATTTGTAACAGCAATTTCTAACAGAGGATTTAGGATGAATTAAATATCTTTTGGGTATCAAAGTGGCACAGGCGAAGAAAGGTATTCATCTCACAAGTATGTCGTATGTTTTGGAATTGCTTATAGAGACAAATATGCCAAGAGCTAAACCACTAGATATGCCATTGGAATGTTGGCTCGAAATTGATGATAGAGGATGGCGAGCTATTAGATGATTCAGAAAGGTATCAAAGACTTGTTGGAAAACTAAATTTTCTTACTGCCACTTAACCTGAATTCCTTTCAAGTATTGAGTCAATTTATGTCTTCCCCCGTACCTCTCATTAGGATGCTGTAGTCAAAGTTTTGAGATACTTGAAAAAAGCTATAGTTTGTGGTCTCTCCTATAGTGATCATGGTCACAAAAGGATGGAAGCATTTTCAGATGCCGATTGGTCCAGGTCTCCTACAAAATGGAGGTCTATATCAGGTTACTACACCTTTGTGGGAGGAAACTTAATATCTTGGATGAGTAAGAAGCAAAGTGTTGTAGCTCGATCCAATGCAGAATTGAAATACAAAGCTATGGCTCAAGCTACTTGTGAGTTTGTCTAGATGCATCAGCTATTATTTGATTCAAAGATCTTGCGACAATGGAGTTGTTGTGTGATAATCAAGCAACTATCCATGTTGCTTCAAATCCAGTATTCCACGAGCATACCAAGCATATTGAAGTTGGTTGTTGCTTTGTCTGTGAGAAGTTTCACGATGGAGTTATTTCTACTAGTCATGTTAGGAGCGGTGCACAGCTAGCTGATATTTTCACCAAGTCTTTAGGGACTAGTAGGGTTGAGTATATTTGTAACAAGCTGAGCATACTTGATATCTATGCTTCAGCTTGAGGGGGAGTATTAAAGTGTGAGAGGGTTATTACAGTCCCAGACGGGAGTGTTAAAATGTGAGAGGGTTCTCATGACCATTAAATGTTATTTAATTAATAATAAAAGTGCAAGGAGTGGCAAACCCTAATCAATTTATACGCTCTCCTATTTTGTTCTATATCAATTTCTTCAATGTCGAATCAAGCAAATAATCCATTATAATCAAAATGAAACAGCATTGTTTGGGCTTAACTGACATGTCATGTGACAACCATTAGCCACATCAGATGCACCAAAAAAAAAAAAAAAAAAAAAACTTTTCTAGACAGAAAAGTCTACAGTGGATATTTTTGTCCTGAGTAAAAGTTCATGTTAATATTTGAGTCATTTGAAAGGTGGGGTTATTTTTGTCTCAAGAGTATAAACTCATGGACATTTTTCTCCCTCAAGCAAAAGTTCGTGCTTTTTTCAGATCATTCAAAAAGTGTGTTATTTATGTCCTAAGGGTATAAGTCTCATGCCTTTTCTGTGGCATTTCACTGTTAATATCATAGGGGAACATAGAAAATTAACAAGTACGACTAGAAGTAAAGATTTGATCACAAGGTTATCATAAAGCAGAAATATGCAAAAGCATTTACCTTGTCATGAATCAACAATACTGTTGAAACAGCAGCCTGTATATAGTCTGACACCGGATCCTCAACATAATGAATTTGCACATTAAAACCTCTACCCTGAAGATCAGATCAATTTGTAAGTTGTTCATGCATAGTAGATGTGTGCCCACTTGCACACCATCTCTTTCAGCAGAGAGGGAGAGAAGAGAGAGAGAGAGAGAGAGAGAGAGGGGCACCTCAACCGAGAGGATTGCAGGTTCCATAGCCAATGCAGGTTCCTCACCTTGTAGTCCTCGACGCCTTCTGCCAGATTACAACATACAGAAGACAATAGCCATATTCAACATTAAAAACTTCAATAAAAAACTAAGTTTAAGAGAATACTCAATTTAACATGGACCCTCTCATTTCCTCTGCATCATGTAGAATTTACAAGACAGTATTTGGTTAAGATCAGAATGCACATGTAAAATTATTAGAGTGCGATGTCCTGACCAAGCAAATACAACTGTGAACAAAACCAATTTTGAGTCACGGTCACGACCAAGAATCGGTTTTAATTGCATTCGAAATAATCAAAATTGCTTTTGACTCTGGTTTTATATCATCTTGTTTTAAAATTGCTTTTATATGCATCTCATTTGTAATTTATAATGATGTACAGCATAATCTCATTAAGCTCAGCCCAGACACAGTTGAGATAACTTTTTATCGCGGGTTCACAAACCAGAATGCTTTGATGTATGTGACACTTGATTGATTTGATCTCACCAAACACATGTTATATTGTATTTTCCTCTTAACTAAGCAGCACAACGTGCTTTAAGCTACAGCCTTTTGCATGCATAACCCCACCTACTTGATATGGAGGTTACGGACCACATCTTAAGGTGTTAACTTGTCTTTATCTCTATGACCATTACTGCATTTTTGTTTTCTTCTTCATTGTAAGAATGGTAGTGGATGCGCATTTTTTCTCCATGTTTTACTTAGAAGCAGAGTATCTACGTATTTGCAAAGCAGCATCACTAGACTGCGGAATTACGAGATTGGAAAGTAGAGGTTTTTTCTTAAGGAAAATATGCTGATAATCGTGATGTATTTGCAAATATTACACCCTTGCATGATATTCTGGAAAAAAAACTAAAATTAAATGAGTGACCGTGGGTATGATCTATCCCAACTGGCATAGATACTAACAAAGAAACAAAAATTACTTCCCAATCACAGGATGAACATCAGACCGCTAAAGGGTGACACTACTCTTAAAATCCAAAACTCGCAAAAAATAAAAGAAGTGACTAACAATTATTTGGATTGAAACAACCTTACCAAAAAAAAAAAAAAACCATTTGGATTGAAAGAACAGGAACCCCCTAATATTCAAATACATAATGAGAAAACTGGAAATCACTAAATGTGCAGCCTTTGAGCTTCAATTTGAGCAGGGTTTTGCAGACTAGATCTTATGCTCAAAGCATAAGTAAGGGTCTGCTTTTGCAGCTTATTCTTCAATCACTACTCAAAATCAAACTATATCCCAGTTTGGACAACGCATCCAAGAGCTCTGATTTGGCCTAATCATGATCAGAGTTCATAAACATGTCCAACTAGAGCTAAACAGGAGCCAATTAGTCGAGATCAGTGCAGCATTAAAAAGACTTATGAATGCAGGGCACATCAAATGAAAAGCACTTCCAAATATATTAGTATCTCTTCTTGATTGCAATATTAAATGAATTTTCATATTCATTCAAGCTTGCATGGCAAAAAAAATCCTCAAAACAGAAACACAACCAACCAAAATCAGACAAAACTTAATCCAAGGACAGGTAAATGTGTTGAAGAAAACCTGGTTTGGAAGAAAGCAGACATAGATTTAGCTTCAATAGTGGCCGAGGATATGATCAACCGCAATTCAGGTCGACGTCGTTGTATCTAAATTCAGAACTAGAAATTAGTCTATACTAGAAAAACCGAAGTTCTGAAATTGCTTACTGAAAGCAAGTAAAATACAGCTGTAAGATAGCTGTATTACAACCAACACAAAATGTCCTGGTTGTACAAAATAATACCTTCTTCAGAAGACCCAGTAGGATATCAGTTGAAATAGACCTTTCATGGGCCTCATCCACCATTATGACACTGTTTTCACAACAGATGATGATAGAAAAATATTATAATTGCCTCATAAACAACAGAAATTAATCTAAGTATAAACAGGCAAAAGGTCAGACAATATAAAATATTTTTGAAACTCAAAATCCCAATTTTTAGAATATACAAATATCAGAGAGTAAGTAAAGTCATGACATATATATTTAAATTTTTCACCTCTTAAAAGTTTAGTATTCATGTTCTTTTCCTTCAATGCACTGAAACCCTCCTACTTGATCATTTATTGGGGTCTCTCTAAGATTGCATCAAGAAGAGCTGCTAGTTTTCAAAATAATCACTGCTAAGCTAAGTAAACATCTTTTGATGATAGCAGTCACCCTAATATAGCAGTATTGCACCCATCTCACTTCTGATGTCAGACAATCTAGATCTACCAAAACAGAAATTATTTGGCAATGCAGAACTTTGCTTTAAAATATTTAAGCAACCATTCTTAATAGGAAGTAATCTACTCTGTGGAAGCTTGTGTGTGCATAGGCACATGCAAAAACCAAAAGCTACACTGGAAGTAGACTCGTGGGTTTGTTGCAGATATTCAAGGTGACACATCTCGCCATAAGCAATCCTCCTTTATTTTGATAGGTTGTAGAGGCCTATCCTAGAAATATAATCCTAATACATCAGAACAGACAACTTAATAAAGAGGAAAGGAAGAACAAAATAAGAAGACATTGCTACAAGATTTCTTTTGAACAAAATAAGACATGACTGGAGAAAGATGAACAAGGGACAAATAAAAGATACAAAATAGTAGAACCAGAAGTTTCAAATCCCTCAAACAATCTTTTGTTACAAATGTGCCATGTAACACTTATCAGAGCCTTGCTACAAGATTTCTTATGAGCTTGAATCAACCACAAAGGCTTTTTATTAGGGAAATTGTATAGCGTTTCTATGCACGACCCCAGAGAAATTTGAAGATAATATTACACAGTTTCAAAGTGAAGTCTCCATGAAGAAAAAGACAATCAGCAGATTTGCCCACACCTTTTCACATACAACAACAATGCCACATTATATAATTATGCTTTCTGACAATATTGGTAGTAAGAATCTTAATTCAAGCAATGCTCCAACAGAAAAGGAAATTCTATAAGGAATCTGAAGAAGCCAACTTGCTTTAGAGAGGAAGGGCCAGGGGAAAAATTTCCCAAGATGTTGTAAAAGATTTAAAGCTAAGGCTCTAACTATTGGGTGGATGGCATGCAATCTCATCTTATCTTGACCAACAAACTTCAGCAGAATACGGAAGATAGAAAACAGTCAATAAAGGAAACTCCTAACAATTTAACTATGTATAAAGCAAAGTACCAATGAACATTTGACCTCCTGGAAACATATAGTTTGACACAATCACATTGAGCCACCAAAGTAGAAAATTCGGTCTTTTGAAACTCACATCCATCTCAACTAGACCAACAGACATTGTGCATGCTGTGATTAATCATGTAAAGGAAAGAGTAAAACTTAAGCTGGCATCACATGAACAGAGAAAAGGAGCAGTCGATGGAAGCACAGAGTTCAAAATGATTTCTGAGTGCATTATGATTTCTGCATAGACAGATGCTTCTTCTTGAGCGTGGTCGCATGCACGAATACAAGTGAGAGAGAGAGAGAGAGAGAGATAAGGGAAGACATGAGACGGCAATTCAAAGATAGTACCTATACTTAGTCAAAAGTGGATCCCCCATCATTTCCCTGAGTAGCACCCCATCTGTGAGAAACTTGATCAGGGTTCCCTGTGCCAAAAGAAAAATAAAAATAAAAATAAAAAGAATGTCACCAAAATATTCAAGCAGAAATTAACTTTGGTAAGTCAATTTAGGCTCAAGAAACAATTTTTCTAAATTCTGCATGATCTTATAACAGGCAAAGCACAACAACTCAAAAGGTAACTCAGCCACAGGGAAAGCAGAAAACTGACAGTACTGGTAGCATCTTCAAACCGTATTGTGTAGCCAACTTCCTCTCCAAGCTTGACTCCCATTTCTTCGGCAACTCTTGATGCAACAGCCTGTCACCAAATATTTGAAGCTTAACAGCATAAAAGGACTAATGCTAATGGAGATCGGGCTATAGACAAGCAAGCATAAAATAAAGTCTAAACTTGTGGATTATTCAATCTCATACGGTAGGCAGGCAAGTCCAAAAATGCTGAATCTACTACAGAGCATGATGGTTAGATATTGATTCTGCAATTTAGAATTCGTAATGCAGACAGTTTAATATAATAAACTTAGCACATGAAGTGGACAAGTAAAAAGCTCAAATCCAATACAAAGTAGGCTTTCTTCTTGACCAGTAATGGGCAGTCTTGGAAGTGGCAGATGAACAAGAAACATAGTGAGCAGATGCGTAATTATAGAGCAACTTAATTTATGACCTGGACAGCCAGTCGTCTCGGCTGTGTACAAGCTATTACACGCCCACCATCAGCCCAACCTGCTTCTTTGAGGTACTGCATTTACCAAAGTAAATCACAACCATCAAACCTTTAAGCATTTCGTAATCAAAGGATAAGAAGGTTCCAAATAAGATAACTAGGAACTAACTTCAAGAGGCAATGGAAAGATGAAATAAAGGCTAACATTGTTGAGAGGCCACACACATTCTCTTTTAATCGTTAGATGATACATCATGGACCATGGAGGCCAACAACATTAAAGGAAACTACAAGTCTCGAGTTTTGTTCTCATTTGAGAATATGTATTACAAGCATTGGCATGACAAACAAAATCCATAAATTATTGGTTCTATAGACCATAAAACCAGCTTCACTCTAATAGACAGTGAATGTAATCACCAATGCTTCAAGTATTTAACTATTCAACCTACAAATATCTCTGATGCCAACAGAACATAAAGCTCAGACAACTTATTTTAAAGGATTCTTTTACAAAATTTCACAAAGCACCACCCTGACATTACAGGCAAAGTAAATCCTTTATTTGCTCCAATAGCAGGAGTGTCAATCCTGTTGCCAACCCCATGAACAAATTTGTATTTTACAATGTTTTAATTCTCACAAAGAATGCTATCAATCTCAATGTTTTCCCTCCTCTCCATATATGTACACCCTATATTCTATTCTTTTCCCAACATTCAGATTTCATCCAGGACACGATCTGTACATATTTACATAAAAGTATACATTCATTCATAAGACATCATTTCTCACTCTCCAAGTATGCCAAGCAAAAGCATTCCAAACAATAATTGTGAAGTGACCAGAAATTTTAACAATGTTACTCCCAACAAACAGCAATATGGAGGCTACACAGCTATATGGGGTGCTTACTACCGAAATCAAGGACATAGGGGAACATTCTGCATTGTCTTTTAAGACCAATCTCACAGTTTCATAGACAGCAAACAAAGGCCAAAAAGACGACAGAGCAGACAAAAAAAGGGTCAAATAAAGAACAAAGGAACAAAAGATTTGGAAACAACTGAAGAGAATCTAAATTGAAATCGCATTCCCTAGTGTTTCCCAGAGTGAATTCGGCTCTGACATTTATAAAACCATGTCAGTACCATCTCCGAGAAGTGTCTTGTGACTTGCATCAAATAAACTACACCTCCATCTCATCATAACACATTCTGCATCTTCCAATTTGGGATCTCTGACCTCCAGAGAAGCATAAAGAACACCGAGCAAATCGACCCAAATCAAGAAAAACACAAACCTGTGGAATCTGAGTGGTCTTCCCACTACCCGTCTCCCCAACTACGATGGTGGTCGCATGGGTCTCCACCAAATAAAGAAAGGCGGTCCTGTACTTGTACACAGGAAGCCTTTGCCTCTGCCTCTCGAAACCAGCATACCCATATCTAGGCACAAGCAAAGCACAACACCCACGAAAAATTATCGTCAACACTCCTTTTTTTCCCCACCATCTTGCGCATATCAACGAACACCCAATACGCGGGCGATTCGAAACGAAAACTGCGAGAAGGGACGTACCCGGAAGAGGACGAGGAGGCAGAAGCCGAGAGGAAGAGGACGCCGCCTTCTTCGTCGTCAATTAGCCGAGGCTTCTCGGTCCCCGGCTTCCAGAATTGCGCCATTCAGTTGGGTTTATTGCGTTTTCCCGCTTCGAGGGGTGTCGGTCGGACACGAGCATGCAAACAAGACTCGGAACTGAATTTATGGACGAGACATTGTCGTAGGTTTAAAATCCCCGCTCGCCCTTTCGATGTCGGGAGTCCCGGTTGCTATGCAATGTGGATTCGACCTGCGTACGAGACATTTGTACTGTCGCCGACTTCACTCCGAGTCACACATCCGGTGTCGTGATGGTGGCTGACTTGCCCACTGGGGAGGACTGCCAACGTTTTTATTTTTCTAATTTTTTATTATTCAGTACTAAAAAGGATATAACTCAGTGACCAACAAAAAAGAATATAAATACTTTTGGTAAGATCCGCTAAGTTTTTATTTTCTGGAACAGCTTAGTAGCCGGTTAATAAATTGAGAACAAAAATTAAAACTACAAAGTACTTACTTCTTTATTCCCGAACAAAAAGAGAATATGGTCATTTAAAAAAACAAATGGCGCGTTTGGTAACGTTTACGTTCAAAATTGTTTCGAACAAAAATAAAAAAGTATTTACCCGATGAACAATTTTTGACCAGAAAGATGCATTTGGTAAATTTGTTCTAATAAAAATGAATAGAAACACGTTTGGTAAATTTATATTCTTTTTTTTTGTTTCTTTTAATTTTTTAATATTTTTAATTTTATTTTCCTTTTTTCCTTTCTTTTTCATTTTTTTCTTCTTTCGGCCGATCGCCAGCCTCCCAAGGCAAGGCTCGGCCTCGGCGGGCCGGCGACGCTTTGGCGAGGTCACCGACCCTCGACAAACATCACCGGCCATGGTTAGGCCGGCAAACCTACTAAAGAAAAATAAGAAGAAAATAAGAAGAAAATAGAAGAGAGAAGAAGTGTTTCTTCAAAAGTGTTTCTAGAGCAAGAAATAATTTTTTTTTTTTGTTTCTCATTTCTGTTCTTTTTGTGTTCTAACAAAAAATCTGATTTTGAACAAAAACGCAAACAAATGCGTTTATGTTCTTTTTTCCCTGAACAAAAAACAAAATTTCCGTTCATAAAAAAAAAAAAAAAAAAGAACGAAAACATGCAGCCCCAAAAAGAAAAAGGCTTAACTTAACCTAATACTCGTCTTTACACAATCAACACAGTCCGGTCTCTGACCTAATCTAAGTCCCATTTTTTAATAAAAAATAATAAATAAATAAATAAATTCAGAAATTTAGGGAAAAATTAGAAATTAGAGTTGCAATAGTTTTACTAGATTTTAGTTTAATTCTAGTTTAAAATTAGTTTAGCACAAAAAAAAGTGAAAATCTTTTGATGGAAATAGTGTTTAAAATTGAATAAGCTTTTAGGGCTTTATCTATATGGATTTTTTAATGTCGTTTTCTTTTAGAGACAATGTTAAATCGCGAAAACTTGGCGACCGCAAGCAACATTTATTCTTCTTCTTGTAGCTAAAATGCACATGTCTATTAAAACATGCAAAAAT
Organism: Eucalyptus caleyi; assembly: GCA_014182885.2. Taxonomy (NCBI): domain Eukaryota; kingdom Viridiplantae; phylum Streptophyta; class Magnoliopsida; order Myrtales; family Myrtaceae; genus Eucalyptus; species Eucalyptus caleyi. Next base: position 43,333,895 of record CM024470.2, read on the forward strand.
TTATTATCAAACTCCTCATATTACGACTTAAAAACTATTGGGACTCTCTTTTATTATTTCGGTCATCCATTTTTAACTAACTATTATGTTGAATTTTCTTTGACCATCTTATAATATCTTGATCAATTAAATCCTTAGAAATGTCTCGATTTATCTAAACATGAAATTTTAAATCTCCACTAACACTTTTATAATTAAATGAAAAAAAAAATTGGGAATAGAAATTTTTAGGATCATACAAGCGCATTATGGTATTTTTCTATTCCGGAAATTTATACAATCACCAAATGCATTATTCTACTGAGAAACTCATCTAGGGATTAGAAATAGAAACAATCATTTATGAGCAAATATTATTTCTGGAAAAAAAAATATTACTAAACACACTCTTAAAATATCAAAAGTTGTGTATAAGGCCAAAAGTTTTGCCAAATCATTAAGGTGTCAAGTTAGAGATAAAACAATTATTTAGGTGCTGAGGCAAGAAAATTCCGACCAAAATTAACACACGACTTTTTTAATCAAATGTTTTATATAGGTGGCATTTTATTTAAAAAAATCCCATTCATGTGGACTTGCAAAACAACGCCCACTTCATCCAAAGTGGCACCATAGTCCCCAAATGACGTCGTTTCATGAGTCGACAAAAAACAACATCGCACCAATAGTCCCGAAACGACACCATTCCATGGCTAAAAAAAAACCGACGCCCTTCCTTCCGTCATGTTCAACCCTCGGTCTCCTCCTCACCGTCATAGCTCGCCCACTTTCGCTGTTGATCTCCGTCGGTCTCCGTTGTCACCACCTGCCGTCACGCCTGTGCCGGACTGAGATGACTCTCTTTCTATCTCCAGCCCCTCTTCCAAGATCTCTCTTCCTTTACAATTTCCTCATCGAATTGAAAGACGTCTCTTTTCGGTTAGCATCGCACGATGAATGACCAAATCACACCACCTCCATCAAAATGACATCAATTTAGATCTCAACTTGCCATCGAAGGGCAGAATCTATGGATGATGCAATAAGCAATGCACCCGCACAACACTTCTTTTTCCTCCGTTATCTTGCGCATAACAACGAATTTCCAATACGCGGGTGATTCGAAACGAAAATTGCGAGGAGGGACGTACCCGGAAGAGGACGAGGAGGCAGAAGACGAGAGGAAGAGGACGCCGCGTCGCCGCCTTCTTTGTCGTCAGTTAGTCGAGGCTTCTCAGTCCCTGGCTTCCAGGATTGCGCCATTTAGTGGGGCTCTGTGGGGAGGATTGCGTTTTCTCGCTTCTCGGTCCACTTCGAGCGATGTCATGTAAACAAAGACTCTGAACTGAATATTTCTCCCAGTTGGGCTCCTTCGTAGGTTTAAAATCCCCAGTCGCTCTTTCGATCTTAGGAGTCCCGGTGGCATAGCGACCATGTGGATTCCACTTTCGCACGAGACACTTGTACCATCGCCCACTTCATTCCAAGTCACGTCGACTGTCCAATGGTGACTGACTTGCTCGTCAGGGAGAACATAGAAGTCCCAAAAGAATTGCGTCAAGTGTCAAAAGTTTTAGTCAAATTATTAATTGTCAAATTATAAGAAAAACAATCACTAAAACAACAACGATCAAAGTTTTAATCGAATTACTTAAATACCAAATTAAAAAAAAAGAAAAAGAAAAAGAAATGATCGCTAAAGAGATAATGACGAGAAATTCTAATCAAAATTAATACATGACTTTTTACAAGCCGCTTCATCCTACGGGGCACCATGGTCCCGAAATGATGTGGTCTCATGGGTCAACGAAAAACCACGCTGCACCAACAGTCCCAAAATGACGCCATTCCTCGGCTCAACAAAAAACGACGCCCTTCCTTCTGTCGTGTTCAACCCTCAGTCACCCTCCTCGCCGTCACACCTTGCCTACTTTCGCTGTCAAGCTTGGTCGGTCTCCGTCGTCATCGCCTGCTATCGCACTCGTGTCGTCATTGATTATGTTCCAAATTAATTTCTTTTAATTTTTAAATAATTTTTTTAGGGGTGATCGGTTCCCGGTTCGGTCCGGTTCCAAGGTGAAACCGGGAACCGGACCACGAAAACCGGTTCCCAATTTTGGGAACCGTGGACCGGACCATCGGTTCCAATCCGGTCCGGTTCGGTCCAATAGGATTGGCATTTTCTTTTTTCACTAAATAATGACCATTCATTAAAGAGCGACCAAGCTCCGGACCGATCAATCCAATTCGGTTCCCAAGCGATCTAATAAAACTACTCATACGTGTTTTCACGTGCAAAATATTCAAACTTTACTTGCGTGAATATTAATCATAATTTATGTGTTTCACTCTTAATTTTAAGCATAAAAGCCATAAACAATTTGAGTAAAATCTGTGCTTGGCTTAGGTTTTATAGACAATCTCTCTTCTATGCTTTAAATGTTTAGTTGATGTCGGACTCTTTGAGGCTTGAAGTGCATTGTCGTTTGCAACTGAGGGGAGCAAGAGAGAGAGTGAGCATGAGGAACTCCTAGAACTTTATCCCACATCGAGTAGAAGATAAAACTAATAAATAAGTTTTCTAAGAGCTTTGGTGGTCTCTTGGCCACATAAGAGGTTATTACCTCAATTGCAATTCCGATTGCAACAAGTTTCATATAATATTCATTTATTATATGTGTTTAAATATTATATGTATATAAATTATATATAAAAAAAAATTGGTCCGGTCCTGGTTGGTCCGGTTGGTCCGGTTCCCACCTTGGAACCGGGAACCGGACCGCCGACCATGGGAACCGCCCAAAACCGGCCGGTCCAATCCAGTCCGGTCCGGTCTCGGTTCGAGCGGTTTTCGTTGCACACCCCTATTTTTTTTTTTTTACTTTTTACTTTTTTTCTTTTCTTTTTTTTTCCTTTTTTCTTTTCTTTTTTTCCTTTTTTCTCCTATTTTCTTCTTCTTCTTGTGGCCGGTCGCCGGACGAGGGCCGGCAACCTCACCAAAGCGTCGTTGGCCCTCGGCGAGGCTAGCCCTCGTCGGCCGAGCCTCGCCGACAGCTGGGCAAGGCTCAGCCTCGCCAGATCGTTGGTGGACAGGTGGGCCTCGTTGGGGCTTGGCGAGGCTCGCCTAGCTACTGGCCGGGCTAGGCGAGCCTCGCCGGGGCTAGGCGAGGCCCGCCTGGCCACCAATCAGGCTAGACGAGCCTCGCCCAGCCCCGGCGAGGCTCACGTGGACATCGGCGAGGCTCGGCCTCTCAGATTTGGCGAGGCCAAGCCTCGCTGGTGGCTAGGCTCGCCTTCAGCGAGCTCGCCGGACCTCGCCCTAGCCAAGCGAGCCTCCAGCGAGCTCGCCGGACCAACGGCCGACGGCGGCCAACGGCGGGCGGTGGTGGGCGGCGGCGAATGGCGCGGGCGGCGGGCGGCGGGCGACCGCGGCAACGGTCACAAGATGGTGGAATGGAAGAAGAAGAGTTTTATTTTGTTGATTCTTTTTTGATTCTCGGACGCGAGAATCAACTTTTTTTTTATTCTCAAATCTCGTCCCAAACGATTAGGGAACAAAAATTTTACCAAACGCGATTCTCGTCCCAAATTGATTCTGAAAACAAAAAATCAGAATCAGGCACTGTTTGGCACATTGCCAAACAGGGGCTTAAGTGCCAAAACTTTGAAAATGTACACTTAAGTGCCAAAATCGGAGTAAAATGGATCACTTAAGTGCCACTCTGGCCAAATTGCTAACGTGGCAATTTTCGGGCAAGGTGAATGCAAAACGCCATCGTTTTGCATGCTGATGTGGCGAGAAAATACAAAAACGACGTCATTTTATCTCGATGTGTAAATAATTAATATACAATTTAATTTAATTAAATGTAAAACTAAATTTATTTGAAATATTCTAAAAAAATTTAAATTAAAAAAAAAAGGGGGGGAGGGGGCCGAAGGGAGGCGGTTGAGGGCTGAGCCCTTGCCGCCACCGGGAAGGGCTGGCGATGGTGGGGGGAGGGTCGGCCGGGGTGGCAGCCCCTAGTTGACCGGCGGTGAGGGCCATGAGCTCTCATTGGATCTGGGCAAGGGCCGCAACCCTCGCCCCAAATCTGGGTGAGGGCTCGCGGGCTCTCGTCGCCTCCCCGCCGTCACGGAGAAGGGTTGGCGACAGTGGGGGAGCATCGGCCGAGGTCGCCGGGCCCTGGCCAGGTGTTGTAACCAATTTTTCGGGTGTGAACCACCTAAGGTTTGGGTTTAAGCCTAGACTTAGCTCGGGCTCTCCCAAGCTCATACCAATTCTCGACTTAAGTTCAAATTTCCTAACATGCAAATAGATTTTATCTATGAGTCGCCACTAGTCAGTTTATGGTAGGTTGATTAGACACCTAAGTAAAATAATGGGATGATTATTTTACTCCTACGAACCAAAGACTTTGGGTACAAGGACTTGGTTACACTAGACTTCTCTAATGCCCTTTCGGTATCATTTCTTTTATTTTCAAAAATATTTTTTGTAGACAGTTTCGATTGATTTTAAATCTATTCCCTAACATGTGAAGTGATCATGCGGGTGCACAAACCACAAATTTAACATCTAAGGAAAGCAATGAATAAATTGTAGATACTTACCTCAAAGCAACAAAAGCATTTACAATGTTAAATCATAATTCACATCAACAGTCCTAGATATGATATCTAATTAACATGCAATCACTTAAGTTTGGTTTTCACTTTATTTAATGAGAATCATGCAATGCATGCTACTAATTTAACATGAAATGATATGACATTGCAATATGACCTAAACTATATGGCATAAGTAAAATAATTTCCAAGGAAATGTAATAATCAAATGTGCAATCTAAATTAACCTAATGACTTAATTCTAATGACGAGCAATTTCTAATTAAATGAACCTAGCAACAATCACTAAATGGCGTGCATTTCATGAACCTAATTCTATATGACTTGCGCATGATTTTTTTGTATTTTTTTTTTTTTATGAATATTCGTAATCACTAAAAAATAAAAATCTAACTATAGTGAAATATTATCTATTTTAAGTTAGGAATAGACCAATCTGAATCCTATCTTAATCTAAAAAATTATCTTGTCATGCAATCCAATCCATAAAATATTATCTAACCTAGATACTACATGCAAAAAAAAAAAAAAAAAAAAAACTATTATATCATGCAAACTTATCTAAGAAAACAACCTAATCTACATGATATGCAAATGCAATTTTTTTTTTTTTTTGTATTTTCAAGATAAAAAAACAAATAAAATATAAACATCAAATCATCCATGGTCATCAAAATGTTATCCACCATTTGAATTGAAATTCAAACTTGATTATTTCGCTAATAAAATCGATAAATTGATCTTAAACCTTAAAAATTAATATATCAATTTTACTCCCGCGTGATTAATTATTTCATCTAAAACCTTATAGATGAAATAAGAAATTGACGTGCAATTACGGATTAGGCAATAAATTATAATTGAGAAAATCCCGATAATTCAAATATGCACGTAAATTATTGAAAAGCATGCATTAGGCAATAAAATATCCAAATCAAATTTAGATAAGATAATTACCTAATTCCACAAATAATATTGTCAAATTTGAATCGAATGGAATCCGTTCAACGGACAACCGGTGGTAGCAATCGGCTTCTAGGCGGCGTCAACAGTGATGGTTCACGGATGATCAGCGATGGCTCTTAGACGGGCAGCGAGACCACGTTGGGACTCGCAGCTGAATGGTGACTCGATCGTGATGCTTGAGGCGCTCGATGGTGCTCACAACAGCAACCGGCGAGAGCTTTAGATAACCTGTGAAAAAGTAAAAATTCTCCAAGTTGCGGAAGAGGCCAGCACGAGGCGATCACTCATGAACCAGACCTAAGGAAAGCTTCGAGGGTGCTCCTGGAATGTCGGGAATGCCGCAAATCACCGAGACTGGCACGGGACTCGGTTCCATGTGGACAAAAAGAATTTCAGAACCTCCCAAGTGGATTCATCTTCTTCACTTTGGTGGTTTTGTCTTTAACCTCCACACTTCGCAATCCCCACCGAGTCTTTCCCCCACCTGGCACTAGATTGATGATTGGTGATGGCGGGGTCAACGAGGTGCCGTGACTAAGCTACGAGATTGGAAAATCTTTCTATTTATTTCTTCCTCTCGAAAGGTCCCCGGAAGAGATGAGTGCAGAAGAGAACTTCAGCAAATCTACAGGCGATGGAATGCTCTTGGACTTCTTTATTTTAATCTTCAATCCACCACTTGACTTTTGTCTTCTTCTCTTCTACCAATTCTCGGCCATTGACGGTGTCGCGGTGTGGGATAAATACTTCGATGTTCACCAGAGAAGACAAAAAGCTTCCTGGCCGTGAGAGGGACCTTCAACAGATTTGCAAAACTGGGCTGTCCGAACCGGAGTTGGGACCTAGCTTGCGGCTCCAGACACGTTGATACCGCTAGTTGGCTTGATGAGAAGCTTGTTATGAAAAGCTAAACCGTGCAACCTGGACTGATGATCGTCGCGCTCTTGGTGGGGAAGGAACAAGGCAGCGATGTCGATGGGATTTGGAGCTCGTCCAAAACTAGCGGATTTGAAGCTCTCTCAATGTGCCGTTTCCCAATTGTGGATCACGGCCAATCTCCTCATGATTCTTCTCTCTCTATGCTCTCAATTGTGGCCGTATGTTCAATGTGTGGCCCCCGAAAACCCTATACGACTAATCTATTTATAAGCCTCAGACTAGGGTTTTAATTTTTCCAAATTGATATCCACGAAGATTCTTTTTCTTCCAAATGTAATATTCACTTTTCTCATCTGCCCATCCAAAAAATTCATCATATCCTACAAAATTTCAAACTTTTATTTTCTCACGAGATAATTTCCAATTACTTAAAAAAAGCTTGGGTCAATTTGCTCGCTTCATGGGCTTAATCCGGCTTGTCAATTTAAAGCTCAGAACCACTAATTCAAATACACCCGTCATTGGTCCAATAAAACCCCCTTTTTTTTAAATTTTAAGTTTTTTATTTTTTAGAATATTTTAAATAAATTTAGTTTTAAATTAAATTAAATTAATTTTTATATTAATTATTTATACATCATAGACAAAACGACGTCGTTTTTGCATTTTCTCGCCACATTAGCGTGCAAAACGACGCCGTTTTGTACTCACCTCGCCGGAAAATTGCCACATCAGCAATTTGGCTGGAATTTGGTCAGAGTGCCACTTAAGTGATCCATTTTACTCCGATTTTGGTACTTAAGTATACATTTTCTAAGTTTTGGCACTTGAGTATCCCTCCGTGCCAAGTTTTGGCACTCCAGGTGTCTGTACCTCTATTTTCTCTTTCTGGATTTAGGGTTCTTAGGGGAAAGGCATTCAACAATGCCGTTTATGCTTTAGACGCTAGCCGGACACTTCAGCGAGCCACGTTAGCTAAAGATACTAATTAAAAAAAGAAAGAGGTCAGCCAAACATATCAAAGTTGACATTGAAAAGATCATTTTTCAAAAAATTCGATATTAAAGTGATTAAAAAAAATAAAAATTGACAGTCATACATAGCTTTTAATACTTCTAATGTCCTTCTCCCTACTCGTCAGATTGCTAGTATGAAACTATCCTAAAGATCAAGGGTTGCCAACATAGGGTCACTCAAATATTGTTCTCGCTTGCATGTAAAAGGAAATTATCACTCCTTGCATTTTTACTTAAATGAAAGGGAATTGTCCTCACATACTTATTACTCTAATATTCTAATGCAATATTTGTGTAATTTTTTGAGTGACATTAAAAGATTTACGATTAATTTTAAAATGTCAGTGAGGCCCTAACTAATGAAAAATAGGGCAATGGTATATTTGGCATCACTATCAGGGTCAGAGGGGCACTATCAAGGTCACAAGATGTTAGTAAGGCCCTAACTAACGAAAAAAAGGGATTTGAAGAATGCCGATGAGGCCCCTACCAATGAAAAATAGGGCACGATGTTGTCAGCGTCTCTATTAGAGTCATGGAAACACTTTTATCAATTCATTGTTATAAGGGCGGGTTGCGATTACCCTAGAAGAGGTGAAGTTCACCTTGTTCCCTAATGAATGGCAAAATAAGTTGTGTGATGATTGTCTAGCCCAGTATGTAATGTGGGGACTCGTGAGCTAGAGTAGTAGAAGTGGAAGCAAGTCAAAGTCGCAACATAGAAAGTTTAAGGGTCACATGAAGTGGAAGCAAGTCATATTGCCCAAAGTTGCAAAATAGAGGTGGTAGGTAAGATGACACAGGCAGTGCGGCGAACTTTACAAAGGGGAGCCTTGATGATGCTAGACCGTTTTGTGTGTAACTACTAGTATGTCAAAATACGAGTACTAGAATCGTGATGTTATGATTATATGACACCTCATAGGAACCGGTTTCTCCATAGACACTTGATGATATTAGATGTAAGTACATCATCAAAGATGAAGGAAATCTATTGGAGTAACGTGATAGTGACAAAGGGAGAGAAGTTGCATCCTTGCTATCATCTACTGAGAGAGAGACCACAGCAAGAGATGATGTATTTATCAGGTGAGTCAAAATTGGACTTGACTTAGTTATGGCCTACGTAGTTGGGCCCAATGAATGAGGCTAGTATGATGACGTTGAATAATAGGGGTTGCTAAAGGGCTAAAAGACAAGAAAGATGGACTTGTATGCACACTAGTTATTCTGAAACAGCAAGAGGTAAAATTTAGTACAAGTGCGCATTCTACCCAGCAATTACTTGACTACATATTGCTGACGACTAAATTTTAACACCAAATAATTTATCGAATTCAATCACCATCACGGTGTCCTTAAACACCGTGCTTGGTCGAATGCAAAGGTGTCCTTAAAAATTGCATTGCATTTAAGATTATATCGCATCTAGATAACTTTCCTAATTTAGAACCTCATTTCCTGGAAATATGTAGTAATTTAGGAAATTACCTAATTTATCTTAGAATTTAACATAAATTAGTTCCTAGTTTAAATGAGGTCATTAAGTAAATTTCGGTAATTTCCTATTTTAACTCTAAATAAAATATCAAAATATTGCATACGTATCCTATATAGAATTAGTTAGTCATATACTGCACATCATTAGTGATCATATGCTTTAGAGTCATATAATTTAAGTTATATATTACATGAAACTCATTGCCTTTAGTTTTTATAAGAAAAACACCAAAAATTATTAGCACTGCGTCATTAGGTCATTATCTTCCGATGACGTTATTTAGGTCATATTAGGTGTCATAAAGTTTAGCCTTCTTATTTATTAAAAGAAAACTCAAGAAAAATAATTAATCTCTAGCGTGGTTTAAACAATAGAGTTTAATTGATTCTAATTCATGTCACTGAAATTGCATATAGGTCATGTTTAAACTGTTATTATAGCTTGCATGTCATATAGAATTTCCATATAGTCCACTAATGCATGTTTACTTTAGAAAAGAAAGAACCCAAAAAGGTTAATTGACATTGCATTCATAAATCATGTCTAAATCATGCATAAATTGCTTAGTTTCAGTTAACATTATGCAGAACACTTGGTGCATTGGATGATAACAAAGCCTCGCTTTTGCTTTGCTTAATGCATCAAGGTTTTTGCCCTTTTTAGCAAGTTATTTATAACTTTGATTATTGACTATTAAATTCTTGTTTGTACACTCGTATAATCACCCATTGCATGTAAGTGAATTATAATTAAAATTAAGCAAGACTGCTTGCAAAATATTTTTGAAATAAAGAGAAAATGATACCGAAAGGGTGTTAGATTTACCTAGCGTAATTGAACTATAATAGATTAGTAAATCAAATTACATGTTTGATTGATTAAATTAAAACATTTAGGTTGCAATTAGTCTAGGCATGGGAGAGTCTGTACTAAGTGTTTGCTTAGTAATCCATTAGTTTTCCCATGGTGGTTCGCCTCATAGAATATTGTGACACTACTCTGGACTTCAAGTGTTCAAATGTCTTGCACGGACTTCAAGTGTTCAAATGTCCTACACCGACTTCAAGCGTTCGAATGCTCTACATATGTTTATGCAATTAATGGTAAACTTGAGTCAATGATGGAGAACCACTCTAGTTATGCGTATCAGTATTTGTCAGAAAACTCAAAAGAATGTTAGAAAACTCATAAATCTCTTGTATTTGTGCCAATTTAATTCTAAACATTTTAATTTTGTGCCAATTCTATCATTCCGGCTAATTTTGGCCAGATTTTGCTGACTAGGCGCTAGTCGGCTAACATGGCACGACCGATGCTGATGTGGACAACTATTAACAATATTTTAATAATTTTCCGAAATTTTATTTATTTATATTTATTTATTTATTTTTTATTTTTTTATTTTTTCCTTCTCCTCCTCCTTCCTCTAGCCCGTCGTCGAATGCTTCAAGGAAGGCTAAGAGAAAGAAGTAAACGAGCAAGAACACTTTTTCGCGCTCAATCCCTTGCTTGTTCTTTCACTTCTTACTAGCAGCTCTTCCTTTACACCTGAGAACAACCTATTCTTTTTCACAGCAAACCATGAAGAGTCGAAAGAGTTCACATATGTTGAGAGCTTGCAGGCAGAAGAATAACTAAAAGCTGTCCGATCCAATGCAATCTCAATCACTACTTGTAAACCTGCGAAAAATGCGAAAGGAGCCCTCATCCCCTCTCTCCTCTCCCACTCCACACCTGAATAGATATAGGGTGGCCTCGCCTTGGAAGGCTACATTCGATTTGGAATGGATCTGTAAAAGGCTAAAGCAGCCCTACTTTCACTATGCTATTACTGGGTGGGCAAGGAGCAAGAGAAGCAAGTGGGTCATGATGATGTTAGAATTTGCACCTATTTGTATCTATTTAGTGATTAGTCTACTACTTTCTTTGATCCTACTTGGTGTTCCTTTTCCATTTGCTTCCAATAGTTCGACCTACCTAGAAAAACTGTTGACTAGAGGCGACAGCTAGCTAGGTTGAGGTCAACCTAACCTGCCTCTAACAAGCCTCATTGGCCATTGGCGAGGCTCGAGCCCTTGTAAGAGGCCATGAGGTCGTGCTTGTGAGGGCTCAAGCCCTCGCTAATGGCCAAGCGAGGCTCAACCTCATCGAATTTGGCAAGGTTGGGCCTCACCCATGGCCGGTGAGGGCGAGCTTCCCCAACCTAGCACAAGGCCAACCCAGGCGGCTTGGGTGGCCTTGAACTAGCCTCGCCAAAGGCTGGCGAGGCTCGATGAGGCAAGCCTTGCCCATGGTTGATGAGACCTAACCCTTGCTACCTAGCGCGAATAACCCTCGTGACCCATGGCAAGGGCTCAAGCCTCTTTAGGCATCGCCTTTGGCCAATCGTTGAGGTCTGATGATCGGCGGAGGAAGGGGGAGGAGAAGAAAAAGAAAAATAAAAGAAAAGGAAAAAATAAAAATAAAAAATAAAAATTTAAAATATTATCAAAAGTTGTCCATGTCAACGCGATCGTGCCACCTCAACCGACCATTGCCCAATCAACAAACTCGACCAAAATTAGCCGGAAATGACTGAATTGGAACCAAATGAAAATGTTTTGGACTAAATTAGCACAAAATGAAAAAGGTTTATGATAAATTGGTACCAATAAAAGGTTTATAACTAAATTGGCACAAATATAAAAAAATTTAGGATTTTTTTGGCACTTTTCCCATGAGACTACTATACTTCAACAATATAGACACAACTAGTAGTGCAAGCTTATCATAGTGTTTAGTGGTTAGAGGCAATGAGTGAATAGATGTAAATTTTCTACAAACATTAGGCACGAGAACTTGTCAAAGTACCCAAGAGCTAGATGATTTTCTAGTGTAAATTGGTATACAAATGAAAGGAGGGCATTCCTAATATTAAGGTGGTGATAACAAGAGGGCATTGACTATAATGAGTTATTCTTTCAATGGTAAGACATATTTCTATTAGAGTATTATTAGTCTTAGTTACAGCAAATGATCTCAAGTTGGAGCACCAAAATGTGGAAACAGTATTTCTTCACAGTGAGTTGGAGGAGCAGATTTCCATGAGGCAGTCAAAGAGATTTTTTATCTCGAGTAAAGAAGACCACGTTTTCTTGTTAAAGAAATCTCTGAAAAAATTATACTAATATTGTAATAATTTTCGTATTACACTCATTTTAGTAGTATAACTTTTCAAACGCTCACTTAAGTGTCATGACTCTTAAAATAGTTCACCTACGTTACTCCTTAAAAAAAAAAAAAAAAAAAAAAGCATGCGAGTAATTGAGTGATGTAATCAAGATAAATCAAATCAAGAAATTATTAGGTTTGAGCTCAATTGGACTCTTGCTAGCTCAATCCTTCTCTTGCTCGATCAGCTATATGTTTCTATGTTTGAGCTCCATTTGAAATGGTTAATTGAGATACTTATTTTGGACTTGACTCGACTTCACATTGATATGTATTGCTTTCACCGGGGAACATGAAAAATATTCATGTTTATATTCCTACTTTTTAAATTGGTTTGGACGGGACTGAACTAATGCAAATACAAAATATTTAGGACTACATTGACAAAAAAATATTTAAAACTGAAATGACACAATTATAATAGGTTTAGGACTTTCATGATAATTCTCTTCTGGTTTGGAACCATTCAACCCGTAGAAAATAGATCTCTCCCGCTTCAACATTTGGCTAACTCTAGGTTTTTAACCTGCTTACTGTGCATAAATCACAAATTGCCAAAAAAGAGAGAACGAAATAGCTTAACAGCTTTTTACCAAAAAAAATAAAATCTTAACAGCTGATTTCAAAGAGATGGCATTTATATATACTTTATGTATTTGTATATATAAATATATCATGCATTGCTATCTTGTTATACACGTGTATATTAAAAATTAATCTTGTAATGCTATCGTAACAATTGCAGGGGCCAATCTCTGATATTTAGGATTCATTCGTTTCGCGAAAATATCATATTTCCGGAAAATATTTTCCTAAAAGTCATTTTCCAGGAAAATGACTCTATTTTCCGATGTTCGGCTCGAAACTTAAACTTCAAGTAGAAAATGTTTTCCACTGTTCGTTAACTAATATTTTTAATGGACCAAAAAATTAGTTTTATTTTTTAAATTTTTTAAAAAATGAAATTTTAATTATTTGTATTTTTAAAAAATCGAAATTTTTATTATTTTTTATTATTTCTTTCTTTTTCTTTTCCTTCCTCCTTCCTCCTTCCTCCTCCTTCTTCCTCCCGGCTCCTCCTTCCTCTACCACCGCCTCCTTCCTCCTCCTTCTTCCTCCTCCTTCCTCCGCCACCGCATGCTTGACGATGGCCGGCTGCCGACCAAGACCCGGTCGCTAGATCCGACGAGCTCGAGGCTCAGCGGATCTCGCTCGAGCCCCACCCAACTCGCCGAGCTTTGGCAAGCCGTGAGCTTGCCGGATCTAGTGGCAAAGCTCGGGCTCGCTTGCATTGGGAGCTTGAGCTTCGCCGCCAGATCTGGTGAGCTCGCGGCTCGCCAGAGCCTGGCGAACCTCTAGCGAGCTCGGGCAAGGCTCGAGCCCCATCCAGCTTGCCAGATGTGGCGAGGCCCGAGCTCCACCTTAAGCCGACGGGGCTCTGCCTCGCCAGATCGGGCTAGATGGAGCCTCATCGGCCTGGGGCGAGGCTCGAGCCGGCTCGCGGCTGGTCGCCGGCCGTCGCCATGGCCGGCGATTGGCCACTAAGGAAGAAGATGAAATGGAAAAAAAAAGAAAAGGAAAAAAAATTATAAACTTAATTTAAAAAAAAAAAAAAAAAAAGAAAGCATTGATGAAAAGAAACAATGTGAAAGAAGCTATGGAAAATGTTTTCCTCTTCTCAAATGAGGAAATCATTTTCCACAATCTTACAAGGAGATTTTCCACTGATCGGAAAACAATTTTTTTGACCATTTATTTTCCACCATCTGAACATTGGAAATTCCGGAAAATATTTTCTCGGAAGTTGTTTTCCGCGAAACAAATGGACCCTTAGATTTGATTTAAAACGTGAACCGTTTATCAAGTATCTAGCGAGTTGACACGATCCTAAAATGACCTTCTACAAAATCGCTAATGTCTTGCGTTGTGTATCCATTTAAGTTGACACGATCCTAAAATGACCTTGTACAGAACATGCCGATGTGGATATTCTGTTAAGTATGATTCGTCATTATTTTTGTTCGTCTGGTCCCCATACTTTGTTTATTTGTTCAATTTTGTCTATAAACTGTTTTATTTATTTATTTTATATTCTCTTGCGATTGAACAATGTGAAATTTAGATTTAATCTCAGCACAAAATGTTTATCAATTATGTTACAACATTAAAACCCAAATTTGACACGCTAATTAAATGGTTACACAACACAAAACATTTGAGAGATGACTTCTTCTATTTAGAAATTGTTACTTGTGTTTACATGTTTTAGGTATTTGTAAATGTAAATAAGCATGTCGTGTAGACACAATGAGCAATTTAAATTGCTTAATTAAACGAGCCCGAGTGCAATATAAACTGGTAAAAAAGGTGAAATCATACCTGACATGTTTATTATTCATTACGACTAAACTTATATTGACCCATTTTTGAGTATGTATATCTTGTGAAGGGATTATATTGAAAATTACTAGTTCAAAATAACAGTCATCAAGATTTATCTTGTATAATATTTGATGACCCTTGTCATGCTTAAGTAAAGGCTATGAGAGAGAAGGAAACAAACTATGGGTGCATTTGTTATGCAGAAAATGAGTGATTTGAAAAATATTATCCTAAAAATGATTACTTGTATTACTTACAAATCTAAATCAGAAAAGTATTTTTATTATCTACGAAAATAATTAGACATAAATTATATCGACAATAAAAATATTTTTTATTAATTAATTATTTCAAGTGATATAGACGATTATTTTAGGAAAATATTTTCCAAATCATTCAGTTTTCTCAAAAACAAACAAAACTTACGATTTTTAAGGATGAAATTAAACAACAAATATAGTTCAAGGCTGAATGGTAACTTTAAAAGCTACGATCAGCAAATTTTGTTAGATCTTTAATGAAATGACCACATTGAACAAAAATTAAAAGGTTAAGAGACAACATTGAAAAAAAAAAAAAAAAAAGATTCAAGGATGATATCAAACAATGAGAAATGGCTCTTGTTTATATCCCAAAATTGTCAACTCATATCATTTTGGAGAAGTTTATATAAAAAATGAAAAGAGTCTCATTAACGAATACTTTCGAGACACTAATTAACCGTATTAAATAATGAAAATTTTCATTTTCAATTTACCACAACATAACATGAGACAGTGCATTCGAAATGACAGATCCTTTTAATTGAAGTACTTACAGGTGCACCCATTACCAAAATTCAAATGAAGAATAATGTTGCAGAAAGCTTGAAAACGGAAGGGAAAACGAAAGTCTACTTTTGAGAACACAGTTTAAAGAGAAATGCTCCTTTTTTTAGTGGAGTCAATGGTGAGTCAATCCACCTACTTTCACATGCAAGAAGTTTGAATTGACACGACTGGCCCGTTGAATTTAAAATATACTATCGAGCCGCCATCTAGGGAAAGTTGCAACAAAATTTCCATAACGTGAGGGAAGCTCTAGGATGGGGAGACTCGGTCTAACTGGAAAATTTGAGGGCAGATAGAACCTTGGTGTCATAAAATCAGACAAGTACTTGGTCTTATCCTCAAAGTCCATGAGAATTTTAGAAGGTTTACGAAATGGTAAATTACCCAGGGACTGGAATTTATGCGTTCAAATGCATTTGAGCCGTCGGATATCATGAGTATCGAGTAGAATGCATTGGATATATAATGATTGAAATATATTTAACACAAGCAGCATTTTTCTTTAACGGGGACTTTTTGCTTCTCTTTTAGAAATAGAAATAGAAAAATCTACTTACATTTTCTCTTAACAGGGACGGATTTAGAAGTTGATTCTTGAAAGAGTTACGTTCCAATATCGGTCAATTGCTCAAAATACAAAGATGGAAAATAAAACTTTGCTCCCTTATACATTCATTTAAATAATAATGATTCCTCACACTTAATATGAATTTAAAATTTATTTCACGAAGTTTAATTTGAGATTAGCTGGGTTTTTCATTGGCTTGGGGTTCTCATTAAAAAATAATCGTTCCGCCGGTCATGTATATTTGGAAAGATAGTAAAGTGCAAAGCCTACAATGGCACAAATATTTCGTTTTCCAAGCGTGCAGAAAATGTGGTTGTAAAAGATCAAAAAAAGAATAATATGAGTAGGTGGGGAGCCACCCCAGCCCCATCGCCTTTTTGTTAACATAAATTACACCATTAAGTCTACTAAAAAATCCAATGATTAAAGTTATAAATTTTAGATCTTTGACAAATTTATCTCAAAATAATTTTTTAACCACCAAAATCTCCAAATGATACATAAGTAACAAATTTATGCTAAATTAATTTTCTAACAAAAAAAAAAAACTTCGAATCGATATACACTCCATTAGTTTCTATTAAGTTAAATTAATACCACAAAAACTAAAAATTAGTATACTTATGATAAATTGAGAGTAAAATCTCAAATTTGTAAATTTGTCAAATGTCACATGTTTTCCAACACAATAATTTGACAATAAAATTTAATGAAAACTAATTGAAGATAATTTGACTAAAATTGATATACTAGTTTGGGTTAGGGGTTTTTTATAATTAAAAAATTAATTTGTAATAAATTTATTACATATGTACTAATTTTGGGAGTTTTTTTTGTGATATTAACTATAAATTTTATGTGAATATTGATCTTTTATATAATCTCATTAGATATGATGGTGACGGTCTAAATTTAGTTCAGCGTTTGTGTGCACCTCGTTTTGCAATATTTCAACATTGGCTAGCGTGCCTTGAAGGGCACTCGTGAGAGAAGCGGCAAGCCTTCACTCTCAGTGAATGTGGATTTCATCAATCCCTTGACACAATCCTCCAATAAAAAAAGGATGGTCGTATTTTCTAAAAGAACTTAATCCTCACCACCCGGGAGCATCTTGAAGAGCGCAAGTCAAAATGGACAACACCTCGTAGCAGGACAGGCAAATCCTGACATCATCAAGCACGTAATAACTCCCCTTGTCCCTCGTAGTACTGTCATTTAGTCTTTCTTACCAGTCCAAGAAAGACCAAATCGACTTGACCTTTCCTCGCGCAACTGGTAAGAAAGACCAAATCGACTTGACCTTTCCTCGCGCGTACGTTGCATGCTACCATTTCCGCATCGTCTTTTCATGGAAAATCGCTTAGTAGCACCTACTTAGTAAACCATCTCTCTTTCTCTCTCTCTAGACTATAACTATAAATAAATTGGAACTGCAAATTGGCACCTTTGTATGACAAACACAAAGCAATATGGGATCTTTTCAAAGCTCATTTAGCAGCAGTGCAAGACCCATTTTGGCCATCTTGAAGCTCCTCCTATTGCTCATGTTGCTCCTTAGGGTCTCCGGGGGAGGGACCGAATACATGGATCGAAGGAAAACCTTCAAAGTTGGCGTGATTCTTGATCTAGACTCAACTCTTGGCGACCAAATGCGCATGGCGATGGAAATAGCATGCCAAGACGCCAACAACATCTCATCAGGAAGTTATTACATCAAGCCATATTACGTGAACTCTCGCGCGAACCCCCTTGGAGCAATTTCTGCAGGTTAGTCATGCGCACAAGTTTCTGTTTGCCCATTACTAATTACTTTCCCGTCAACATTCAAACTATTATCGAAATTTAAAAAACAATCCTGAAAAACTATAGGCAAATCTACGTGTCAATATAAATTTGCTTCTAAAATTTTCAAACTTTGTTGCATAAAAAAATTTAAAGGGTGCATGATGAAAGATTGGAAAAAAAGTCAAAAGTAAAAGCCACAGACCATGGCTACACAAAATAACACCCTTAACTTATCCAGGTGACTGATATAGGACACCCAATATCTTGTCAAGTCATTCTACAAAAACTTCGATATATTTTCCTTAAATTCACAGGGCATATTCTCCATATTTCATGCCAAAACAAAAGAAGAGCTTTTGGCTACTCATAAGCAGAGGACTTACATATGAAGACCATAAAAAGTGTTAGAAAAGTCCTAAATCTATTGTATTTGTGCCAATTTAATCCAAAATCTTTTAACTATGCCAATTTAGTCTTAAAACTTTTAATCTAGAGTCAATTAAGTCATTTTAATTAATTTTAATCGGATATTGCTGATGTGTATGCTGGCCGATCTATGTGGCACGGCCGGCACTAACATGGATTTTTTTTTTAATAATATTTAATGAATTTTGAATTTTTTTCTTTCTCTTCTTTTCCTTCTCTACACAATGATCGGTGAGGGTTGGCCTTGCCGGGCATCACCTAGCCTCGCTAATGCTCACCAAGCCTTGCCAAGATGAAGCGAGGATCGGCCTTGCCAAATTTGGTAAGGTTGATAGGTGATGCCGGCCCTCGTCTAGGCCAAGGTGGCCTTGTCAGTCGTTACCTAGGCCAAAGTGAGACCCAACGAGGGTGATAGAACATGTTGGCCTCACTAAATCTGGTAAGGCCTACCCTCACCCAAGCCGGGGTGACCTCATCGGGCATCACTTGGGCCAAGGCAAGGCCAAAACCCTTGCCCAAACAATGCCTGGCCTCTTTGGCGCTAGCCCTCACCTCGATAAGGCTGACCCTCACTTGTGCCGATGAGGGCCATCCTCGATCAATGAGGCTAGCCCTTGTCGATCATTGGGAAGAGAAGGAAAAAAGAAAAAAAATCGAAAATTATTAAAATATTATTAAAAAAATGTTTACATCAACATAAGCCATGTCATGTAGGCTGGTTAGCATTACATCATCAATATCTAGCAAAAGAATTGAATTGACTCTAGATTAAAAGATTTAGAATTAAATTGACACTAATACAATAGACTTAAAAACTTTTTGATGCTTTTCCTTATGAAAACCAAATATGAAGTCCTAGTTCGTTTCTTTTGACTTCTAAAAGCAAAAATTGATTGTCCAGTCAAAACTTAAAATTATTCAAATTCAAAAACATTATCAACATATTATATATGAATCCATGTGTCTACCATAATATATTATAAAAATTTCAAATTGCTTAAGATTGAAAGAAAGTCAAAGTGCATGCACCACAAGATTAAAGAATAGTTGTTAAATGTCTTTGGTTCTTCAATTGTTTATGAGTTTTAAATGTCATCCTTTGATTGTTTATAAGTTTTAACTAGCCTTCCCTTCATGTTAATATTTTAAAGTTTAATCTTTTGGATTGACTTTCTAGTATCAGAGTTAGAATTCTCCTAAGTTTATTATGTTCCCCATTTTTCAATTCCATGTGCTGTTCTTATAGTTTGGTTTGCATGAATGTGAGATGGGTGTTAGAAAATCACATATCTCTACAAAATTTATATAGACCTTTTATATTTGCAGTCTCTCTCCATGTAATAGTTTAATTTTATATGTTGTGTTTTCTAATGAAAGTAAAAAATAAAATAAAATTACAAGTTAAAATACACTCCACACCATTTGAAAGATTAGAATAACAAAATGATCTCATAACGAAACATGGAAACCGATTACGATAGTACTTGCGCCTTTGAATTGTTTCAAGTTCAACATTACCTGTTAGTTTAACAGGTTTTATTATGCAAGTTTTATTATTCAAGTAATGCCAAGTAGCAAAGATCTTAAAAAGTTCAACATTAAGGCCACAGTTAGTGCAAACACTGCAGATCTATTCTACTCGAAAACTTAACCTTCTGTCAGCAATTGTTTAACAAAATGACTTGACGTTTTTCCTTGCATACATGTATCTCTTAATGATCAATCGCTGCACTGATATCTCCCAAGAATCCAAGTAAGAGGGGTTAATAAGAGATATAAATAGAAGAAACCAGTGATGAACATTACCTTAAATCCTGAAATTTATTAGTCTAATTCTACTTTTACTCTTTCTCACAGCTGAAAAGCTGATAAGAAAGAAGGTGCAAGTTATTATTGGCTTAGAGGCATGGCAGGAAGCGACTTTAGTTGCCGAGATTGCTAATCAATCTCAGGTACCAGTGATATCCTTTGCGGCAAACCCCCTACCGCCAACATTAATGGTGCAAACTATGTGGCCCTCACTCTTTCGTATGAGTTCTGATGTGTCCGACCAAATTAGATGCATCGCAGATATAGTTAGTTCTTATAACAGACGAAGAGTCACAATAATATATGAGGCGGAGGCATATGATAATATCTACTCTGAGCTGTTAAATTCTTTATCGGAAGAGCTTGACAAGATCGGCTCCAAGATAGAGGACCGAGTGATTCTTCAAGCACTTTCACCTTCGGCGAGCGTGGAAAAGTCTTTTGAAGAGAAATTAGTGAAACTGAAGTGCAAGGCATCCCCAATATTTATTGTCCTAAGGTTATCATCTCATGCAAGTGGCCATTTTCTCAAAGAAGCAAGGAAGATAGGACTCTTCAATCAAAATTCAATATGGATTTTTGCTGAAAAACCATTTGACAATCTCTTAGCTTCGGTAGAACATTCAATAATCTCAACCACCATGGAAGGCACAATAGGATTCGTCACCTACCGTCCTAAAAACCATGCGTCCAGAGACTTCAAGATCAAATTGTTGAATAAGTTCCATCAAAAGCATGGGGAGACCTTCAATTTTGAGCAAAGCATAGATGTTAGTCGAGCATACGATTCCCTCATGACTGTAAAAAAGGCCATAGGTGCGTTGCCAACTAATGACATTACCCCTGAGCTTTTGCTTGACAGAATATCGAGTGTTCGACTCGTTGGTTTGAGCGGGGTAATACAATTTGAGAAAGGTCAGTTGACAGGTCAAGCCAAATTCCAAATTGTAAGTGTCAATGGAAATGAAAGTAGAGCGCTTCAGCTTTGGTCTCCCAACTTCGGTTTTTCGAAGAGCTTTCCACAAAAACAAAGTCAAAGGACAAGTGCTTATGCAAATTCAGACACATTGAAGACCCATCGAAAATACATCCCGCAGATGGTGATTGGAATTCCTCGTACAACTCCCTTCGGTAAATTTGTGAAGGAGCAAATAGACGATGTAACTGGGAAAGCGACGTACATTGGGTTTTGCATGGATGTTTTTGAAAAGGCGCGTCCTCATGGTTTGAATTATACATTTTTACCTCATGAAGGAACATACGAGGACTTGGTCAACAAAGTTCATGACAAGGTACCGCATCATCATCTCTGTTCCTCAATGATTATTCAATGATTACTCACTGCATTTTAGAATATCCACTAATACAGCATGAGCACATTACAACAACCAACAGGTTTATTTCACACAGATCCTTGTTCGCTACATTGATCTCTAGGGGACTCACAAGATTGTATCACCATGCATTATTAGACCATCAAAGTCTCCACATTTTAGCAGGAATTTTTGCTTGGATGATGGCGTCCTTTGGGTGTTAATTACTAAAATGCATCATTTTAATGTTGCTCATGTCGTGACATTGATGGAAGACCTACGACGCTGCAGTTGGAGATATAACTATTTTAGCTAATCGCTCGCAGTATGTCAAGTTCACACAACCATTTATAGAGTCAGAGCTTTCAATGATAGTTCCCGCAAAACCAGACTCAGACAGGGCACTAATCTTCATGAAGCCTTTCACTCCAACGATGTGGGTTGCTTCTGGAGGCATCCTTATATACACAATGCTAGTAGTTTGGTTGCTGGAACATCCAACCAATCCGGCGTTTAGAGGCTCTTGGACTAATCAGCTCTCCACCGTTCTTTGGTTCACTTTCTCATCCCTCTTTTATGCTCATAGTAAGTAACTTCCCACTGTTGATTATAGTCCATGTACACTTGTTTAAGCCCAATTTTGAAACAAAAAGAAAAAAAAGGAAGCAAGCAAGTTATTACCTTCGCAGGGGAGAGAATCAACCACAACTTCACGCGGATTGTATTGGTGAATTGGTTCTTCATCACATTGATCTCAACACAGAGTTACACAGCTAGCCTCACTACAATGCTCACTCTTCAAGAACTTAAACCCACTGTGACCACAATGGAGCGGCTTAGAATTTCCAAAGCAAGAGTGGGTTGTGACGCTGTCTCTTTCGTCTGTGACTATCTGAAGAATACACTAAATTTCTCCAAGGACATCATTATTGGTCTAAGGAACAGCTCAAGGTATGGAGATCAATTCACAAGCGGTAACATTGCGGCTCTTTTTTTGGAATCCCCATATGAGAGAGCTTTCCTCGCCAAGTTTTGCTATGGATATGCCGTAACTCATGAGAACTACAGATTTGGCGGTTTTGGCTTTGTAAGTATCTGCCGTTATTCTACATGAACTCGATTTTTCAGTGCATATTATAACATCCTGTGTTTGTGTATTGTAGCATCTTCTTAAGCTAGCCCACAAAAAAAAAGGGGGAGCATGAGTATCCACAACTCCCCGTATAGTAAGATATAGGTCGTGATGCCAATGCTCTTTTGGGAAATCCTCTTGGGGACTTGACATGATCCATGAAAATGGTATAGAAGAATAGGAACAAGCTTTCTAGTTGGGCTTAGTGGAGTATCATCAAACCCACCAAGTCGCAGAAGCATAGTACCTGTCCAAATCCCCGGTTAGCAGCAAGTGCGATGCATTTGACCTCTGAAGCTCACGACTAAATATTACATGTTCCATGGACGATGTAAACCACGGCCGAACCCAGAAATGAATAGAGGTTCAGATGATATGGTCCATTTTGGGTTATTATTGGAGAAAATGAAAGAATCTGCGCCGACATATAGTTACAAATCGCCTTGTTCTCTGTGAATGCAGGTGTTCCCGAAAGGCTCTTCGCTGGCTGCGAAATTCTCCGAGGCAATTTTGAAACTTTCAGAGAGCGGCGAGATAAAAAGGTTAGAAAACAAGTGGTTTCGTCGCAAGTGTGCAATGAGGAACGACGCCAGCGAGACACCGAGGTTGGGCCTCGACAGCTTCTGGGGACTCTACGCTTTCACCATCACCATTTCCACAGCTTGTTTGGTAGTGGCATATCTCTGGATGCGGAGGAACCGCCGGATGCACGAAGAAGGAAGCAATGGTGACGGCTTAAGTCAGGATTTGAGTATTTCATGAAGAAAACGTAGTGAACTGCAACATAGTTTAGGGCAAGATGATGAAGGGGTTTATATTCTTCGGTTCAGAAACTTAATCTTCTCTCCCTGCTGCACCACAAAATTAGCAAACATCATGTGGGGAAATAAAGGTTATTTGCCAGTTACTATTTACATACATATATATGGTCCTCAGGAGCCGCTGAATCGAAAAGCAAAAAACAACAGCCGTCCAAGTGAGTTTTATTGAACGGTAGATCTATGTTACATTTCAATCCAATGGCAATTTTTTTTTTAAGACACGATACCTTTATATATACGTGCACTTTTTACTCCATATTGCCCTAGTTTATTCATCATATGATATTATTTAGGTAAATACACTACAAGTGCCAAAACTTTCACTTTAGTGTCGATTTTTTTTTTTTGCTCATTTAGATGCTATAAATTTGAAAAATTAATCACTTGAGTGCCACTTCTGATTTGGCTTATCGGAAAAGCTAATGTGGCCGCCGGTCATTTGGCTTAGCCACACGGCCAATATTATTATAATATTTTATTATTTATTGTTATTTTTTGAAATTTTTATTTTTATTTTTTGCTTTTCTTTTATTTTTTTCTTTAGAGTGGGTAAGGGTCACCCGTGACCCTCACTGACCACGGCCGCCTCACCCTTGGCCGTGAAGGCCTTGGGTGAGGCCGTCGGGGCCACTCTAGGTGGCATTGTCGACGGTTGCCGGTTGCAACCCTCGCTGGCTTTAAAGGAAAAAAAAAGCAAAATACAAATGGAACTAACAAAATTAAAAAATAATTAAAAAGTAAAAAAAAAGTTTCACGTAGAATATTTGACTAGAATTGACAATCAGTGATGAATTTCTCTCTGATATGGCACTCAAATGAGGAGAAAAAAAAAAAAAAAGTTTTGGTATCAAGGGAGCATCATAAGAAAGTTTTGGCACTTATACTATACTTATCCCGATATTATTTATTACTATAACAAACAATGAAGTAACTATAATCAATTTTTCATACCAACGGTGTAATGAGCAAGATTGTTGGTTAGGATTATTCAAGGTTTGAAATCCCTTCATTTTGTTTGACTTTGAACTGTTGTCTAATTTTGTATGAACCGTAGAATTAATATTGAAATCCCCAATTGATCATGGGGTGAATGTCGTTGCACACAAGCTTTCCCCCTTCCCCTCCCCTTAATGTTGCCATCTCTTTAATAAAATTGGTTATCAATATGCTCATTTGCATAAGGTTTATATGCTATTTATATAAATGTGATATCTTCGTACCTATCAATTTAAGTGGACATTTTATTATGGTATCGGATCAAGGTTTTTTCCTCGTTTTTTCCTAGTCTATTTCGCACATGCAACCCACTCATCATTGCCGGGTGTGATAACAATAACCTACACCCCTATGCACCTACTACAAAATCTTACCAATTTGAATAGACAAGACTGATACATGACATTCTTTGGACATTTTTGTTCTATAAACATTGCCGGAAAAATGGAAATCTCTCTTTTAAGAGAATCCTCTCTACCTTCTGTGGTAGCTTCCTCCCTCAACATCCAAACCCAAAACCCTAAATCTCTACTGGTTCTTCCCCCATCTTAATGACAATGGCAGTTTTAGCTCTACTCGGCCCCAAAAATCTTTTCCCACCCTAAACCCTAAATCTAACCAGCTGCCCTAACCCACAATCTTTTCGTTGGAGTGGAGAGCGTGGGCTTGCAGGCGCTAGATTCGGGGCAGCAAAGAAGAAGCAGCAGGTTCGGCTTCGCAGGTGAGGTGGCGTCCAATTCAGTGGGGGTTCGAGCAGCTTGAGTCTTCGTTGGTGGGGAGCTCAATTGATGCTAAACGCTGACGGAAGAAGATGGAAAACGGACGTGCGGCAGGGGCTGAACAGAAGCTGTTTCGGTGGAGGGGATGAGTGGCTTTGGTGGCGTTGATTCTATGGGGAGGCAGCGGTCTTCGACGGAAAACAAAATAGAAGAAAAGCACCGTGAAGGAGGAAAGAGGAACGACGTGGAGAGAGTTTCACCGAGGGAAATTGAAAGAGAAGCAGCGTCCGTGGAGAGCAGCTGGCGCGCGATAAAGACCAAAGGAGAAAGAGAATCGGATGAGGGAGAGAGAGGGTAGAAAGTCAAAGAATTATCCATTCCCTTTATTGCTTGATCCCCCTATAAGCTTCCAACCTTATCCCTTATGTCCCCTATTTCTTTCTTGCAAATCAACCCCAAATTATCCAATTTAAATGTCAAACAATGCAGCCCTCAAGCCTAGATCCGAATTTCACTCAACTTTGGCTTCAATTTCTTCTCCGATTTCTCCAATTCGAAGTTCAATTTTGCCAAGGAAAAAGCCCACAAAATTTCTATAAGTTTCCAACGTCAAATAGCTCGGCTTAGAAGTCCAAACTTCCTTCAATTAAGCCTATCCAAATTTCCGTTCGCTTTCCGAATCATCCGAATCGATTTTCCATAAAAATCCCAGAATCTCCAAAAATCTTCAGAAGATGAGTTGATGTTCCTAAAATGAATCGTGACACAACAAAATTTTCAATTTATAAAATTGAGTTCGATTTTGCGATTAATTTCAATCTGTCATGATTTTAGCGCGTCCTAATGTACTTGGTAGTTTTAGGAATTTTTAATGCAATTGACCCGTGGTCGATTATTTTCGAGCCACACGTACATCTTCATGACATTAGTGACTTTTGGTTGTCGTGAAAATCTTAAGGTTTCAAATACGGACATAGGGTACTAAAATGAAAGAAAAATCGGTTTAGTGTTGTTCGATGAGAATTTTGTAATTAGATGAAATCACTTACACTCAATCACATGACTTAGTCGAATCGACCTATCTCCTGGTCTCTAATCGATTTTTAACTGTGCCGTAAGGGTACTTGCAGATTAACACGGTCGGACAGTCGATTCCTGGTCAAATTCTCAAGTCTATTATGTTTATATTCTTGAACAGTTTCACCTGATAGATTAGTTATCCCGTGAGTGGCCAATTTAGGGAAAAAGGTTATAGGCGTGTCAATGAAAAGTCAATTTCATCTTATCGAAATCAGACTAAAAATCAGGATGTCACACAATCTACCTACTTTGATATTCAAGAGAGTTGAATTGACACAACTGACCGATAAATTTAAAAATACAGTATTAAGGTACCATCTAGGAAAAGTTGCAACCAGATTTCTATAACGTGAACGAAGCTCTAGGATGGGAAGACTCGGTGTACTTTGAAAATTTGAGGGCAAATGGAATCTTAAAATCAAACAAGTACTTGGTCTTTTCCTCGAAGTCCACGAGAATTTTAGAAGATTTATGTAATGGTAAATTACCAGGTGAGGGGAATATAAGCGTTCGTATGCATCATGGTATCGAATAAAAACCATCGAATATTTGGTGATTTAAATGTATTATAACATGCGGCGTCCTCGCATTTTCCCCTCAACAGGGGCGGATTTAGAAGTCGAATCTTGATAGAATAACGTTATGA
Source organism: Eucalyptus caleyi (assembly GCA_014182885.2). Taxonomy (NCBI): domain Eukaryota; kingdom Viridiplantae; phylum Streptophyta; class Magnoliopsida; order Myrtales; family Myrtaceae; genus Eucalyptus; species Eucalyptus caleyi. The sequence goes on from CM024470.2 coordinate 43,360,582, forward strand.
TATCGGTCAATTGTTCAAAATATGTTGAATGAAAAATTAATATTTGCTCGAATAATAATGATTCCTTACACTTAATATGAATTTGGAATTTATTTCACCAAATTAATTTGAGATTAGCTGGGATTTTCATTGGGTTGGGGTTCTCTTCACTGAAAAATAATCGTTCCGCCGGTCATGTATATTTGGAAAGATACTAGAGTGCAAAGCCTACAATACCTGAAAATTTTCTTTTTCAAGCGTGCAGAAAATGTGGTTATAAAAGATCTTAAAAAGGAATAATATGAGTGGGAGGGAGGAACCACCCCTCCTCCATCCCCTTTCCGTTAACATAAATTACAACACTAAGTCTGTTATATATACTAAACTAAATCTGAATCATTAAAGTAACAAATTTTATGATTAATATCATGAAAAATTCTAAATTAATACACTTGTGACAAATTTACCTCATTTAGTTTTCGCTAAGTTGTATTAATATCACAAAAATCACAAAATAATACATATATAATAAAAGAAGGGTCCCCAAACTAGTATACCTCTCAATTGTCATATGTCATTCAACTTAGTAATTTGATGATAAAATTTAACTTAAACTAATGAATGATAAATTTGTTATAGATATACTTGTTTAAGATTTTTTGTGATATTAACTCTAAATGTAGGTACCGATCTCTTATACGGTCTCAACAAACACGACAATCTGTGCCTAGTTTGCTATCATTGACATTAGGGTTTGTGCGCACCTCGTCATGCGATATTTTGGCCTTGGCTAGTGTGCCTCGGAGGGCCCTAGCGAAAGAAGCGGCGGCCCTTTACTATCAATTAACGTGGAATTCATCAATCCCTTAACACAATCCTCCAATCGAAAAGAATGGTCGTAACTTCTAAAAGGAGTCATCCCTCATCTCATAAGAGCACCTTGTAACTCGCAAGTCAAAATCGGCAAAGAGACATGCAAAAATCCTCACATCATCAAGCATGTCATGACTACTACTCCCTCCTCTGCCCTCGGAGAACCGTCATTTAGTCTTCTTAACAGTCCAAGAAAGACTGGATCAACTTGACCTTTTCTTATAGGAACATTGCATGCATCGCAAGTCAAAACGAACAATACCTCATAATAGGACATGCAAAAATCCTTACATCACCAAGCATGTGATAACAATTACTGCCTCCTCTACCCTCGGAGAACCGTCATTTAGTCTTTCTTACCAGTCCGAGAAAGACTGGATTGACTTGACCTCTTCTTACAGGAACATTGCATGCATTGCAAGTCAAAAGGACAATACCTCATAATAGGACATGCAAAAATCCTTACATCATCAAGCATGTGATAACTACTACTCCCTCCTCTACCCTCGGAGAACCGTCATTTAGTCTTTCTTACTAGTCCAAGAAAGACCAAATCGACTTTTCTTGCAGGAACATTGCATGCAGCCATTTCCGCAGCCTCTTTTCTTGGAAAATCACTTCGTAGCCCATTTATTAAACTCTCTCCCCCTCTTTCTCTCTCTCTAGACTATAAATCAGTGGGAACTGCGAATTGGCACATTTATATGACAAACACAAAGCAATATGGGATTTTTTCAAAGCTCATTTAGCAGCAGTACAAGACCCATTTTGGCCATCTTGAAGCTCCTCCTATTGCTTATGTTGCTTCTCTTCCTAGCGTCTCTGGGGTAGGGACCAAACGCATAGATCGCAGGAAACCATTCAAAATCGGCGTGATTCTTGATCTAGACTCGAGTCTTGGCGACCAAATGCGCATGGCGATAGAATTAGCATGCCAAGACGCCAACAACATCTCATCAGGAAGATATTACATAAAGCCACATTACGTGAACTCTCGCGCAAGCCCCCTTGGAGCAATTTCTGCAGGTTAGTCCTTCGCACCAGTTTCTGTTTGCCCAGTACTAATTACTTTCCCGTCAACATTCAAAGTATTATCGAAATTTAGAAAACACCCCTGAAAACACTATAGATATATCTACGTGTCAATATAAATTTGCTTCTGAAAGTTTCAAAGTTTCTTGCATAAAAAATTCCAAAGGTTGCATGATGTAAGATTGGAAAAAAGTCAAAAGTAAAAGCCGCGGACCATGGCTAGACAAAATGACACCCTGAATTTATCCAGGTGTGTGTAAGACAACCGATATCTTGTTAAATCATTCTACAAAAACTTCGATAAACGAGAAAAAAATTTCGTTAAATTCACAAGGCATATGCTCCATTTTTAATGCAAAATAATGAGCTTTTTGCTATTGATAAGCAGAGGACTTCCACATAAAGACCAAAAAAGGTGTCAAAAAGTCCTCAATTTATTGTATCTGTGCAAATTTAATCTTCAGCCTTTACATGTGCCAATTAAGTCATAAACCATTTTAATTTAAAGCTAATTTAATTATTCCAACTAATTTTGATCAAATGTTACTAACATGGGTGATGGCCGACCTATGTGGTATAGCTAGTGCTAACGTGAACATTTTTAAATAATACTTTAATAAATTTCGAATTTTTCCTTTCTTTCTTTTTCTTCTCTCCCTAGTGGCTGGTGAGGGTTGGCCTTACTAGATTTGGCAAGGTTGACGGGCGATGTTGACCCTCGCCCAGGCCAATGCAGCCTTGTCAACCGTTGCATGGGCCATAGCAAGGCCAACCCTCACCCAGGTGACACTCGGTGAGGTCGATAGGGGACGTTAGCCTCACCAACCTCATGAAGGCCAAGGTGACCTCATGAGACGTCACCTGGGCCAAGACAAGGACAACCCTTGCCCCCAAGTGATGCCTAGCAAGGTCGACCCTTGCTTGTGGTGAAGAGGGCCACCCTCACTTAGGTGAAGCTAGGTCTTGCTAGTTATCGGGGAGAGGGGAAAAAAGAAAGAAAAAAAGAAAAAAAATTTGAAAATTATTACATAGATCAACTAGCTAGCGTCCACATCAATAATATCTGTCCAAAAATAGCTGGAAGGATTGAGTTAACATTGAATTAAAAATGTTTAGGATAAAATTGATACCAATGTAATAAATTAGTGACTTTTCTAACACTTTTATGTAGGAAGACCAAATAGAAAGTCCTAGTTCATTTCTTTTGACTTCTACAAAGCAAAAATTGACTATCCCATCAAAACTTAAAGTTAAATTTTAAAACATTATGAACATATTATGTGTAAATCCACGTGTCTACGTTAATATATTGTGAAAAATTCATTTGCTTAAGATTAAAAGAAAGTCAAAGTGCATGTACCTACAAGATTAAAAAAAGTTGTTAAATGTCTTCCTTTGATTGTATTTGAGTTTTGATTGGCCTTAAATACGGTAACTTCCCTCCACTTTATAGTTTAATCTTTTGGATTGACTTTCTAGTATCAGAGTGAGATTTCTCCTAAGTTTATTATGTTTCCTATTTTTCAATTTCATGTGCCGTTCTTATAGTTTGGTTTGCACGCATGTGATAGTGGGTGTAAGAAAATCACATCTCTCTACAAAATTTATACGGATCTTATGTATTCGCAGTCTCTCCATGTAATAGTTTAATTTTATATGTTGAATTTTCTAGTAAAAGTATTAAAAAAGAAATGCAAGTTAAAAGACACTCCACACCATTGAGAGATTAGAATAACAAAATGATCTCATAATGAAACTTGGAAACCGATTCCCATAGTACTCGTGCCTTTGAATTGTTTCAAGTTTTATTATGCAAGTTCATAAAATGTTCAACATTACCTGTTAGTTTAACAGGTTTTATTATGCAAGTAATGCCAAGTTGCAAAGATCTTAAAAAGTTCAACATAAAGGCCCCTTTTAGAGCAAACACTGCAGATCTGTTCTACTCGAAAGCTTAAGCTTCTGTCAGTAATTGTTTAACTAAATGACTTGATTTTATTCCTTGCATACATGTATCTCTTAATGATCATGTTGCTGCACCATCATCTTCCAATAATCCAAGTAAAAGGGGTTAATTAGAGATATAAATAGAAGAAACCAGTGATGAACATTACTTTAAATCCTGTAATTTGTTAGTTTAATTCCACTTTTTACTCTAACAGCGGAAAAGCTGATAAGAAAGAAGGTGCAAGTTATCATTGGCTTAGAGACATGGCAGGAAGCAACTTTAGTTGCCGAGATCGCTAATCAATCTCAGGTACCAGTAATATCCTTTGCGGCAAACCCCGTCCCGCCAACAATGGTGGTGCAAACTATGTGGCCCTCATTCTTTCGCATGATTACTGATGTATCCAACCAAATTAGATGCATTGCAGATATAGTTAGTTCTTATAACAGGCGAAGAGTAACAATAATATATGAGGGGGAGGCATATGATCCTATCTACTCTGAGCTGTTAAATTCTTTATCGGAAGAGCTTGACAAGATTGGCTCCAGGATAGAGGACCGAGTGATTCTTCCAGCACTTTCACCTTCGGCAAGTGTGGGAAAGTCTTTTGAAGAGAAATTAGTGAAACTGAAGGGCAAGGCATCCCCAATATTTATTGTCCTAGGATTATCATCTCGTGCAAGTGGCCATTTTCTCAAAGAAGCAAGGAAGATAAGACTCTTCAATCGAAATTCAATATGGATATTTGCTGAAAAACCATTCAACAACCTCTTAGCTTCAGTAGAACATTCAATAATCTCAACCACCATGGAAGGCACAATAGGGTTAGTCACCTACCGTCCTGAAAACCACGTGTCCAGAGACTTCAAGATCAAATTCTCGAATAAGTTCCATCAAAAGCATGGAGAGACCTTCAATTTTAAGCAAAGCATAGATGTTAGTCGAGCATACGATTCCCTCATGACCGTAAAAAAGGCCATAGATGCATTGCCAACTAATGACATTACCCCTCAGCTTTTGCTTGACAGAATATCGAGTGTTCGACTTGTTGGTTTGAGCGGGGTAATACAATTTGAGAAAGGTCAGTTGACAGGTCAAGCCAAATTCCAAATCGTAAGTGTCGATGGAAATGAAAGTAGAGATCTTCAGCTTTGGTCTCCCAGCTTCGGTTTTTCGAGGAGCTTTCCACAGAAACAAAGTCAAAGGGCAAGTGCTTATGCAAATTCAGACGCATTGAAGAACCATCGAAAATACATCCCGCAAATGGTGATTGGAATTCCTCGTACAACTCCCTTCGGTAAATTTGTGAAGGAGGAAATAGACGATGTAACAGGGAAGGCGACCTACGTTGGGTTTTGCATGGATGTTTTTGAGAAGACGCGTCCTCATGGTTTGAATTATACATTTTTACCTCATGAAGGAACATACGAGGACTTGGTTAACAAAGTTCGTGACAAGGTACCACATCATCTTCTCTGGTCCTCAATGATTCTATAATGATTACTCACTGCATTTTAGAATATCCACTAAACAGCATGTGCACGTTACGACAACCAATAGGTTTATTTCACAGATCCTTGTTCGCTACATTTGATCACTAAGGGACTTACAAGACTGTATTACTTTGCATCATTAGACCATCAAAGTCTCGACATTTTAGCAGTAATGTTTCGGTTGGATGATGGTGTCATTTTGGTGTTTATTACTAAAATGCATCATTTTAATGTTGCTCATGGTGTGACATTGATGGAAGACCTACAACGCTGCAGTTGGTGATATAACTATTCTATCTAATCGCTCGCAATATGTCGAGTTCACACAACCATTTATAGAGTCACAGCTTTCAATGATAGTTCCAGCAAAACCAGACTCAGACAGGGCATTGATCTTCCTGAAGCCTTTCACTCCAAACATGTGGGTTGCTTCTGTAGGTATCCTTATATACACAATGTTAGTAGTTTGGTTCCTGGAACATCCGACCAATCCGGAGTTCAGAGGCCCTTGGACCAATCAGCTCTCCACCGTTCTTTGGTTTACTTGCTCATCTCTCTTCTACGCTCATAGTAAGTAACTTCCCACTGTTGATTATAGTACATGTACACTCTTTTAAGCCCAAATTTTCACAAAAAGAAAAAAAGAAAAAAAGGCAGTAAGCATGCTATTACCTTTGCAGGGGAGAGAATCAGCCACAACTTCACGCGGATCGTATTGGTGATTTGGTTCTTTGTCGGATTGATCTCAACACAGAGTTACACTGCTAGCCTTACTACAATGCTCACTCTTCAAGAACTTAAACCGACTGTGACCACCATGGAAAGGCTTAGAATTTCCAAAGCAAGAGTGGGTTGTGATGCTGTCTCTTTTGTCTGTGACTACCTGAAGAATACACTAAATTTCTCCAAGGACATTCTTATTGGTCTTAGGAACAGCTCGAGGTATGGAGATCAATTCACAAACGGTAACATTGCGGCTCTTTTTCTGGAATCCCCGTATGAGAGAGCTTTCCTTGCCAAGTACTGCTATGGATATGCCGTAACTCATGAGAACTACAGATTTGGCGGTTTTGGCTTTGTAAGTATCTGCCGTTATTCTACATGAACTCGATTTTTCAGAGTATTTTATAATATCCTGTGTTTGTGTATAGCATCTCCTTATGCTAGCCCAACAAAAAAAAGGGGCGTGAGTATCCAACAGCTTCCCATAGAGTAAGATATAGGTTGTGACGCCAGTGCTTGGGAAATCCTCTTAAAGACTTGACTTAATCCATGAAAATGGTATAGAACTGTTAAAAATATAAATGTGCGCGAAAGCATGGTTTTGGTATTGATCATAGTTTATGGTTAGTGATGTTGTGCGCAAGTGTATGGTGTAGTTTATAGATGATGGACAAGGGATAGACTAGGATAATTGAAGGACAAAGAACATGGGATATGGGAAATAGTTTCATTAGTTGGATAAAATAATTTTACAAGGAAGTGTCGGAAGTGTTGGTGAGGAGCATGGAGTATTATCCCATGCTCCTCACACTCTCTTACACTTGTTGGTTTGCTACGCTCCCCCTTCTTTCCTATTTATAGGGTCTAAATACAACATTCTAGATTTATGTGGAATGTTGTCCACTTAGGCTTAATCTAGAGAGTTCTAGATTGTAATTTATCCTCTCTTCTTCTAGAGAGTTCTACACATATGCTTCTACATTTTTCTTTGCCTTCTTGACTTTTCTAGCTCAAATCTTTCATGAAGTTTCTAGAATTGGATCACAAATTCCAACACTCCCCCTTGATCCAATTTCGGGATACTCCAGACTTGTGTTATAAAGCCTCGGACGTACCTTGAAATTTCTCTTGTAATTTGTCCCATGCTTTTTATTCCATCTTCGTTCCACGATCCCTTGTATCCTTTTGTTGGCACACTCGCACTTACTTTCGAATGTCCATGTCTTTTCTTTAATGATGTCCCATATGTCTTGGGGCATCAAATTGTTCTTAGTTGTAGTTGTTAGCTTGGGCTCAGGCTCAGGCTCTCGTAGACTCTAGCTTTGGCTTCGGCTTTAGTTCTGGCTCTAGCTCCGGCTCTGGCTCTCTTGGCTCTCGCTCGGGCTCTGGCCTTTGATTCTGGCTTTGGCTCCGGCTCTGGCTCTATTGGCTCTCGCTCGGCCTCTGGCCTTTTTAGTTTGAGGATGGTGAGGACAAACGCCCATAACCATCTTATATGCCTAGCTCTGGCTTCATGAACCTTTATGCTTGGCTCAGTTACGAACCTGGGCGAATCTGGCTCTGATACCATGTTAAAATTTAAATGTGCGCGGAAGCATGGTTTTGGTGTTGATCATAGTTTTTGGTTAGTGATGTTGTGTGCAAGTGTATGGTGTAGTTTATAGATGATGGACAAGGGATAGACTAGGATAATTGAAGGACAAAGAACATGGGATATGGGAAATAATTTCATTAGTTGGATAAAATAATTTTACAAGGAAGTGTCGGAAGTGTTGGTGAGGAGCATGGAGTATTATCCCATGCTCCTCACACTCTCTTACACTTGTTGGTTTGCTACGCTCCCCCTTCTTTCCTATTTATAGGGTCTAAATACAACATTCTAGATTTATGTGGAATGTTGTCCACTTAGGCTTAATCTAGAGAGTTCTAGATTGTAATTTATCTTCTCTTCTTCTAAAGAGTTCTACACATATGCTTCTACATTTTTCTTTGCCTTCTTGACTTTTCTAGCTCAAATCTTTCATGAAGTTTCTAGAATTGGATCACAAATTCCAACAAGAACAAGCTTTCTAGTTGGGCTCAGTGCAGTATATCAAACCCACCAAGTCGCAGAAGCATAGTAACTGTCCAAATCTCCGGTTAGAAGCAAGTGCGATGCATTTGACCTCTAAAGCTCACGACTAAATATTACATGTTCCATGGACAATGGAGACCACGGCGGAACCAAGAAATGAAAACTGGTTCAAATAATGTAGTCCATTTTGGGTTATTATTGGCGAAAAGAAAAGAATCTGCACCGACATATAGTTACAAATGACCTTGTTCTCTGTGAATGCAGGTGTTCCCGAAAAACTCTACGCTGGCTGCGAAATTCTCTGATGCAATTTTGAAACTTTCAGAGAGCGGCGAGATTCAAAGGTTAGAGGACAAGTGGTTTCGTCGCAAGTGTATGATGAGGAACGACACCAGCAAGACACCGAGGTTGGGCCTCGACAGCTTCTGGGGACTCTATGCTTTGACCATCGCCATTTCCACGGCTTGTTTGATAGTGGCATATCTCTGCTCGTGGAGGAACCGTCGGGTTCGCGAAGAAGGAAGCAATGCTGATGGCATGAGTCATGATTTGAGCATTTCATGACGAAAACTTAGGGTACTGCACCATAGTTTAGGGCAAGATGATAAAGGGATGTATTTACTTTGGTTCAGAAACTAAATCTTCTCTCCCTGCTGCAACACAAAATTAGCAAACATTATGTAGGGAAATAAAGGTAATTTGCCAGTTACTATATACATACAGGTAATATGGTCCTTAGGAGCCGTTCAATCGAAAAGCAAAAAAACCACCGCCGTCCAAGTTGAGTTTTATCGAACGGCTGAGTTCCATTACATTTCAATTCAATGGGGAAAGATTATAAGGACATGATATCTTTATATATACGTTCACTTTTTTCTCCGTATTGTCCTACTTTATTCATCCCCTGATAATATTTATTACTATTACGGACAATGAAGTAACTATCGTTAGTTTTTCATTGGTTTGACTTTGAACCGTTCTCTAATTTTGCGTGAACTGTAGAATTAATTTTGAAATCCCCATAATTGATCATAAGGTGATCGTCGTTGCACACATTCTCTCTCTCTCCCCCTTCAAGTCGCCATCTATTTAATAAAATTGGTCATAAAAATGCTCTTTATATTTCTCACTTGTCTACCGTTTATACTTTATTTTATATACATGTGATATTTTTTCACCGGTTTAAATTTTTAGGTTGGACATTTTTACTATGGTATCATATCAAGGTTTGTTCCCAATTTATTTTGCGCGTGCAATCCCACCCATCAAATTTCAAGTGTCACTTAGGCTTGTATAAAAGAGGATGTTAAATATTCCATGTCTTTTGTCTACGAGACAAGACAAGATTGTTGGGTGTGATAACAGTACCATACGCCCGTATGCGCCAGCTAAAAAATCCTACCAATTTGAATAGACGGGACAGATGAATCTAGAATACAGGAACAAAAATCGTTATCTTCTACTATAATAGGAATATACCGTGTCCCTGAAAAATTGGAACCATTCACAGCTTTCTACATGGAATGAAGGCTCCAGCCTGAGAAGATTCTGTCCTTGGAAAACTTCTGTCCGTTGAATCCTAGCGCCATCAAAACAAGAAATGACTTGGTCTATTCTCGAACTCCACGAAAATACAAATCTTAGAATCCCCCACAAGGGCACTGAATTGTCCATTGATTCTTTGCTTCAGTCTAGAAGACCTTTCGCAAAAGAAGAAGAAAACTCCATTCCTGGGAAGACCTAATCAACAGAACAGTGACTTTCAGGAGACGCGTCACATCACCCTCGCAAACATTTGCACCCAACCATTTTCCTATCACTCTCTCTCTATAAATATGCAGGAAATTGCGTCCCTTCTATCACAAACACAACGATTATTTGCAAAGCAATATAGTTCAACACTTGTTAAAGCTTTTGAGGAGGAGTTATCAAGGTTTTGGAGATGGGCTTTCTTCAAAGCTCATATAACAAAAGGACAAGACACATTTTGTCCATTTCGAACCCGTTTCTCCCCCTCTTGCCGCTCCTCGTCCCAAGCTACTCCGATTCAGCCACCACACCGGTGGATGTGGGTGTGATTTGGACTCGTGTTTCAGCGACCAAATGTGTATGGCAATCGAAATAGCATGCCAAGACGTGAACAGTATCTCGTCATCAGGAAGTCGTTACATAAAGCCACATTACACAAACTCCCGAGCAAGGCCCCTCGGAGCAATTTCGGCCGATTAGTCATTCATTGCCCTTCCTCAATTTGGTAGCTGCAGCCTGCAGCGATTCCTGCTTTGATCATTGGAAACATGTTAGTTGCCACTGGCGGTAATAGAAAACTACCCCAAGTCAGCTTTAAGATTATGTACCTGCTGTTAATTTTTTATCAACTTTTCTGCACGTGCTACATGTTTACTAAAAGTTGTACATCTAGTAGTATTGCTACACAATGAGACCCTTACGGAATTCAGCTGCGTATTTAAGACACCCAGCTATTATGTTAAATCATTCTCTTAAAAAGTTATGGGTAAATTATTAAAAAGTCCTAAAGCTATTGCAATTATGTCCATTCATTCTTAAACTTTATTTTTTGTCAATTCAGTCTTTAACATTTTGCATTAATGCCAGTTCAAGCCATCCGGTTAAATTTGACTTGCTGAATGTGGACATTGTTCGACGTTGACGTGACAATATTTTAATAATATTTTTTATAAAAAAATAAATAATAATTTTTTTTGTTTTATTTATTTTTTCTTTTCTTCCCACTATTCTTCTTTTCCCCACCAATGATATCTTGAAATTTGGCCATATTTCAAAATATATGAAGTGATTATGTCATCGACGTACTTATAATTATTTTACTTTGAACTAATCACTCACAAGTTAATTAATTTATTGAGTGAGGCTGTAAAGAGTTAAATTGCGAAAAATCAAAGAATTCAATCAAGAATCAACCGCTCGACCATAAGGATCAACAAGGGTCAACATTATACTATTATAAATCAATTAGTGAATGGATATAAATCGATTTGATAGAAGTACATAGTCGGTTCGCAGATGATTATACATGATTACAATATTCGCATCGAACAACAATAAACCGATTTTCTATTGATATTATATTCATGGTATGTAATTGAACCCTTATGATTACATGACAACTGAAGGCCGTCCGCGATTCGAAGATGTATAAACGTGGATCGAAAATTATTGATTGCAAGTCAACAACACAAGAACCCTTAAAAGCCACCCGATAAATTAGGTCGTACTAAAGTCACGTTTAATCGATTTTTAATCACGAATTTAATTGAGTATCGGACTTTCGAAGGTTTCAAAATTAAATTATTGGACGTCGCCTTATTGTTTGTTGAATTATCAACATATTCAAAATTTTTGAAAAATGAATTATCGGACGAAAATTTGGGGAGCGGAAAAAGGAAATTCGGATCTAGTGGCAAAATGGTGAATTATGGGTCAACGTTTTGGTTTTAAAAGAAAAATAGATTTAAGAAGATATTTTGAAGGTAAGGGACTTGGTGTGGAGGGTTTTGAGGGAGAGGATTAATGGGAAAATTATAGGGAAGAAAAATCTATAAAATCTATTTTTTTTCCTCTCCTCTCTCTTCTTTCTCTCCCATTTCCTCCCCCGCTTCTGCCGATTCCTCCTCTCTCCTTCTTCTCCTCCTCCACTCTATTCCTACTCCTTCCCTCACGCCCTTTCTCCCCCATCCTCTTCCCATTCCTCCTTCTCCTCCTTTACTTTTTATTTTCCCTCAAACTCCCCCCATTTTCTTTACCCCTTCGTCAATCCCATCCCCACCACCATCATCCCCACCATTTCATCACTAGCACCACCGCCCACACCTTCATCTCACCGCACCCACACCATCAACTCCACCGCCAAGCTTCCAAGTCACCGCCGCTCAAGCTACCCGTCCATGGAGCCACACGCGCCACCACCATCACCACCACCGGCACCCTTGACACCATCACCGCCTCTTGCCGCCACCCGCTCGCGCCGTCCATGCCCCGTTGCTTCACCATCACCACCGTTGTCCGCTTGAGTCACCACTATGGCCACCACCAAGCCGAACCATCCTAAGTGGCTGTGAGGTTGAGGAGCCACCGCCACCACCGTCAAGCTTTTGTTCGAACCGCGAGCATCATGTTCTCAATGTCATCGCACTACCATCGCTGCGAGCTTGCTATCGCTGGAAACCCGTGAGTTAACTTCCTAATCGTGGATTAAGATGTTAATTATGTTTAGGAGATAGATTAGTTTAGGAATAATGACGTTTAAAATTAGTTAATGTTGGTTTAGCCTAAATTGCGATAAAGGACGGTTTAGATTAAATTTAAGTACAATTAGTTTAAGTAATTATTATTAGATTAATTAATTGAGTTTAGTTTAATTAATCGTTATTTATTTAATTAATCGTAATTATTTTAGTTAACAATGATTAATTTTAATTAATTATAGTTAAGTTAATGAATTGAGTTTAGTTTAATTAATCATAATTAGCCTAAATAATTGCAATTAGTAATTAGTTGCGATTAACTTAATTAATCACAATTAATGTAATTAAGGACGGATTACCATTAAGTAGAATTTTATACCCGTTTTTTGGATGAGATTGTGCTTAATCTTGATCGTTCGAGTTTATGATGCTATGTTATTGATTGCCCAATTACAGATTTTATTTATTATTTTAAAAAAGGGTTTATGGGCAAGAAAATAGAGAATTTTGAGGCATAGGGTTTGAATGCCAAATCTTACGTGCTAAATAAAGCAATGGGATTTTAAATAGAAGTGTGCAAAATTTGATGGGTTGATTTCAAATACGTGATTATGTACGGAATATTTACTAGAATTTTTTAAATGTGAAAAATTGCTAAAGTTAATTATTTGAAAACAAACTCTTTTGTTTTAGGCTAATTAATGGCAATAAGAATTGGTTTGATTGTTGGTGTGCTTGAGTGGTCATTAAATCAAACCCGTCACCCAACAAAGTTTGAGGGTTATGCCTAATTTTTATTGGATGCCCGGCGAGGGTCCGGATGCCAAGTCACAATTAAGGCCAGACTGATACTTCTTTATGGAATGCCATTTAAGCGGGGGTTTTAGACAATGTTGTGCCTAATGGGGCAGAATGATGCCCAGTCATACCGGAATACTGCCAACTCTTGTGTTGGCCATGGCCTGAGGGTCATAATAATTGGAACACTTGTGTTGGCAATGTGTTTGGAATATTTCGAAGGTGTTCTAATTATTATTTATGTGTATTGTACTAATATTGCTATGTGAGGTGTACTAATATGCGGGGGTATGACAAGGCGAGGTAAGATTGTATGCCGTTGCATGTTTAGGCTATCTTCAAGGCGAATTAGCTTCCAAATCGAGGTTTAAGAAGTTGACTCACTAAGATTTTATCTCACTCCGTTCTTAATTATTTTCAAGATTGTAGCGTGGAGAACTGCTAAGTGTGGTTGTGGTGAGCGCGAGATGCGACACTTTTTGGCTGGCCTTGCTGTTAGTAAAATTTAAATTAACCCTGACCTTTCTAACCCTTTTTGCTCATAGGTCGTGTAAGAGTTACCTTTTTGTTGTAGGCATGTACATGTTAAACTCCTTGAGTTAACAAGTTGATAAATAAATCGCCGCTTTTGGAAATCATCTATTGTGCTTTGCTATCCTTGTTGTTATTGATTGACTGGGTGTTTAATTGAGTTGTTTCCGCATGTGTTTAATCGAAAGATAAAAAGAATGGGTTGGCGACGCATTCTAGGACATCGCAAATTTTAATCGACCGTCGTTGGATGATCGCGTGCTCGGGGTTCGGGGCGTGACATCACCCCCACCCCCCAGTGGCCGGTGAGGCTTCAATGAGCTCACTAGCCATTGGGCAAAGGTTGCGAAGCCCTTGCTAGCCTTGACGAAAGTAGTCTTCCCAATGGCTAGGGAGGCCATGGCCACCTTTGCCTATGGTTGGTGAGGCCCTCACACCCCCTAGGCCTTCGCAAGGTGTGACATCCTAAATTTTGACCCTGTCTCGATTATATGAAATATGCATTTTGTCGATGCGCCTATGGTCATTTTACTCTAAGATGGGCCCCTCATGAGTTAACTAATTTATTAAGTGAAGCCGTTAAAGGATATAGATGCGATAGACTTGAGAACTCGATCAGAAATCGACTACTTTATCGTGATAATCGGTGAGGGTTAATATGGCACCATTATAAGCAATTAGTGACTGGATATAGATCGATTCGATGGAAGCATGCAATTGAATTATGGGTGATTATACCTGATTACAAAATTCACGTCGAACGGCACTAACCCAATTTTTTGTCGATTCGGTACCCGGTGCCCGTAATTGAAATGTTGAGATTTTTACAACAATCGAGAGTTGTCAATGAGTCGAAGATGCACAAACGTGGACCAAGAATTATCGACCATGGGTTAAATGCGATAAAATCCCTAAAAGCTACCCAATAGGGTAGGTCACGCTAAAATTGCATCTTATTGAAATTAACCACGAAATTAAACCTGGTTTCGGGAATCGAAAGTTCCAGCGTGTCACTATTTATTTTTGGATTGTCGACTCATCATTTGAAGAATTTTTTATGAGCCCAGAATTTTGGTGAAAAATCAATATTGGACAATTTAAATTCAAGAAATTCAGAGGGGCAAAATTGAGTGGATTCTTGGCCTCCAAAGTGAGCTAATTGGTGAAGGGAATGCAAGAAATTTGTGTGGGTTGCTACCCTGGCATGTGTGGCCATTGAATTGAAATTGTTTGGAGAGATTTCTGAAGAACTTGAGTGAATCGGTGCAAAAATTCGTTGGGCTATGGGTTGCTACTGTTTTGGCCTCCAAATTGAAGTCATTTGGTGAAGAATTGTGAGGGATTTGGCTTGTGGAAAAAGCTGGACAGCAAGGAGCAAAAGACTTTGGTGTCCATGCACTTGAGTAGGTAGATATTTCAAGTGGAAGCTCATTGGCTAGTTGAAGGACATTGAAGGTACCTTTGTCCCCTCTTGTTCCCCTCTCTCCTTCCCCCTAGTTGACCAGCCTCATCCCCTCTGCAGACCAACCTTGTTTCCTTCTTCTTCCTTTTTTCTTCTCCATTGTTGCTACAACATAGAGCTAACAACTAGTCAGCCCTGCAGGCCACTGAACCAACTCAAACCAGCCGCTGGAGCAGCCATTGAGCCCAGCGCTAGCCTTGACTCCGCCCGCCCATCGCTGCCTCTAGTCCGTCGCTCACTTGCTCGCTCTGTCCCTGCTCGAACGTCGTCTCGACCAGCTCGTTGTTGCCGGTCCCCGCATCCGCCGCCTCCAAGCCTCAACCAGTCATTTGTGCCATCCTAGCCTCTCAACCAAGCCCTCAACCAGCCCTTCCAATAGCTCTATAGAATTGAAGTTCCAGCTTGGGTTGTGAGCTATGTTGGTCTTTTCAGCCCTTTCCGGACCTCCTTTGGTATCACCTTTGGCCCAAGTCTTGCTTGCCTTCGCATCGCCATCACCGTGAACCCGTTTCCTCACTAATTAGGTGAGCTAACTCTCTAATTTGATTATGTTGTTAATTACACTTAGGATGTTAGATTAGTGTTAATTAGCTCGATTAAATTAGTATTAAATAATATTAGCCTTAAGATGGATTAATGTTGATCTAATTGGTTGGATTAGCACTAATGAGGATGGATTAGTTCAATTTAGTAGATTTTCCTTGGATATGATTTCTAGACCTTTGCCGTTTGCTATTTTTGTGGATCGAAATTTGCTAAGATTTTGAGATTGATTCCTATCTTGAAAAATGTTTTAGACATCTTTAGCTATTGCATATATTTTACCTAAGATTTTATGGATTTAAAATAATATGATTTCAACCTCGTGAAAAAAAAAAAAAAAACAGATTCTCTCGTTTTGCCGGAGTTGGTGACCTTTTGGGATTCAAGGGATTTTCATTAACTCTTAGCGTTCGAATTTTGAAAAGGTTCATTCACAAAAGTTGTTTGTCACATCTTATAGTTTTAACATTGTTGCACTAGGGCAAGCAATCGAACAAAATATAGATGGAAGAAGAAAAATAAATCGGACACCGGATTTACGTGGTTCAGTCATAAAAACCTACATCCACGGGGAGAGCAGCTACGAATTTCACTATAGATCAAGCAATACAAGGAGATTACACACTCAAGTCACTTAAACACTCTTTCGGTCTTTCCCAAGCCCCAATTACACCAAATACACCAATCTTTCTTGGATGTAAATCACGAATAAGCTTTGTTGCACAAAAACATGAAGACCCAAAGCCAAGCACTCAGCACCTCTCTCACAAACAAAGAAAACCATGGCACTCAAAATAAGAACGGCGTTTCGATCAACAACCAATTCTTCGGTGGCGTGTGGCTTCTCCTTTTATACGTAGGTCGTCGGCCGTTCCACGCACACCAGCAAAGAATGAAATATATTGTATATATATGTGTGCCTAAGGGAGGGCCCACCTACGCTCCTTGCTTCGGCTTCACATTGAACTTTTGTGTGTGTACCTAGAGTCAACATTTTGACTCTGGGCCCAACTCTTTTCAATTCATGTATAGAGGCTTCATCCCAAAAGATTTCGGCAAAGCATGGGGCTTCCGCAGCTTCACTCCAAAGAAGAAAAAAATTCCTCTTTTAATTATTTCCTCTTTTGTAAATTCGTCAAAAGTCCAGTGAATCTCAAACTCGAGTCATAAATTAACAGTCTCCACATTGACTAGACATTTGAGCCAAGTTACAATTGCTTCATAAAAATTCAAATTCTACTGCTACTTTCCCATAGCCCTTGATGGGCTCAACCGTCACAAATATTATCCAAGTCCAAGCCTCGCTTGAACTTCACCATAACTAAGGATCTCATCAGAATACCAACTCCACATGCACCTTTAATTGCTCCGCAATGATTTTTTGACACAACCTCCTCAATCGCAAACAAAGTAAAACCATTCCTGCATCCATATCTATCAGGAGATCGAATACGTACCTTGTCAATATCAGCAGTTACAGCAACCGTTGGCTCCATAGGTTCCACCTCGCTATGAGCACCATCTGTGTCGATTATTTTGCTAATGCTCATACTCGCTACCTCAAGAGTTTCTGGTCGCAACTCCACCTCAAGCTGAACACCGTCCAGATCTATATTAACACTGCCACAAACACTCCTAGCCAGAAGTATTAGAGACTCATCAAGGGTAACTTCTCTGCTGTTAACAGGTGAATTTATATCTGGTCACCACAATTAGTCGCCCCGCTCACCTTGTGCATAGTCATGGAATATGCACATTGCCCTCCAATCAAGTTTACCATCACTTACTAGAAAATAACACGGGCAACCAAACATTCTAAGAATAGAATAATCAGCAACGTTACCTGACAACACTTCTTCAAGAGTCTGCCATTCAATAGTTGATGGGGATCTATTCATCAGGCAGCTTACTAGCACATCAGCTAGGATTCTCTAGCAATACCAGTACTAGAGATAATTTTTCGGGCCATCTCTAGTAATTTTCTACTCATCAATTTTGCAAATTGTTGTGATTTATTGACACTAGTGCGGTGTTTCACTATGCCCTATTTCATGCAGAATTTATTTGCCAGCTCCGAGCAGAACTCCATGCTCTTGTCAGTCCACACATGCTTGATCGACTTATCGGTCTCTATCTCGATCAAAGCTCTCAACTACATGATCCTGACACCAGCATCAAACTTGTGCATTGGCACAAACACTCAAGTTTTCTTCGAGCAGTCCATAGACACTCGAACAGATGCATCCGACGTCTCTGCAGTGAAATTTATCATTGTCTCACCTTGAAGTTTATATAGGCCATCGTGCTTGATTCCTTTCATTATCACTAGGGCACCTCGAACAACCTTCAAAACTCCACCTTTTGAAGAATACCTGCAACCAGCTGAATCTAGGGCACCTAAGGAAATTAAGTTTTTTTTTCGATTCTGGAACATGCCTCACTCTAGTTAATGTCCTCACGATACCATCATGCATTCTGATTTTAACATCACCAACACCCACAACATCGCACTCAACGTTGTTCCCTAACTAGACTTTACCATTACCCGTGCACTGATAAGTGATAAACCAGTTTCTATTTGGTGTGACATGAAAAGAACAACCAGAATCCATAACCCATCCATCAAGTGATGAATCATTAGTGACAGACAAGACATAATCGGCATTATTTGCTACAACTGCAACATTATCTGTAGAATCAACTATAATTCCCTTACCATTCTCATTCTTCAGCTTAAGGCAATCCCTTCTAAGATGCCCCCTCTTGCCACAACTCCAACAGACAACATTAACAGCCCTAGATTGACCACGTCTATTCATATTAGTACTACCATTACCCATACGTATTATAGATCTTCCTCTATTTTCACCTACTAGAGCAGTAGATACAAATTCGCCAGATTCTCTTCTACGAATATCCTCGCTCAGAATTAAATCTCGAACCCCATCAAACGTCAAACTTGTTGACCCAGAGGAATTACTAACAACAGTAACAGTAGTATTCCAACTATCAGGCAATGAGGATAATAGAATTAAAGCACATACCTCATCTTCAAAATCAATCTCAACTGAACTCAATTGACTAACAATCACATTGAATTCATTGATATGATATGCAACTGATGCACATTCTTTCATCTTCAAGTTAAATAGACGTCGCATCAAACAGACCTTGTTGATCGCAGAGGGCTTCTCGTAATATTCGACAGGGCTTGCATCAAATCAGCAGTGATCTTCTCTTTCAGGATATTAAACGTGACGTTACGAGCCAACGTCAGCCGAATAACACCCATAGCTCGTCTATCCAGCAAATCCCAATCAGCTTGCTTTATCATCTCTGGTTTCTCCCCATATAAAGGCAATTGCAAATTCATCTAGTAAAGATAATCTTCAATCTGCATCTTCTAGAAACTAAAATCCTTCCCATCAAATCTGTCGATTCTCACTTTTACTTCTTCTGTCGCCATTGATTCGCTTCAACTTGGCCAAACCTGGCTTTGATACCACTTGTTGCACTGGGGCAAGCGATCGAACAAAATATAGACGGAAGAAGAAAAATAAATCGGACACCAGATTTACGTGGTTCAGTCGTAAAGACCTACTACATCCATGGGGAGAGCAGTTGCGAATTTTACTATAGATCAAGCGATACAAGGAGATTACATACTCAAGTCACTCAAACACTCTTTCGGTGTTTCCCAAGCCCCAATTACACCAAATACACCAATCTTTCTTGGATGTAAATCACGAATAAGCTTTGTTGCACAAAAACACAAAGACCCAAAGCCAAGCACCCAGCACCTCTCTCACAAACAAAGAAAACCATGGCACTCAAAATAAGAACGGCGTTCGATCAACAACCAATTCACATACGCTCTCCTTTTATACATAGGTCGTCGGCCGTTCCACGCACACCAGCAAAGAAAGAAATATATTGTATATATATGTGTGCCCAAGGGAGGGCCCACCTACGCTCCTTGCTTCGGCTTCACACTGAACTTTTGTGTGTGTGCCTAGAGTCAACACTTTGACTCTAGGCCCACCTCTTTTCAATTCACATACAGAGGCTTCATCCCAAAAGATTTCGACAAAGCATGGGGCTTCCGCAGCTTCACTCCAAAGAAGAAAAAATTCCTCTTTTAATTATTTCCTCTTTTGTAAATCCGTCAAAAGTCCAGTGAATCTCAAACTTGAGTCATAAATTAACAAACATAGTCAAATTTCAAATCAAACATACAAGTTTTGGACCTCAAACCAAACTGATCTTGGAAAAAAGAATTTCTAGAAACAGACCCAGTTTTTGTACTGGATTGGGCAATTTATTGTTCTTAATATAGAAATATCTAGGTCAAAGTGTCTTCATGAAAAATGTTCATTTATCTGTTCTTTACAACATATTAAAATTTTAGAATTTTCCAATTCTTTTGGTTAGTTTTTTTGGATTTAAACTCATAGACGCGCGAGTGGACCGATTTCTGCCGATTAGGACCAGTGGTGGTTTTGGGATTGTTCTTGATGTTATACTTGTCGGGTAATGCATATTTGGTTATGTGGTTGATGTTTGGCATGCTTAGAGCTTATATTTGATAATATGTGAAATTGAGTGCTTGATTGTTGTTATGGTCTATTATTGCAAAAATTGGATTTTGGTATTTAAATAGGAAAATACCGGGTGTCGATTTTTGACACCAAAAATATTTTAAGTACTATATCAAATCGTGGAATTTATAAATGGGAGGTTATCACGCTTTATGGTTCGATTTGAATGTATGACCACGCACAATTATTTTACCAAGTAGTTATTAATATGAAGAAAAGTAGCCAAGTCCATTATTTAAAATGGAGGTATTTAAGTGCAAAGCACAATGTTCTTAGCCAAATATTGATGTGCATGTGGTCATTAGAAAAACCCAGATGATGCCCGATTTATTGGATGCTTGGTAAGGATTCGGATGCTGGATTGCAGTAGAGGCCGGACCAATATTCTTTTATGGAATGCCATCTAGGCAAGGGTTCTAGATGTTGCTATGCCCGATGAGGTGGGACGGTACCCAATTTTTATCGAATGCTCGGTAGGGGTCTGGATGATCGCCGGCTGGGGAGTTGGTCGTGGCCGATGGGCCATAAGAACTGGAACATGCATGAATGGATGAGATAGTCACGCCTGATTATGGGGAAAATTGTATGGCATGGTATGGGATGTGTCATAGCGATTTGTCTTTATAATCGGGACCCATGTGATTGGTTGTGAATATTTGTTTGATATATGAAAACAAGGTATTCTAGTGGTTGATTTACACGTGCAGCGTTTATATATGTATATGTAATGTACTAATGTGCCTGGAGGTGTTGAGGCGAGGTAAGTTTGGGTGTGATGCATGTTTAGGATGTCTTTGAGTGAATTTTCCTCCTAATTGGGGTTTAAGGTGTTGACTCGTTGAGATTTTATCTCACTCCGTTGTGGTTTAAATATTTTCAGGTCACTAATATGGAGAACCCGGAGCTCGAGGCTAAAGGGTTCGGAGCATAAGTGCCTTAGTAGTTTCTTTTGGAGTCAGACTAGTGTGTACAGACCTGTAGGTTGACCTGGTTTGTTTATAAAGTTTGGTTTATGAAAACAATGGTTGTCCTGTTTTTCTATCCCATGCTTGTTGGTTGTCAGGGTATATGTTTATGAGTTCGCTTCCTCATGTGCATAAAATAATTAGGTTGGCGACGCATCCTGAAAATGTCGCAAAATTTTAGTCGACCGCTGGGGGATGTGCGCACACTTGAGGTTCGGGGCGTGACACAAGGTGCCTCATGGTCCTTCCTCTCTATCTCAGGCGCACACACACACACACACACACACAAGGTGCCTCATGGTCCTCTCTCTCTCTCTCTCTCTCTCTCTCTCTCTCTCTCTCTCTCTCTCTCTCTCTCTCTACCAATGGTCATTGAGCTCGATTAAGCCTCGTCATTGCACTTTAACCTTAATATGAGGCGGCTGCGGCTTGCGAAGGCCTAGAGGCTATGGGTGAAGGTGGCCATGGCCTCGTAGCCGTGAGCGAGGCTACCTTTGCCCATGACTAGCAAAGACATGATGAGGCTGCCCTCGCCCAAATTTGGGTAGGTTGGGCAAGGGCCATGACCCTCATCGACGGCCAGCGAGGGCTTCACGGCCTTTGCCCAATGGTCAACGAGACTTGTCGAAGCCTTATCGGCCATTATGATGGGTGGGTTGAAGAAGAAGAAGAAGAATAGGAAGGAAAAAAAAAAAAAAAATAAAAAATTCGAGAAAAATAAAATATTATTAAAAGATTACCACGGTAGAGTTGATTAGCGTTCACGTCATCGCCGACTAGCTAAATTTAGACAAATGGACTGAATTGGCAAAAATATAAAATGTTTAATATTAAATTGGCAAGAAAAAAATGTTTATAACCAAATTGACACAACTGTAATATGTTTATGACTTTTTTGATAATTTTTCCAAAAGTTATGCATGAATTTGATGCATCCACACGTTCTTGCAAATAAACTAGTAACTTTTTCCTTAAATTCAAATTACATGATCATTTCGTTCGACTTCAAATTTGTATTTATCATTTTGTTCGATATACGTTGTGGATCCACAACCGAGGCTTAGGTTTTGGCATGAACAATTATTATAACAACAGTAAATTCATGCTCTTCCTTGTAAACATGTATCTCGCATAATTAGTGTCTAGTTGCAATAAACTCTTCCACGAACCCAATTAATATGGGTAAATAAGTGATATTAATAGAAGAAATTGGTAAAGAAAAATTGCCTTGAATCCTTAAGTTTGGTATATTCATTATCCTTTTTCTTTTAACGGCTGAAAAGTTGATCAAAGAAAAGGATGTGCAAGTTATTATCGGCCTGGAGACGTGGGAGGGAGCATGTTTAGTAGCCAAAATTGCTAATCAATCTCAGGTACCAGTCATATCATTTGCGAGAGACCACGTGACACAAACATTAATGGTGGAAAATCTATGGCCTTCACTGTTTCGGATGAGTACCGATGAATCCGACCAAATTAAATGCATTGTAGATATAGTTAGTTCATATAACAGGTAGATTATCAACAATATATGAGGCCAGGGTATACGATTCTATTTGCTCAAACCTGTTAAATTCTTTGTCGGAGGAGCTTGGAAAAATCGGCTCGACAATAGAGGACCAGCACATTCTTCAAGCGTTCTCATCTACAACCGGAGCAGAAGTGTCTTTGGAAGAGAAATTAATGAAGCTGAAGGGAAAGGCATCTCCAATCTTTATTGTTCTAGCATTGCCGTCGCCCATAAGTGCTCATTTTTTCAAAGAAACAAAGAAGATGGGACTCGTCTATGGAGATATAATTTGGATAATTGCTGAAAAACCATTCAGCAACCTACTAACTTCAGTAGAACATTCGGCAATCTCCTCCACTATTGAAGGTGCAATAGGGATAATCGCTTATTGTCCCGACAACTAGGCATACAGAAAATTTAAAGCCAAATTCTTGAAAATGTTCCATCACAAGTTTGGAGAGAACTTCAGTTTCAAGCCAGATATCAATGTTGTTTGAGCATATGATTGCATTATGACCATTAAAAATGCCATAGATGCAATGCTGAGCCATGATATTATGCCCGAGTGATTTTTTTTTTTTTTGAACAGATAAATAGAAATGCATTTCTAGGTAACGTTTAAAGCAGTTACAACAGTAGCATTAGCACATAACAAATCCAAAAGAGCATATGGGGGTTACTAACCCAATTCCTAGGAAGACAACCCATTCGATGGGCTTTGGCAAGCCAGTTGGCCACCTTGTTCGTATTTTGACTACAATGGGCTAATGACAGGCCCGTCATCTCTGCTAGTTTGCGCTTGGCCCGGTCCACTAAAGGCCGAATCTCCCAACTCGGGGTATCTGAAGCAAAAATCCCATTTACCAACGTACGACAATCAAAGTAGATATGAATCTCTTTTTCAGATCTAATTGGGGCCAGCTTTGAGGGAATAAAATCTAGGGTTTCGACCAAAGGTGTTGCCTTTGCTTGCTTAGCCGATCTCACCTCTATATGTTTGGTAAACCCATCAACAACTCTACCAAAAGTATCTCTGTAGATGCAAGCTATAGCTTCGTGCAAAGGGGGGGTCTCTGTTGGGTGTAGGAAGAGCAAACATCATCCTCGCTACACATATCTGGCTTCGTGCTTTGCTCCTAGCCGCCAACCTCTTTTCCTCTCCGATGATCTCTCGTCCCCTATGATCGGCTTTTGGGTTTCTAGGCAAAGGAATCTACTGTGGACGTTCGCAGTTGTAGCTGGGTGGGTCAATGCCAGTTGCGTCCGCTCCTCTTTCCAGAATGCTGAAATGATCAGGTAAGTATATATCCTATTTTTTTGTTTTTGGAGCAAAACTTTGGCCTGGGTCTCTACAGAGGCATGTCGTTGCTCCACTGTGGTGTTCATGTCCTCCATCTACTCTATTCTGATTTGTATGCCCGAGTGTTTGCGTAGTGGGATATCGAGCACTAGACTCATGGATTTGAGTGGGCCAATTCAATTTGAGAAAGGTCAGTTGTTGCATCGACGGAAATTCCCATTTGTAGGTGTTAATGGAAATGAATATAGAGAGCTTAAGCTTTGGTCTCCAATTTCGTCATCTCAAGGAGCTTTGTAGCGAAACAAAGTTCAAGAAGAAAACCATACACAAAGTTCTAGTGAAAATAATAGTGTGTTTGGTAACGATTTTGTTCCCTGAAATAATTTTTTATCAGAATTTTTTTTTTCTGATTCTATTCTTAGGAATAATTTCTAAGTAAAAGAATGCGCTTGCTAACTATATACTATTTCTATTCCCGAGATAGATTTGGTAAAATTCTTAAATTTTTTTGTTTCTTTTAATTTTTTAATACTTTTATTATATTTTTATTAATTTTTCCTTTTTCCTTTTCTCTTATTCTTCCTCCTTGGTGGCTGTCGCGACCTACCCATGGGGAAGGGAATAGGTTTAGGGGTATTGCCTAAAGGACGAGCCTAAGGCCCATGATTAGGCATGGGCTCTCCCAAGCCCATACCCCACATGACGTTGGGATATTCTTAAAGAATTTTCCACAAAGGAGTCGCCACTAACCTATTGGGGTCGGCTAGAAACCAAGTGAAGCATGGGAGTGTACCTCACTTCCTACGCAACCAGAGAATCTAAGGTCGGGGACTTGATTACACTAATTGGTCAATTAATACCCTTTTGGTACCTAATCTTGTTCATTTTAACAAAACGATTTTTGTCAGACAGTTTGGATTATTCTACTCATCCATAAACATATTAAAGTGATCATATGGGTGCAATCTAAACACATACTATTAAACATACCATATGACTACATGCATACCATTAAACATATCCACCAATAATCATAGCTAACAATGTCCTAATTACCATAAGACTACATACATACCATTAAACATAACAAGATATACAAACTAAACATGTGATGTAATCAAGATAAATTCATAATTACACTTAAAATGGAAATACAAAGCAATTTCCAACCAACCTAAACAATTTTGGATTTTTCCAATTTTTTTTAATTTTTTTAATTTTTAATAATTTTTATTTTTCTTAAATTTATAAATTTTTCTTTATAATTTTTTTTATTTTTTTAACATTTTTTTGGATTTTTGAAATTTTTTATAATAAATTTTGGGATCGAACTGGGTTGGATCCGATCTAATTCGATCCGATTCGGCCCGATCAGTAGAGTCGACCGGACCCGGGTTTGGTCCAGCTGGGAGACGGGCTGATTGGCCCGTTCGAAAAAGAGCAAGGCCCTCGGGCCTTCAATTAAATTCGAATTGGGCCTAACCAGCAGGCCCAACCTAGTCTAAGTTTTTTTTTAAAAAAACGAAGCCCACAAACCCTATGCACTAAAATGGCCCAAAAAAAAGCCCATTCCTCTTTTCCTATTTTTTAATCTTTTTGTGCTTTTGTTTTTTTGTTTTTACTCCCTTTTCAATTGTCTTCTTTGGGGCCTCCCCTCCCGCAGCCGCGACACGTCGAAGCTTCTGCAACTCCTCTGCTGGTCCGACACCGACAACACCGCGAGTTTTGACCACCCTAAGGAAGTCGCCGGACCACTGCCGCTCATCGGTCGTCCCCCTCGACCGGCGTCGGTTACCTATTCCGGCAACCCCTAATCTATTTCCGACGAAACGAGTCCCCGGTCCAACTACATGCCAATATCTTGCGCAAATCGTTCGAAAACACAACAAATCAGGGCAAAGCAACAAGGATTCAGCAAGCATGGGGTGAAAAATAAATGGGTCCGGCGTTAAAACGCGAGCTACTCCTTGGTTTTCTTTGAGGAATTTTGTCGAACACATGGTTTGCACTACTAAACTCGAAGGATTTCGGCTCAACCGAACACCGAACATGCTTTAGGGGTCTCAAAATATGATGTAGGAGGACATGGGAGCAAAGTGCAAAGGCAATGTGGACCGGAGCTCACGCGAACCGATCGATCGTGAGCTCCAACCCAGCATTTTCCGGAAACGAGATCACGAGGTTCAGGAGACCTACCTCGTCCGGTGATGGGCTACGGCGGACAACGGATGGCGAACGAACTTCTAGCAACAACGGGCTACTCCCTCGAGCTGCCTGCCTCTAGTTCAGCCTCTCTTTCCCTCCGTGTTCCTCTCTCACTTGCTCTTAGCCTCGTGTTTTTTTTTTTTTGGTTCAAATCCTCCTTTTGTGTCGATCCTATTCTCCGGTTTTATGCTTGGCCAGCAAGCATGCATGGCCTCTGCAATTGCCAGCTTGCTGGTTAGATTGCACCCCCCGACCCACGGATCACGCCGCTTGCCTACCACCAATCCTCTGCCACCCCTGTTTTCGCTACCCTCCTGCTGCTCTGTTCTTCTGCAACTTCGAGTGAAGACCAGCAGAAGAAAAGAAAAAGGGGCTGGGCCGGTCGGAAGGAGAGAATGGGCTGGGCTGAGCGGAAGAGCAAGGAGATTAGGCTAGGCCCAGTGTGCAAGGGAAGAGGGGCGGGTCGGGCCAAGGTCAAATCCGGCTCAACCCGACCATTTTTTTAAATAATAAAATAAAACCTTTTTTTTAATAATTATAATTTTTTAAAACTTTCTTTTATGACTAATTCCTAACATTTAATACTACTTTAAATTAATTAATTTAGGTGAAAAATTAGGTGTCAACAGTGGCTAGTCATCAACCATCGACTGGGCGAGGGTTGGCGAGCTCGCTTGGCCACCACAGGCTCGACCTTTGTCATGCCCCGAACCTCGAGTGCATGCCCATCCCTCTCTGGTCGGTAATATTTCACGACTTCCCAAGACGAGGCACCGACTCTTTCTTTTTATTGCACATGCGAAACAAAAATTAATCCTTAACAGTAATCATTTCGGGAATAGAAAAACTGGACAACAGATTCACAAACAAAACACACATTTATATACACACTGAGTCATGTAGAAGGTCTAGGACCAAAAGACTACAAAAACTGGCTTTCTAAAAAGAAGCGATCCTAACCGACCTACATTTCAGATCATCTTCTCTTAGCTTCAAGTTCTCCACTTGACGATCCTAAAAATTTAAGCCCACGACGGGGTGAGATATATATCTCAGCGAGTTCGCACGCTAAACCCCGATTAGGAGAGAAATACGCTCAAAAGCGTCCTAACCACACAATCACGCATTTAGCATAGAGAACTTACCTCGCCTCAATTCCACCCTGCAGGTTAGTACAATCTAATACTCGATCAATCAACTCATTCGACTCCATGTCATCGATGCCATCTATAAATTATGTTGATTCGAACACTGCTCACCTAAGCTGAAATAGATATACTCATATATCATTGCTCCCCAAAGCTAATGTTTAAAATTTGCTCACCGAAGTTGCTAATAACATTTGTTCATCGAAGCTGCTAAATCATTATAATGTTTGCCGAAGCTGATATCTATAGTGCTCACCGAAGCGGCTAAATTATTATTGCTCACCGAAGCTGCTAGAGATCTATATTGGTGTTAATGCTCCCCGAGGCTGAATCACGATGCATTACTCTTGGCCAAGGATCTTGTGCTTTGCACATTAATTCCTCAATTAAATACCCCACTTGGCCTAAATCCACCCTATTATCCGATAAAAATAATCGTGTGGGTACACGATCAACCTGAGCTAAAAATATCATATCTTTACTTTAGAAAATCCCATTATTTATATAGAGTTTGAAAACATTTTTGGCGTTGTAAACCGACGCCCCGGTAATTTATAATTAATTACTGAAATTATACAATTTTGGGATAAATTCCCAAAATTACAATTTAATCTTAAATTGCATAACATAGCACTCAATTGCAGAAACTAACCACACCATTGCAATCAGCACGAAATTTCGATCACCAGCTATCTCCGGCCTAATTTCCATAAAATATTTAATAATTATTGAAATTAATTAAATAAATTAATTTAAATTCAAAAATACTAACCTAGGCCAAAATCACTAAATTAAAAACCAATATGGACTCCGGAAAATTCCCAAACCCTTCTAGATAAATAGCACATTCTATCTACACCTTGATTAATTTAATCTAACTACCTAACATGCATAATTAATTAATTAAATCATTAATTTAATCTAACTAACCATCTAATTCTTAATTAAGTTAAACTAAACACTCCTTAGATGTCATTAGCCCACTAAGAAGGGTTTAGTGCATAAACTC
This sequence comes from Eucalyptus caleyi, assembly GCA_014182885.2. Classification (NCBI taxonomy): domain Eukaryota; kingdom Viridiplantae; phylum Streptophyta; class Magnoliopsida; order Myrtales; family Myrtaceae; genus Eucalyptus; species Eucalyptus caleyi. The sequence goes on from CM024470.2 coordinate 43,388,999, forward strand.
ACTAGTGTATACGAAAATTGGTTCACCGCAATAGTGGCGCGATGGCGGTCGAAAATTGAATTGCGGCGGCGTTAACGGGCTTAGACCGGGCCTAAACTTGGCCCAACAAATCTCAGCCCAAACTGAGATTTGTTACTAAGTTGGGCTAGGCCGAAACTTGCTGCACTGGACTGAAGATGGGCTGCTGGGTTGGACTGCAAGTTTGGCTGAATGGGCCTTGAATGAGCTGGACCCAAGGCTAAAAAACTGAACTGGGCTTGCTGCAGCTGGGCTTCAAGTGGGCTGATTTTGGCTGAATTCTTGGGCCAAATTGCTGAACTTCACGGGCTGATTTGTTACTAAGTTTTTGGGCCGGTTGAAGAAGCAACAAAGCCCGCCGTTGGGCCTCGACACTTGAAGACCGACTGGAGTCTTTGGTGTGCTGTGGGCCGCACGATGCAGATCAACATCGAAGGATCAGTTTTGGTTTGAGGGAAAAGAAACATGGACTTCGGTTTGTGAGGGAAAGAAACGTGGATGTGGGGTTGCTGGAATCTTCAGTTGAATTCACAAGCATGAAGATGGGTCAACAAGGAGGGACTTCGGTGGAGTTGCAGCGTGAAAGTGGAGCAGGGAACGTGCGGTAGAGGGGGAAGTCAATGGGGGCAGCAAGGGTCAACGTCGGGGCGCTTTGTGCATGGGTTTGTTGATCGGAGGAGTGTGCTGGCGACAAGAGTTGGTGGAGGAGGTGTGCGGGAGAAGCTAAGACAAGAAGTAAACAATCTTAATCCCCTCCATTGAATGACATGTACCCTATATTGCTTTATTCGATGATAATGCCACAATTAAATCCAAATTGAAACCAAAATTATAGCCCCTTCCAAAATTCCGAATTTCTGTTCGTTTTCCGAATCGTCCGAATTGATTTTCAGTAAAAATCTCAGAATCTCCAAAAAATATTTGGAGGATGAGTTGACGTTCAATAGATCGTAACATCACAGAACTTTCAATTTCTGAAATCGGGTTCAAATTCATAGTTAATTTCACTTCGAAGCAATTATAGTGTGACCGAGTCTACTAGGTAGTTTTTATGAATTTTTGGTGCAATTGACCCGTGATCGATTTATCTCGAGTCACACCATACATCTTTGACATATTGGCGACTCTCAATTGTCGTGAAAATCTTGAGGTTTCAATTACTGACACAAGGTACCAAAAACGATAGAAAATCAATTTAGTGCCGATCGATGAAAATTTTGCAATCAAGTGGAATCACCCATATGTTGATAACATATCTCAGTCGAATCAACCTATCTCTAATTTCTTATCAATTTTGACAGTGTCGTAACGACCCTTGCAGATCAACACGATCGATTTCTGGTCGAATTCTCAAGTCTATTGCATTTAGATTCCTTAATTGCTTCCTCAGATAGTCTAGTTATCTCATGAGTGATCAGTTCAAAGAATAGTACTATTGGTGCGACGATAAAAGATGCGATTTATTTAATCGAAAACAAGTTCTGAAAATTCATGCTGTCACAACCTTGCCAAAGCGGCGCAAAATTGGCCTCGCCCTGGCCTAGCGAGGCCCATCTTTGCGCTGATTGGTGAGGCCGAGTTTGCTCAGCCATGGTGAGACTCGAGCCGATGAGCCTTGCTATGGCTTGACGTCACCGGGGCCATGGCCGACAACCGGCCAAAAGGAAAAAGAAGAAAATGAAAGAGAAGAAGAGAAAAGAGAAGTGACGAAAAAAAAATTAGACTTGATTTTAAAAATTGTTTCCGAGAACAAGAAGTAATTTTTTTGTACTTCTTGATTCTTGTCCAAATCTATTCCCGGAAATAAATGGATTTTTGTTCTTGGAAACAAAAAATTTACCAAATGGATTTATGTTTTTTTTTTTTTTTTTGTTCCTAGGAATAAAAGAACATAATCAGTTGTTTCCGAGAGTATTACCAAATAGTTCATAAGCGATTAAAGATCGGAGTTCTTGGCAAAACTTATTTTGATAAGTTTGTGAAGGAGGAAGTGGACGGCTCAACATGGAAAATAACGCACATTAGCTTTCGCATAGATGTTTTCGAGAAGGCCGTTTCTCTATTTTTGCGGATGGTTTGGAGTGAAAAGCCTCAAACTTTGGAATTTCAATTTTCACTCACTCTCTCAAATGGACTAAATAACCTCCTTAAATACTCATTTTTGCCTTTCTAACTGTTGGCATTCTCCAGAGGAATTTTTTCAATCAATCCATTGGACAAAATCGATTAAGGAAATTTTATAACCATTTGAAGATTGGGAAGAAAATTTGATGATTTTGGTCTCCCATATAATCAGAATATAGGTTTTCATAAGTAGCCGCTTTCCAAAAAGGAACTTGTTTTCAAAATTAATTTCATCAATCCGTGATTGATTCCATCAATATATTTATAAAAGGTAAGTGAGATTTTCACTGGATATCCATATATTAAGGATAAATCTCATTCATACTAAATCCTTGTCAAAAGATCAGTAATCCCGAGTCTGATTATATCTTTGTTTTGGACTTGGTTTTAGTTTGGATCTCGTCTGGGAAAGACTTTTGGAGTAGATAGACTTTGACAAAATTTCACAATATAGCACAGAAGTCTAGTACTCTTCTGAATAAGAACAAGCACAATAATAAGAAAGTTTTGTCAACTTTAAAACCTGATATGAGTTTTCTCAATAGACATAAATGAGTTGAAATGCTTTTTATTAGAGCTCATATTATATCTTTCATGAATTCTCTAAATGTTGTCCGCAAACACAAAATATTGATATGAGTTACCACGTTTGGCATATTCAACATATTTGTCGGCGCTTTTGCAAACTTAGAAAATGATCAGAATTGCTGCTTCTATAGGCACAATAGACTTTTCTAAGATGATTCCTTTCCTTGTATAGTTCCACTTACCCTTATTCCAAGAAAAAAAACCAAAAAGTTTACCTGACACGTACCACCGTTCCTTTCTATTGTCGGAGAGAGAGAGAGAGATTATCATGAAATTCCGATGTTACTGCTAGATTTACTCTCAATTGTCATGAAATGAGAAGAAGTTAAAGCATAATATTTAGTTGTCAACACTGCTTTAATTGATTGATAGATAGATAGATGCAAAGAGAGATAGATTGGTATCTGGTATGCATTGTAGACAGAGAATTGTAGGTAAAATAAGAAACCAGTTCACGATAAGAGAATTAATACATAACCCCCTCATGGTTTAGTGGCTACACAACATAGCTAAACAACGCGGATAGACACATGACTATATAAATAGTAAATTAGGAGAAACTCATAAATCTCCTGGTGCTTGTATTTTGTGAATAAATGTTCTGATTATTCTCGTGCGATTGGATAAGAAGCTTGTGATGCGAGTCCACATTTTCCTTTAGAACTACCATTGCCTCTTTGAATCCTCATGTAACCGCGTTCACCCCATGTCTCACCCCACGAGTTCCGAATCTTCCAAAACTTGGTTCCGTCCTCGCTCGTCCCATACCCGACCACGACCACCGCGTGGTCCATCTCTCCGCTGCAATCCCCATTGAAGACGCCACTGCTATAGCTCTGGAACTCCCGCCCACTGGAAATGATTCCGACCGAGACTGGCTGCTGCACAACTGCCTTCAGAAGCTCGTCCTCACCAGACGGGACATCTGCGAAATGCTTGATCTGCGCCGCATGTTGGGCTGCTTTTCTCCTGTCGCAAGTCCCGTCTTTCTCTTGGTACGGATATGTCTCCTCAGACGCAATTCCTTGGTTTTGAATTATGTACTTGAAAGCATCGTCAGGAAGACCGCCATCACAACCATAGCTTTCACTGTCACAGTCAATTAGTTGTTGCTCGAGAGCACCGGCAATTTACCACTTGTGATCTGCGAGATTCCTTCTACTGCTGCTACTGCTGAGAATGCCCAACAAGATCCTGCATTCATAAAATTTGTTGACATTATAAGTGTGAAAAATCACATTACTTCTCTCAATTTTGCTGCCATTGCTGTCTGACTTTTCAAAACGGGTACGCTCCAAAAACTATTTCAAAATGGAAGTCAAAAATCAATCTTAATTGCATACAAGCCATTAAGATACTCACCACATTGGCCTTGGTCCTTGATCAGATTTACGGCACCTTTCTTTACCCAATCGATGTCATCAGGAACATCCCCAGTCGAATTTCGGTGGCTCAATGGCGTTAATTTGGGGGACTTTGGTTTCTTGGATGCTAAGTATCCCGTGTGGCTCCGGATGAACTCCTCATTGGTCAAGTCAGAAAATTGATTTAAGCCCATCTTGAAAGTCCTATTCCTGGACGCGTTGGAGTCTTCGATGAATCGCAAGTTCTCCTCGAAAATCGCCTGGCGTTTCACCTTCTCCTGTGGGTCCTTGTAGGTCCGACCATACTGGGCCATCCATTGCTCATGCTGCTCAGCAATGGTGGATTCATGCAATGTGCGGACCGACATCGCATGCCATGCCCAGGTGCTAAGAATTAGGGCAAGGGAGATGATGAATTCGCTCTTGGCAGGAAAAGCCATTGCACCAGTGTAAGCCGGATGGTGTGTTTCTCAGTGTGATGCTCAGAAGTGAATGATGAAATACCTGCACCGGACCATATATTTATGGGCTTGCTAGTGATAGCTGTACTCTGTAATCGAGCCACGCAAAAATCTTCTTACGTGACTTATAAGGTTGAAAATTTGGTTCCCAGTTCCTTATTCAATACGGAGATACGACTGACAAAACCATGCATGTCCGTATATGCGAAACTCTAGGGACAAGCGTGGAGGGCACGAGTTGTCATGTTGCCTCAATCAACGCACAAATTGTCTTTGTCCTCCACTAGCCACATCCGCGAGGTCCTTTGTGGAATCCATAATTGGCATGAAGTGCCGTTTTAAGCACTCCATTCTTTTGCCGTGAATTTTGGAGATAGTTATCAAAATGAGGTTCTTACATCTATATCTTGATCTCTCCTAGCTTGAAGCAACGTTGCGGTTCAAAACCACTATATATTTACTGTCCTTCCATCACACGACATTTAATCCAAGGCACATCACAAATTACTTTGTACTCATTATTACTAAAGGGAAAAAGCAAAGGAGGAAAAAAAAAGAGAAAAAGGGAAAAAATAAAGAAGGAAAAGAGAAAAGAGAAAAATAAAAAATAAATAAATATTTGAAAGATGTATTAAAATATTATTAAAATTGTCAACGCCAATGACAACCGTCCTACATGGCATGGCTACTATCCACATTAGAGATTTGCAACTAAAATTGGTCGAAGGAATTCAATTGGCAAAAAGTGAAAAAGTTAGTATTCATATGATAAAATTTAAAAATTTAAAATTAAATTGACAAAAATGTAATAAGTTTAAGACTTTTTAAACAATTTTCCTTTTTTGCTATGATACCGTATGAAATTTACTGAGACAATTTCTAATTATTCTAAAAGTTTATGCTATTTGATAAATGTGAGGTTTAATATTTAAATAATAACACACTTCTTATGCTTATTTTGTACCATCTTACCATCTTATATTGGTAGTTTATCCATACAACGTGATAGAAAAATCCCAAAGCAAGAATCACAATGTTCCGATACACGAAGAGCATTTCACGTATTTTTCAGAAGGCAATATCTAAAATACAGGCCACAAGCGAAAGGAGAATTACAATAATCAAATATTATCATCTCATCTTACCATTCATGGCCACACTAAATGAGATCATATTAAGGCTTCATTTATTTTATGAATAATGAATTATTTGAAAAATAAGTTTCTATAAACAATCGCTTGAATCACTTTAAATGATTAGTCAATAGAAAAGGTTTTCATTGTCAACAATTTTGTCTAAATACTTTTTCAGATGATGATTTTTTTTTTTATTCATTAATTTCTATAAGTAATGCAAGCGATAATTTTAATAAAATGTTTTCCAAATCATTCATTTTTTTTTTTTTTTTTTTTAATGAAAAACGCATCATGAGTGTTGGAAAATAAGCAAAAGCATTTACAATTCAATTTACATGTTTTTTTACTAACTTTTTGATTTTATAACTGTTGGGAATAACGGATCCCCGAAAACCAGATTCGACACCGAATCGAACCCCTAAATCAATGCGGAAGACGAAGCTCGGGAAAACACGTATCACCGATCGTAAAGCACACCACGGATTCGAGCGTACCTTATTAGCCACAAATTAAACACCAATGCCGAAGATCGAGGAAGAAATTCTGATCCGATGATGCCAATTTGCCTTGAAGGGAAGATGGGACGCCTTAAGCGCTTTTATTCTTTTTGTTTTTTTGAGAGAGAATGCGTGGGAGAGAGGATGCGTACGTTTGTTTTTCCAACGGTTGTCTTCTCTCTCTCTGTCCTCCCTTTTATACGTTCCCCCATCACGGGCCCTATTCCCGTGGGCCGAGCCCTTTTGGGCCCAACTTGAGCGGATGGGCCTTAAGCCCACCTCATAAATCCATCATCTCCCACTCGCACATGGTGGTCCAAAACCAACATGGGCGGACAGGCCCTACTCAACCCCATCAAAGAAAAATCCATCATAGACTCTCACTTAATATGGTGGGCCGAACAGAATCCTCTTTTCCTCTCTTCAACATTCATACCGGTGAATAATCCGTGCGACCAGCATACTTTGAGAGCTCGTTGCCATACATCTGTTAGGAATATATAGCAGCTCATAATGGGCTTCACATCCTGAGTAGATTTAGTATGCAGTACCCTAGATCGATCGATCACATTTATATCTCTCTTGATCTCTTTTAAATAATGATATATATATTGTATTCACAATTATGATTATCACAAAGACAGTCATAATTGGTTAACCGGTGAATACAAAACTACAATGTGATTCTCCAAAATCGATCTTCCTCTTTCCTTCAAACTCTCAATTTCAGTCTAGCTTGCTTTTCTAGAAATGCCCCATTAGATCGAATCAACCATGACCATTGGCAACATCCTAAGATAGCAAACGCTAAATAGAAATCTTGAGAATAAGTAAGAGTCATGAGGGGACTAACAAATTTGAGGAACTCTTTTCCTCAAGAGTCTCACACGACATAAAAGTTGAGATCAAACTTTTGCCACTCTTATCGGTCGTCTCATGCATACGTAGTATGAAATACGTATTACGATATTAACTCCTTTCCCATGGAGCGTATGTCTACACTTTCAATACCGTACAGATGATAGTTCAGACATACCCAATGTCTAACTTGAGTTCACGTATCTACTCATTCACAAAATTCATCAGAACTCACATATGGCATCTTAGACAGATAAAGTAAAATATGTTGGGTATTTTACTTTCGGACATAGTAAGTATTATATCCTCATCTTAACACCTAGTTAAGGCGACATACGTGTTTTAAGCTTGAGCTCTCGATTATCACCTAAATAATAAGCTTAAAAACAGTCTCATCTCTATTTATCACACAGTAAACAGAGGCGATTACCCGTGTGAGTAGGCTAATCTTATATCTGTCCGACATACTTCTCAACTTAAAGTAATGCACTAAGTATTAAGATGCATAAAGATCAAACAAAGATTCATAGGCATTAATGATGAAAACACAAATTCATCAAATTGTGAACACTTAGGGAAATTACTATATTCAGTACATCAGTCTCTACGCAATCCTAGAGATTTCATATGGCCACAAAACACATCTCTAGGTATTGGCTTTGTCATAGGATCTGCTACAATTCCATGCGTAGTATGTACTCTAAGTTCACATCTTTTCGTGCAACCATATCCTTGACAAGATTATACTTGGTATCTATATGTTTGGCCTTGCCATGATATTTTGGATCTTTGGTGTACACTTTTACTGCTTGGCTATCACAGTTAACCAACAATTAATCTGCAGCATTTCCAATAACACCTAAATGATCCAAAAATCTCTTAAGCCAAACACTTTCTTACACTACTGTTGATAATGCCACGAACTCAACTTATATCGTGGACAATGCTATACACTTTTGTTTCTTACTGCTCCAACATATGGTGCCATTATTCGGTAAGAAAACAAACCCAGAGGTAGATTTTCTTTCATTAAAATCTCCTCTCCAATCAGCATCAGAATAGCCTTTGAGTTGCAGATCCTTTTCTTAATAACTCAGCGTATGATCAGCAGTCCCCTTTAGATACCTTAGTATTCTCTTAACGGCTTTCCAATGTGTTTGACCTGAATTGAATTGGTATCTACTCACCATTCCAACTGTAAAACATATGTCGGATGTTGTACACATCATAGCATACATCAAGCTCCCAACAGCACTAGCATAAGGAACATGTTTCGTTTGTTCCTTCTCTTGTGGAGTCCTTGGACACAGTCTGTGGCTCAATCCTTCACCTTTTGCAATAGGAGTGTCTATGGGTTTACAGTCTTGCATACGAAATCGTTCAAGAACCTTATTTATATAGGTTTCTTGCGAAAGAGACAACGATCTCTTCAAAACGATCTCTTGAAATCTTAACTCCAAGAGTGTATGCAACCTTACCTATATCCTTCATCTCAAAGTTAGAAGACAACCATCTCTTGACAGTATTGACAAACTCCATATTACTTCCGGCAATTAGTATATCATCAACATATAATGATATGATCACAAATTGATCATTGGATATTTTGATATATACACAATGATCATCATCTATCATTGTAAAGTCATATGCCATTATGGCATTATGAAAACGTATATATCATTATCTTGATGACTGCATAAGGCCATATATCAACCCCTAAAGTCGACATATCTTTTCTTCTTGGCCTTTCACTATGAAACCAGCAGGTTGTTCCATATATGTTCCTTCCTCTAATTCTCCATTGAGAAAAGCAGTCTTTACATCCATTTGATGTAACTCAAGATCCATACTAGTCACTATTGCTAGAATAATGCGAATCAAGGTAAATCTCACTATAGGAGAAAATGTATTTTCATCATCAATTCATTCATGTTGATTATACCCCTTCGCCACAAGGCGAGCCTTATGCCTTTCTATTGAGCCATCAACCTTTCGCTTTATTTTGAGAACCCATTTGTCCCCAATAGCTCTGCGTCCCTTTTGGAAGATCAACCAGTTCTCAGACTTGGTTTGACTTCATTGACTCTATCTCCTCTTTCATTGCATAAATCCATTTTTCCTTACTAGGGCATTTCAGAGCCTCATTAATATTTCTTGGCTCATCCTCATCTTGTGGAGCAACCATAAAAGTTTCCCCTTCAATGTCAAAACGTCGATGGGGAATACTTTGGCGACTTGTTCACTGTATGGGAGATTGTACACTTAGCACATCATTCCCAACATGCTCCCACTTGGATTAGGTAATGATGATGTCGTCACATCAGGTGGTTGCAATTGAGAATGAGTTGAATTCAATTCATCACATCTCATATTACTCCCACTTGGACGAACTCCACTGACATCATTATCTTGATCCAAGTTTCAAATAGGGAGTAATTTTCCCTTATTTCGCCCCTCTTAGGAAATTCATCCACTAAGGATGTGACATCCCGTGATTCAAATTCAGTTATACTCTCACTTTCCTACTCACCTATGAACATATACCTTTTTGAGTGTTCGCAGTATCTCATGAAAATATTCTTATTTTCTTTGGGACCCAATTTCCCAGAACTTGTGAGAGGACTCATGAATATAGACAGCACAACCCCATGGCTTAAGAAAACTTAAGTCCGGTTTTCTAATTGTCCATAACTCATATGAAGTGGAAATAACTGATTTGGAAGGCATCCGATTAAGTATATTGGCAGCCGTTAACAACGCATCACTCCAAAAAGTGATAGGTAAATTAGTATGCGCCTTCTTAGACCTAACCATTCCAGTAGGGTTCTGTTTATTCTAATTTTCTGAACTTATCAAATAAATATTCTCAACCTCAATCGGATCTAAATACCTTTATTTTCTTGTCTAATTGATTTTCTACCAGGTTCATAAACCTTCTGTAACAACTTATGCTTCAGATTCATGAGAAATCAAATAGACATATCCGACTCGAGTCATCTATAAAAAGTGATGAAATAAACAGCCCATTGCCTTCCTCTCACATTCATTGGACCACAGACATCAGAATGGATTAAATGCAGAGGAAATTCAGCTCTTTTACCTTTTCCAAATGGTTTCCTTGTCATTTTCCCTACTAGGCAATGCTTACATATGGACAAATCGATTTTTTCAATATTGCCCAACAAGCCTTCTTTGGCTAGTCTATTCATATGTTGTTGGCCCATATGACCAAGTCTAGCATGCCACCATATTCACATCATTATCATATAAGGTAAAAAACGTGAAACAAGGGAATAACATATTGACATCATCACAGTCAATATTTAGTACAATAAAACCATCCAGAAAATAATCACAACCATAGTAGTTTGTACCCAAATACAAATCTACACCTTTATTATGGAAGTTCATACCAAAAATAAGCTTAACCAACACTAAGACAGACACTAAATTTCGACGAATCTCCAGAGCATATAGAACATCAAGATGCGTCCACCATGCATGTTCAATTGGCAGGTGCTAATCCTTTTAACTTCAGCTCTGGAGTTATTTTCCTCATAGATCCACTTAGTTCCAGTTGGTATCGTCGAAATTCTACGAAGGATCCTCTATCCTTCGTTACATGGTCTATCGCTCATGAATCTACCGTCCACATAGGATTGGATTCAGCCAATATTTCAAAACTTGACACATAAGCAAAGTTCTCAAATGTACAAGAGGTGTATACCTTCTTTGGCTTACGACAGTCGCAAGCATAGTGACATCTTTTTGTCACAATTGTAACATCTCACCATTGACATTTTCTTCACTTGAGGACGTTTTCCTCTCTTGTGTTGATTAACTCTTGATTTCTTGCAATAAGGACTTGATCCTTAGCATTCCACGTATTGAACGAATCAATACGTTTGCGCTTAGAGCTCAAAGCTCTTTCTGAGCTAGAACCAGCATAGCAAATGTCTATTTTCGGCTCAAATACTGTTAGACGATCCTCTACTAGCTCAAGGTGGCGCACAGCATCCTCAAGATCTTCCATAACATGGTCAAAAGCTTCTAGTGCTTCTAGCTTTTCCAGCACATATTGAATCTTCATATTCAATATTTCACGATTGTTGCCGTTCATATCAGCAATTATATTCTTAGTTGCTGAACCATCGTTTTGAACACATCCGACATACATGCACGAATAATTAATACCTATCATTTATGCATCCCTATTTGCATAGACCCATCATATTAATGAATAATTTCAAGTAAAGCTTCGGAATCAAAAGGTCACTATGTTTCCAATCATCCTCCAAAAATCCTAACTTAAAATTATCATTAATATAATTGTCTTATGCAAAATCAATTCTATGAAGTTACAAAAACTTCTATTACTACTCACAGCTAATTACCCACAACAACCAACAATAGCAGAAAGCAAATACAAATTTTAACATCCAATAAAATAACAATGCTTTCACATGATACAACTAATATATCGGTTGCTACATCAACAACAATCAGGTAGTAAACATTACATAATTAATCAAAGAAATAAATAGGGAATGTCCCTTCTAATCTATCAACCATAATATCTGAGAAATTTGAATGCACATTTGCCAACCATGGAAAAACTTTTGGAAAGCTTTCATGTCGCCTCCAAGGCGCATTCACTCGGCGCTATATGGTGCTCAATCTAAGGGTTGAAGTTTTAGCCAACTCAATCCTATAGTGCTCTCTCACAAAAGCTTCCTCTAGCCTCCTATAACCCGGGACCACGTTGACCTCCCATAGCCAATCCAACACTGCTTGTCATTCAGGTGGAAGAGTGTTCATCAAAGCCGGCACTTACTCAAAATCCGGCATAAGATAACCATTCCAGATGATTTCCTGTATCATCTGATTGACTCTGACCACATGTGATACTAAATCACCATCATGCCACCGATAATTAGCTAATTCGACATTAGCCTTTTTAAGTCTTGCATTTCTCTCATCCGTTCTCGGGATTGCGGGTATCCTTGCATAACGCATCATAGTTCCCGCAACAAATGCGAACTAAAAATTGATCACTTATAATAAATAATAAATATAAAGGAAAATACATAATTTTGCAAAAATTCATGCAACAAATGCAGAATTAAAAATGGATTACTTATAACCCACATAAGCATGACTGAAAAAGAAACAAATTCCTTTTTTTTTTTTTTTCGGGGTCAACGGTCAACGGTCGTCGGTCAACGGGCGCGCGGGTCGGAGGACCTGTTGGACCGGTCGTGACGGTCGAACCGGTCGGAACGGACGGGCCGGTCGGGCCGCTCGCGCGGACCGACCGCATGTGCCTCGCGCGTGCGGGGGATGACGTCACGCAGACGTCATCCGGCACGTGCCGGGCGCGTGCCTGCGTCCGCGAGTCTGGTCGGGTCGCCGGTCGGGTCGAGTCGCCGGCCGGTGACCGCCCGGCGAAACGTCGTCGGCGATGACGTCATCCGAGCGGTTACCAACCATTGGATGACGTCACGATGACGTCATCGCGTGACGTCAGCACGCGTCGGTCCGCGGACCGGCGCGTGCCGGTTCACCCGCCGGCGGCGTGCACGCGCCGGTTTGCCGATCGGCGCGTGTGCCGCACGCGCTTGGCGATCCAACGCCTCCGGGCGCGTCGCGCCCACGCGTAGCACCTTCCGGCCGCTGTGGGGGCGTGCGGCGTCGCCTGGTGGCGTTCGACCTATCCCCGGACTCGTCTCGACGTCTCCTTTCACCCAGTGCCTTCAGAATTTGATTTCAACTTACGAAAATCCAGAAAAATGGCCGAACAACGCTCGGGTGTCGGGATTTCTCGCCCCCGATCCGTACAACCGAAAGTTTTTTGCGAAAAATCAATCAAAAAACATCAAATTGATCGGGAAAACGTGAACTAGTGCTCTGATACTAATGTTGGGAATAACGGATCCTCGAAAACCGGATTCGACACTGAATCGAACCCCTAAATCAATGCGGAAGACGAAGTCCGGGAAAACACGTATCACCAATCGTAAAGCACACCACGGATTCGAGCGTACCTTGTTAGCCACAGATTAAACACCAATGCCGAAGATTAAGGAAGAAATTCTGATCCGATGATGCCAATTTGCCTTGAAAGGAAGACGGGATGCCTTAAGTGCTTTTATTCTTTTTGTTTTTTTGAGAGAGAATGCGTGGGAGAGAGGATGCGTACGTTTGTTTTTCCAACGGTTGTCTTCTCTCTCTCTCTCCTCCCTTTTATACGTTCCTCCATCCACGGGCCCTATTCCCGTGGGCCGGGCCCTTTTGGGCCCAACTTGAGCGGATGGGCCTTAAGCCCACCTCATAAATCCATCAATAACATACGCAAAATTTAATCATTTTTTAAGCAATAACAACTCCAAATTTTTTTATGAACCAAGATGAGTTGGTAGAAATTTTCAAGATCCAAAAAGACATTACTCAAAGATCACACGAGCCACACACACCCTAAGCTACAATCGGACCTTGCATGTCCGAGTTAGTAGATTTAAGAATTCTTCACACATGACATCCAAGTTAGATCTCTAATTGTTTCACATGCAAAACCGTGATCATTTTACTAATGCTATTGCCAAATCAGTAGAATCCTTGTGATCTTTGGCTGATTTTATTTTCCTAGCAACTTGGTGCTAACACCTTATTTATGTCATTGTCCATAATATACTTGCAAAATTAGGATATGTGTCCTCCAAAATTTCTGGTTCTAGTTTTTCAAAAGAGACACGATCAAGACTTTCCAAGTTTGTTGCTCTAACAGATTTTTCCCATATCATGCATTTGAATTGTTAATACCCTACGTTATTTAGATGATCTGCTGGTTTTTAGTATTTGCCTTCCTTATAGAAATAAATTGATTTTCAGATTTTATTTCTAGGTGCTTGACCTCAAGAGGTTTGTGCTTCGGTAAATATTATTGTCCCATATTTTTGTGAGGGAATTTTTTTGATTCCTCAAATGATAGGTGCACATACATTTCAACTCATGTGATGCTCAACTATTTTTTATGAAGAAAGTGGTTTCCTATCTATTTGATTTTCATGAACTCATGATGCTCAACTAGTGAAGGTTAAATGGCATCCCAAAAAGAGACATTCACCGCAAAGTGGACCGAGCATTTAACCAACTCGTACATCAGTTTGTTAGTAGAAGAGGTCAAAAAAGGTAATTGCATATCTTCTACTTACAAGTAGGGTGGTATAACATACAAACTGAATTCAATAAAAACAAACAGGGCTCCAATATACTCAAGAACAGTTGAAGAATAAGGTGAACAAATTGATAAAATAGTAAGGTAATTTTAAGAAGCTTCTTTTACAATCCTGATTTGGCTAGGATAATGTGAACAATACAGTTATTGTCGATGATCTAAGTATATAAGAATCTCATGTAAAGGTATGATTTAACCTTTCATCATTTTGAGATAACTATAAATATACAAGGTAAGATGTTTAATGGTGTTGCTGATGTATGTCATCATTGTAAAAACTGCTGGATAATATTGAGTAGGCAAAATTAAAAAATGATGGGTTTCCTCAATATCTCAACTTGTATATTGTATTTGGCGATACATGCATTTCCTACTGGGGAGCATGTGGTAGGAAATGTTGAAGATTTGGCGATGTCGGATGAAGTTGGTATTGGTGGTGATGATGTAGGTGGTGGCCAAGAGGACTTAAGTGAACACTATATTGATGAGGAAGTTTTTATGTCTGACAAAACTGCTATTCCAGTTCATGACAAACACAAGTTGGATAGAACTCCAAATAGTGAGAGAAGAAGGAGGAGTAACTCAATTAATGTTGCTAGCATCTACAAAGCCTTGCAAGAGATGATCAAATCTAGGGCTAGTCAATTTGTGAGTAGTTCTGTCACGTCATAGGTCAAATTACCACATGTAGAACCATTCTTTGTATCCATTGTGATTGATGTCCTAGTTAGCATGCTTGAATTGGAGCAAGATCTTCACAACAAAGCAATGGAACAAGCTTGAATTGGATCCTCTCTCTTCTTTGCTCATAGTAACATTCCTCTACTGATTATAGTCCATGCTGATGTTGTCTTGAATTCCACAAAATTCAATTGGGAAATCTAGGAAGGCTTGAAGATTGCAGGCTATTTGTTTCCAAATATGTTTCCTAGATTTGGACCTATCTATAAGAGACTTTCATGGGAAATAGTCTCGATTCAATGTAACTGGGATGTATCATGATATTTCTAATATATAGGGGATAATCACTGAAGATTTATCAGTTAGTTTAGGAAAGTGGGGATCTGAAGATATATATATTTCAGCATTGTAGCTTGTACTCTTGTGATACGCTAAAATAAGAATCGTCTCTCTCTCTCTCTCTCTCTCTCTCTCTCTCTCTCTCTCTCTCTCTCTCTCTCTCTCCTGTGGACGTAGGCGGATTTTTTCGCCGAACCATGTAAATCTCCGTGTTCTTGATTATTCTTGTTTACTTTTATCATATAGGGTGTTCTTTCACACAACAATTGGTATTAGAGCAATTCAGGTTCTCCATTCCTATATTGCGACTTCTAACTAGATGGCTAGAAAAGGTTCAACCATTTGATTTGATTTAACGATTCACCAGGAAGAATAATTTTACACTATGGTGGAGAAGGATGAAGGATCTATTGATTCAACAAGGTTTATCAAAGGTTCTTCTAGGAAGATTGAACAAGCCGGACACCATCACTAATGATGATTGGGTCGACATGGAGGAAAGGGCGTGCAGCGCAATCCGATTGAACCTATCGGATGAGGCCCTTCAATATGTAGTGGAAATCAAATCTGCTCCAGAGGTATGGCTCAAACTCAAAAGCATTACATGACGAAGTCTCTTACGAACAAGTTGTTCTTGAAGAAGAGATTGTATTCACTTCAGATGAGTGAATGAGGAAATCTATTAGAACACCTCAACATGTTCAATTCAATAATTAGTGAACTTACAAGCTTGGAGGTAAGGTTTGAGGATGAAGACATAGCGCTTCTACTACTGGCATCATTGCCGGATTCGTTGGACCACTTGGTGACTACGCTCCTTTATGGCAAGGAAACCCTAGAGATCGGAGAGGTGATTGCTGCCCTAATTTCAAACGACACCCGGAAAAGGGCAAGTAGTTCAAAATCTTCAGGGGAGGAACTCTTTGCAAAGGAGAAAAGCAATCAAGGAAGAGGAAGATCAACAGATTGTGGATTGAGTAGTAGGGGTCGATCAAAATCCAAGGGAAAGTTCAAAGGAAGATGATACGGGTGCAACAGGAAGGGTATACCAAGAGATTCTGTCCAAATAAGAACGAGAAAAAGAAGAAGACCTCGAATGAGGCAAGTATAGCTGACAACAATGAGTCCAATGATGGGGACGTCTTGTCCATATCGTCAGGGAAGGACATCTTTGAAGATTCATGGATCATGGACTCCGGATGCACTTTTCACATGTGTTCTCATCAAGAAGCCTTCGATGAGTACAAGGCATATGATGGTGGTTCAATTCTCATGGGAATGATACTTTGTGCAAGACTGTGGGTGCTGGAATCGTGAAAATCAAGATGTTTGATGGCATGATTAGAACCTTGGCAAACGTGCGTCATGTTCCGGGTCTAAGGAAGAATTTGATCTCATTGTGAGCATTTAAATCCAATGAATGCAAGTACACGGCTCAAGGTGGAGTCTTGAAGGTGATTAAGGGAGCTCTAGTTGTTCTTAAGGAACAAAGGCATGGGAACCTATACCATAGTGCAAGGTGGAGCATTTGTGTCCACAGATGCTAGCATGGAGATAGATAACACCTATCTATGGCATATGCATCTTGGGCATATGGGAGAAAGAGGATTGATGGGACTTCACAAGAGGAATGCACTCCAAGGTATAAAAACATGCAAATTAGATTTCTGCAAATTTTGTGTGTTTGGAAAACAATGCAGAGTACGGTTCAATACTACAACTCATACAAGCAAGGGTGTGCTCGAGTATGTACACACGGATGTATGGGGTCCTTCACCGGTAAAATCAAAAGGAGGGAATGAATACTTCATGACATTTATTGACGATTTCTCTTGCAAAGTTTGGGTCTACTTTATGCGACACAAAAGTGAAGTCTTTGAAAAGTTCAAAGAATGGAAAGCTGAAGTTGAGACTTCAACGGAGAAGAATGTTAAGTGCTTGAGATCGGACAATGGAGGAGAGTACAAAATCGACACCATTCATGGAGCTTTGCAAGAATGAAGGGATTAAACATCACTTCACAGTTCCATATACGCCCCAACAAAATGGCGTAGCGGAAAGGATGAATTGAACCTTATTAGAAAGAGCTCAAAGCATGAGGCTACATGCGGGACTAAGCAAGGAGTTTTGGGCATAAGCTGTCTACATGGCATGTTATCTTGTGAATCGGTCTCCATCAACTGCAATTAAATACAAAATTCCTGAAGAGGTATGGAATGGTAAAATTGTCGATTATTCTAATTTAAGAATATTTGGTTGTCTTGCTTTTGTACATGTGCAGAACTTGAAGTGCTCGAAGTTGGATCCAAAATCAAAACAATGCATATTTCTCGGTTACGAGAAATGAGTGAAAGGCTAAAAATTATGGGATCCAAGTGAGAAGAAATTTTTGATGAGCAGGGATGTTATGTTTGATGAATCTACAATGTTGAAGTCAAGCTACGTGCCACGTGCGGTTGCTGAAGAGGAGAGTGGTAAATCTATCGTTAAGGTGGAGCTTGAAACCAGAGAATCTGTAGAGAATGGCAAGTCATCCAATGAGGCTCTGGAAGTCAAAGAAATAGTAGAAGTTCCTTGTACCATTGCGACGGGTTGAGGAAGGTGCACTCCCAAAGCACCAAAGAGGTATGGTTTTGAGGATATGGTTGCTTATGCTCTTACCGTAGGCTCTAGTGATCCAAGCTCCTACCATGAAACTTTGAAAAGTGATCACAAAGAAAAGTTGATGACCACAATGATGGAGGAGATGGAGTCGTTACAGAAAGAATGAGACATGGGAACTTGTGAAGAAGCCCAAGGATTGGAATGTCATTGGTTGCAAATGGGTTCTTCGAAGAAAGGAAGCAACAATGGAGAAAGAGCAAGAGAGATACAAGGCCCGACTTGTTGCTAAGGGCTATGCATAGAATGAGGGGATTGATTATAACGAGATATTTTCCCCCGTTATAAAACACACATCAATTCGTGTTTTACTAGCTATGGTAGCCATGTATGACTTGAAGCTTGAGCAGCTAGATGTGAAGACGACATTCCTTCATGGTGACTTGGAGGAGAAAATTTATATGGAGCAACCCGAAGGCTTCAAGGTGGAAGGGAAAGAGGATCATGTTTATTTGCTCAAGAGATCACTTTACGATTTGATGCGATCTCCAAGGCAATGGAATAAAATGTTTGATTCTTTTATGTTTCGTATTGGCTACATGAGGAGTGTGCATGATTCTTGTGTCTGCTACAAAGTTTTGGATGATAAGTCGCTTATTCTGTTGATACTCTATGTTGATGATATGTTGACTGGTGCAAGAAAAATGAGAGACATTATTTCCCTAAAGTCTCAGTTAAGTAGTGAGCTTGATATGAAGGATCTTGGTGCTACAAAGAGGATCATTGGCATGGAAATCTTTCGAGATAGACATGCAAGTAAGCTTTGGGTAAATCAAAAGAAGTATGTTGAGAAGATCTTGGAGCAGTTCAACATGGGTAAAGTTAAACCGGTTAATACACCGTTGGCAAATCACTTCAAATTATCTTAGAAACAATGCCCTGTTTCACATGAGGAAGTTGTAAAGATGTCTCGAGTACCCTATGCCAGCGCAATAGAGAGCCTCATGTATGCTATGGTTTGTAGCAGACCGGATTTGGCTCATGCGGTGAGTCTCGTCAGTTGATACATGAGCAATCCGAGTAAGGAACATTGGGAAGCTGTTAAGTGGATCTTTCGTTATTTGGCTAGAACTGTCGGAATTGGTTTAATGTTCAGTTCCAAGGGAGGATCGATTGATTTAGTAGGTTATGTTGATTCAGACTTCGCTGGTGAATTGGACAAGCGAAGGTCCATCACGGATATGTCTTTTCTCTTGGCGGTTGAGCTATTTCGTGGAAGGCAATGCTTCAACCCACTGTAGCATTGTCTACAACTGAAGCTAAGTATATGGCAATAACTGAGGCTGCGAAGGAGGGAATATGGCTGACTAGTTTGGTCACAAAATTGGGTATAAAGCAAGAAAGTACTACATTGTATTGCGATAGCCAGAGTGCAATATGTCTCGCGAATAATCAAGTGTTCCATTTCAGAACGAAACACATTGAAGTTTGGTACCACAAAATTTGAGAATTTATGGAGAGTGGTAGCATTGCTTTGAAGAAAATCCATACTAAAGATAATCTCGCAGATATGCTCACGAAGATGGCTACTACAGAGAAGTTCAAGTCCTACAGGGACTTGATTTCTCTCACTCATCATTGAAGTTGATGGAGGCCGCACCAATCCAGGTGTGGGCGTACCTTTGTGAAGGTACAGTGGAGGGAGAGATATATTCATTTTCTTGGTTCAAGTGGAGGCTTGTGGTTTATTCAAGCCAAAGGTGGATATTTGCTCATTTTGTCTTGAATTCCACAAAATTCAATCGGGAAATCTAGGAAGGCTTGAAGATTGCAGGCTATTTGTTTCCAAATATATTTCCTAGATTTGGACCTATCTATAAGAGACTTTCATGGGAAATAGTCCTAATTCAATGTAATTGGGATGTATCATGATATTTCTAATATATAGGGGATAATCAATGAAGATTTATTAGTTAGTTTAGGAAAGTGGGGATCTGAAGATATATATATTTCAGCATTGTACCTTGTACTCTTGTGATATGCTAAGATAAGAAATCGTCTCTCTCTCTTCCGTGGACGTAGGTGGATTTTTTCGCCAAACCACGTAAATCTCTGTGTTCTTGATTATTCTTGTTTACTTTTCTCATTTAGTTAGGGTGTTCTTCTGCACAACAGTCCATGCACACTCTTTTCAACCCAAAGATTTGACAAAGAACACATGTATTGCTGAGTTTTGCAGAGGAGAAAGTCCATCACAAATTCACACGAATCGTGCTGGTCATTTGATACTTTGTAGTATTGATCTTGACACAGAGTTACACAGCCGGCCTCACCTCGATGCTTACTGTCCGGGAGCTCAGACCAACTGTGACCACCATGGAAGAGCTGAGAAATTCCAAAGCAAAAGTGGGTTGTGACCCCGATGCTTTCATTTGTGACTACATGAATAACACGTTGAAATTCTCGACGGAAGTCATTGTCCCCATAAGGAACACTTCGAGGTATGGAGATGAATTGAGAAGCGGAAACATCTCCACCCTTTTTCTGGAGTCCAAATATGAGAGCTTTCTTCACTCAGTATTGCGATGGATATCTAACCATTGGTGATGACTACAGATTTGGCAGCTTTGGCTTTATAAGTACGATCCACTTGTTCTGCGTGAACTTGATTATTTGGAGTGTCAATGGCATCGTGAGTTTGCGTATTGCATCCCGTTAGGCTTGGTCAAAACGGAAAAGGAACCTGAGTGCTAAAATACAACAAGTCCCAACGGAGTATGACATGGGGTGTGGTACACAGTTAGCACTTGAATATTCCTTTTAGGGAACGATTAGATCTATGAGCTTCGAGTTAAGTTCATAGAAAGGATATACAGGTAATCGAAACTCGAGGAGTATTCGTCCACATTACACTTACTAACTCAACTCGTGAAATGGGTATCAAATGAGAGTACCCGGCTTATTCGACCAGCAAACTCAGTCGGGGCTACTATAGCCAAAAAGAGAAGAAAGAAAGGAATCGTACGAACTTTAATTTGCTAATAGTGGCTATGCAAATGCTTTTCCTTGTTACTTATCTCTCCTTCACTTCCCATATGCAGGTATTCCCAAACGGCCCTTCACTGGCTGCAAATTTCTCTGAGGCCATTCTGGAGCTTTCGCAGAGCGGTGAGATGAAAAGATTGGAGAAGAAGTGGTTCTCTCCAGAGTGCACGATGAGGAACATCACTACTGAGAAACCAAGGTTAGGCCTCGACAGCTTCTGGGCGCTCTACACATTCGCCATCGCCACTTCCACAGGTTGGTTGCTCTTTGCGCGTCTTTGTAAGAGAAGGAACTGTCAGGATCATGGACAAGAAGCAACGGCGGCAACATGAGCGTGACGGAGATGAGTATTTTGTAGTGTAATTCAATGTCCGGTGGCATAGTTTCGGGCTCAATGATGAAGCGGGAACACATTATTCTCGAATCATGATCAATTCAAAAGCTGAATCTTGTTGTACGTCTTTAAATCTTGTGTGCTCATTTTTCGAAACAACGGAATAATGATTGAGATCTTCGGACAATTCATGGTTTGGAACCCTACACAGGTTCTGCTTTTGACTCTGTTCATGCTCTCTCGAAAATTATGATTTGTGTGGGAAATGTAGAATCAATCACAGCAGCTATGGGGACAATCCATGCGAACAAGCACTATTGATCATCGCTTTGAGGCTTAGGATGTTGAAGATAGAATAAATGTCATGTTCAAATTAGGCTTTTGAGGCTTAAGGCTCTTGCATAAACTATTGAGGACAGGCTGAAAAAATATACACCATAACATCGACAATAAATTCATAGCATGTAAGCTAATATCTAGTCCACAGAAGGGACTCATAGTACTTGCTGTAAACGGAGAGTTTTTTTTTTTTTTTTTTTTTTTTGGTCAAAATTTAAACTTCAATAATTCAATACTTTGATTTAGGAAAATAAGGAAAGCTAGATTCAAAACGTGAGAAATCCCAAGAAGGTTGGGGAGCTCAAATAACTAATTAGAAGTAAACTTTCTTTTCGATGGGCTTTCGCAATCCAATCTATAACTTGGTTCGCATCACGTGGACAATAGACCATTGAGACTTTTCTTATTTGGGCCATTATACTATTGCACTCTTCAAACTAGCATCTAAGGGCCCATGGACTTTGAGATGGGTCGGATAAGCCCCAAATAACCGATAAGCTATCGGTTGATGTCCACAACAACAGACCACTTATAACCTTCAACAGATCACTTGAAGACTTCCAAGTCTTCTTTCGTTCTTCTCCACGATTAAGTACAGCAAGGATTCTCTTAGGGCAGGGGTTTCTGTTTGCAATGTAGAGGAAGCCGCAACTGACTTTGCGAACCCAACAATCAATAGTCTTCGGTCAGCTCATATGTTTGCTCAAAATTATAACATTCTCCACAATCGAAGCCGTATTTGGTCTACGATTTTGATATACCCCCTTGTTGTAACAAAAAAAAAAAAACGGATATTTATTTGTTGTGCTGGTCAATTTTAAATTGCTTTAAGTAAATGTTGAACAGGAATTGGTAGAAAAATGACTTGATTTTTCTTTTCTAGATACGAAATTATCAACTTTTTACTATAGCATGCAAATTAGCAACTTTTATACGAACAACCAAATTTTATTTGCATAAAACTAACCAATGCTCTGAACTTACTTACTTTTGATGACATCTGAATTTTTTACCGACAAGCCGAACACACAAAAAAAAAAAAAAAAAAAAACATATGAATATAAAAAAAAAGAATATAGAAAATAAATAACAAATAAGAAAAAAAAATGAAGCACCTAGTACAAATTCGGATTAACCCGGATCGGTCCAACTCACGAGCTCGCAAACATCAGATCCATAAATGCGGCCCACTAGCCCATCACTGGAAATCTGTACTGGACTCTTCAACCAACCCTATCCCAGGAGCTCATCAGAGAAGGCCCACTACCGAGAGGGCCATCACGGTGAGATGAACTCACGCACTGAGCTCACATCACAGAGGAGACACGCACAAGAAAAGGAGAAAAAAAGGCCCATGAAATGTCGAGAAAGACGCATTTCATCTCTCGAGTGAGTGTCACGAGAACAAAAGTTTATGGAGTAGCCTTCCGATTCCTTCAGGAGTTCGTACTAATTCTTTCGATGATCTGGAAAGTCGAATGTGCCACAATGGCATTTATAAGGGAGTGGAAATTAGTGGAAATGTCCCCTCAAATGCTTTGCTGCTCCTCGCGGCTCTTTGGGGGCCTTTGGATTCAACGTGACGGAGGCGTTTCTGATCCTAAATCTTACTAGCTTCTGGTTTGTCAAAGTTGTAGAATTTTGCAGCTGTTTGTGCAATGAATGGGTGTAGAAAGAAGGATGCTCGTTATAGCATCTTTGGAAAAAATCTGAGGATGGATAACACAAGTTAAATGTAGATGGAGCTGTGAATTGAGGAGCAAGAAATTGCTGGAATAGGAGGTGTAATCTGCGAGTGTGGCGGAAACTTGGTGAAGGGATTCTCTGGTAACATCGGAAAAGCTTTGGTGTCGCTAGCTAAAACCTATGCACTTTTAGATGGAGTCAGAAGTGTCAAGAGTGTTATATTAATTGTTTGAAAACTCATTATATTCTATTTCAATGTTGGATTAATCTTCGCCAAGTTCCACCATTCCCTGATCCTGATTGAATGTAGGACATTGTTTCGCAGATTCACGTGATGGAAATCTTTGGTATGCATTAGCGAGGGATTTTTGCTGAAATGATTAGCTGCCATGTGTTAACTGCATGTGGTGAAATTTGAGTTTAATTGGACCTAATCTTGTTACGAGGTGATTGCGGTTTGCACTTGATTGAGATTGGAAATGTGTCATTATGGTGAATGTTTTTGTTCTCCATATTCGAATTTTTGTCAGTCTTTGGTAATCTAGATATGAGCATGATGGGACAACAAATTATTTTATCCAATATTTGGTAACATCATCCAGTGACTCAAATATATCCAGATAAAATGCCTGAGAAGAAATCCTAAACAAAGCGGGATAAACGCATATTAGATAAAAAAAAATTAAAATTAACATAACAAATCCTATTATCTTCCAGCAATAGAGTGATGGAGTGATAAGTCCAAAAATTACTTCATTGGCTATCGCTCAATCATCGTTGTCTCCAACCACTACCGATTGTGATCATATGAATAAGGGTGAAAAGGAGTCTAAGAACGATGATCTTCGCTTCCAACCACAATTAACACAAACATACCAATTTAATTAAATATATTTCACAATACAAAACATTCAAGATAAAAAATACAGTTACTTGTGTTTACATGTCGTAAGTATTTCTAAATGTATATAAACATATTGTATTAACACAAGGAATAATTTAAATTGCTTACCAAAATGAATTCAAGCACATTATAAACGAGTAAAAGGGTCAAATAACACATGGCATATTTATGGCAAAAGTACACCCTAAGTGTTAAAACTTGACACAATTGAACACTTAAGTATCAAAAGTTTGGAAAGTGATACTCAAGTGCCATTTTTTAAATAAATAAAAAAATGGGACACTTGAGTGTTACTTTCAATGAACTCCATCAAAAATTTTACATGACAGTCTTTTATTAATTTTGCTTGTCTATGTAGCTCACTGGAGAGCTAACTCAACAAAGAAACGTAAAAACGACATCGTTTTGGCACAGATTTGAATTTTAATATATAAATTATTTTAATTAAATCATTTTTTAAAAATTTAAAAAGTAGGAAGATAGTTGCAGGTGCCTAAAGGCTATGCCCTTGTCATTGTTATTGCCTCCCCGTTGTTGCTGGGAAGGGCCAGCGACCCTGACTGACCAAAGGCCAGGGCTCACAAGCCCTTGCCTAGATTCGACGAGGGTCGGCAGCCCTCACCCGACCAAGCCAAGGGCCACCACCCTCGCGACCCCAGTTGGCCCTACCCCCACCGTAATCAGGAAGGGCTTGCGACGATGGGGAGGCAGTGACAAAGGCTCAGCTCTTGCCATCTGGAATCTCCATCTCTCTCTCTCTCTCTCTCTCTCTCTCTCTCTCTCTCTCTCTCTCTCTTTTTTTTGTTATTTTGTTATTTTGTTATTTTCTTTTTAAATAAATTTAGTTTTAAATTAAATTTAATTAAATTTTATATTAATTATTTACCCACGTTAGTAGTAAAATGACATCATTTTTGCACTTGTTTAACCACGTTAGCGTGCAAAACGTCGTTTTGCACTTGCCTCTCCAAAAAATCGCCACATAAGCATTTTGACCGAATTTTCTCATTGTTGGCACTTATTAATTTCTTAACTTATGGCACTTAAGTATCCTTTAGGTTTGGCACTCTAAGTGTCTAGCGCTCCATATTTATTATTGGGATAAGTGCACTTAAAGTAATAAAAATTATCATGAAAGTGTAATTGAGTTCTAAAATTTTGAAGAAGGCAATTGAGTCCTAAAATTTGTCATGAGAGTGCAATCAATTCCTAAAAATTTTAAAAAAGTACAATCAACTCATAATACTTATCATGAATGTGCAATTGAGTCCTAAAATTTTCAAAAGGTACAATAAAAAAAAAAAAAGGATTTGATTAGATTAATTTGACAAATTTTAGAATGTTATTGTATTTTCTAAAAGTTTTAGAACTCAATTGCACTTCGTGATAAGTTTTAAGACTCAATTATAGTTTTGTAATGAGTTCATGACTTTTGATATTGTTATGCCTTTATTATTGATCACGTTGAAATTTATATGAACACATTAACACATCTAGTGTATATGTCTTGTCAAGGTGTTGTGTTGAATATTACTAGTTTTAGATAAGGGTTGGCAGGGTTTATCTTGAAGGGTTAATGAGGTTTATCTTGAAAATATTTGATGACCCTCATCATGCTTAAGTGAACTTGTAAGAGAAAAAAGAACCAAAATTTAATTTTTAAGAACGAAGCTGAACAAACAAGAAAAAAGAAGATAAGTCAATAACGCCAAAGGCTACGTAAGCAAATTCCATTATGTTTTTAATGGAAGGATCACATTGAAAAAAAAAATAGTATATTTAAGATAAATTTATCTAAACTAATTTTTTCATCATCAACAACTGTAAATTGGTATATTTGTGATAAATTGACTCTCCATTAGTTTCTATTAAATTAAATTAATATCACCAAAAAAAAAAAATACAAACTAGTACACTTGTGATAACGGAAGGTAAAACCCCAAACCGATACTTCAACTATCACGTGTTATTTAACTTAGCAATTTGACAATAAAATTAACAGAAAATAATGGAGGTAAATATGTCACAAATATACCAATTTAGTGTTTCTAGTTTGGAGTAAATTTATCACATGCCTATTAGTTTAAATTTTTTCATGATATTAACCTTAAAGACTATTGGTGTTTCAAGCCCTTATTTATATTCCCAAATTGTCAAGTCATATTTTTTTTAAGTACATTAAAAATGAAAATGGTCTCGTTAACAAGTCTGCTCGGGGCACTAGTTGACCATATTCAATAAAGAAATATGTTTATTTTCAATTCACTGCTATTTATAATATGAGAAAATTAATGCGTTAAAATTGACAAATTTTCTTTACTCGGGGTTTAACTAGTGCTCCTCTTAACAAAATTCGAAATGCTTCTAAAGAAAACGAAAACAAAGGTCTCCTTTTGAGAACATATTTCAAAGAGAAATACTCTTTCTTTGGTGGAGTCAAATGGTGAGTCAATCTACCGACTTTGATATTCAAAAGATTCGAATTGATACCACTGACCGATTAATTTAAAAATATTGTATCAAGTTGCTATTTTCTAGTGTATTAGGAATAGCATCTCTGAAATCTTGCAACCGAATCTTTTTAACGTGAACGAAGCTCTAGGATGGGGAGACCCTATGTACTTTAAAAATTTGAGGGCAAATTAGTGTCTTAAAATCAAACAACCACTTGGTCTATTTTTAAAGTCCACTAGAATTTTATAAGCTTCATATAATCAAACTACCAAGTGGGCGGAACGCATGAGTTAAAGTGTATTTGGACCATCGATATTGTGAGGGTTAAATAAAATGCAATAGATATCTTATGATTTAAATGTATGTTGACACACGTGGCACACTCACATCCCCTCAGTAGGGACGGATTTAGAAATCGGATCTTGAGGGAGCCATGTTACAATATCGATCAATTGTTCAATACACGCAAACCGGAAAATTAAAATTTGTTCAGTTATAATTTTACCAGCTCAATAATTCTTCCCCATACATCACATGAGTTTAAAATTTATTTCACCAAGTTTAATATGAGATTAGCTGGTTTTTTTTTTTTTTAATTGGCTTGGACTTTGCTCTTAAAAAAGTTTTTCCACCGGTCATTTATTTGGAAAAATAGTGAAGTACAAAGCCTGCAATGCCACAAAAGAAGAAAATGTTACAGGATCAATAAAAATTTATATTAGTGCGTATTGACAATAAAGCGAGTGATGAAATTCAAATTTGAACCGATAAATAGATTTTTGAAATTTTCTACTTTCCTTTCATTAATACACAAAGGAGTATAGCTTATAGATGCATTAAAATGATATCAAGTATAAATAATCAGAGAATTAAGTGACTTCCACCCTTGATAAATTAATTAATGGTGCATAAATGGAATTTTTATTGAAATCATCAAATGTCATAACCTACAAAATATAACAACATGCTAACCAATTTAGATCATAAATTGCTGCTGTAAATGGAAAAGAAAGCAAAAGACACAGGCGCATTTTTTTTTTTTTTTTTTTTTTTGGGGGGGGAGGGGCGGGGGAGAGTACTCAGTATGAAAGAAGTTTCCATCTGTACCAAGAATGAGTGAGAGGGACCAAAAGATTCATGGAAATCACTTAGTATAGATGAAACTGTGTACCTGTACCCACGATTGATTGAGGGGCTGCCAAAGATTCATTTCTCAAGCACTCACTAATTTTGATTATTAAGGTTCTTATGATATTGGAAAATACTAAAATCGGTAGGGCGAGGGTGCACCTTTGGCCGCATCCCCCTTTCGTGCTAAGAAAATTATTGCATAAATTTAGTATATGTACTGAATTGAACCATGAATTGTTAAGTATTAGTAAGTCTCATGTGACTATGATGATGGTTTCAAATATATTTCATTAAATACGATGGTCCAAATTCTGTTTAGTATCGATGATATCAGAGATTGCATATGCCTTAACATGCAATATCGTCCGTTTTAGCCCATGGATCATACAATTTTGTCCTTATAACAAGAACTCTAATGAGGGAGACGGTGACCCCTTACTCTGTTTTTTTTTTTTTTTGGTCGGCCATCTCGAAGCTCTTTCTCTTACTTGTCGCTCCTCATCCCAAGAGTCTCTGGTTTAGTGACCGAAGGTATAGATCACATAATAGGCACATTTTGACCAGCTATTAGTTTCTAACTTCCACGGCAAAGTTTTTTACAACTTAATATTGCATTTGGCATTGGTAATTTTCCCAAATTGTCGGTAACTCACTAAGACAAAAGCGGACGTCCATTGGTCATTTCGATCATTTCAATCTTTTCGTTATTTCAATATCATGTTACTAAAATCTATTTTCTTTCCAATGACAAGTTTATTTACTTTATTGGTAACTTACTAGCTCATAAACGGGCTTTTGTTGGTAAGCTATTAATTCACATCTATGATTTTATTTTAAGTTATAAAATTACAATTAAGTAAATAACTTACATTCCACTTTAAGTTGGTAATTCTTATTCTATAAGTGTAGCTATTTATTTCAAACAGCAATAATTCTGACATATCTCTCTTGGTGTGCGTACACCATCTACCATGGGATGATCATAGTCGCATGCACTCATGCATGCGCTCTCTCTCTCTCTCTCTCTAGTTCTGTTGCGCCAGACCTTCAAGCACTTAACTCATAGTAGTTTGATTTCTATGTATTATTATCAATTCCCTTCTAGATAAAGTCTCGTGATTGTTATTTTGAGATTGATATAACCAAAAGTTCTGGTTCAGATTCTTTATCTTGCACGTTTTCTATTCTAAAATTATTAGAACAGTTGCAAAATCTTTTTCACCTTGCCTCTTTCTCCTACACGCATTCCGTTTCTACACTTCCGAAGGAGTGCCAGTGAGTACAGAGAATCTCCCACCATTCATTCCATCTGCCAATTTCCCCTTCACTTCTGTCTCTCAATTTGGCTGATAAACGGTGCCCTGCCCTGTGGATGGAGGAGTGGTGATGCGATGATCGGAGATGGCGGCACGAGCGTGGCAATGGTGGCTGCCTGGCTGGAGCTCTCTGGGCATATTGAGGCCAGGTTAAGACCGCCTAGTTGGACCAAGGAGAGAGGGAGAAGAGAGGGTATCATTAAATTGGGTGCTTGAGGGACACCCCTACGTGCCTGCTTGAAGATTCTACCAATTTGAATTGACAGGACCGGTGAATTTAGAAGACAGTGACAAGCGCGGTTATCTTCTAGTATTGAAGATTCTACCAATTTTGGTGCTTGAGGGACACCCCCTACGCCGAAAAGTTGGACCCAGTCACAGCATTTTGAACGCGAATGAAGGCTCAAGGGCGAGAAGACTCTATCCTTTAAAAAATTGGGTATATTGGAATCCTAAAGCCACCAAAATAGGCAATTGACTTGGTCTACATTCTCAAAGTCCACGAGAATATAACTTTTTTGGGTCGGAAAAGATACTTCATTCATTAAGTCCTATAACTGAAATAAAGATATTTGATATCGAAAGATAGAAAATCCCAAAGAGACTGGATGATCGTTAGATCGACTCAGAACGGAGAGATTTCAGAGAAATTTCCCACGAAGAGTCTTGGCTCCTCCCATGAATACTGACCATGGACTCTTCGCTTTAGTCGAAGAAAGACTTTCCGGGAAAAATTTAAAAAAAAAAAACTTTAGTCCTGGAAAGACCAATTCAACTCTGACATTGGTACCTGCACCACATACTGCCTAAAAATTTGCATGCAATCATTTTCCTATCCCTATCTTCCTGGAAACTCACCTCCTTTGCAGTTACGTATGCCCCTCTCTCCCTTCACTATAAGTATGTAGGAATTGTGAAATTCTGTTATTTGCAAAGCAACACAGTTCAACACTTGTTTTATTTTGTAAGGAGTTATTCAGGTTTTCGTGATGGGTTTTCTTCAAAGCTTGTGTAACAGAAGTACGAGACGTATTTTGTCGAATTTGAGGCTGTTTCTCTTGCTCTCGCCGCTCCTCATCCCGAGCTACTCCGGTGCAGCCACCAAAGCCGTAGATGAGAGGAACGTGTTCAAAGTGGGCGTGATTCTTGATTTGGACTCACGTCTCAGCGACCAAATGCGTATGGCCGTAGAGATAGCGAGCCAAGATGTGAACAGCATCTCATCATCCGGAAGTCATTACATAAAGCCATATTACGTAAACTCCCACGCGAAGCCCCTCCGAGCAATTTCGGCTGGTTAGTTATTCATTGCCCTTCCTCAGTTCGGTAACTGCAGCCCACAATAATTTCTGCTTTGTTTGTTAGAAACATGTCAGTTGCCACTTGCAGTACTAAAAAAAACCACCCCAAGTCTGCTTTGAGATTATGTACCTGTTGTCATTTTTTTCTCGACTGCATGTGCTGAATGTTTACTGAAGAAGGTTCATTTAGTAATATAGCAACACATTGACACCCTTACAGAATGAAGTTGCGTATTTAAGACACCCAATAATTATGTTTAATCATTCACTATAAAAGTTATAACAACAGTAAATTGATGTTCTTCCTTGTTAACATGAATCTCACGTAATGAGCATGTAGCTGCAATAATGTCTTCCAAGAACCCAATTAATAGGGATGAATAAGTGATATTTACAGAAGATATTGGTAAAGATTATTGTCTTGAATCCTGAAGTTTAGTATATCGATTTCCCCTTTTTCTGTTTTAACAGCTCAAAAGCTCATCAAGAGGAAGAATGTGCAAGTTATTATTGGCCTGGAGACATGGGAGGGAGCAACTTTAGTAGCTGAAATAGCTAATCAATCTCAGGTACCAGTCATATCCTTCGCAAGAGACCAGGTAACACCAACATTAATGGTGCAAACTCTATGGCCTTCACTGTTTCGAATGAGTACCGATGAATCCAACCAAATTAAATGCATTGTAGATGTAGTAAGTTCTTATAATAGGCAAAGGGTATCGATAATATATGAGGCTGGGGCATACGATACTATGTACTCCAAGCTGTTAAATTCTCTGTCAGAGGAGCTTGGAAAAATCGGCTCAGCAATAGAGGACGAGCTGATTCTTGAAGCATTATCATCTCCAAATGGAGAAGTGTCTTTGGAAGAGAAATTAATGAAGCTGAAGGGAAAGGCATCCCCCATCTTTATTGTTCTAGGATTGTCGTCGCCCGGAAGCACTCATTTTCTCAAAGCAGCAAAGAAGATGGGACTCTTCTATGGAGATTCAATTTGGATATTTGCTGAAAAACCATTTGCCAACCTCTTAATTTCAGTAGAACAATCAGCAATCTCCTCCACTGTTGAAGGCGCCATAGGAGTAATTACCTACCGTCCCAATAACCAGGCATATAGAGAATTCAGATCCAAATTCTTGAATATGTTCCATCACAAGTATGGAGAAAACTTCAATTTTGAGCCAGATATCGATGCTGTACGAGCATACGATTGCATTCTGACCATTAAAAATGCGATAGATGCAGTGCCAAGCCATGATATTATACCTGAGTTTTTGCTTAATAGAATATCGCGAACTAGACTCACAGGTTTAAGTGGGCTGATACGATTTGAGAAAGGTCAGTTGGCACATCAACCCGCATTCCAACTTGTAAGTGTTAATGGAAATGAATATAGAGAGCTTAAGCTTTGGTCTCCCAATTTCGGTTTCTCAAGGAGTTTCATAGCAAAGCAAAGTTCAAGAAGAAATGGGTACGCAATTGCAGACAAATTGAAGACCGAAGAAGGACAGACTTCTGGTGAGAACAAGCGATTGGTGGTCGGAGTTCCCAGTAAAAGTCCCTTTGATAAGTTTGTGAAGGAGGATATGGACGACACAACCGGGAAAGCAAACTACGTTGGCTTTTGCATAGATGTTTTCGAGAAGGTTGTTTCTCGCTTTCCTGATCGTTTGAACTATGAGTTTTCTCGTCATGATGGAACATATCAGGACTTGATTAACAAAGTTCGTGATAAGGTATGTACCCCATTATCTCTGTTCTTGTCTGGTTATTGCATGGCACATTATAGAATATCAACTGTTACTTACATTGATACAAAACCATCAGAGCCTGAATAAATTAACTCAAGCAACAAGTTCATTTCACACAAATATCGATTTTTACTCACAAGATTGTATTATTTTGCATCAATAGACTGTCAAAGCCTCACAGCCTGTTAATACTAATTTTCTGCTTTGACGGTGCACTTTTGGTATCAATTTCTAAAGTAGTCACTTTGATGTTGTTCCATGGAATGGCATTAATGGAAGACCTACGACGCTGCAGTCGGTGACATAACTATTCTGGCCAATCGCTCCCAGTATGTCGAGTTCACACAGCCGTTTATAGCATCAGACCTTTCAATGATAGTCCCAGCAAAACCGGACCCAGACAGGGCATTGATCTTTATGGAGCCTTTCACTCCAACAATGTGGATTGCCTCTGGAGGCATTCTCGTGTACACAATGTTGGTAGTTTGGTTCTTGGAGCGTCCAATCAATCCGGAATTTAGAGGCCCTTTGCCAAATCAACTCTCGACTGCTGCTTGGTTCACTTTCTCCTCTCTCTTCTTTGCTCATAGTACGTAACTTCCCTTTGTTGATTATAGTCCATGGACAGTCTTTTGGGCCCAAACTTTTGACAAAAAACACATGCATTGCTGACTTTTGCAGGGGAGAGAGTGAATCGGAACTTTACTCGGATCGTGCTGGTGATTTGGTTCTTTGTAGCATTGATCTTGACACAGAGTTACACTGCGGGCCTCACCTCATTGCTCACTCTCCAGCAGCTCAAACCGACTGTGACCACCATGGAATGGCTGAGAATTTCTAAAGCAAGAGTGGGTTGTGACCCTGAAGCTTTCATTTGTGACTATCTGACTAACACGCTAAACTTCTCGAAGGAAGTCATTGTCGGCATAAGCAACACTTCCAGCTATGGAGATGAATTCAGAAGAGGCAACATTGCCGCTCTTTTTCTGGAATACCCATATGAGCGAGCTTTCTTCACTGAGTATTGCGATGGATATGTTGCCATTCGTGAAAACTACAGCTTTGGCGGTTTTGGCTTTGTAAGTGTGATCCAGTTATTCTGCTTAGACTTGATTTTTTGAGGTGTTAATAGATCCTGAGTTTGTGTGTTGTATCTCTTTAGGCCTGATCAAAAGGAAAAAGGAGCTTGAGAACTCAAATACCACACCAAATCCCAACAGAGTGACATAGGGTGTGGAATGATATATAAACAGAAACCCACTTATCACTTGAATATTCCTATTAGGGAGTGATTTCATCCATGCGTTTCAAGTTGAGTTCATAAAAATGGTATAGAGAGAGTCGAACCTCTAGGATGAACCCCCGGTTTATATGCACATTACCCGTACTTTAAGTCTATTAGCTTGCAAACCAGGTACTGATACAGTGGCACCAGATTACTTGCTGCTACAGAAGCAGGACGTATACAACAGAACACCAGAATTGAATTCGACCACCGAACTTCTCTTGGGGTTACTATAGCCAAAAAGGGAAAAGAAAAAAGAAAAATAAATTGTACCCTGGGGTTAATTAGCTATTTGTGGTTATGCAATTGGTCTTCCTTGTTACTTAATTCTCCTTTCCTGCCCTTATGCAGGTGTTCCCAAAAGGCTCTTCATTAGCTGCAAACTTCTCTCAGGCCATTTTGGAGCTTTCAGAGAGCGGTGAGATGAAAAGATTAGAGAACCAGTGGTTCAGTCCAAAGTGTACCTTGAGGAACTTGAGCAACGACACGCCGAGGTTGGGTCTTAACAGCTTCTGGGCACTCTATGCTGTCACCATCGCCACTTCCACAGGTTGCTTCCTCTTTGCGTGTCTCTGCAAGAGAAGGAACGGTCAGGATCATGAACGAGGAAGCTCTGATGATGACATGAGCGTGACGGAGCTGAGTAATTTGTAGTGTAAATCAATGTACAGTGGCCCAGTCTTAGGCTTGAGGACAAAGGGGGAACATTATTATTGAATCTTGATCAAACACAAAAGCTGAATCTTCTTGCACCTGAGAACTAGCAAACAAACGTTTGAAGAAGGAAAGGGTTCTGTACTTGGCTCACTAATCTGCAAATTGCTCATTCTTCGTGGGTTCGGCTTTGAAATCTGTTCGTTCCTTGCAAAACCGATACTCTGTGTGGGAAACGTAGGATCAGTTACAGCAGCTAAGGATGAAACTGATGCAAACGAGTTTGAGGCTTAAGTTGTTGAACATAGAACAGAAAAATCATGCTCGAATTAGGCTTTTGAGACTTTAAGCTAGTGACTATCGAAAATAGACTAAAAAGGTAATACACCAGAACATCAACATTACCTTCCTAACATGTAAGCTTATAGCGATTCGAAATAGGTAAGGTGCTCATAGTACTTGGTACAATTAGAGAGTGTTAAACTAGCATAATTCTAATGTTTTGTGCCCACAGATGCAGACTTTTTTTCTTGTGCTGGTCAATTTCAATTTGCGTTGGTGAATGTCAAAAACCTATTGATAAAAGAATGATTAGAGATTTTTTTTTCTAGGTAATTTATTAGTAACTTACTAACAATTTTATAAGATTACCAACTTTTTTCAGTTTATATGGAAATTAGCAACTTTTGTTAAAACTAAAAATATCTTTTTTCAATAGTTTGAATTTACTAATTCTTGGCAAAATTGCCAATTTAAATTAGAGCAATTTACTAATCATTGTTAGATTAAAGTTCTATTTTTTAATAACCAACTCTCATTTGAATTACTTCTTAATATTAAATTTTTAAGTGTACCAATATTTCTATTGAGTTACTAATTCTTATTTACCTTGCTTAGCAATCCCAACCTGAATAAGCATGACTCAACAAATTTTCTTCAAATAAATTATCACATAATATTGGATTTTTAACTATCATTTGAGTTACTTATCGACGTTATGTTGTCATTATTACCTTAAATGTCTCTATTTGACCCTTAGATTTACAATTTCATCAAATGATTTACTAGGAGACATTTTAAAACTGAAAAGGAGTGGTTTTGTGACATCCGGAAATTCCTACATTAATTAATAATATATAGGAAATGAATGTAATGAATGTCATGGGTGAAAATTCTAGTAGGATCATTAACATGGTTTTAGTGGAAGGCCCGTATAGTGTTTTAATGAGTTCATAGTCTCTAGAAAGTGATTCCATTAGGATTGAATTAGTAAATATTTGATCTTGGCTCAACTATTAAAATTGCAATGAAATGTATATCGCCACATTGGTCATTAACGAAGACTAATGTGCAATGAGTTTACGTATCGGTTGAAGGGTAGGTTAGGAATTTACTGAGATGAGTCCCTCCTAGCGTTTAGTACATTATGCTAAACATTTTGGTGGGTTCAAATTATTTTTCTGATTTATTTATGTTTTAGATGGACACTAATTTCCTTATTTATGTACTGATTTACTAGATATCTTACCAAATTATCTAAATAACTACTTTCGAACCACATGGTTTAGCCAAATGTCCCCCTTTGATTTATTCACCTCTCTCTAATCCACCACCAAGTATTTTTGACCAAAGTAATTATTACTTTTAACCTATAGTACTTGCTCTTATCCCTTTGTAACTCATGTGAATTTCTAAATACATCCCTATGATCTTGAAATATCATCTTTGAAAACAATTTAAGTTTTCAATCTCTATCTCAACTTTCATCCTTCAATCTTTTGAGTAGAAGTAAGAGTTCAACTCTTGTGTTGATTGAAGTTTCTAAAACAATATTTCAAAAAGTTCAACAGGTGATTTTGTAAGTTTTATTCTCTTTTACCAAACTAGTTTTGCTACAACATATTGAGAGTTGTTAATTTATGTTCTTGATTATTTTGTTTTGAAGGTAATAAAAGCTTTGAGTTGTTCAAATCTTCTCCAAGAGGTAAGTGAAAACTCTGTGGACTTAACTAAAATGATTTATTTGGTACTCTTAACTTGGTTGTTTGATAGTTGCTAATTTACACCTAGAACTTTTATGTTAAGTGTGAGGAAGTTGTAATGATTGCATGTTGAAGCGTTTGTGTTCATTTGACTTGGGTTGAAAAGTCATTACATGCCAAGGTTATGACTAATGGGCTTCCTTAAAATTTGGTAGTACAAAAATGGAAAAGGAGAGATTAAACTAGAAAGTGAATAGCTAAGTGTTGCCACTCAATTGCGTTGTTGATTATATTGGTCATCATATCACGTGGTCAAATTTTTTTTTTTGAGTTGTTGATGTCCATATTGTCGATTTTCAAGTTGATTTGTTGATTGAGACCTATTTGTTGATGTGCAAGATGTTGATTGATAAGTTGTGTTTTTTGTGTTATTGATTTATAAGTTGCCGATTTTGATGAATCAACCAATCTTTGACTATTATATTATGGCTAACATGGGAAATGAAAAAAAAAAGGTAAATGCATTATTACGATTTATGTAAGTGATGCATGAAAAAGACATGGTGATTGTATTTCAAAATGTTTGCACCGAAAGATGATGTGCATTGCTACTATATGACTTAATATGAAAAGTATTATGTTATATAATTATGTTGCTTATATCTAGTGATGACGATACCTCATGCTTTAGGATGCCTCAAAATAAAAATGCCCCATGTGTCAGGATGCTTTAGGATTATTTGGCTTAGATAATTAATTAGGAGGTAGACTTCCTTTTTGGTGGGCATTTATGATTTAATCCGCAACTTGATTAGCTTCACGTGGATAGTGAACTATTGAGACTCCTTTCATTTGGGCCATTAAACTATTGCACTCTTCCAACAAGCATCTAAGGGTCCATGGACTTTGAGTTGGGTCTGATAAGCACCGAATAAAAGATAAGCTGTCGGTTGATGTCCACAACTGCATATCATCTACAGCCTCAAACAGATCACTTGAAGACTTCCAAGTCTTCTTTCGTTCCTTCTCCACGATCAAGTTCAGCAAGGCTTCTCTTAAGGCAAGTGTTTCTGTTTGCAATGCAGAGGAAGTCGCGACTGACTTCACGAACCAGCAATCAATAATCCTCAGTCGTCTCGAGCAACTCTGGCAATCGACCCCGCCGACGAGTTAGCGACCAGTACCCATCAACATTCACTCTCAAGCAGGCCTTGCTAGTCGATCAATCAGGTAAGACTCTATTTCCTTTAGTCTATAGTTTCTCGTTTAGGTGCGGTCGACTGATATGGTCGCTCAAAACTACAGTAAACTCCATAATCGAAGCTGGATTTGGTCTAAAATTTTGAAATAGAAAAGTTGTGCCAAAAAAAAAAAAAAACGGATTTTTATTCCTTGTAATAGTCAATTTTAAATTGCGTTAGCAATTGTCAAAAAGAAATTGGTAAAAAAATGACCGAAGATTTTTTCTAGGTACAAATTTTTTTTATTTAGCATGCAAATTAGCAACTTTTGTACAAACAATCAATTTTTATTGACAATGTTTCGGATTTGCAAGCTTTTAATTGACACATAAATTTTTTACTAACAAATTCACTGCATTTTTGTAAATAAAAAAAAAAAATACATATATAAATATAAACATAAAAGAATATAAAAATAAAATTACAAAATAAGAAAATAAGAAAGCACCGAGTCTAAATTCGGATTGACCTGGATAGGCCCAACTCATTAGCTCGTCAAACATTGGGTCCATAAATGCGGCCCACTAGCCCATCAACTGAGATCTGTAATGGACTCTTCGGCCAAGCCTAGCCCAGAAGCCCATTAAAAGGCCCTCAGCCGAATCTGCTCTCTTTCGCTCTCTCTCTCTCTCTCTTCTAGGAAATTTCTCTCTCTCTTCACGGTGAGATGAAATCACGCACTGAACTCACATCACACAGTAGACACGCACAAAAGATAGGGAAAAAGACACCCAAAAATTGTTGAGTAAGACAATTTGCATATCTTGAAAGAGCGTAATGTGGACAAAAGGTTGTGGGTGCGCCGCAACGGCATTTATAAGGGAGTGAAAATGTTCCCTAAAAGCTCTGCTGCTCCTCATGGCTGTTTGGGGGCCTCTGGATTCATTGTGATAGAGCCATTTCTGATCCTGAAGATAAACCTTACTAGCTTCTGGTTTGTTAAAGCTGTAGAATTCTGCAGCTGTTTGCACAGGGAATGAACATGGAAAGAACTGGAAGGGCGCTTGTTATAACATCTCTTAATAAAAAATCTGAAGATGGATGGCACAAATTAAATATAGATAGAGATACGAATTGAGAAGCAAGAAACTGCTGGAAGAGGAAGGTGTAATCCATGATTGTTGGAAACTTGGTGAAGGGATTCTCTGGTAACATCGGAAAGCTCCGGTGCTGCTAGCTAAAACCTATGCAGTACGAGATGGAGTCAGAAGTGTTGAAGTGTTCTATTAACTGTTTGAAAAGTCATCATATTCTATTTCAATTTTCGATTTATCTTCGCCAAGTTCAACCACTCACTAAGAGTATCTTAATTAAAGGTAGGACATTGCTTCGGAGATGAAATTCGAGTTCAATTAGACCTGATAATGTTACTAGGTTATACCGGTTTGCACTTGACTGAAATTAGAAGTGTGCCATTATAGTGAATGTTCTTGTCCTCCATGTTCGAATTTTTGATTGCCTTTGGCAATCTAGATATGAGCACGATAGGACAATAAATTGTCATATCTGATGCTTGGAAACGTCATCCAGACCAAATAAGCTCATATATATCCAAATAACATGCCTGTGAAGAAATCCGGAACAAGGGCAGGATAAACCCGGCTTAGACGGAAAAAAAATTAAAAGATAACTTGACAAATCATGTTATCTTCCAACAATATAGTGATGAAGTATCGCATCATGCAATCATCGTTGCCTTAAACCCCCACCTATTATCATCATCGACCAACCGATCATGGTCCGACAACTAAGGGTGAAAAGTAGTCCGAAGAAAATTGTTGTTGCTTCCAACTACAGGGCCCGCCGATTTGTAAGCTACTAGATTCGAAGTTCCTAAATAAAGACTTTGTTTTGGATGTCCACCAACGAGCTTCGAGCTGAGGTTGCTATTTACTAAAGGGAGAGGAAGTTTTACCATTGGGTTGTGTTCCCCTCTCGAGTGGTCCAATTTGGTTTTTGTGAATTGTTTTTTGGCAGTGTTGTCACTTCTATAAGACATTTGAATGGGACTAACTTCGTTGCATGGAGTTTTACTATAGGCTTTCCAAGCAGAGATTATTTTCGAGTAGATGAGGAGATCTCGAGAGAGGTGTTTGCATCTAGATTACACCAACAAAAGGGTACCACACTTTGCTTATTTTCGTTTTTCTTTATCGGTACTCTTGTTTTGGAGTAAATCTGCATTAGGCGAGTGAAAGATGTTCTTTTGCAGGTCCTCAAGCGAGTAATTCAGTGATGACCCAAGAGGAAGACCGGGTTTCCAACCCGGATTTAGCCCTTCAAACTCTACCTCTCTATCCCTGTAAAGTAGATAGGGGGTCGAAGCCCTTACATAAGGTTTTCAAAGACAACAAGGTTTTCATAGACGATAGCGACCACGAGTTTTTTTTATCATAAGGGCGATGAATGGGACGGTATGGAAGTGGCGAGTGGAGGCCAAATTAGCTGGATAGGACGTAGGATTTTCATAGGTTTTAAATCCAATCTTAGGTTACACCAAAGATGTGAAGGAATTTTCTACTCCGAAAGATTTATAATCCTACTTTTGTTTACCTCCCAAAAAACCCTAGCCCAAATTTCCAATTTGAATAGGTACGGATTATTCTGTAGCGAGGCACCCACCTCGTCCCTCGGTAGCCAAGACGTTGGAAGGTTAGATGTTGAGGCTTGTTGTGGAGGAAAGAATGGCGGGCTTGGAGACAAGAAAGGACTTAAACGGCTTCGTTTCTAGAACATGTTCGCTGTCGTCATCTATCCAGTAAATCACGTTAGATGATCTAATATTAAATCAATCCATATAGGATTTTTGAGCAAGTGATCGTTGAAATAAATTAAGTGAACTTTTGATACCGGAATGAGTATCATACAAAAATTATTACACTACTAATGTCATTTTTTCTAATGTATTAAGTTTTTTTAGTTGTAGCGAACTTACACAAAAATTGCATTTTCAATCCTAAACATATTGTACGGATATATTTTTAACATTAAACCTTTCAAGTGAACAAGTGTAGTCATGAATTTGAGGAAAAAAAATCAAGTCCTTCCGATCAAGTCTTGCGTGAAATTTTGAAATTGTCTAGTCATCAATTGATTTCAAGATTTTTTTCAAGATTTTTTTTCCTCTCATCTTTTCATCTCTCTCCTTTTTTTTTCACGCTTACTATTCATCATCTTCCATTTCGCATTTACAATTCATCGTCTTTAACCTCGTAAGCACTCGGCCAAAGCTCCACCAGCACTCGTCTTTGCTGCCCCCACCTACACCTCCGGTGGCGCGCTGCCTCCATCGTTGAGATGTGGAATGATTTTAATACTTAAACCGCGTTCAATGTTCAATTTGTTAATGGTTGGAACTGGAAGCTCCAGAGACAAAATGGAAATGGAACAGAGACAAAATGGAAATGGAACAGAGACAAAATAAAAATGGAATAATCTCATAATCGACTGCACAAGGGTTGGTCCATCCGTTTTCGGACGCATTCTCCAATTTTATTTTCCTTTTTCATCTCTCTTCTTAAATACCCTGATTATCTCCCACCGGGGTATCCTTGTATCCATTACTTTGGAATATCACATTCTTGTTTTTTTTTCTCCCCATTTGTAGGGGCGGCTAAATTTGAATCAACTAAACGAATAATAGAATGATGCGTTTGGGTTTGGGTTGTAGAAAATGGGGTGGGGGCGGCAAGTGGGCTTATGAGCGCGACAAGCTCATCCTTGCCTCCTCCTTTTCTTCTTCATATACACTGTCGTCGAGTTTGCTGAGATCACGACGACCACAAGCTCGACGGCCATGAAGGATAAGTCGTCTAGCTTGCAGAGATCGAGAGGCTCAACCATGGCTGTCGGCCATGAGCTCGATAAGCAACGGCAACGGCTTGTGGAGTTGAGCAATAATATCTTTTGCAAATTCAATAGTGAAACCAAGGAAGAAGTAGGCGCCAAATCTGGTCGAAGGAGAAGAAAATAATGGAAAGGAAAGAGAAAAAGCAAAGAAATGAAGAAAGAAAGGGAAAAAAAACAAGAAAAAAAAAAATCAGACTATTATGCAAAATGTGGAGTGATTAAGTCATGAGCCATGTCAAAGAGAATAGAAAATGTGGTGGCTCGCCTCTTCCATCATTTCAGAACATTCATGTTGTTTTCACCAACTCTATCAATATTTAAAGTAGTATGTGTCTGACTCACCGGTAGATGAGACAAAAATCTAGTGGAAGGCCTTCGGGTGGTCCTCTTCCTACGAAGTAAGGACCACAAAGTTTTTGGTAACTGTTTGTGATGGGTTCTTTATTTGATAGGCCAAGTTAAGTCTATCCGTTCATGTTGGGCCAAATCCAGCCCATTAAAAAAGGGCCCTTAAGAGGAAATAACAGTTATTTTCTAAATGAAAATAACTGCAATATATAAAAATAAAAAGTAAAGGGAAGAACGTTTCCTATAGCCTTTCAGAGAGAAAATACGTTTCTTCATCTTCTTCCCTTGAAACAATATATTCTCTCTTTTGAAAAACGAAAC
Source organism: Eucalyptus caleyi (assembly GCA_014182885.2). Lineage (NCBI taxonomy): Eukaryota > Viridiplantae > Streptophyta > Magnoliopsida > Myrtales > Myrtaceae > Eucalyptus > Eucalyptus caleyi. The sequence goes on from CM024470.2 coordinate 43,430,844, forward strand.
TTCAGGGTTTCAAATGATTTCTCTGAGACTGCAACGGTACTTAATATATGGTAAACAAGGTATGTCCGTCTTCGCAATATGCCTTCGATTGGTGTTACACATTTCCTTGGCACGTTCTACGTATGTTTTCAGTATTCGATTGTTCGAGTATCGGTTTGATTTTTTAGGAATCTATTTCCTATAGTTGATGAGGGTGCAATCTCTAGTCATAAAGAGGAACTTATAATATCAAATTAGTCAGTTTATGCAACATATATATTTTGGAGCTAGTTCATTGTGTTCATTAATATATGCTCCAATCAGACCTCTTCACCCAGTAAAAAATTATCGTAATGTGGAACAAGGAGAATCACAAGCCCTTCCAACTTGAACCTTGAACCCAAGACATTGGCTACCAAAAAATAGTGTAACACTTGAGGAATTGCGCCTCATGGGCCCAACTGTATCTTGAAGAAGAGATTGTAGTCTTCTTTAGCCAATTAAACAAACATCATGTATAGAAATGGAAAGGTTTGATTTCTTGATGGATAATCCTTTCCACTCAGAGCACTTGAGTTAGGCTAGCTTGTTGGCAGCTAGATTTGGCCTCGTCGGTGGTTTGAATCTTTGCTAGTAATGTTGCATGAGGGGGGACATTTCTATAATTGTGAAAGTTGAGCTAGGGCAAAGTTGGAAGTAAAAAAAAAAAAAAAACTATATTTGCATTTCGAAAATGCTCGAAACTCAAAGCACCTCTAGACTTACCTTGGGCTAAAGGCTTGAGGTTTTTAAACAAGTAATTGCATCTCTCTAGAGCTCTCTAAAAAATTTGCCAAATGGTATTTGTATTTAATGGGCATGTAAAGGCCTTTGGGCTAAGTATTTAGTGTTTGGCAAATTTTTTTGACTTGTCTTTGCCAAATGCAAGTTTTCAAAAGGCTGAAAGCCCAAAATAGGTTAGGGGCTACCTTGGGTTTTCTTGGCATGTTGGCCTTCAAGTCTAATGAAAATTTTCTCCTGAAATTGTCCTCGTTAATCTTTCATTTTTCCCTTTTTACCCCCGATAACTATTCATCATCTTCATCTTCTTCCGTTCTCTTTACTGAACACAACTAGTGTGACATCCTGATTTTTCTCAATTTTATTTTCAGTCAATTGAGTCGAGCAATTCATCTGTGCGTGTAGTTCGTCTCTCAGAGTTAGCCACTCACAAGGGAACTAGCCTATTGAGTGAAGCAATTAAGGAATTTTAATGCGTCAGACTTGGGGACTAATTACTCTCGGGTCGGATGCAAGAAAATTTCCCCAAAAGCTACTCAGTGGATTAGGCGTGCTGAAACCACACTAGATTGAATTCAACCGTAAAAATTGGGATTGAATTTAGAAGTTGAAAGCCCGGTTTACTCACACATCTTATTAGGATCATGGGATAATTTTGTGGATTTTAATTGAATTCAATTAGAAGAGAATTGAAAGAAAAATTGAAGAAATTGGATGTGCAAGGATTTGGACCCCGGCGGAAATGATATTGCACCCATTAAAGAATGTTATGGGAGAGGAGATAGTAGAAGATGACATCATGGGGGTGATGTCATGCTGATTGAAGCCAAGGATTGAGGGCTTGACAAGTGGAGGGTGGAGATTTAATCTCCAAAAAGGGGGCCATCACCATTATCTTCAACCTTGGGAAGGAAAGAGAGAGGAGGGGAGAGAGAACCGGCGAAAGGGATTTTGCTCGTCGACTAGCCTGCCCGCGCACGCCGCTCCTCCGCCGTTCGTCGCCGCCGCACACCGTCGCTATTCCGCCTTAGCCGCATGCCCTCCGTCTTCCCCTTCCTCTCCCGTCGCGATCTCTCGTCTCCATCTCCCTTGGCTGCTTTGAGACCCAGCAGCAACTAGAGAAGTCCCGTCCGAAGCTGCACGCCAGCTGGAGGTCTCGCCGTTCGTCCGTCGCCACCGCTCGCGCGTTTTCCCTACACCGCTCGCGCGTCTCCGCCTCTCGCCGCTGTCGTTCCTACTCGCCCTCGTCTCCAGCGGCTTCGCTGGCTAGCACGGGCCACAACTCAGCCGCCTTCGGCCACCGCACACCCCCGCCTCAACCCACCTCCCTCAACCCATCTCGGCCCTTGTGCGCCTCAACCGGCGCCGGATCAGCCCTCAACCAGCAGCGGACAGAAGCTGGAAAAATGGATATGGCAATGGGTGTTTGGCCCATTTTGGCCAGCTTCCCAGCCCCGGATGCTCGGCCTGCCTTGAGAAAAGTCAATCCTCGTGTTGTCCTCATCGTTTTGGTCCGCTCGGCTCGCTAATCGGGTGAGTTTAGCTCACTAAACCTCGATTAGAGGGCTAATGATGCTTTAGGGGTGCTTAGTTTATGTTAAGTGTCATTAGGTGGTTAGTTTAATTTATTTAAGTGTAGATTATATTAAGGTGTTTGATTAACTTAAATTGTGTTTAATTTAAGGCTAAGTGAATGGTTATATTAATATAAGTTTTGATGTGACATAAAAGAATTTAGTTTTGATTTATTTACATATTCTGAAATTATTAAATAATTAAATAATATATTATTATTCGAAATTATTAAAATATGATTATTTAATTATTTTCGGAATAAATTTAATTATTTATTAAATTCCGAAAATTTTGTCAAGACCCTAAATTCTCTTAATTTCATGCCGGTCGCTGCTTTGTGTAGTCAGATTTTGAAATTGATGATTGGATATTATAAATTGAGTATGGATCGTGAAAGATAGGGATATTATTATTTAATTAATTTTTGGAATAAATTTAGTTATTTAATAAATTCTAAAAATTATTTTGGAACTTTATTTTCTCAGAATTTCGTGTTGATCGCTACTATGCATTTAGAATTTGAAATTGATTATTGGTTGTGGCAAATTGAGTGTGATTGCGATAAATAGGGATTCTTTATAAAATCCTAACTGTGGAAATTGATAGGAAATTGGCCGTGATTAACCATCTATTAGAGGTCGTGCCCAGTGAGGCCGTGATTGACCACCTATTAGAGGTCGTGCCCAGTGAGGCCGTGATTGACTACCTATTAAAGGTTGTGCCCAATGAGGCCGTGATTAACCACCTATTAAAGGTTGTGCCCGGTAAGACCGTGATTGACCACCTATTAAAGGTTGTGCCCAGTGAGGCTGTGATTAGCCACCTGATAAAGGTTGTGCCCAAATGGGGCCATGAATTACCACCTATTAGAGGTCATGCCCATCGGGCCGGGATTGACCACCTTTTAAAGGTTGTGCCGAGTGGGGCCGTGATTGCCACTGATTGTTAAACCTTCCTATAGGGCCGTGATTGAGAGCAATGATTGATTTGCTATAATGACATGTAATCGGCCGAGTCAATTGATCGCTGAGACGATCCAAGTGGTTGAATTGTTCTGATGATATGATCATCTGCAGTTGTTTGGTTATTATAATTGCATGTGGTTGAATTATATAAACTGTGCTAACCTGCAGATGAAGACTAATGCGAGGTAAGTCTTTGTGTGATGTGGCTAGGTCACCTGGGTTGTATTTTCTTTCTAATAGGGGTTTAGGGGGTTGAACTTGCTGAGACATTGTCTCATCCCGGTTTAAGGATTACAATTTCAGGTCCCTAGTGGACGAAGCGGCTAGATAGCTTTGGTTGACCCTAAGGAGTTGCAGAGGTGAAGTCATGAGGATTGGAGAACGTATCTGGCTTGTAGGTTGTAGGACAGTTCATTTTTAAGAGCTGGTCTTTTGTAGACTTTTGGCTGTAGGCTTTCGTTTGTAACTCCGTTGGTTTATGTACGTAATTGGTTGTGAATTTGTTTCCTGCTTTTCTATCCCGTATTTCATTGTCAAGGGTTTTATAATACGTTCTGCTTGAGCAATAATAAATTTAATGGGGTCGGCGACACTACCTAGGGATGTCGCATTTGCATGACCATGGTGGTATGTTGGCGTGCTCGAGGTTCGGGGCGTGACAATTAGCATCCACACATGGTCGTCGGCGAAAGGTAGGCGGTGCGATGAAGGGCAGGTGGTTCGGCTAAGGTCTTGCGACCCTCCGATAAGGGTTGCTGCACGGAGGACGCGATGCAACGAGGGTCACGGCAACCCAGATTTAGTCGCACAATCTGGGTCGTGGCGACTAAATCGCGCGGCCCTGGTGACCTCTGCACAGAGGTCATGGCATGGTGGGTCACAAGATCGTTCAGCGAGGGTCGCCATGCCACGTCCTTTGAATGCTTGCCCTTCGTTGCATCGCCTACCCCTCGTTGGATATCCTACCCTTCTTCAGCGACTATTAGCTCTTCATCAGCGGTCGCTGCTCTTCATCGGCGTTCGTTGGCCAACTCTCCTTTTTTTTTTTTCTTTTTAATAACAAATGTCTTTCGCAAATTTAATTTGTCCAAACACTATTTTGCTTAAAGGTACTTCACAATAAACTTTCACAAATATAATTTACCAAACGCAATTTACATTTTGAAAAAACTCAGCAGAAAAACAGCCCAAATGCCAAAACTTGGTACGAGAGGACACTTAAGTGCCATAATTTCAAAAATGTACACTTAAGTGCCACTTTCTTTGAAAAGTGGGACACTTAAGTGCCACCTTTGGCGACCCTTGCCAAAAATCCTGCGTGGCAATATTTTATTATTTTTTATTGCTTACATTGCTCGTTAGAGAGCTGAGTCGGCTCTAACTCACCAAAAACAACGTCGTCTGCATAATAAAATCCCCAAATCTTCCAAAAACGATGTCGTCTCCCCAAATGCCCCAAATTTAAAACCCTTAATCGGCCAAAATCCCTATTGAAGTGCTCGAATACAAGTCTCGAACCCTAATTTTTATTTGCCCAAAATTCCTTCATTGAATTTTGGAAATGGAGAGCAGGACTCGCAGCAACGCCTCAATTTCCTCTCACGGAAGTGAAGGAGAAGGCCAGCGTTTCTGTTTTTGTGGGTTACCGAGTCCAAGAAGAACATCGAGGACTCGAATCAATCCTAGGAGAAGATTTTATGGATGTGCCCGATATAAAGAAGCATCGAAATGCAAATACTTCAAATGGGTCGATGCGAAGTTCTCTGACCGAATCACAGTGGTGATATTGAATCTACTTCATAAAAGAAGCAATCTCCATCTGTGTTCGTGAACAACTTGGACGATGTTGACTCAATGCAAGCTCAAGCATCTTCAACTAACTTTTCAAGAATGAAGTCTCAATGCAAGCTCAAGCATCTTCAACTAAACCTTTCAAGAATGAAGTTTCAATGATAAAAATTGAACGAAAGTGTTACCAAGTGTTTATTATAGTGTTGTTTTGTTGTCTATTGTACTTTATGATGAAATGTAAAACACTTGAAGATGAGAAAAAGTTTCTCTGACTGCCATAGTTAAAAATGGTGTTGTTTTGGATTAAATGTAGGCTTTTTTCTTTGTGAAAGATGCGAAGAAATTTGTGTTGTTCCACAAGATCATTGTGGCTTTGTTGTTGTTTGTGCTGTCATATGGAGTTGCCATAAGTTAAATTACTATCATCTTCTCTGTTTTGATGCAGACCAATATATACACAAGACAAACATGAGTGATTACCCGAATGCCATAAGTTGTATTTAGTAATCACTTAAGTGCTAGTCACGATAAAAAAATGATCACTTAAGTGTCAAGTTATTATTAAAGTGATTAGTTAAGTGTCACTTGTAGTTAAAAGTGAACAGTTAAGTGCCAAGTTTTTTAGAATATGATCAGTTAAGTGTCAATTTTTTTTGTAAGTTTTCTCTAAAAATTGTGCCAACCACCACCACCGATTGCGCCACCAACCATCACCACTAGCCACACTAGGCACTCCAGCCACCACCGTGCTGGTGGTGTTGCTGCACAAGGTACTAGTGCAAGCTGAGCCTTGTACTAGCTTGCACCAGTACACATGGTGTAAGATGTGCAAATTGCACACTTGCACCAGGTGCAGGTGCAGCATAAGCCCATAACTCCCATCACAAACCCATAATCACTGGGCATCACCACCAACCACACCAGCACCCCCAACCACCACATTAGCACCCCAACGATAAACTCACTACCACCAAGCATCACCATCCACCACCACCAGCCACACCAGCACTCCAGCTACCACCACAGAACACCAACAGCAGCAGCAGCAAGTAAAAGCAGAATCCATGACAAACAACAAAAATTGACAAGTAGCGCAAGATCATTCATTAATATTGAAATTAAGTCTCACAACATCAATAACAAACTAAAGGAAAAAAAAAAAAAAAAAAAAAGATAACCATTCATGGCAAGTGTTATTATAACGTTTACATAACTGTTTTGACTCATAAGCTCCACAAATCCTATCATGTCCCATCTCATCAGTCAATATGCACGACACCCCCTGTTCGTGATCCTTTCGATGGGCCTTTCACTTGATTAATAATTCTTGCACTCTTTCTAACTGGACGTACAACTTCTTCTTCAACTTTCTCAGTATCCACTAACTCAGATGGAGCTGCAAATATCCCAAGCTGAATTGATTTAAAAGGAGCTGCAACTGGGTTCTTACTCTTCTTTCTTGTTTGCGCATTTGATGTTTTCTTTTTTGTTGGTGTAGCCGTTGATTCTTGAGTTGGGCCTGAGATAAGAACCTCTGAACTTCTCCCAGGCTACAAAAAGACAATAAATTGTCAGCAAAAGTCTACAGCATAAATTAAATTAAATGCAGTCAATAAAACTTACATTTAGAATAATTGCTCCAGTACGTTAATCTGTATAAAGGCCATAGCCATATTATCTTAACCTCTTCCCAAGTGCCCCTCTTGTTTGAATAGGGCGTCACTTTCAGGAACTTGTGATTTGTTGGCTCTTTTTTTTTTTGCCTGTGATTTCTTGGGCCTTTCAATTACTCTTGAGGCTTCTTCGACCAATTTTTTAGCCGGGTGTCTTCTAGATGGCCTTTGTGTAGCTGCTCCTTCACCTAGCCTTCTTCTAGTTATCCTTGTCATTCTGTTTATCCCTTCAACTTTAGTGACACCTCCTTCTGGTGGTACTGGTGGTGGTACTTGTGATGCCCCTTGTAGTGATTCTTCTGGTGGCCCATGTGGTGACCCTTGAGATGGCTCTTGTGATGGTTCTTCAGTTGACAATTGAGTTCCAACTTGCTTTCTTCGAACTTGAGAAAGAGGCAAAAGACACCATAAATATAACATCGGGCCATATAATAATGTAAAGAAAATGAAAAACTAAATATAAATTGTTGAATTTACCACTGGGTATTTATTTCACTACTGAAGAACAATTGACTGAACTGGCCGTGATGCTGCTTGGGCCAATCTTTCAACTGGCCATGATGCTGCTTGGGCCAAACCTTCAACTGGCCATCTTCTACATTGCCTTCTTTGAGCAAGCTGTTCAATTTCATGACTTACTAGGGTTCTTCTTGTGACCTAACAAACACATTACATTCAAGGTCAAATAGGATATTATGTACATTTTTATGATAAATGACAAAGCAACATAAACATAAAATAAATTTCATGACTTACTAGGGTTTTAGTTGTCAATTGAAGAATAGTCAACTTACTTGGCCCTACTGTTTGCATTTCTCTAACTGTCTCTTCACTAGGCCTTTCACCTTGCCTCAAGGGTTGTTGTTGCTTCCTCAATTGACAACCTTTAATATTGTGGCCTGCTAAATGATAATAAGAGCACGTTATCTTTGCACCCTACCTGCTCATTCTTTGCTGACCCAAGACCTCTCCCTCCGCCATTCTTCTTCTTCGTTTTGGCCTTTCAATTTTCTTCTTCAGTGGCAAAGGTTGAGGTGCTTTATGATCCATGAGCTCCCAAAACTTGCTACTTCTAATTGACTGCATCATGAACTGATATGAAGCAAGGTATTTTGATTTATGATACCAATCATCGATGTAATCATCTGTATTGTCGCCCTTCAATTGGATGACACATATGGCATGTGCACATAGAATTCCACTTACTTGCCATGCTCTACATGAACACTTCCTGCTTCCTAGATTGACAACATACTTATCAGCACCCTTCATTATCTCATATCCATTATCTCCATTCCAAATGGGATGTCAATGCTTACTTGCAACCAAATTCTCATCCAATTTCTCGACAATCTTAGGACCATATTGTCTAGTCCACTTTGCAGCCTCATCTCTTTGTTTTTGCAACCGAGTCATAACCACAACTCGTATATCTTCAAGCATTGAGATGACTGGTTTGCATCTAGCATCTATTATCTTCGAATTAAATACTTCACAAATGTTGTTGTCGACATTATCGCACTTGAACTCCTCACTGAAGAATGCCCTGCACCAATGCTTCGGTTCTAGTTGAAATAGGGTAGCACAACCTTCTTTTGTCAATTGAAGCAGTCATTTTTTGGCTATCCTAAAGTCAACTATATTTGCACTCTTTGCTAATTGCCAAAATTACAACTGCAGCTTATCCCCTTTGTAGGTCTTTGCCCAATTTCCGTATATGTGCCGCACACACATTCGATATTCAGCATGGGGCAACAACTCAGCTACTGCCGGAACCAATCCCTGCAATAATTCAAAGTAAGAAATGTGAGCAAATTACATGTTCATATTACAAAGCAAACTATTGACTAAATTTTTCAAAAAGCAAGCATTACCTTTTGTTGGTCGCTTATGAATGCCTACCCTTCCTCGTTTGTTATCTCCAAGTCAGCCATCAGATTTTTCAAGAACCAGGACCAATTGTCCTTATTCTCAATCTTTACAACAACCCAAGTTAGTGGGAACATTTGATTATTCGCATCTCTTCCAATCGCCGCCAACAATTCTCTCTTGCACAAGCCCTTCAAGAAACAGCCGTCCAATCCTATAATTCGTCTACAACCAGCTAAAAATCCCCGTCTACATGCATTAAAGCACACATAGAATTTATCGAACTTGGTCCCATGATCAGGAACACCTCTACATACACTTTACTTGTAGGGTTTTGCAGCCTACACTCCCAAGCATACTCCCACACCTGCTCATATTCCTTAGCATACTGACCAATAAGTATCTTTATCACATTTTGCTTTGCTCTTTTGCACTGAGTCCTAGATACATTGATGCCTACACGCTTCTTCACTAGTATCCTAAAGTTAGTAATTTTCATCTCGGGCATCAGTTTGATCAGATTGAAGAAGTGCTTGAACAACCATGCACTTGTTACCCTTTTGTTTTGAAAATTAATGGAACAAGTGTGTTCCTCTTAATAGGCTCTAATCTGAAAAGACTCACTCCTCTTAACAAACGCGCCATAAATCTTCCATGGACAATTTTGCTACGAACACCTAGCTTTTACAAAGTTATTAGTATTTCTAATTAAATTAATATTTCTTTGTATAGCAATGGAGTTCTTCAGTATAACTTCCCTAAATTGTATCGCATAATGGAATTTCATACTTACTGACAAAGTAGGAAAGGCAACGGATGGATCATAAGAAGGAAACTTACTTTTCCTTCTATGCATAGCTCATTGATCTTCTTCAAGTTCGTCTTGGGAAGTAGCGGTGTCGATGCTTTCTTCATAATCTGTCTCTTGGCTAGCAACATCAACATCTGCAGAGCCTTCATCTCTGTTTGGAACTTCATCAGCTACCTACAAAGTTGCAAATCTATTTGACAAAAAGTCCATTTGTTTTTTCCTTGACTGTGTAAGCTTCTCATCGCCGTCGTCACTTAATATTAATAAATTTTCAGCAACCAACACTTCATCATCATCGTCATCATCACCATCATTGAATTCAGCTACTTCCCAATCTAATTTAGTGATGGTGACATCACCTATGTCACAATCATTCTGGTGAACAACATCTGTTCCCCTCTCCTCCCTGTCCTGTCCATCATGCCCTGTTCATCCCTAACCTCATTACTAGCTTGAATACCATCTCCTCCTTCTCCTACTTTGGTGCTATCTATGTCATCATCTTCGTCCTTACTATCACTATTGTATTCAAAAAAACACTTTGGCCTCTTCGCCATGAAGATAATGATATAGGATATCCCTAAAACCATTATCATCTTTCAAAACTTTCAAATCATCTCTTAAGCCTTTCCCAGGAACACAGTACAGTAACTTTTGTACTCTACAAGGAAAATATATCACTATATCCTTAACAAATCCAATATAAGATGCTTTATTTATATCTAAAAAGATAGTACCCTCATTCCTCCCCTCATACTCCCACTCATCCTTCCCAATCGCAAAATCTCCACTGTAGTAAACGATGACAGCAACATAGTCATTATCATGAGTCATTTCTGCAATAAAAGAGGAAAAATATACAATTAACTTTTGGGACCACACTCACAAAGGACAACAGATAATTGCATGTGGATGTCCTTACACTCTTTATTAAAGAAAATAAGAAAGAGGGAAGATGCATAGGTCAGACGACAGCTGCAGTTTGAAAAGAGGCCTCGAGACAAATAGAGGTGGGGACCCGACAACTACTTTGATTATGTCGTTGCATTCCTTTAAAATATGAAGAGATCCCCCAGATAAGCATGGGTCCTCATGATACCAATTTCAACAATGCAATTTATTGAAAAAATACCCATAAATCCCCATCCCCATGACAACAAGAGATTCGATTCAGACATATCCAAGGTCCAATACTCCGAACCCTAACAATCACCAATCACCATCGCACATTTCTCATCCGACCACTACAAATTACTTTCGCACATCACAATTCAACATCCGAGCCCTAAATCACACATCACAATATCTACCACCACATCTTAGCCTTAATTTTCCCCCCGCCGAGCCCTACACCAAGCCCTACATTTCGAGACCGATCATAAACTGTCAATCCAAACCCCCCAATAGGGTTCTAGCACCACATCTGAGCCCTAAATCTCACATCAATACCATCCAAGCCTAAGCTTTCCCAGCCGACCCCCAAATTTTAAGTCCGAGCCCTAATAAACGAGTCGAAGCCCTAATTTCACCACAGGGGAGAGGAAGAAGAGAAAAAACCTGAGCAAATCAACGACAGCGAGCAATGACCTGTGAACGGCGAGTTGTGAACGGCGATGGAGAGGACGTCAGATCTGGTGTGAATCGATGAACGAACAGTTAAAATCCAAATAAGCTAAACGACGTCGTTTAGCACTAAGGAAAAATGACGTCGTTTAGTTTGGCCAAAGGCATAGTGGATAGGGCGACGTCATTTTCCTCCTCCACGTGTGCTTTTTTTTTTTTTTTTTTACAAAATTGCCACGTCAGTTAAGCATGTCGCTGGAAAATGCCACGTCTGCATTTTGGCCGGTTTTTTGCCAGATTGGCACTTAAGTGTTCCATTTTACTCCGATATTGACACTTAAGTGTACCTTTTCAAAATTATGGCACTTAAGTGTCCCTTCGTGCCAAGTTTTGGTACTCCTCGGTGTCCAAAACTCGAAAAAACTCCTTTAACTCAAGGGCCTTTTGCATTTTCTCAAGGATTTTTTCCAAAAGCCTTCCCAAATGCACCATAAACCTATTATATCAATTTGGAAGAAGATTTTGAGTTTAGGGTTTAATTTATGGAGCAAACTGAACCTATTTTCTAAATGTGGGGCAAACTTTTGTTGCCAAAAGATGTCATTTGATTTATATCTTGAGTGTTGACATCTCCGACGAGACACATCGTTTATTCTAAAATAGTGCCACGTGTGATTTTCAGCAACACAAATGGCAATTATCACTTGAATAATCGATTTTAAAAGTTATGGTACTTAAATGGTTGTTTGAAGAATTACAACACCAAAGTGAGCAACATTAAAAAGTTATGGGGCGTTAGTGTCTCTCTTCCTAATACATCTATGCAATAACATTTTGGTTAAACGTTCAATTACTAATTAAATGATTTAGTCAAGATGAATCAATTCAAGACATTATAAGGTTTGAGCTCAACTGGACTCCTGCTATCCTCAACTCTTCTCTTGCTTGACCGACTATCATATTCTATGTTTGATTCTCCATTCAAAATGATTAATAAAGATACTTGGTCTCAACTTAATTCAATTTCATCCCTAAACTTTTAAAGTGTGATCCAATGTAGTCATCTCATTAAAATCATTGATGGAATCTGCTGACATGAATGAAATGCGCCATTTAATTTATGACATCATTATTTGTGTTCAATTTGGTTTTATATATTATTTATTTATTCAATTTAGTCCCTAAACTATTTTTCAATTCTCTCGACAATTGCTCTATGTCAAACTTAGATTGGATTTCAACACAAAGTGTTTATTAAATATTTTCACAACATTTAAACACAAACATAAACAAATTAATTAAATGGATTACACAACACAAAACATTTAAACTCACCGTGGGTGGCATAATTGGTTGAGATATTTCCTTCCAACGCATGGAGGTCGAAGGTTCGAAACCCTGCGTTGCTAGCAATTTAAGCGGGAAGCCCCGACAGTGGGTTGCTGGGCCAGTTTCTCCCGAGGTATAGGCCCTGTTTGGTTCAGCATTTGGAATGCTCATTTGGACTCTAAAGTCCCTTGGCCAAATGCAAAGCTGTTTGGTTCATTTTTTTGCGCGACTTTGGCGAGATGCAATTGCATCTCCAAGTGGTTCTAAGGGCCTTTAGCCCAATGCAGCTCTTGAGGTCCTTTGGCAAGTTGCATCTTCGGAATGCAACTTCCGATATTATTTATCTCTCCGATGGAGAAGCCAATCGGTCGCCCGAAAAAAATAAAAATAAAAATAAAAATATTTATATAAAAATAAATATGTTTATATTTTTATATAAAAATATATATTTTATATTTATATAAATATATAAACATATCTATTTTTTTTCTCCTATTGCTTTTATATAAATATATATTTATATAAACATATCTATTTTTATATATATTTTATGTTTAATAAATATATTTTATGTTTATATTTTTATATTTTTATATAAAAATATGTTTATTAAAAAAACATAAACATATTTTTTATTTAGGCGGTTCGGCCGCCGAATTCGGCTGTCCGGTATAAATATATAAACATATATTTTTTGTTTATTTTTTATATAAAAATATAAACATATCTATTTTTTTATATTTTATGTTTAATAAATATATATTTATAAAAAAATATAATATATATTTATATAAAATATATATTTATATATATTTTATATATTTTATATAGATATAAATATATTTATATAAACATATCTATTTTTTATGTTTAATAAATATATTTTATGTTTATATGTTTCTATTTTTTATATAAAAATATGTTTATATAAAAATATAAACATATTTTTGCTTTTTTAATTTAATAAAAGTTAATTACAAATGTAAATTTTACCAAACGGTATTTTGGCCAAAGTTGTTTCTCAATGCAAATTTTACTAAACGATATTTGCGTTTCTGCAAATGCATTCCCCAAAAGCCGAACCAAACGGGCCCATAGTCGTTGTTGAGCCTCCACCGCAGAGACCCATGAGACCCAAAATCGGTGTAAGCCGACAAGGGCATACTGGCGGATTCTCAGTCATTAAAAAAAAAAAAGATAAAACAAGGTTACTTGTGTATATATGTTGTAAGTATTTCTAAATGCAAATAAACATATCGTGTTAACACAAGGAATAAATTAAATTGCTTAACCAAATCAAACCAAACGCATTATTAACGAGTAAAAGGGTCAAATCATATCTGACATATTCATGTCAATGTGTATGTCTTGTCAAGGGGTTGTGTCGAATATTACCAATTTTAGATAATAATCAGCGAAGTTTATCTTTAAAATATTTTATGACCCTCATCATGCTTAAGCAAATGCTATTAGAGAGAAAGAACAAAAATATAATAGTTTAAGAACGAAACTGCACAAAAAAAAAAAAGTTCAAGGACGAAAGTAAACGATAAAAAAGAAAGAAAAAAAGAGATAAGTTAGTAACTTCAAAGGCTATGTCAGCAAATTACATTCAATCTTTAATGGAACGACCACATTAAACAAAATTTAAAAACTTAAGGGATGACATTGAAAAAAAAAAAAAGTTCAGGTATGTCATTGAGCGATGAGGAAAATTATAGTGACTACTGATGTAACTAGCCCTTATTTATATCCCGAAATTGTCAAGTCATATCTTTTTAAGTACACAAAAAATGAAAATAATCTTGATAACAAGTGTGCACGAGGCACTAATTAACCATATTTAATAAAGAAATGTTTTCATTTTTAATTCACTGCTATACAAAATGTGAGATAGATAGTGCATTAAAATTGACAAATTTTCTCTACTGAGATGTTTAACTAGTGCTTCTGTTGACCAAATTCAAAAAGCTTAAAAAGAAAAGGAAAACAAAAGTCTACATTTGAGAACACATTTCATAGAGAAATACTCTTTTTTCAGTGGAGTTAATGGTGAGTCAATCTACCTACTTTGATATTGAAGAGATTTGAATTGACAGGAGTGTTCAACAAATGTAAAAAGTACATGTACCAACCCGCTACCTTCTAGTATAGCAGGAATACCATCTTTGGAAACTTGCACCCAAATCTTTTTAACGTGAAAGAAGCTCTAGGATGGAAAGACTCCGTGTACTTTGAAAATTTGAGAGCAATTTTTTTTTTTTCCGGTCAAATTTTTTAGAGCAATGTTTAGTAATCTAACAACTACTTGGTCTATCCTCAAGGTCAAGGAGAATTTTAGAAACTTCGTATAATAATATATTACCAGGTGAGCGGAATATATGCTTTAAAATGCATTTGGACCGTCGGATATTTATTAATGTCAAGTAAAATGCGTTAGATATTTGATAAATTAAATGTTTTTTTTTTTTAACAAAGATCCCTCCCATAATCATTTTCCCCTCAGCAGGGATGGGTTTAGAGGTCGAATCTTGAGGAAGCCACAATACAATATCGATCAATTGTTCAAAATACATAGAATGGAGAATTACATTTTGTTCCGTTTTCCATTTACCCGTACAAGAATGCTTTCAAGTACATAATATGAGTTAACAATTTATTTAAACGAGTTTCATATATATGAGATTAGCTGGATTTTGCAATGGCTTAAGCTTCTCTCCATTTAAAAAAAAAAAAAATTGTCCCGCTAGACACGTAATTTTGGAAAAATAATGAAATGCAAAGCCTATAATGCCACCAAAAAAAAAATGTTACAGGATCAATAAAAATTCATATTTACGAGTATTGTCAATAAAGCGTAGATGAAATTCAAATTCATATTTGCAAGTATTCTTGGTTTGCATTAATATCAAACCAAGAATAAATTATCATAGGATTAAGTAACTCCACACTTGATAAATTGATTGGAGATAGATAAATGGAATTATTACTAGAATCATCAAATGTCATAATCTCCAAAATATAACATGTTAACTAATTTAGCTAATAAATTACTGCTGTAAATTTAAATGAAAACAGAGGACGCAAATGCGGGCATGTGCCCCATGAGGCCCCGGGGGGGGGTGGGGTAGTACTTGGCATAGGACTCATTTTATTTCGCTGAAAATATTTTTCTCATTTTCGGTTCTTTGGTTCGTTTGGAAAAATAAAACAGGCACGAAACTTGAGGTCTATTGATCAAGAAAATGATTTCTTCTTTGAAAAATCCTTTTATTAATAAGTCTCATATGAATCTCATGTGGAACTTATCGTCCCTTAACACAATTCCCTGGTCAAAGGATGATTATGACTTTTAAGCATGGGCAGACCCCTCACCTTACGAGAGCCCTTTTGATGAGAACAAACTCGAGGTCTATTGATCAAAACGGGCAATACATCGTTACGGGACCGGCACAATGCTTTGACGTCATCAAGCGTGTAATAACTAGTAACTACTCTACCCTCCCTTGCCCATGGAGAACCTTCGTCTCAGTCCAAGAATGACCAAATCGACTTGACTTTTTGTTGCACTATACATTTCCTGCCGCCATTTTCTCATTTTGTTTTCTTGGAAAATCACTGCATGTCACCAATCCCTCCCCACCCCCCAATACGACAAACATAAAGCAATAGTGGACCTCTTCAAAGCTTATTTACAACTTAATATTGAATTTGGCATTGGTAAATTCCTCAAATTGTGGGTAACTTGCTATAATAAAAGCGGGTGTATGTTGGTCATTTACTTATTTTAATTGTAAGTTACCCAGCTGCTATTTTATTTCTAATAGCAAGTTTCTTACATTGTTGGTAAGTTATTAACTTGCAAGCAGACTTACGCTGGTGAGTTACTAATTTCACCGCTAGATTTCATTTTGAGGGACGACATTTAGGTTAATAACTTATGTTCCACTTGAATTTGGTAATTCTTATTTTGTATGTAACTTACTACCTCATAAGCAGAATTAGTTATTTCCACTCAAATTTTCTAATTTCGCCTCTACATTTTTGCTTGAGCGGCAACTTTCTAAAAAGATCGATAACTTACTATTGCATTCAACATTAGTAAATAGCTAATGTCGTTGATAATTATACTATCAAAGTACTTGACCTAACAAGTCACTACAACGTTACATTTTTACAAACAAGATTTAAACTTTACTAATCATATTAGAAAATTGCCATGCACAAATTTGTTCCTTTTTTGGCAAACAGATAATTAGAATTCTGCTTTAGGCTAAGGACTAGAGCAAGAGGAAGGTGGACACCACTATTTTATTTATATATTTATAATTTCAATGATCTTTTATCAGAATTCTCCTGCCTAACCGAACTCTATGGGGATCGTTTTATATCAAACTCGTGACTCAAGACCACTGTGGTTAAATTTTAGATTCAACTCAAGAGAGAGAACAACCGCAGAAACGTGAACAATAACTTGTGACTTGAAGGTCATGTTTCCAAGTGGTACGATGATGGTGGCAGCCGACAACAATTATATATATATATATATATATATATGTGTGTGTGTGTGTGTGTGTGTGTGTGTGTGTGTGTGTATGTATGTATGTATGTAACGACCCGGGCCCCATTGTATAATATTGTCCGCTTTGAACACTGAGTCCTCACGGCTTTAAAACGCGTTGTCTAGAGTAGAGGCGTGAACTCAGCCACCCTCATCCCAGAGCAATATTGTCCACTTTGGAGGTCCAGCCACCGCCGTCCTCCCTCACGGGTTTGTTTTTAGCGCAGCGGTAGCGTATGTGAAGCGCGTTATATATATTAAAAGAACCCAAGCCTTTATAAACTAACCACAGGACTCCCCTCCTAAGCGATGTGAGATGGGAGACATGCCCTTAACCTCACCCACATACTGCCAAGGTGAATCTCAGTCCATCCCTCTGTACTGCCTCGAGTCTGGGTCGTCACAGTATATGTATATATCATGGTACTTGTGCAATGTGCAGTTGTGAGTTGGTTGCCTGTGGACATGGTTACTGTTCAAAGCCTTCAAGTGGCGATTTTTTTAATATAACAAATTACAAATTTTTCATTAATTTTTTTAATGCTTAATCTAGTCTTCTGTGTGTATGATAAGCATTCAACCCCTAATTCACTGCTTGTTTTGTAGCGCGGGACCTCAAAACGTTATATTAATAACATATAGTAGACAACACATGATTTTATTTGATTATTTGAAATAGTTGAATTCCTTTAATTATTATCAATCCTCGCCAGAAACATTTCATAATTATCATTTTGAGACTGATATAACAAAGATTTCCAGTTCAAATTCTTTAGTTTGCATGTTTACTATTCTAAAAATTGTTAGAATAGCTACAATTTTTTTTCACCTTGCCACTACTTCCTACATGTATTCCATGTCTGCACTGCGAAAGAAGTGCTAGTTAGTATAGAGGAAATCCCGACCGTCCATTCCAACTGTTCATCAGATGGGGGCAGATAGAAGTCACAGGGTTTATGAACAGTACCCTGCATCCCTACATGCCCGCTTCCAAATCCTATTCATTTGAATTGATGGGACTCACGAATCTAAACGCAGCAACAAGAGCTGCTATCAAGTAGCATAGGAGGAACATACCATATCTCTCGGAAGTTGGAACCAGTCAGCGGCATTCTTAAACGCGAATGAAGGCTCTAGGATGAGAAGAGTCTGTGCTTTGAAAATTTGGGTCCAGTGGAATCTTAATGCTATCAAAACAAAGCACTGACTTGGTCTATTCTCCAAGTCAAGGAACATACAAATCTTAGAAGCCCGCAAGAATACCGTTCGTGGATTCTCCGCCTCGGTTCAAGAATGACTCTGCGATAAAACAAACAAAGCTCTAGTCTCGGAAAGACCAAATCAACATTGACTTCTCGGTACACGCACCTCATATACTTTACATATACCTTTCTCTCTCTCCCCCTCTCTCTCTCTCTCTCTGCAATCATTTCCTATCCCTATTTTCTTGGAAATTCACTTACATTGCACTTTCGTTTTCCTCTCTCTCTCTCTCTCTCTCTCTCTCTCTCCACTATAAATATGTAGGATTTGTGAAATGGGAACCTTTTATGACAAATACAAAACAACCATTTGCAAAGCAAAATAGTTCAACAATTAGTTTAGCTTTGAGGAGTTATTAAGGTTTTCGAGATGGGTTTTGTTCAAAGCTCATTGAGCAGGAGTACAGGACACATTTTGTCCACTTTAAAGCTGTTTGTCTTGCTCTTGCCACTCCTCGTCCTGAGCTATACCGGTGCAGCCACCAAAGCCGTAGATGAGAGGAACCCATTCAAAGTGGGCGTGATTCTTGATTTGGATTCGCTTCTCGGCGACCAAATGCGTATGGCAATCGAAATAGCATGCCGGGATGTGAATACCATATCATCATCAGGAAGTCATTACATAAAGCCACATTACATAAACTCCCAAGCAAAGCCCCTTCGAGCAATTTCTGCCGGTTAGTCTTTCATTACCCTTCCTCAATTCAGTGGCTGCGTCTGCAATAATTTCTGCTTTGTTTGTTGGAAACGTGTTAGTTGCCATGAGCAGTAATAATTAATCACCCCAAGTCTGCTTTGAGATCATGTACATCTATATTTTCTTCTCAATTTTTCTGCATGTGCTGAATGTTTACTAGAAGTTCTACATTCAGTAATATTTGAAATACACAATGAAACCCTTACAGAAACCTTTGGGTATCTAAGAGACCCAATGATTATGTTAAATCATCAAGTAAAAAAGTTATGGAACTTCTTGATTCATTACTATTTCTTGCAGAAAACTAGCAACTTTTTTTTTTTTTTTAAAACTACATGATCATTTTATTCGATATTCAATGTAGAAAATTGGCTTTTTGCTAATAATAAGCAGAGTATTTATGTTGACCTAATAATACTTGGTATCCATTGTGGATCCATGACCAAAAGCTTAAGCTTTTGCATGAACGGTTGTTATAACAACTGTAAATTGACGTTCTTCCATCTAAACATGTATCTCACATAATGAACGTTAGCTGCAAATAATCTCTTCCAAGAACCCAACTAATAGGGGTAAATAAGTGCAATTAGTAGAAGAAATTCATAAAGAAAACTGCCTTGAATCCTGAAATTTAATATCTTTAATTCCTTTATTATGTTTTAACAGCAGAAAAGCTGATCAAAGAGAAGAATGTGCAAGTTATTATTGGCTTGGAGACATGGGAGAGTGCAACTTTAGTAGCCGAAATTGCTAATCAATCTCAGGTGCCAGTCATATCCTTTGCCAGAGACCACATAACACCGACAACGATGGTGCAAACTCTATGGCCTTCACTGTTTCAAATGAGTACCGATGAATCTGACCATGTTAGATGCATAGTAGATATAGTTAGTTCTTATAACAGGCAAAGAGTATCAATAGTATATGAGGCCGGGGCATACGATACTAAGTACTCCAAGCTGTTAAATTCTTTGTCTGAAGAGCTTAGAAAAATCGGCTCGACAATAGAGGACCAATTGATTCTTCAAGCATTCTCATCTCCGAGTGGAGCAGAAGTGTCTTTGGAAGAGAAATTAATGAAGTTGAAGGGAAAAACATCTCCCATCTTTATTGTCCTAGGGTTGTCAGCACGGGGAAGCGCTCATTTTCTTAAAGAAGCAAAGAAGATGAGACTCTTCTATGGAGATTCAATTTGGATATTTGCTGAAAAACCATTCACCAATCTCCTAACTTCAGTAGAACATCCAGCAATCGTCTCCACCGTCAAAGGTGCGATAGGAATAATCACGTACCATCCCAAAAACCAGGCATATAGAGAATTCAAAGCCAAATTCTTGAATATGTTCCATCACAAGTATGGAGAGAACTTCAAGTTCGAGCCCGGAATCGATGCTATTCGAGCATATGATTGCATTATGACTGTTAAAAATGCGATAGATGCAATGCCGAGCCAAGATATTATGCCCAAGTTTTTGCTTAATAGAATATCGCGCACTAGACTCATGGGTTTGAGTGGGGCAATACGATTTGAGAAAGGTCAGTTGGCACGTCGACCCAAATTCCAACTTGTAAGTGTTGAGGGAAATGAATATAGAGAGCTTAAGCTTTGGTCTCCCAATTTCAGTTTCTCAAGAAGTTTTGTACCAATGCAAAGTTCAAGAAGAAATACTTACAGAATTTCAGATATAGTGAAGACCCAAGAAGGACGAACTTCAAGTGAGAAGGTGACGTTGGTCATCGGAGTACCTGGTAAAACTCCCTTTGATAAGTTTGTGAAGGAGGAAATGGACGACACAACAGGAAGACCAAAGTACATTGGCTTTTGCATAGATGTTTTCGAGAAGGCTATTTCTCATTTTCCTGATGGTTTGAAGTATGAGTTTTTTCGTCATGATGGAACATATGAGGAATTGGTTAACAAAGTTCATGATAAGGTATGGGACCACATCATCTCTGTTCTTGCATGATTATTGCATCATTGCATTATAGAGTATTAACTATTACTTTCTCTTCTACATTAACCATCAGAGCCTGAGTAAACTAAACGAAGCAACAAGTTCATTTCACACAGATGTCAATTTTGGCTCACAAGATTGTGTTATTTTGCATTAATAGATTCGTCAAAGTCTCACATCCTCTTGATACAAATGTTTTGCTTCAATGGTGCAATTTCGGTCCCTATTTCTAAAGTGGATTGCTTTGATGTTGTTCCATATTATGACATTGATGAAGACCTACGATGCTGCAGTCGGTGACATAACTATTCTGGCCAATCGCTCACTGTTTGTTGAGTTCACACAACCGTTTATAGGATCAGAGCTTTCCATCATAGTCCCAGCAAAACCAGACACAGACAGGGCATTGATCTTTATCGAGCCTTTCACTCCCAATGTGGATTGCTTCTGGAGGCATCCTTATATACACCATGTTGGTAGTTTGGTTCTTGGAGCATCAGATCAATCCGGAATTCAGAGGCCCTTGGACGAATCAGCTCTCCACTGCTCTTTGGTTCACTTTCTCCTCTCTCTTCTTTGCTCATAGTAAGTAACTTCCCTCTATTGATTGCAGTTCATGTACACCCCTTTCGGCCCAAATTTTCAACAAAAAACTAATGCATTGGTGACTTTTGCAGAAGAGAGAGTCTATCGCAACTTCACTCGAATCGTGCTGGTGATTTGGTTCTTTGTGGCATTGATCTTGACACAGAGTTATACTGCTGGCCTCACCTCGTTGCTCACTCTCCAGAACCTCAAACCAACTGTGACCACCATTGAATGGCTAAGAAGTTCTCAAGAAAGAGTGGGTTGTGACCCAGATACTTTGTTTGTGACTATCTGATTAACGTGCTGAATTTCTCGAAGGAAGTCATCGTCCACACAAGGAACACTTCGAGCTATGAAGATGAATTTAGAAGAGGCAGCATCTCTGCTCTTTTTCTGGAATACCCATATGAGAGAGCTTTCTTCACTCAGTATTGCTCTGGATATGTTGCCACTCATGAAAGCTACAGATTTGGCGGTTTTGGCTTTGTAAGTATGGCTCAGTTATTCTGCGTAGACTTGATTTTTTTGAAGTGCTAATAGCGTCATAAATTTTTGTGACGCGTCTCTTTAGGCTGGGTCAAAAAGAAAAAGGGGCTTGACTACTAAAATACCACATCAGAGTATGACATAGGGTGAGGACTGTTATATAACTAGACGGATTTAGTCTTTAAGCTACCGTGAGAATAATAGCTTATAAGTTATAAATTTTTGAAGGAGTGGACCCCATAACAAATTATAATTATTTATCAGAACCTTGTTAGCATAATAATCTTTAGACTACTATGATAATAATAGCTTATTACGAGTCACAATTTTTTATAGAAGTGGGCCCAACAACAATATATAATTATTTGTTATTTAATTTTTGTAGTATGAAATAGTGTCATTCTTAAAATAGATTAAAGATTGTTAACTAATAATTTCTCTATTTGTTATTTAGTTTTTGTGGTCCATAATAGACTGTTATTCTCATATTAATTTAAAGATTGTTATCCAATCATTTCTCTAAACAAAATCCCCGTTAGCACTTGAATATTCCTTCTAGGAAATGAATTGATCCATGTATTTCAAGTTGAGTTTATAAAAATGGTATAGAGGGAATAACGACGCTCAGAAGATGAACCCCTCGGTATTTATCCACATTAAACTTACTAAATCAATTAGTTCGCGAACTGGGTATTGATGGAGTGGCATCAAATTACTCACCGCTACAGAAGCAGCACATATGCAATTCCCCAAGGGAGAGCACAATGCTTGATGTTGACTGCTAAACTCACTTCGGGTTACTATAGCTAACAAGAGAAAAATGAAAGGAATTGTACGAACATCAAGTAGCTAATAGTGGCTTGCAAATGCTTTTCCTTTTACTTATCTCTCCTTCACTGCATATATGCAGGTGTTCCCGAAAGACTCTCCACTGGCTGCAGATTTCTCTGTGGCCATTTTGGAGCTTTCACAGAGCGGTGAGATGAAAACTTTGGAGAACAAGTGGTTCTTTCCCGAGTGCACCATGAAGAACATCACCAACGAGAAACCAAGGTTGGGCCTCAACAGCTTCTGGGCGCTCTACGTTTTCACCATCGCCACTTCCACTGGTTGTTTACTCTTTGCATGTCTCTGCACGAGAAGGAACCGTCAGGATCATGAGCAAGGGAGTAACAGCAACAACGTGAGCGTGACAGAGATGAGTATTTTGTAGTGTAAATCAATGTCCAGTGGCATAGTTTCAGGCTCGATGATAAGGGAGGAACAGACTATTCTTGAATCTTGATCAATTCAAAAGCTGTCTTCTTGCCTATTTTCATAGATGAAAAGAGCTGTAGTCATTTGTCTATTGCTATGGGCCATTTGGTTCAGCTTTGGAGAAATGCACTTGGAGAATGCAAATACCTTTGAGGTAAAGGAGTTTTCCGAAATGCTACACCATTTGATAAATTGTAGTCTAAAATAGCATTGAAAGGTCACTTTAGCTGAAATACCGTTTGGCAAAACTCATATTTGCAATGAGCTTTCGCTTATATATATATATATATTTAAAAAATCTAAAAATCCAATCCGGTGATCGGATAGCGGATCTGCCGCCTAAGGTCGCAGAGGCCAGATCTGGTAGCTTGAGGTTGCGCGGACCCAAGCGACGGCGTCTAGTTCGCGCGGAACCAGGCGATGCCACCTAGGTCTGCCCGACCTCAGGCGATGCCGTCGCCGCCTAGAGGAGTGACCTCAGGTGCCTGAGGTCGCAAAGGCCAGATCTGGCCGTCCGGCGGCCAAATCTAGCCTCTGGACCGCCAAATCTAGTGGCTTGAGGTCGCACGGACCCAGGCGGCGTCACCTGGTTTGTGCGGAACCAGGCGACACCACCTGGGTCCGCGCAACCTCAGGCGAGTCGTGACCTCAGGCAGTGTCGCGTGAGGTCCGCATGACCCAAGCGACGCCACCTAGGTCACAGGTTGCACCATCCCCAAGCAGTGGTCATTGGGGACGTGCGACCCTCAGGCAACGATGGTGGCTGTTGAAGAAGGCGAGGAAGAAGAAGATGAACAAGGAAGAAGAAGACCAGCGGAAAGAAGAAGACAAAGGGGGGAAGATAAGATGAACAGTATGCGGTGACATTTCCCAAATACTCAATGCCCAAAGCAGCCCCTCCCCAGCTTCCAACATTCGGCATTCGGAATGCTCATATTTGGGCAAATGAGCTTTCAAAAACTTAGCCAAATACAAAAAATTTTCCCCAAGGGGCTTTCAAGCCCGAAAGCCCCTTGGAAAAGTCCAACCAAACGGGGCCTATGTACATGTGCTCATTTTTCGAAACTACAGGATAATGGTTGAGATCTTCAGATGATTCATGGTTCGGAACCCTTCACAGGTTCGGCTTTGTAGTCTATTCATACTGTCAAAAAATTATAATATGTGTGGGAAATGTAGAATCGATCACAGCAGCTATGGGGACAATCGATGCATACAAGCACAACTGATCCTTGCTTTGAGGCTTAGGATGTTGAACATAGAACAAATGTTACGTTCAAATTAGGCTTTTGAGGCTTTAGGCTCTTGCATAAATTATTGAAGACTAGCTGAGAAAATATACACTAGAAACATCAATAATAATTTCATTGCATATAAGCTCATATCGATTCAACATAAAGGACAAATTGTATGTGGTACAATTAGAGAGTATCGTAGCATTAGGGACACATGTATGCAAAGGCTCACACAGATAGATTGTAAGGGCCTAACAGAAAAGATATTCCATAAAATAGATCGATGGGGCATGAAGCATATCAATTACACAAGAAGATTTCAATTGGTCAATTTGGTACCTTTGTACATTTGCACTTACTAGATGCAAATGTTTCTCCTCCCAAAGCATACTATTGATGACATTGAAAAGAAAATTAGGTAATTCTTAGGGGAAGGAAATGATGAAACTCACAAATTCCACCAAGTTGCATGGAAAGTAGTATGCTCATTGAAAAAGGATGGTGAACTAGGCTTGCTTGATCTGAAACTCTAGAATAAAGTATGGATGGGCCGCATGCTTTGGAGCCTCATTAATCATCCATCCTCATCCCAATGGAGTACTTGGGTTCATCACATTAAATGTAGAGGTACTCCCACTATGCAACTCAATATAAATGGCAATATGGCTTGGGGTTGGCAATGTATTCTCAAGCTAAGACTTGTTTTAACACCTATTATCTCTAGCCAAACATATTGTTGCAAAGAGATATATAAGGAATTCAAACTAGAGGGACAAGTGTTGACTGATATCAATTAATTTGGACCAACGGTATTAGCAAACAAAATTTTATTGGCTGGCTTTTTTGTAGAGATAAGCTACCAATAGCGATAGCCATATCATAGTGATTGCCTTCAATAAATACTAAGTATAACTTTTGTATACACATATAAAAGACATAAACCACTTATGTTTTTAGTGCACCTAGAAAAGTTGTGTGTGGCATAATATTTTGGCATAAAATGAAATTTGGCATTCTGGAAGAGATTGGAACTCAAAACTTCAATTGATCGGCGAGGCCACCAAGGGCAAAAAACTTGAAGATGAGACTCCTCTAGCTATCTTTCTTAGTAACTATCTATTGTATCTAGATAGGACACAACCACATATGGTTTCAAAGCAAGTCAATAGAGCCTCATCTTTTATTGGCTAAGATTCAAAAGGTTGTAAGAGGCAGGCTGTGTAGGCCTTCCCAGTCAAATGTTTTATTGGCTATCATATGGAGACTTCCTTCTTCCATCTTCTCACACAATTAATCTCTCTAAAATGTTAGAGGATTTCCCTAAGATTTTGCACCTCATTTGATTAATGATATTCACATATTTACACACACACAAAAAAAAAACAATTAGAGAGTATTAAAATCTCATATTCTAATGTATTATACAAAAAAAATATGAATTTTTTCCCATACTATTCAATTTTAATATGAATTAGTAAGTTACAAAGCATTTGTAAAGAAAATGACAAGATTTTTTTTTTTTTAGATACAACAAAATAACCATGTGCAAATGGGCAACTTTTGTACAAATAATTAATTTTATTTGCATAATTTACCAATGCTTCAAATTTACTAGCTTTGTTAACACCTGAATCCCGACAATTTGAACGCACATTTTTGTAAAAAAAAAAAAAAAAAAACATATAAATATAAACATAAGAGAATATAAAAAAATAAATAAATAAGAAAATAAGAAAGTCCGAAATTCGAATTGACCTGGTCGGCCCAACTTATCAGCTCGTCAAAGTTCAGATCCATAAATGTGGCCCACTAGCCCACCAATGGAGATCTGTAACGGCTCTTTAGCCAAGCCTATCCCAGAAGCCCATCAGAGAAGGCCCTCAACTGAATCTACTCTTTCTCTCTCGCCCGCTCTCCTCTAACAAATTTCTTTCTCTCTTCACAATGAGATGAACTCACACACCAGGCTCACATCACATAGGAGACAAGAAAAGGAAAAAGAAAAGGCCCATATAAAGTTGAGGAATACACTTTTTATATCTTGAGAGAGCGTAACGAAGACAAGAAGTTATGGAGTAGCCTTCTGAATTGTAAGGACCGATCTCTAGCCTCACCAATGATATCGTTGGCTTTGGGTTGCAAGACTCAATTGCCCTATGCCCTCACGAATTTGTTCCTTTGAGCTTCACTTAGAAAATGCCTTGTTGGTAGTTAAGAGTGGTGCTACTCCTTATATATAGCACATTACCTCACCATCCCTAGGAGATATAAGATTCGGTTCATTCCTACCCTCTTGCCATCCTTGAGGCGGAGCAACACTCCCATCCCTCGCAGGACCAGGCTGTTACACAATTCCTCCAAGAGTTTGCACTAATTCTTTCGATGATTTGAGAAGTAAAGTGCATGGAAATGGCTTTTATAAAGGAGTGGAAATTAGTGGAAATATTCCCTGAAATGCTCTGCTGCTCCTCATGGCTTTTTGGGGGCCTTTGAAACAACGTGACAAATGCATTTATGATCCCAAAGATAAATCTTACCAGCTTCTAGTTCATCAAAGTTGCAAAATTCTGCAGCTGTTTGCGTAGGGAATGAGCATAGATAGAAGGGTGCTTGTTAGAACATATCTTGGGAAAAACATCTAAAGATGGATGGCACAAGATATATATAGATTGAGCAGTAAATTGAGGAGCGAAAAACTGCTGGAAAAGGTGTAATTTGTTGAGAAAACCTCCTATTTATTTTGAAATTGATAAACCTATCCATGCATTATAGTGATCTTGATAATTGCAAGAAGTGTGGTGCTTTAGGTAATACTCATGCCGAAAAGGTTCGTTATGACCAAAAGATCTACATGAACAAGTGGAAAGTTCATATTAACTTGGATGTAGCAAGTTTTTATCTACACAATGTTACTTCACTATCGTTGGCAAGAATGGTTGATCATATCCAAGAAGTAAGAAGAAACGAATTGTGTGGATATCAACATGTGAATTGCTTGAATATCAGCAAGGCTAACCTATGAATTAGCTGACCAATTACGACGATATAATCAAGAATTGCATCTGAATTTCAGTGGGACAAATGCTGGAAATTATTTATAAAGCTGATTGGATATTACTATGATCTACAAGTGTTGAATATCATGAAAGTTATGTGATGATTGAATATGAGCAATACACTTATTCTACTTACAATGACAATTTTACTACAAATTTCAAGATTATTATTTAATTCCTTCATAGCTCGTAATTTTGTGTGGATTCCTTTTTAGAAGATTCTAATTGACCAAGATTATCAATACATATCTACTCACTCATGATATCTTGATATTTAATCATCCTACTTTCTGCAGCAAAGCTCCTCTACTTATAAAAATCAAGATTTAATTGTATGGGCGACTAAATCTATGGGATCTCTTATTGTCCTATCTCAACAACTATCCTAATCTTATCTTCAATTGTCCAATAGCTAAATTTGGAGATTAATCCCCATGGAGATTGTCTAACGGGAAGTTTTGGATACTAAGGAGTATAAAAGAAGACCAAGGCATTGAAGAGAGAGATAGAGTAAGAGTTAATAATTCCAAAGTCGAAGAGAACTTCATACTCCTTTTATTGTCTTCAAAAACCTTACAATTATAATAATTTGAGAAGTGTTGATAGGGTGTTAAAGTTTGAGGAAAATGCTTGTGAATAAGCAACACTCACCACTATAATTTCTCTTTGAATTTGTTAGGAGCAAGTAATAGAAACTCGATACCTTCAACCAAGGAAATCGTTAAGAGGGAGTTTAAGTATGAATCTATTAATATATCTAGTGAGACTCACATTCGCTCAAAAACTTAAGTTAATGAGTTATGGTTCAATTGGAATATCAAAAAAAAAAAAAAAGGAGATGGACCAATCCTTGTACGGTTGATTTTGCGATTATTCCATTTCAATTTTGGTCTCTAGCGCTTCCAATTCCAACCGTTAACAAATCGAACTTAGAATGCGCTTAAGTATCAAAATCACTCCGCATTTCAATGATGGGGGTAGCGTGCCGCCGAAGGTCTAGACAATAGTGGGTCGCAACAGACGGGCAATAGAGAAGATTTGGCCAAGTACTTGCGAGGTTAAGGACGATGGCGTTAAGCGCGACATTGAAGATGATGAATAGTAAACGTGAAAAAGAAGGAAAGAAAAGATAAGAGGAGAAAAAAGAAAAAAAATCTCGAAATCAAATGAAGCAGTCTAGTCAGCCCACGATGCTTGGACCACCGTGTTGGAAATTTCATGCCACACTTGGCCAAGACGACTTGATTTTGTTTTTACTCAAAGGTTTATGATTATACTTATTCACCTGAAAGGTTTAACACTAAATATAATTCCATACAATAAGTTCAGAGCTAAAAATGCAATTTTCACATAAGTTCACTACAATTAAATAGACCTAATACATCAGAGAAAATGACATAAATAGTGTCATAACTTTCATATGATAGTCACTCTAGTGTCATAATTGTTTAAAAAAAGTTCCCCCAATTTATAGATGATCACTTGCGTGGAAATCCCAGATGGATTGATTTAATATTAAATGATCTAATGTGGATTGTTGGATAGATGATAACAGCGAAATTGTTCTAATAGGACGCCGGTTTAAGTCCTTTCTTGCCTCCAAGACCACCATTACTTCCTTCACAACAAACGTCGACATCTAACCTTCCAACGAAGCTCAAGTTTAGTTTTCTCACCGTCTTGGTTACCATTGGACGATACAAGTGCCTCACTATGAACAACCCGGTCCAAATGAAATTGGAATTTGAAGCTATAGTTTTTTGGGAAGTAAACTAAACCTAATTTCTCAATTTGGCGAAGGATTTTGGGTTTAGGGTTTAGTTTTTGAAACAAATTGAACCTATTTTCTCAATTTGGGGCAAATTTCTACTGCCAAAAGATGTCATTTAATTTATATCTTGAGTGTTCAGATATCCGGCGAGACAAGTCATTTATTCTACAATAGGGCCACACATGATTTTCGACAAGAAAAATGGCCGATATCGATTATTAGAAGTTACTGCACTTAAATGGTCATCTGAAAAATTATAGCACCCATTAGTGAGCAACAAAAGAAAGTTGTGGCAGGCTAGTATCCTCTTTCCTAATACATGTAGGCAATAACTCCTTGGATAAACGTTCAAGGACTAATTAAGTGATGTAATCAGAACAGATCAATTCAAGACATTATAAGGTTTGAGCCTAAATAGACTCCCGCTCTCTGCCCGATCTACTATCATATTCCATGTTTGGTTCTCCATATGAAATGGTTAATCAAGATGCTTGGTCTCAACTTAACTTGATATATCAGATCCATATCGTGTTGAATATGTGTAATAGATGATATGAACTTCATTCATATAAGATGAGAAAGATATCCATATTAATGTGAGAAGGAGATATAACACTCTTATTTTGGCCATTCTTACTTATTATTCAGTATAATCATTCTTTTTATTTTTCAATCTGAACTTTTAAAAAGTGATTCAAAGTAGTCCCTTCGTTAAAATCATTGATGAAATTTGCCATTTATGAGATCATTTTTTGTTGTTCAATTTGGTCCATATACTTTGTTTAATTTTTTTTTTTTTTTTCTCTCTTACAAAAGCACGATGTCAAATTTCAACAGAGTATTTATTAGATAATTTCATAACATTTAAATACAAACGTAACAAATTAATAAAATGTATAACAAAAAATAAAACATTCAAGGAAACGGTTACTTTGTTTAAATGTTGTAAGTATTTTTTAAATGCAAATAAACATTTCATGTTAACACAAGGAATAAATTAAATTGCTTGACTAAATGAATTCTTTTTTTTTTTTTTTTGTCTTACTTAGCCAAATGAATTCAAGCGCATTATAAACGGGTAAAAGGGTTAAAACACACCTGGCATATTTATTATTCATCACAGTGAAACTTATACGAACATATTAAGACGTCTAGTATATATGTCTTGTCAAGAGGTGTGTCGAATATTGCTAGTTTTAGATAAGGGCCAACGAAGTTTGTCTTAAAAAAAAATTATGACCATAGTCATGCTTAAGCGGACTTTGTTAGAGAGAAAAAAAAATCAAAATATAGTAGTTTAACAACAAGACTGAACAAACGAACAAAAGTTGAAGGACAAAAGTAAACGAAAAAAAAAAAAAGAAGATAAGTTAGTAACATCAAATGAAATGTTGGCAAATTACATTACATTTTCAATGAAATGACTACATTGAGCAAGATTTAAAAAGCTAAGGAACAATATTGAAAAAAAAAAAAAATGTTTAGGACTACCATTGAACAATAAGGAAAATTATAAAGACTATTGGTGTCACTACCGATTATTTATATCCCGTAATTGTCAAGTCATATCTTTTTAAGTACATTAAAATGAAAATGGTCCTGTTAATAAGTGTGCTTGAGGCACTAACTAACCGTACCTAATAAAGAAATATTTTCATTTTTAATTCACCACTATTTATAATATGAGAAAAATAATGCATTAAAGTTGACAACTTTTGTTTACTGACGCGTCTAGCAAGTGCTCCTCTTAGCAAAATTCGAAAAGCTTGAAAACAAAAGGAAAACAAAAGTCTCCTTTTGGGAACACGTTTCAAAGAATAATACTCTTTTTTTAGTGAAGTCAAATGGTGAATCAATCTACGACTTTGATATTCAAGAGATTCTTAAACACGCCACGTTACAATAATGATCAATTGTTCAATACACACAAAATGGAAAGTTAAAATTTAATTCTTTCTCATACATCCTATGAGTTCAAAATTTATTTCACCAAGTTTAAAATGAGATTAGCTGGGTTTTTCATTGGCTTAGACTGCTCTCTTAAAAGAAAAAAAAAAACTGCTCTGCCGGTCATTTATTTTGGAAAAATATTGAAGCGCAAAGCCTATAATGCCACGAAAGAAGAAAATTGTTGCAGGATCAATAAAAATTACGTGGATGGAATGAGAATCTGAAGGAGAGAGAGAGAGAGAGAGAGAGGGAGAGAAGAGGAGGGATGGATTGCCGGAGGGTGTCGACGTTGCTCTGCACGAGGTTGCAGAAATGGGATCCCAGATCTCGGCCGCCACGGCAGATTAATGCACGAAGGAAAGCTGCGCTGGAGCAGAGACAGAGGAAGCGACGGAGCAGAGAGCGAGCGAGCACGAGCAAGTGCCGGAGCAGAGACCGAGCGAGTGTCGGGTGACGAGCGGGGAGTGGCCGCTTGACCAATGCCGGAGCAACAAGGACAAACGCGGAGTAGCAAATGAGAGCGAAAGCAGTGATTCAAAATTTGAAAGCCTTCGCTTGCATCTTGAGAGAGGAATGACTTTCCTTCTTAGAAGGAAAGAACGAAGAAGAGGGGAGAGAATATAACCATTGCGTGCAGACTCTGCATAGGAAAGAGAGAGAGAGAGAGAGTGCAAGCCACCATGCAGGCTGGATGAGAGAGAAATATGACTATTTTAGGTGCAGAAAACGTCGGTCCACGTGGCTTTCCATGATTGGTCCGGGACCATGCTGACGGTGCACCGGGACAATATCATTTCGTCTTCATCTCAGCTCACAGCCCACGAAAGACCAAATCGACTTGACTTTTTGCACAGGCCACATCGCCTGCAGCCATTTTCGCATCCTATTTCTTGTAAAATCACTTTATGTCACCGACTTATTAAACTCTCTCTCTCTCTCTCTCTCTCTCAGCCACGTGATTCCTTGCTAGTTTTGTTGCGCCAGACCTTCAAACAATTAATTAATAATAAACAATTGATTTTTTCCATTTTTATATATTATTATCGATTCCCTTTTAGATGAAGTTTTATGATTATCATTTTGAGGCTGATATAACCAAAAGTTCAAGTTCAAATTCTTTATCTTACATGTTTTCTATTCTAAAATTATTAGAACAGCTGCAAATTCTTTTTCACCTTCGCTACTCTCTCTCCTGCACGCATTTTATTTCTACAATACGGAAGAAGTGCTAGTGAGTATGGAGACTATCCCACCATTCATTCCATCTCCCGATTTCCCCTTCACTCTCGTCTCTCCCTTTGGCTGATATACACGGCCCAGCTCGGTGGATGGAGGAGCAGCGGTACGATGATTGGAGATGGCGGCACAAGCACGGCAATGGTGGCTGGAGCTCCTCATGCATATTGAGGTTGGGTTTAGGTTGCCTAGTTGGGCCGAGGAGAGAGACAGAAGGGGGAAGAGGGCACCCCTAGGTGCCCGCTTCAAGATTCTACCAATTTGATTTGACGGGACTAATGAATCTATTACACAGTGACAAATACAATTATCTTCTAGTATAGAAGAAATATTCCCGATCGCTGAAAAGTTGGACCCATTCCACAGCATCCTGATCGCGAATGAGGGCTCAGGGATGAGAAGACTGATATCCTTTGAAAGTTTGGCTACATTGGAATCCTAATGCCATTAAAACAGGCAATGACTTGGTCTCCATTGTCAAAGTCCACGAGAGTTCGAATCTCAGAAGGATCAGGGTGGGCTCCCCCCATGAGAACTGACCATTGACTCTTCGCTTCAGTCCAAGAAACACTTTCCGGGAAGAAATTAAAAATACCACTTTAGTCCTGGAAAGACCAATTCAACACTGACTTTTCGGTACATGCCCCACACGCTGCCAAAACATTTGCATGCAATCATTTTCCTAGCCCTATCTTCCTGGGAAATCACCTCCTTTGCACCTCGTGTACCACTCTCTCCCTTAATGGAGGAATTGTGAAATGGGTCGCCCTTTTTATGACAAACACACAACAATTATTTGCAAAGCAATACAGTTCGACACTTGTTCTAGTTTTATGAGGAGGGGTTATTCAGGTTTTCGTCATGGGTTTTCTTCAAAGCTCGGGTAACAGAAGTAGGAGACACGTTCCGTCCATTTCGAGGTTGTTCCTCTTGCTCTCGCTGCTCCTCGTCCCGAGCTACTCTGGTGTAGCCACCAAAGCCGTAGACGAGAGAACGTGTTCAAAGTGGGCGTGATTCTTGATTTGGACTCACATCTCGGCAACCAAATGCGTATGGCGATCGAGATAGCATGCCAAGACGTGAACAGCATCTCGTCATCAGGAATTCATTACATGAAGCCGCATTACATAAACTCCCACGCGAAGTCCCTTCATGCAATTTCAGCCGGTTAGTCAATCCTTGCCCTTCCTCAGTTTGGTAACTGCAGCCTGCAATAATTTCGACTTTTTTTGCTGGAAACATGTCAGTTGCCACGAGCAGTGACAGGAAAAAACCACCCCAAGTCTGCTTTGAGATTAAGTACCTGTTGTTACTTTTTTCTCCACTGCATGTGCTGAATGTTTACTATAAGTTGTTCAGTTTAGTAATATTGCTACACAATGAGACCCTTACAGAATAAAGTTGTGTATTTAAGACACCCCATGATTATGTCAAATCATTCACCAAAAGAGTTATGGATGAACTTCTTGATTCTTTTACCATTTATTGCAGAAAAGTAACCATTTCTTTATTGACCAAATTGTACTTGATATACACAAGGATCTATAAGCTTTTGCACGATTTGTTATAACTACAGTAAATTGATTTTCTTCCTCATAGACATGTATCTCACGTAATGTCCGTTGAGATGAAATAATCTCTTCCAAGAACCCAATTAGTAGGGTTAAATAAGTGATATGAACAGAAGAAATTGGCAAAGAAAAATGCCCTTAAATCCGAAAATTAAGTATAATGATTTCCCCTTTTTTCCGTTTTAACAGCTGAAAAGCTGATCAAAAGGAAGAATGTGCAAGTTATTATTGGCTTGGAGACATGGGAGGGAGCAACTTTAGTAGCCGAAATCGCTAATCAATCTCAGATACCAGTCATATCCCTTGCCAGAGACCATGTAGCACCGACATTGATGGCACAAACTCTATGGCCTTCACTGTTTCGAATGAGTACCGATGAATCCGACCAAATTAAATGCATCGTAGATGTAGTTGGTTCTTATAACAGGCAAAGAGTATCAATAATATATGAGGCTGGGGCGTACGATACTATGTACTCCAAGCTGTTAAATTCTTTGTCAGAGGAGCTTGGAAAAATCGGCTCAACAATAGAGGACCAGCTGATTCTTCAAGCATTCTCATCTCCAACCGGAGCAGAAGTGTCTTTGGAAGAAAATTTAATGAAGCTGAAGGGAAAGGCATCTCCAATCTTTATTGTTCTAGGATTGTCGTCACCCAGAAGCACTCATTTTCTCAAAGAAGCAAAGAAGATGGGACTCTTCTACGGAGATTCAATTTGGATATTTGCTGAAAAACCATTCACCAATCTCCTAACTTCAGTAGATCATTCAGCAATCTCCTCCCCTGTTGGAATGCGATAGGAATAATCACCTACCGTCCCAAAAACCAGGCATATAGAGGATTCAGATCTAAATTCTTGAATATGTTTCGTCGCAAGTATGGAGAGAAGTTCAATTTTGAGCCAGCAATCGATGCTGTTCGAGCATACGATTGCATTATGACAGTTAAAAATGCCATAGATGAAGGGCCGAGCCATGATATAATGCCTGAGATTTTGATTAATAGAATATCGCACACCAGACTCATGGGTTTGAGCGGGCCAATACAATTTGAGAATGGTCAGTTGGCATATCGACCCAAACTTCAACTTGTGAGTGTTAATGGAAAAGAATATAGAGAGCTTAAGCTTTGGTCTCCCAATTTCGGTTTCTCGAGGAGTTTTGTGGCAAAACAAGGTTCAAGAAGAAATGCATACGCAATTGCAGCCATATCAAAGACCCAAGGAGAACAGACTTCTGTTGAGAACAAGCCCATGGTGATCGGAGTTCCCGGTAAAACTCCCTTTGATAAGTTTGTGAAGGAGGAAATGGACGACACAACCGGGAAAGCAAAGTACGTTGGCTTCTGCATAGATGTTTTTGAGAAGGCTGTTTCTCATTTTCCTGATGGTTTAGACTATGAGTTTTCTCGTCATGATGGAACATATGAGGAGTTGGTTAACAAAGTTCGTAATAAGGTATGGTACCGCATCATCTCTATTCCTGCATGATTGATGCATGATCTTATTGTAGAATATCAACTGTTACTTTCTCTGATGCACAAACCATCAGAGCCTGAATAAATTAACCCAAGCAACAAGTTCATTTCACGCAGATATCAATTTTCACTCACAAGATTGGATCACTTTGCATTAATAGACCGTCAAAGCCCCACATCCTGTTAATACCAATGTTCTGATTTGATAGTGCAATTTTGGTATCAATTCCTAAAGTGGATCGCTTTGATGTTGTTTCATGGCATAAAATTAATGGAAGACCTACGACGCTGCAGTCGGTGACATAACCATTCTGGCCAATCGCTCACAGTTTGTTGAGTTCACACAACCGTTTATGGCATCAGAACTTTCAATGATAGTCCCAGCAAAACTGGACACGGACAGGGCATTGATCTTCATGGAGCCTTTCACTCCAACGATGTGGATTGCCTCTGGAGGCATCCTTATATACACAATGTTGGTAGTTTGGTTCTTGGAGCATCCGATCAATCCGGAATTTAGAGGCCCTTGGACTAATCAGCTCTCAACTGCTATTTGGTTCACTTTCTCCTCTCTCTTCTTTGCTCATAGTAAGTAGCTTCTCTCTGTTGATTATAGTCCGTGTACAAGCTTTCGGGCCCAAACCTTCAACGAAAAACACATTTATTGCCGACTTTTGCAGGGGAGAGAGTCCACCGCAACTTCACTCGGATCGTGCTGGTGATTTGGTTCTTTGTAGCATTGATCTTGACGCAGAGTTATACGGCCGGCCTCACCTCTATGCTCACTCTCCAGAAGCTCAAACCAACTGTGACCACCATGGAATGGCTGAGAATTTCTAAAGCAAAAGTGGGTTGTGACCCTGACACTTTCATTTGTAATTATCTGACTGACACGCTGAATTTCTCGAAGGGTGTCATCGTCCCCATACGCAATACTACCAGCTATGGAGACGAATTCAGAAGTGGCAACATCTCCGCTCTTTTTCTGGAGTACCCATATGAGAGAGCTTTCTTCACCGAGTATTGCTATGGATATGTTGCCATTCGTGAAAACTACAGATTTGGCGGTTTTGGCTTTGTAAGTATGATCCTGAGTTCGCGTGTTGTATCTCTTAAGGCTAGGTCAAAAGGAAGGAGGGTGGGTGCTTGATAACTAAAATAGCACACCAAATCCCAACAGAGTGACATAGGGTGTGGACTGATATATAAACAAAAACCCACTTAGCACTCGAATATCACTACTTCTCTTGGGGTTAGTATAGCCAAAAAGAGAAGAAAGAAGGGAATTATGGAAACATTAATTAGATATTAGTAGTTGTGGAGTTGCTCTTCCTGCTTACTTAAAATCTCCTTTCCCGTTCATGTGTAGGTGTTCCCAAAAGACTCTCCCCACGCTGCAAACTTCTCTGAGGCCATTTTGGAGCTTTCAGAGAGCGGTGAGATGAAAAGATTGGAGAACGAGTGGTTCCTTCCTGAGTGTACCATGATGAACTTCACCAGCGACACACCGAGGTTGGGCCTCGACAGCTTCTGGGTTCTCTTCGTTTTCACCATCGCCACTTCCACGGGTTGTTTCCTTTTTGCGTGCCTCTGCACGAGAAGGAACCGTCAGGATCTTGAACAAGGAAACGCACTGGCGATGAAATGAACGTGACGGAGATGAGTATTTTGTAGTGTAAATCGATGTACAGTGGCCTAGTTTTAAGCTCGTGGATATTCTTGAATCTTGGTCGATTTGAAAGCTGAATCTTCTGTTGAAATAAAACAAAATTAATTATTGGACGATGGTTGCTGGATGAGAAACCCGTGAGCATTGAAGAGAGCCATAAAAGCTTTACAATTGCATGGACTTTCAAAATAAAAGTTATTGGAGAGTTCTGTTACTTTATTGTACGTTTTGATTGTGCTTATGATGACTGTGTATGGGCTTATTTTGTTTTCTTCATTAAACTCCCATCATTTGACATTTGTGGGTTGCTATGTCTTAAATGTAATCATTGGTATTTGTAAACTTCAATTCTAGTAGAAAGGGATGATGTCATGAGTTGTAAATCAAGCCATAAATCATAGTTCATGAGACATAAAGATGAGAAAGCATTCTCAATAAAAAGTTCTCCCTCCAATTTCTAGTGTTCTTATTCCAAGTTTGCAAAGTTTATTATCGTTGTTTTGGTTTCAACATCTTCTTGCACATGAAAACTAGGAAACACATGTTTGAACAAGAAAAGGGTTTCTGTACATCTGCCAATTGCTCATTCTTCACGGTTTGGCTTTGAACTCTGTTCGTTCTCTTTCAAAAACTATACTGTGTGGGGGAAATGTCGGATCGATTACAGCAGCTAAGGGTGAAATTTACGCAAACGAGCGCTATTGGTCCTCGCTTTCAGGCTTAAGTTACTGAACATAGAACAAAAAATCATGTTCTGACTAGACTTTTTATTCTTTAGGCTCTACTGCATAAGCAATCAAAGATGAGACTCCAAAATAAACAACCAGAAGATCGTCAAAAACTTCATAACATTGTAAGCTGATAGAAATTCGATATATTTAGGTATTCATAGGACTTGGCACGATTAGAGAGTTTTAAAATAGCATATTTCTAATGTTTTGTGCCCAAAGATGCAGACCTTTTTTTTTATCGTGCCGGTAAATTTTAATTGGCGTTGGTGAGTGTCAAGAAGTTATTGATAAAAGAACGAATAGAGATTTTTTTTTCTAAGCAATTTGTTGGTAACTTGTGAACAGTTTTATAAGATTTTGATAAATTTTTTAGTTGGTGTAAAAATTAGCAAACTACAAATTTTTATTTGTTTAACTTTTCAATAGTTCAAATTCATCAAGGTGAATTTGCCAATCTTAATTAGAGTGATTTACTAACTATGGAAAATTGTCCAAAAAGTCCTAAACCTATTGCACTTTTGTCAATTCAGTCCTAAACTTTTTAACTTTGCCAATTGAGTCATAAACATTTTCCCTTTTTGTCGATTCAGTCCATCCAGCCTATTTTGGCTGGAAAATGCTGGCGTGGATGCCAACGGTACTATGTAGGACTGTCGGCGACGCGTTGACAATTTTTAATAATATTTTTATATTTTATAATTCTTTTGAATTTTATTTTTATTTTTATTATTTTTTATT
This sequence comes from Eucalyptus caleyi, assembly GCA_014182885.2. Lineage (NCBI taxonomy): Eukaryota > Viridiplantae > Streptophyta > Magnoliopsida > Myrtales > Myrtaceae > Eucalyptus > Eucalyptus caleyi. The sequence goes on from CM024470.2 coordinate 43,469,418, forward strand.
CCCCCCTTTTTTTTTTCTTTTTGGCTTTTTCCTTGGCCTTTTCCGGTGGCTGGCCACCGGCCACAGGTGACGGCCGGCCATCGGCCACAACTGCCCGGCTAGCCTCGCCTGCCACAAGCAAGGCTCGGCTGAGCAAGGAGGAGCCCCGGCAAGGGGAGCCCTCGCCCAGGCATGGCTTGACAAGGGTTGCCTAGGCAAGGCCGACCCTCCCCCAAGCTAGGGTGGCCTCACCGGCGAGGCCGCCCTAGCCCCGGCGAGGACTGGCCCTACCAGATCTAGCAAGGGAAGCCCTCGCCAAGGCTCGCCCTCACCCAGCGAGCATCGGCCTCGCCCAAACCAGATCTAAGTGATGCCAGCCCTCGCCCTTGGTTAGGCGAGTGTCGGCTTGTGGTCGGTGGCTAGCCGTCGCCCACCTAGCCAGGGGCGAGGCCAACGCTCTCCTAGGCGAGGGTGAGCCCCGGTGAGGGCTCCCCTTACCAGATCTAGCGAGGCCGACCATTGCCGAGGCTAGGGCAGCCTCAACCGGCATCATCGATGCCTAGCAAGGCCACCCTAGCCTAGGGGAGGGTTGGCCTCGCCCAAGCGACCCTTGCCAAGCCACGCCTAGGGCGAGGGCTCCCCTCGCTAGGGCTCCTCCTCGCTCGGCCGGCCTCGCCTATGGCGGGCAAGGCTAGCCGATTGGCTGTGGCTGGTGGCCGGCCACCGGAAAAGGCCAAGGAAAAAGCCAAAAAAAAAAAAAAAAAAAAAAACAAAAAAAAATCAAAAAATTAAAAAAATTAAAAAAATCAAAAAAATCAAAAAAATTATTAAAATATTAGTAAAAATTATCTACGTCAACACCACCAGGTCTTATGTGACACTGCCAATGTCCACATCAGCATTTTCCGGCCAAAGTTGGCCGGATGGACTAAATCGACAAGAAGTGAAAATGTTTAAGACTCAATTGGCAAAGTTAAAAGGTTTATGACTAAATTGACAAAAGTGTAATAGGTTTAGGACTTTTTGGACAATTTTCCCTACTAACTATCGTTAGATTAAATTTCCATTTTAAATAAATATTTTTCTATTGGTACAATTCTTATTTGCCTTGTTTAACAATCCCATCCTAAGCAAGCATGACTCACCAAATTTCTCCAATTAAAGTATCACATAACATTAGATTTTTAATTATCATTGGAGTTATTTATTGACGACATATCATCGCCATAACCTTAAAGGTCTCTACATGACCCTCATAGTGTCCCATCATATGATTCAATAGGAGGCATTCTAAGATCAAGAGGAGCGATCTGGTCATAGTTTTATAACATGATACTTCTTCTCTTCTGCCTGATTTGTGTCGATGGTGTCATCCATCTTTCACATCAGGGTATCAAACATCTCACTAGTTATCAGGGCCTACACTTGCCTGGTAGTGTCTTAATTTTTCTCATTTCACAACAGAATCGACTTCCGATATCCTCTTTGTTAAAAATATGTCTTAAGTTTGTGCCGACGAATGAAATTCGACTTTTAAATATTTTTGGCAATATTTATCACATTGGATATTTGCACTCGGTTGAATGTCTTTTGGAGTAAAAAAAATTCTGAATGATTTGTTTTTGTATTCTTTCTTGGTTATATTTCCTATTGGAGTCCGAATTGGCGTTGGACTTTTCAACGTGAGAAGAAGACTCAAACAAGGAAAGTGTGATCCGACTCTGACCAAGATCTTTTGCATGGTTCACACATAAATGTTCCGGTTTTGTCAGATGGCGTGGTTAGGCAGCGTGGTCTCCTCGCGATTGTTGACGTAAAGAACAGATCTTGAAGCACCGTTTGTTGAACGCTTGGGACTGGGACCATCTTTGTAACCATGAAACCTTATGACAAGATTTGTGAATATTTTCATAAGATTGAGAGATTATTTTATGAAATAATTCAGGTTAAATATAGAGTATTTAAATGACTCAGGTGTGGTTATAATATAATTTATTGCTATTCTCCCCATAGACATAATTTACTATAAAAAATCATGTAAATTGATATCCGATCTATTTTCTTCGTTTTGTCTTTTTTATTGCTCACTTTCCGCTACACTCTTTCTCTCTTGGAAGATCCAAATCGGCCATGTGGTGTGAGGTCGATTGATCACGCATATTCATACTTCTCCTAGTCCTATCTGTGGATTCTCACTGGCTTTTCACTTGACACTTTGGGATTAAAGGGAGACGGCGCTAAGTGATCGCGAGGTAGACTGGTCATGTATATTCATACTTCTTCCCGTACTAGCCATATACTCTCACAAGCTTTTCACGCATCACTATGAGATTAAAGAGACGTTCTTTGGCATTTCGAACGTTCCTACGCATCGAATTCAGATTAAGCCGCAATTCAACCTTCCTCAAGTGAATTCCTCGTTTGACTAGCTCGTGGCTCCACACACTCTACCCATCACGGATAAGAAAATCCCTTTAGGGATGGATTTTCAGGATCTTCCGACGTTCAATTCAATATGAGGTTTAGAGAATGTTATTGGGACGGTAGCGAGTAATGTGGGGCAAAACTCTCTTACCTCAAACGGTTGATTCTGGGCATATTTATACTTTACTTAGATAGCCCAGGGCTTCCCTATTATCGGAAATGTGATATTGTGGAACGATATTTCCCGAGCATGGGTCTGGACTCCGCTTTCACCCCTTTAGGATTCTCCTTCTCCTTTTTTTATGGGTTAATATCAACAAAAATCCCAAATCAATATCCTTATAATAAACTTATCACAAATTAATTTTTTACAACCAAAGATCCCAACATCTTTTAGTTTCTATTATATTATATTAATATTATGAAAAATCACAAATAAGTACACGTGTGACAAATAAAAAGTAAAATCTGAAACCGGTACACTTGTCAATTAGCTCGTATCATCCGATTTATAAACTTAACGGTAAAATTTAACGAAAGCTAAATGAGGATAAATTGGTCATAACTGTATCAGTTTATTATTTTTGTTACTCAAAAGATTAGTTTATGGCAAATTTATCACTTGTTTATTAGTTTTGAGTTTTCATGTTGATAACCTTTTCTTTTCTTTCAAACCCATTATTTTGTTGACCTTCTTCACTTCGAGGCTTTTAATGAATCACATCTATGGACTCATTTTCAACTATTGTTGTATTTTGTGCAAAATTGATGCTATGAAAAGAACAGATCAAAGTCATTTTAAAGCTTCTCTCTGCTACCTCCATAAGATACTTGTCTTTATTATTGTTACATAAGATGAGTGGCTTTGTTTTCTGCCGTAGTTTGTTCTTTTCCCGGGGTGTAAAGATCAAAACAATAATATTTTATCATTTCGAGTCGACAACCCCTCACTTTGACTTTCTAAGCTGTGTCTTCAAGAGATGTACAAATCCATTTTCCGTTGATCGACAAAGCAGGCATGTGAAATGGCCAAACTAGCATTTTGTAGTTTCTAGGGTTTTGTATTGACCAAAATGACAAATACACGTAAATTCTAAATAGATTATCTAAGCCATGTGACTGGATGCTGGTTTCCGATATAACCAATGAAAAGTATTCCTTCCGACTCTTTTGCTGTAATGATTCACGAGAAAACAAGACAATGAATGTGACAAAAGAAGAGGATCATCTAGTATGGTGGTGTTAAAGATCATGTCCATTACGAGATCGTGAAACATGTCCGTTTCTAATTTTCTATTAAACTATTTTCTAAGACCAAGTGAGCCCTAAGGGTTTTTTTTATTGCATCGATATGATTTTAGTGGATCTTATGTTCTACTTTTCCGAACTCCAGTGACAATTTGAATTTTGGAATTTTACTATACAGAAGGCTATGGAAAAAAAATGATTTGCACCATATGTTCGTCATATTTTCCCCCTAAAAAAATGCCAAAACCAAAATTAAATTTGTGAAGTAAAATGTTAGAGACATTGAATATCACAATACCTGCAAAAGAAACATCATACACGTGCATACATTAAGGCATGTCTCTTATCATCAAGTAGGACTATGAAAACAATTGGTAGTCGAAAGGAATATGAAGGCATGGAAAATCACTTAGATTCAATTTAGTAGATCGACTCACTCTTGATATGAAGGCCTCCGTCAATAAGCTTCCCCACTGATTCCATTTCCATTTTGATGGGATTTTCAATCTTAACTTAGATGTAGAAGATAAAAGATGGGATTTTCACAATTTTAAAAAGATATGTAAATCTCACATTATTTTATCATATCTCAATCCAAATTCGGACAGCCAAACTCAACATGAATTTACAACTTTTCTTTGAGCTTAATGGTTGCCGATATAAATGGATGTAAGTGGAATTCCACTTCTCTGAGTACCTAACTTTCTAAAGAAATTCAATTTTTTTCATACATAAGAGAACAAATGTTATCATATGATATGAAGGGTGGTTCTCCTCCTCAGCTTTTAACTGCACTCCACACATCAGAAAGGCTCACTTTCCACTGAAGACAGACCAGAGAAGCGCAGTGGGGGAAGGCAATGGAGTCAAATGGCCTGAACCCTTTAAAGACTAAGTGAAGAGAATCTCGCCATGTGTGTGATGTCCTTCCCTTTGCACATGCCCTGCATTTAAGAAGCTTCACGCTTGTATGGCGTCTTTCTGGTTTTCAATTGCGCCCACCGATCAGCTTTTGCAGCCTTCTATTTTAGAAACACTACCAAACATTTTCCAGATAGCCAACCAAATTGTCAAAACCACCATCTTAGCTCTCAATCGTTGGATGACACTGCTCGACAAAAAAATTAAATAAATAAATAAATCGACTAGTCCACAAATCTCATTGCTGAACGACAATCGTGTATAGTATGTTCTTGTTCATTTAAAAATTCCCTTTGGTGATTTTCTTCTTCATTGAGGCCTGAGTACGAATCAATGTGCTATCTTTTGGGGTCATCTTCTCAGGTTTTACGAGAATGGACCTTCAGACTTTAGCAATGTGTGGGAAAGGGAGACTTATACGAAAGGAGTCTTGAACATCCCATCACTAGGAAGAAGAATGCTCTCCTTTATTAATTGCACGAGATTACAAATGGGGCGAAGTTATAAATACAGCAAAGAATGTTGTTAATCCTCAATCATGATGGTACGATAATTGGCTGAATGATTAGACACGCTTCATGCAAATGCGATAGTTATTTTCTTGTTGGAATTATGTTTTCCTCCCAAAAAAACTTTAGATGCAACGTTAGGTATCTTTTTATATGATCAAGCATTAAGCATTATATCATAGACTTTTTCCTCTTGCTGTCATCCATCCCTCCTGATTTTCATTTATATTATTGATTTCTGTACACGCTCTTTTACTTTATGTCTGTGCTTCACGGGTCTTGATTCTCCTCTCTCTCTCTCTCTCTCTCTCTCTCTCTCTCTCATGGGTATTCTGTCCCAAGAGACAACAACCCTTCACACTCCACCTTTGTCAACAACTTCAATGTCCTTCCGACACTTTTCTCACTGATTTGTCCTCAAGCTGCGCTCGGCAACAAACATGCCCCATCTCACTTCTCATTCTTCCCCTCTAACCTGCTCATCGACCCTTTTCATCGCCCTCATCCTCATATGCAGCCAGCCGAACCGATCCACCGGAGCTGCTGCCGCCAATGCCACGGGCCGCCACCGCCAGATGTCGTTCAACTACTATGCCAAGTCGTGCCCCCAGGTTGAGCAACTCATTGGGTCGGTCACGAGCCAGCAGTTCAAGGAAGCGCCGGTCTCTGGGCCGGCCACCATCCGCCTCTTCTTCCATGACTGCTTCGTTGAGGTGAAAATCTCCCTCTCTCCTCTCTCTCTCTCTCTCTCTCTCTGTGCACTTACTTTCACATGCATGCAATAGCAGCAGAGGAAGTCAATATTCAGGCAGATGCTACTAGCAGTTGAGCAACTCCCCACATTTTGAGCATCTTTTGTTATCTATGGTGACCGAATCCTTGCATATTCTTGTTTCTACACGAATGAGTCCGTGTACAACATCACTAATAAGAAATTACAGTTTTCATCGGCTAATCTTACCAAAAATTCAATTAAACCCTCCGGTGAGTGTTTCGTGTTTTGTTATTATTGCATTCCCCGAACCCGCCACGACTGTCAATCAAAGTCGGCCAGGCATGGGTCCCGAGTCGATAATTCTCTTCATTTTCATAGCAAGCGAGAGAAATTACCACGAAAAACACGGAGAATCATCAACTAGCGAGAAAATTACTGTCGGCAAACGCGGCTCATTTGTTAATCAATCTAGTAGGGCAATAATCGTAGTGTAGAAACTACTGATTTCGCATGAGTTATGACCACTGTGGAAGGGATGCGACGGGTCGATATTGATATCGAGCAAGCCCGGAAGCAAGGAGCTGGCCGAGAAGGACGCGATTGACAACAAAGATTTGAGGGCGGAGGGATTCGAGACAATCGCGAAAGCCAAGTCCTTGGTGGAAAATAAATGCCCCGGCGTCGTTTCTTGTGCTGACATTCTTGCCATTGCTGCCAGAGACTTTGTCCACTTGGTACTTCCATCAACCTCTCGTCCTTAGTTATTTATTTATTTATTTATTTATTCATTTAATATAGGGATTAACGGTGTGAAAATATGATGATTTAGTCCAATCTAAAAGGACAATCAACTTCTCCATAATACTTTATTTTAAAATATTAATTTATTAAATTAGACATAACCTAGGATTTGAGAAAAATATAGTTGGCAATATTTGTTGATTACGCAAAGTGCAAGGTTTATAATAGAACGTAGTCAAAGTGATATTTGATTAATATGAACCTAACTTTTATCGTTATTAACGTAAAATTAGCTTTAACAGCCAAGACTTTGGTAATAGGTTGTCGTTTTACTAACTTGGCTTTTCTGGCCAAGTTGGAGTGATCCAAAAGTTTGGCAGGAAGGCATCATTATAAAGACAAAATGTTTTTTTTTTTTAAAAACTTTTTTTAAAGCATCATAAGGACAATACCAATCAACTTAATGGCTTTTTGACAAGACCCATCAGAATCTTCTTTTTATAATAATATGCTTTTAAAAAATAGAATTGCACATTCATCTTTGATATAGAAGATTAATAGTTAGAGACGATGAGCATTTAGTATAATGTGCGCACAGAAGATGATTTTGATTTTGCTTGGATTGCAGTCCGGCGGTCCGTATTACCAAGTGAAGAAAGGGAGGTGGGACGGTAGGATCTCAAGGCCGCGAGAGTGCCACCTAACATCCCTCGGGCAAACTCGACCGTCGACCAGCTCCTCAAGCTCTTCAACTCCAAGGGCCTAACCCTAGCGGACATGGTGGTCCTCTCCGGTGCCCACACGATCGGGTTCGCGCACTGCGAGCAGTTCTTGAGCCGCCTCTACAACTACAAGGGCACGAAGCGGCCCGACCCGATGATCGACCCGAGGCTCCTGAAGGCCCTGAGGATGTCGTGCCCGCAATTCGGGGGGAACAAGGACATTGTCGCGCCGTTCGACGTGACCACGCCATTTTTGTTCGACCACACGTATTACGCGAATCTCGAGGCCAAGTTGGGGCTGCTGGCCTCGGACCAGGCCTTGTTCTCGGACCCGAGGACGAGGCCGGTGGTGCAGGATCTGGCGAAGGATAAGCAGAAGTTCTTTCAAGCTTTTGGGGCTGCAATGGAGAAGATGGGGATGATTGGGGTCAAGAGGGGGAAGGAAGCATGGGGAGAGGAGGAGGGATTGTAGCTTCCATGGCTGAATGTCCATGCTTTTTTCTTTCTTTGTTTTCAAAATTCATATTTTTTTTTTTTTTTTTTTTTTTCCATTGGATTTGGGGTTTGGATTTGTTGAGTTTGATTGCTTGGTGGTGTTGTAGAGTTGTAGGTGAGGCATTGTGAATGGATGAGAGCTGTCAAGAAATTAGAAGAGTTCGTGCATAACTTTTGGGCACATTCACTCGTTGATTGTTGACTTTGAATTTGTTCATGCAACTAATTGTGGGATTCACTTCATTTAAGATAATTCAATTGTTAATTTCCTCGCATTATTCAATTTTGGACTTCAGACTATACGAATTTAATATCGACATTCACTTTTCATTTAGGTGAATTTTAGCCTAATTTCTATTTATATTAGAGGTACATTATGGATAGAATTAATTCAGTGAATATGATAGAAAAAGCAACAATATATCTTTATATACACGCTATATAAAACGTTGAAAATTAGGATAGAATCCAAAACACCCAAAAAAAAAAAAACAAGATTCACTCAACTACCATTAAATATTTATGATTTTATTTTTTTTGGTAATCCGGGAATCGCCATACAGCCGGCAGCCGGCGGCATAAACCCGGGCGACCCGCAGGGACTCACCTCCCATGGGTTGCAAGTGAGTCGCGCAATGGGGATGAAAAGTTTGGAACCTCTTTCCTACCGGTTGAGGGACGAAACGCAAACCATCTCATCCAGCGTGGGGTGGGTTTAAAATATTTATGATTTTCTAGTGCATAATAGCCATAATTTGATGACTAATGTGTTAAAATATTTAATCTTTAAAAGACCATAAAGAGATTTTTTTTTTTTTTTTATATTCAAGATTCGGCCTGGCACACCTTATGAGTGCTCACGGTCGCCGCTAGCCTGATAAGACCAACAGAGACTACCAATTATATTTGGAAGGAGGCTAACACAAAACTCCAACATCATGGCCCTCACTTAAAATATACTCTCGATATCAACGTTGAATAAGAAAACTAATACCAACGCAGCTGCTCATGGTTGGGTCCATAAAGTGAAATTTGTTTGTAGATAGTAAGAGATTACTGGCGCGATCCGGTGGTTGATAACAAGTGATGGAAAGAATTTAATTGCAAAAATCAATATTTGCCTAAAAATGGGATGATAATATATTGAAAGATATAGAAAATTTAGAACTGCAAATAACCAATATTGTCATATAGAAAATTTAAAAGGAAAAAAAAAAGAAAAAGAAAAAATATACCGTAAAAGTGGAGCAATGTACTCTCTCCCACCCTCAGCCTCTGCTCTGGTTACGTCCGCTTCGCTCCGCCGCCACGCTCCGCAGCCACGAAACGGTGGCGCCTCCAGATCAGAGCCATGAGAGCCGTCGTCCAGAGGGTCGCCTCCGCCAGCGTCGAGGTCTCTCTCTCTCTCTCTCTCTCTCTCTCTCTCTCTCTCTCTCTATAAACGCTTCATGGGCTCACGTGAGCTGCTTCGTCGCAGGTGGAAGGCCGCACGGTGTCGGAAATTGGTCCGGGCCTCCTCGTTCTCGTCGGAATCCACGAGTCCGACACCGACTCCGATGCCGATTACATGTACGTACGGAACACCCGTCTCCTTCATTCGAAACCCGTCCTTTCTTACTTCGCTGATCGTCATTTCTCTTTGCCCTGTCGGCGGTTGAGTTCGAGAGACGACAATTTGAGGTCTTTTTTCGTGTTTTCCGAAATGGGTTTTGCAGATGTCGGAAGGTCTTGAACATGAGATTGTTCACGAACGAGAGTACGGGGAGAGGGTGGGACCAAAATGTAGTTTCTTCACTCATCTTGCTCTTGCGTGCACTATAGAGGAATGAATGTGGCTGTGCTTGCTTCTAATTTTGGTGCTTCATCTGCTGTTGCATTGCAGGTTATGCAGAAGAATTATGGGGTTCTTTTAGGTGAGCAATTTGCGGATTTTATGGTTTTCTGTTTTAACTGATATCGTACCTCGTTGCAGATAAATTCTGAGGTTTTAGGGGTTTTCTGCAACTGAGGTAGAATTAGCAAGTAATCTCATGTTGGGTAACTGGATGGTACAGTTAGTCAATTTACATTGTATGGAATCTTGAAGGGTAACAAGCCAGACTTTCATGTCGCGATGCCCCCTCAGAAGGCAAAGCCCTTCTATGAGTCTCTGGTTGAGAGATTTCGAAAGGCTTACAGCCCCGATGCCATGAAAGGTAAATCCTTTTCAATTCTTTAGTTGTCTTGTTTAGCTTGGATGTACGATTTCATAATTTGGATCAATGAAAAACATGAAAGTAGATAGAAACCAGTAAATGTATCTCTCGGTGTCATCAGGAAAACAGTTAGAGCTAGCAGTTGTCAATGTTAATATCCTCTGCATTAGATAGCAAATTTGTATGCCTATGAGTCTACAGCAATGTTTCATCGTGGAAGTGATTCATGGTCGTTGCACTAGTTTTCTTGTACCTTTTCTTGGACTATGGTATCACCATCAGATGTATGAAGGATAATTTGAGGCTCTTCTTACATTTATATGGCCCGACTGGAGCAACCCCATTTAGCTATTGTATCTGCTCCAGAGAACTTTCAGGGTGTTTTCATGAATTGCAGTCACAGATATAAAGGGAGACATCTGCTGGCTAATTGGCTGTTGTACTTTTTGGCTTGTCAAATCTGCTCATATTTAAGATAAAAGATACTTCATCAATATTTCAGTGGACCTTTGCTACATCTCGCAATATGACTCATCATCGAGGGCTATAATGTAACTGTTGTTCTTGTTCTTGTTCACTCGAGATGCATTGTCTATTCACTTGCTGCTGGATATCATATATATTCTACCATCTCTTTTCCCCTTCACGTGCTGATATATCTTCACCGTGTCCCTTTGACTTGAACAGACGGTATATTTGGGGCAATGATGAAGGTACCTTTGCATGCATTCATCTTCCTTTTTTCGCTCCCCGTTCCAATAGTTGTTCATTTTTTGACCGTGCTTCTGCTTAAATATTGTTTCTCCTTATGGTTTGAAGGTCAATCTAGTTAACGATGGACCGGTGACCATGCAGCTCGACTCATTACAATCGACCAGGTGAATGCGCTGTAATCATTGGTGATCTAAGCGACGATAAGTACATTCTCCTTTAAGTATCAGCTGTTAAAAGCTGACAAGAAATTGTCAATCTTTTTCAGAAATGCAGAGACTGTAGCAGAAGAGCCAGGAAAGTAGTTAACATCACATGATACTGACGCATTGATCTGCGGTAACAATATGATTGATTGGCGCGAAAAAAATTACCCCACTGAAGTTACTGGGGCTTTGTCTGCAATTACGTGAACACTGTATTATCTGGTAGAATAGCATTCGATAATAGAATAAGCTTCATTCTTGGCAATTGCTGTGCCGGGTTAACTTCTATACTCTGTAGCTTTCTCGACTCAAAAATTTAAGATGCTTGCCAGGCATTAAAGTGACGCCTTTCGGTTTGGGAGAAGGACTAAAGATGTATGCTATGTAGGGCATGAAGGGATTTGGTTCCTCGGTGCTCAGGGTCCTGGCTGGTGGACCCAGGTGCCGCAGAACCGATTGCAATTGCGTACCCCTCAATATGTAATTTATATTTCGTGTAGTATACTTGTTTGTCGACTCTAAAGGTTCAAGAAGGTGCAGAGACCCAGGCATCAAAGTGATACTTTTCATTTCTTGAGACAGGACTTACAAGTTTTATAGTTGGTAGGACGTGCACACTCAAATCATAACGAGGTACATTATCTGCCGTCCTGGTTGTGTGACCATGGGTCCCCCATGGCCAAACCCGGGTCTTGGCTGCTAGACCGAAGTGACTCTAGGCTGGACCTTCGTCACTAGTTGCCAAACCAGGGACTTGCCTGTGGACCTGCAAACCTGAGGTTGATCCCCTTTTGAAAGCATACCATGAGATTTCTCAGCTATATATGCCAGTGAACGGACTCATGTTGTGACTTGTTTTCCGTAAAGAAATTTATTCGATGAGTATGTTTTTCATAGGAAAGCAATTATATGGAAACAAGAAAGCAATATCACCGAGATTGTGTTTCAATTTTATACACCTATTTCAGGATTTTTAGATTTTTAGAACATGTGATGGAAGGACTAAATTAGGGGGGAAAAGAAAAATTTATAAGCTTGAGTGAGGGTACGAAAATTTAGTTTGAGTACCATATGCCGATTCTTGCTAGTTAAGAGACCAATTTGTTATCTTATCCTTAAACCTGTTAACACTGAAAAAAAATGTATTTAGACTGACAAGAAAACCATCAGATTATTTCTCTAAACTGAAACAAAGGGGCAATTCAAAGGGAAAATATGGATCGGTCTCTTCGTAACCTGCACATGCAATAAATATAGCTGTATATGGTAATCATAATCCAGACTACCAAAAGAAATAAAAGGAAAAGAGACTGTTCAGGCATGATTAGAAGGCAACATGCCAACATGAGAGGTAACGAGTCGAAAACACAGTAAAAAAGGCAAAATCACCTGCTGAAGGAATTCTTCAGAAAGTCCAAGGGGTGATACAGGGCTTATGTTCATTGCTACGACTTGATTGACAGGATGGTCGTGGCTATAAACAAGGCTTCTTTCCCAACTGGTAAGATGTCCATCTTCCTGTCCATGAAAATTGTGTAGTTGATAATGAGGATGACTGTAGCATTTAGAGAGCCAAAACTGTGGTGCTATTGTCTCTTGACTTTGCTCTGTTCATTTATCACGAGATGCATGCAGATGAAAATTGAAATGGAAACAGCACTCGGTGAATTTTGAAGGAACAGTGGATTCAGTACACTTTAAAGTACCATAGAAAATAATAATACTCAAATACAATAAAGCATGCACATTGGGATTTATACGACTAAACCTAAGGAGATGCTTACTCATCCACTTTTTTTAAACCATCAAAAGCAGAGATCATATGCTTGCATATTTCCATCAAGGAGTGGTCTACAACGTCTCCATCGGACTTCAAAGCACCTTCAGCGGAATGAGAGTTGCAAGAAAGAGCCAAGTGGGCCTGAAGGTTATCCATGAAAAGAAAGAAAAATAAACAATGTAATGCAGACCTCAAGACATCTGTAGTACAGTGCATCTTTAAATCATATGCTTCACCTCAAAAGCATAAGCTAGGAGTAATTGGACTGTTTCTGCACCAATCTTCTTCATTAGGCTTCTCAAGCTACTTCCATTTGAGAGGCACTTCAAAACTCCACCAAACGTTGGATCATCAGTAGAATCACTTGATCTTCGAGTGCGAACGGAAGGCTGCTGTTCAGGGGAAAGAAAAAGGGCATGCAGCTATCATGGATGGCACGAGTAATTCATCCCTTAATATGTCCATGTATAAAGCATGTCTAAATGAAAACTTCCATTGAGGAAAGATAGAAACACTTCATCAAACAATTCGCAGCAATCCTATGGTCTAAATTAAACCTTAGCAGTGTACTTGGAGAGATACTGCAAGATAAGCTCCAGCTTCCATTTTGGTTGATTAAAAACCTGAAATCAATTCATGAAATTAAACTCAATCTTCTAACAACCACTAAATTCATAATGTCACTGTATAGATACATGAATCTTAGTAGTATCAGAACATAAAATACTGGGAAATTTAGATTAACCATCCTCAAGTTTCTTGTAACCATACTTTGCATCCTCTAGTTTCGAGATCCATATCCGCACCTAACTTTTAAGACCCTCCCCTCTGCATTTCAAAAGTTTCAAACAAAACTACTCTACACCTCACATTGGCTTGCTAGAATCCAAGGTGCCAAGTATTAGGCTCTTTCAAAACTCTAGGGTGCAAAGAGTAAATTTTGAAACTGGAGGGTGCAACATGAAGATTTAAAATTAGAAAGTTCATAAATGTGTTTTCAATTGTCCCTAGAATTTATCATGAATGTGAGTCAGCCAATAAGGAAGAAATAGAACAATGTTTGTCTCGCTGCAAGATTTATGACTTTTCCTTTTACTAGGAAATGAGAAAGTTCAGGATTATTTTTATTTTTATTTTTTTCAAAGGGTCTTGCTAACAAGTGCCCCCGAACACTAATTAAACATGCTTATTAAGGAAATATTCGATTTTCAAAACATTGATTGTGCATATCACAAGGATAGCCCTGCATTGCAAAGTGCAATATGTCTATATTTGGTTGCTTAACAAGTACCCCTTTTAACAAAATCCTTCTTCAGAAAGTTTGAGAGCAGCACCCCCCAAAAAAATATATTTAAAAATACATACATACATACATACATACATACATATATATATGTCCATCCCCTTGTGAGAGGTAGAGACAGTCCTATACTTGATACCTGAAGATATGGAGACAGGATCTCATAATTGTATGTCAGTTCATCTAATATTATCTCCAGCAATGGAGTTCTGCACTGAATCCAATGATTAGTGCATATTCAACAGGTAGAGGGAATCACTAACCAAGTGGGTTTATAAGGAGACAAAAACTGGGAAACATGTACCTAAAACCGTCAGCTCTTGTAGTACAGCCTTGCTTATCTGCTTGGTTTTTTAACACATCAAGCTCCATAATCTAAAAGAATGCAAGTCAGCATCTCAAGCAGAAAGCATTGCTCCAAGTAACCATATAGTAAAGACAAATTTACCATTGTCATAAGTTTCTGCATACTTGTGCAAGTATTGTCCACAACTTCAAGTGAAGCAATAACCAACGAAGTGTCACAAACTTTGGATGACTTGGCCTCTGAAAACTCAGGAAGTGTAAGATCATTTCCAAATCCAGTGCAGAGTTGCCGCAATCCACACAAAACAGATGGGCAATCCTTCATCAAGTTCTTGTAGCTGAATTTTCTTGAGCACTACACAGATAACAATGTATAATAACTTTGACCATCCTTGTACAAGATTTTACAAGATAACATCCCTTCCCCTACCAATACTGCATTGTTGAACAGAGTTTTTTTATTTTTGTTTTTGGTTCTCTCTATAACAAATTAGAATATGCGCAAATGTAGACATTGCTATTGCCATAAGAACTAGCAATTTAGCAGATAAAGAGAATACCAAAAGCATGCTCAGCAAAGACTCCCTTATGATGGTCCAATCCTTGGTTTCTGCAATACCATATAGTTTCTTGAGCCTTGATTGTGGGGCACAAATGCAAAAATTAATGGCATTAGGATGAGACACGATGGCTTACCTTCATAAAAATTGCTGCGAGATGAAAAATCTCCTTCAAGAAAATTGATGAGATATTGGAGCAGTAACATATTTCTCAGAGACTGCAGTCAATTAAGACGAGGAAAACCAATATTTCAAGATGTCATTCAAGCGATCATGAACCTGTTATTGCATTAGATATAAGCAACATGCAAGGATAATTTTTTATGCAGAAAACACACTCGGAGTATAGCCATAGAGACAAAGATAAATGAATGTCTGGCTTAAACTACAAAGAGGATTGAGAAGTCAGGATAGTGGAACAGATATAAGCAGTTAAGATCAAATCACAGTGCAGTATGACTGTTACCAAATAAATTCTAGAATTAGAATAGGAGACATTAACCAGAAAGAGTGTAGCGTGTCATTAAAGACCACGTTGGACTAATAGTAACTACCATAATTTTCCAACGATAGAAGAGGAAAGAAGTTCTTGATCATTTCTAAATTTATCTTTAGCTCAAGTTACTGCTTCGGCTTTTAATTTTACATGCAAAAGTTCCACCAGAAAGAGGGTTTCAGGAAGTAAATCCCAAAGAGTTAACCATAAATAGATACATGATGTAAAATAGATCAAGCTTTTCCTTTTTGTTCCTTTTGGTTTTTAGCTTCATCGAACTAAGTCAATTTAATATATGACCACCGGATGGATATACTTCACAGCTCATACTCTTCGCAACATGGAATGATCAGTTGACATATCAGTAAATGGAACTTTGTAAGCATCCTTTACCAACATGGCATACCATCTATTCACCAAAGCAGGGAAGTTCTGCTTAGTCGACATAGCACTGAAAAAGAAATAGATAAGCAGACCTCAATATCAACCACTTGATGATTTGTCCCATCCACCAGTGTAAATAGGCCTTGTATCAGAAGATCAAAACCCTGCAGTGATGGATCAAAGAGCTTTGACTAACTATGGCATGGTTTATGGACCACTTAAGAAAAAACTTTGAATGATATCAGGAAGGTTAACCGAAAACAAGCTCAATCACCACCAAGAATCTTGATAAAAGAACTCACATTTTGCTAATATGAAAGTACAACAGAACTTTCTATCATCTACATAAAGTATCATAAAAATATTTTTTTTCTTCTTAGTTCTACCCAGGATTTAGAAATATAAAAAGAAAAACAGAAGGAAAGATTACCATTATGTCCAATTAACCAGAACCTGGTTATTATGAGAAATAGGAACATAATCATAGATATGTAGCCAGCTAGCAGTTTTAAACTTCCACGTTCATATGCATGCTTACACAATTCAAGGTCTAGATATGTCTACCATTAAATGCATTTCAGTTCACAGGCGTTACATGACTGATCACTATTAGTGCCTCAAACCTACAGAAAGTGTTGATAGCAACAAAACAACAAGACTGTTACTACCGCAAGAGAAGACATTGCATAACTTCCAAATCAATCAATTCTAGAGAAATGAAAAGAGAACAGATTAGCCAGCATACACGAATTCAATCAATTCAAAGTACTGTAAAATGAATATCACGAAGTACATATTAAATTTAACTCACGGAAGGGTCAACTGGTCCACAAGGGTTATCATTAACTGCTGCTCTCCCACTAGTAGAGCTGTCTGAACCGAGAGACAAGGGAGACCAAGCCTGTTATAGAGGTGTTGCATCAGCAATTGAGAGAGTGAAGGAGAGGTGAGAGCGAGAGAGTGTGCTAATACCTCCTTTAGCACTTCAAGCTCAGGCTGAGCAGCCGAAGATGATTCGGAGGCACCTCCAGCAGACAAGCACACGCGAGGATAGCTCTTCAAACAGAACAAAATCAATACTTTGTTCATACCGAAACGAGCACATCAATAGAGAGAGCAGCCCATTTACCTTCTCCAACTCGTTAAGAAGCTGGAAACTCGCCATGATAGATTGCAGCGATTCTCCCGTCCTGAGAATCCGAAAGATAGCCTCCAACATTTTGCTGTCGCCACCAAACGAAAAGAAACTCACGACCAACTTAACGGGCAGCAAAAATAGAAGCAGCAAATCGTCGGAAACCTCTGGTGCTCATGACACCAGACAGAATCAATAGGTGATTGCACCGAGAGAGATCAATGGGGGATTACTTGGTCGGAGGAGTTCCATTTTCTGCGACGACTGTGGCGCTGCGAACCGCTTCCAGGAAAGCAATGCCTGAAAAGATTTCCAATTCCCAGACACCAAACGATCACGATCATCGACGCAGCAGCTCTCGAACGCGAAGAAGTCGAAACAAAAATAGAAACGTCGCCGGTTTTGAAAACACGCCGGCGGAATAGCCAATACAAAAAAAGAAAGGCGTGAACTTTCGGGAAGAGAAGACGTACGATCGTCGTGGGAGTAGCGAGAGTCGCTGGACTCAAAGGCGTCGAGGATCGCCAGGGTGTTCTCTTCGACGCCCGCTCTCGCTCTGACGCTCCTCTTGATGACGCCGCCACCGTCGGCGCCGCCGCCGCCGCCTCTGGCCATCGCCGTCGTTCGTCCGCCTCGAAGATTACGGCCTTCTTTGCTTGCGGAGGAGACTTTCGAAACCCTAGAATCGGAGAGAGAGAGAGAGAGAGAGGGTAATGGAGGTGGTGAGTGGTGATGACTGATGAGTCGAAGCTTTTTTATGGGTTTTTCCCGCCATCGTTGTGCAGCAGGGCGGAGGAAGAAGATGGATTCGGATCGACCCGATCCAACTAGCTTCGTGGCCCGAATTTTATCCCCCCAAAAAAAAAAAACGGAAAAAGAAAAGGAGGAAAAAAAAGGAAATTTCCGTTGCCGGGACTTGAACCCGGGTCTCTCGGGTGAGAGCCGAGTATCCTAACCAACTAGACTACAACGGATTTTGTTATTTTAGTTATACTTTATTTATATATAATTATATAATGCAGGGGAGGCGCTCGCATGCGTTTCGTGAAATGCAGGAAAAGATAACCCCAGAAAGACTGGGAGATTTTCGCCTATCGAACTAATTTCTGCAAGGTCCAGGGCTTGTAATGAATTCAATTCTGAATAGGTGTGAGGAATTTCTCTCCGAAATGGGCTGATCTTCTTCTTTTTTTCTTTTTTTTTTTCCCCTTTTTGTTGAGGGATAGAGCAGCTTCATTCGGCTAGGAAAAACAGATGGCCGAAGGGGCTTTGATACATAATAGGTCTAATTGAAATGGAGGAGGTGAAGTACACCGGTTCGGAATGAGGGCAGTGCTGTCCTTAGCCTTTAGCCGCGTCCGCAATAAAATTTGTCTCCCTTACAGCGACAGATCTAGAGTATAGAGAAAAATGGAATAAGTTCAGCAAATTCAGCCAAAAAAAACGGAAAGAAAGAAAGAAAAAGCCCAAATCTCCCGAGGGGATGGAGTTGGATTTTGTACTGCAGTAACGAGAGTGCGACAGTCTGACTCAATCACTCTCTCTCGTTCTTTTTCTGCAACAAATGCTTTGGAGTTAGAAGTAAAGCTTGTGCCTCCACTTGCAGGTCCGAAGATGCACGAACTGAGCTGGAAAAACCGTCGACAAGTCTACTGAGGTGATCTCAGCACCCCATTTTCCGGCCGGAAAGGTTCTATCTGTGTTGATTTTCAGTTGACCAGGCTCCGGTGTGCACCGACGCACGTTCGATTTGGTATGTACAAGTTGTGGTTTGGAGGATTGCATGCCCCAAAGACACGAGATCCTTGCCTTTACTAAACGTTGTTTTCACTAGCTCAGTCGGATCTACATATTGGTTGCTGGAGATGAAGTTATTGCAAACCTTCCACATTTGCCACATGAGAGGGGCGTTAACCTCCGGATCAGGTGAGTTCCCTCGATTACCTCTCAGGTCCACTAGCCAAGCCTCGAATCTTGATAAGCGCTGTTGTTGGATTTTGAAATTAATCTGTGGGTGTGCCCAACCACGGTTTTCCAGGGTCATTTAAAAGACAAAAAAAAAAAAAAAAAAAAAAAAAGGTGCTGAGTCGATTCTAACACCCCTTCTTTGCACAGAGCGCAAGTCGGCTCGGGTAAGATTTTTCTTTTAAACATTTTTTCCTTCGTGGGTAGGGCATTGTGGCATAGCGATCACATGAAAATTCTGATTTTAGGGGCAATCTTTAAATCCCAGATTGTCTCCACAAACCGTGAGGTGTTTGATGTGTTTGGTTTTGTCTCTCGTTTAGTTTTGCTGACCTTATGCAATTATAGCCACTCTTCATTGAATATGTGCCCGCACGTGTGCCTGTCTCACAGGAATTGCGAGGATTTCCTCAACCGTGTGATCATCAAAACTGTTTTGTAATAGTTGGATATTCCATGTGTTATGTTCAAAACTTACAAAATCTGCCACCTTCTCAGGTTCTTCTCTAGGAGTAGGACCTCCTAACACCCCTTTTCTCAGTCACTTGTCTTCTCTGACTTTTGTCTTTTAACCATCACCCACTGACCACTGCATTTTATGAATAATTGAGTCCCTTCCCTAATGTAGACTTTGCCATGCCCCTGATGATCGTGTGCCTTTTCCCGCATGTCAAAAGTCCCCGGAAGGGAGGTAAAGTAAGACACTACCGGTCATTCGGTTGTTACCAAGATCGAGTTCTAATAGGCTTGATAAGTTGTTGAGAGATGATGGAATGTTTCCTGAAAGCTTATTGCTGCTTAGGTGCAACGACACGAGGGATTTTGACTAGTCTAAAGACATGGCGATCAACCGGAATAAAGCCATGGTCCATAAGGTCTAGCAACATTCAGAGATGAATGGTTTCATATGCTTTGATGGAATGGCATACTCAAATTGTTGCTCAAAAAGTCAATGAACAAGTCAGCATTTTTTATATCACAGACAAAATCAGTCAAAAGTCAGTGATTTTCGGGAGACAAGATGGCAAATTTTCGGAGGAAGAGGCGCCGAGGTCAAAGATAGTCTCATAAGCAAATCAACATTGACATGGATCCGATTTGCGGGTACTTTGCCTATTCATGTGTGAAAGACAACTCGGTTGTGTAAAATTATAGAGAAGTCTCTAAGCCCCTCCTGGAATTTCCGGTCATGTGCAAGCAAGACTCTCTAGTTGAATGGTCTGGTGTGGTCTTCTAGTCCTCGGTACCTGTTCTTCTAGGCCTTGCATGTTTTCATTTCTCAAATCTGTTTAAAAACAGATTTTTTGTTTTTTTGTTCCCGGGAACAAAAAAACAACAGAAACGCGTTTGTTTACGTTTTTGTTCAAAATTAGATTTTTTGTTCCCGAAACACAAAAAGAACAGAAATGAGAAACAAAAAAAAATTGTTTCTTACTCCAAAAACACTTTTGAAGAAACAAAAACGTTTTTCTGTTCTTCTTCTTCTTCTTTTCTCTTTGGCCGGTCGCCGGTCTCGGCCATGGCCGACGACCGGCCATCGAGGGCTAGCGACGCCGTCGAGGGTTGGCGACCTTATCGGAGCATCGCCGGCCCCGGCGAGGCCGAGCTCGCCCAGCCAAGGTGAGGCTCGGCCTTGCCTGCGTCAGCGAGGCTCGACCTCGCCTTGGCTAGGCGAGCTCGACCTCGCCGGATCTGAGTGAGGTCGAGCTCGCCCAGCCAAGGCGAAGTTCAACCTTGCCCGCGCCGGCGACGCTCGGCCTCGCCCAACCACGGCGAGCCTCGCCATGTCTAGGCGAGGCTGTCGGCCCCCATCGGCCGATCGCCGAAGGCCGGGGACCGGCCAAAAGAAGAAAAAAAAAAAGAAAAAGGAAAGGAAAAAATTAAAATAAAAATAAAATAATTAAAAATTTAAAAAAAAAAAAAAAAGAATAAAATTTACCAAACGTGTTTCTATTCATTTTTTATTCCCAGAACAAGTTTACAAAACGGTTTTTTTATTCAAAAATTGTTTCCCGGAATAGAAACATTTTTTTCTATTTCTGTTTCTTAGAATAATTTTTTAATAGAAACATTACCAAACGCATCTCTAATTTCTCAATGTGACCGCGTCGTGAGTGGATAGGGAGTGGCTTTTGCTTCGTGTGCTTGTGCATGTGTTGAGAGTGAAAAGTAAAAGCCATGCGAGTGCCTCGAGGTGGAAGAGTACATTATGCTGGAATGTCTTGTCTTGTGGACTTGTACTTTCATCGAGCTGAAGAGAGTGCATTGTAGTAATTTTTCTCCACCATCAAATCACTAATTAAATCTGCATTTAATGGTCTAGATTCAAATTGAGATAGGATCGAATAAATGAGAGTTTGAAATCTTCTGCACATCCTCAAATTATTAAAAAATATTATCATATATTTGGTGCAACTTAAAATCTGATTTGGAATCTTAAAAAAAAAAAATACTCTAATAATTTTTGAAAATCTTTAAAAAATTTTGAAAATCCCATCTCTGATTATGCTCCTCCCGTACATCAAACTCTCAAACCCTTCGGACCACATCCCTAGGAAGTTGACCTCGGGAGCATGACATTTCTTAATCGACACGGGTTCGCTTAATTTTGGGACAGCCTCATGAACAGCAGGAGGTACTTCATGTGGGTCGTACGGCCGAACTCCATTGTCAAAGAAAGTGGTTAAGAGAGGCGATAGCAAAGAAGGTGTGCATCGTGGGATGAGCCCGTAAGAAGAGGTTCCATTGCAACGTTCTTGATGTTGGAACTTGGCGCTCAAGAATATGGTTACTAAGGATGCGTTTTGTAACGATTCTATTCTTGAGAGCTGATTTTAACTAGAAATGATTATTTTTTATTCTATTCCCGAGAATTAATTCTGAGTAAAAAAACTCGTTTAATAACTGTCCAAAATTTTTATTTTAGAATAGAATTGTGTTTAATACCATGCTAATTGATTATGTTCCAAATTAATTTATTTTGATTTTTAAACAATTTTTTTACTTTTTTCCTTTTTTATTTTCTTATTTTCTTATTTTATTTTCTTTTTTCCCTTTTTTCCTATTCTCCTTCTTCTTCATATGGCTGGTCGCTAGACCGGCGACCGGCCAAACGAGGGTCGACAACACTCAACAAAGCGTCGCCAGCCCTTGTCGGCCGAGCCTCGCTAGCAGCTGGGCGAGCCTTGCCAGTGGCTGGGCTTTCCTTCGACGAGCTCGCCAGACTTCACCCTGGCCTAGCGAGGTCGCCGGACCGGCGACCAGCGGCGGACGGTGGCAGGTGGTGGCTAACGGCAATCACGTATGACAGAAGGGAAGAATAAGAGTTTATTGTTTTGATTCTCGGACGAAGAATCATATTTTTTTTTTGTTCTCAATTCTGTTCCCGGGAACAAATTTGTTCCCGAGAACAAAAATTTTACCGAACGTGATTCTCGTCCCAAACTGATTCTGGGAACAAAAAATCAGAATCAGGCACTGTTTGGCACGTTGCCAAATAGGCCCTAAAAAGCTAATAGTGTGCTGGTTGTTCTTCGTCAACCAACAAGTGAACAACCGGATCATGAGTCATGTGTGAAAGGTTGGGCTCAATTTGAAGGGCATATGTGACTAGGGTGGAAAGGATCATCTTTGCAAACTAGATCGTCTTTAGGCCCCTTTTCATCATCACTCATCGAAACATGATTATCGGCCGATGGTCATAACTAGCGTGGTCGGAGGCAACGACAATCTTGCGGTGGTCGAAAGTGATTAGATAATTTTGTGGTGGTCCTTAGGCAAGCGGTGCCAATGAGGCAATATCTACTGCGTCACTTTATCACTCCATTAAAACATAAAATATGAATTTTTTAGTAATTTTCTAAATTTATATCTAATTCGGGTTTATTCTACCCCTAGGCCAATCCGGCATTGTATCCAGATGTATGCGAGCTTACTTGGTTTGGAGAATGTCATCAAACACATGATAGGATAATTTGTTATCTTATACGATCTCAAGTCTGGGCTACCAAATGCTATCATAAGAATTTAGTGTCCCTCATAACGGGATGTTTTAATTAGCTTACACTTTGATAGGCTCTCACACGTAAAAAATGACAATGTTTGTGACATATTCATACCAATGCACAAAAATTATATGAATTATGATGTAAAAGGTTTAACATGTGGATAACGTGATAGGACCACCCACATGATAAATAATTGAGATGGACTTAATCTATATGTTTCTAGATCATGCAGTAATCACTTGTTGTTAAGTGTTGTTCTTCTTCTTATCTTCTCTTTACACAATCCAATGCCAATCCCTAAAGCTACATTTGGTAGTTAGGACAAAAGTCAAGATATGAAAATATTTATCTTATCACAAGTTTGGATCCTGCTAAATATCCCATGGAGGGTAGGGTAAATGTGAATATGATTTCTTATATCCATGTTATAAAAGTTATTTTTCTCAAATAATAAACTTATTAAATTATTGAAATTAAAATATTAATTAATTATAAAAAAAATATTTAAATTCTAACATAAAAATATTCAAAATAAAAAAAGTAACAGCAAATTCCTTTTTTATTTATTCATATATATATATATATATATATATATATATATATATATATATATATATATATATATTTCTTCAATTCTATAATATTATATACATTTAGTATATTATTACATATTTTCAGCATATAATTTAATCAATTTTTATTAAGGAATGATTCGAATGATGGAAGGAACTAAAAAGAAAAAAAGAGATTAAATAATAAAAAGAATAAGTGGATAAAAATGAAGTAGAATAACCTATATTTAAAAGGAATAATTTCACCTCTATGGCTTATGCTGAAGTTTCAAAAAGTGGCAAGAGAGTTGAAGCATTATACTTTTCAAAATCGCAAAGTATTTTCTCTCTTTTACTAGATTTAGCATTTGATAGCTGATTTATCTCATCAATGTTGCTATGACCCGTTTACATTTATTGTCATTGACGAACCTGTGATCTGGATTGATTCAAGATTATCTCTCATTGTGCATTTGTGATTTTTTTAATAGTGAATCATGAAAGATTTTTTTCATGTCCATTTGTGCATTTTTAGGTCCATTAATATTTTTTTAAAATCATTTTATTACAACTTTCACCAAATAATAGATAAGATTAGCAAAATCATTGAGTTTCATCTCTTATCTTATCACATCAAATTTTATCATAATAAGAAATTTAGTTGATCAAACACAGTTTAAAGGTTTTAAACCCATCATCTGTAGGCTATTAGTCCAAGAGAGGAGGCCAATGGGCCTAAGAATTGTCTTATTATCATTTAGCGCAATGAGTAATTGAAGTTAAAAGAACATATGCTTTAAGTTGGCCCTAGTTGTTATTTCCAGCAAATGTCAAGTGTTGGAGATAAATATCATTTCTCAGATGACCCATTCCATATGTGAGCAAGGACCGGATCCTCTCAATTTGGCATTAGACGATATAGAAAATCAATTCTTCCGCACCAATTCTCATCCACAATTCAATACAAGCTTCTTAATCACCAAGCCAACCCCAGGTTACAAGTCAAAAACTTGTCCGACTTGGGAGGATCTGATCTTATCCTATTTGCTTAAGAAGAAATCGAACATGTAAAAGTCCACAAACTTTTGGCAAGTCGTGACGTGGGCAATGACATGCTTAAATTCAGATGATTGTTTCTGGCTCGATGGCCACACGTTTCCTTCCATCCCAACCTTCATGCATTGAATGTGTTGCCGCATATACGGATTGCGATGACTTCTTCTTGAGCGACAAGCAAATGGGACTCCATGCATTTTTCTCGGCGATTCCTTAGTTTAAGGCATCAATCAAGCGTGTGCGCTTATTCTATGTACTAGGAAATCTATGTTCGATGTTGCTTAATTAAATCAACTCGAGGTGTCTGTTATTGTTAAAAATGTGGTGTCATTTTCGCCTCTTCCCATGTCCATGGGGACAATAGTGGGCACTCTTGAAATTGCTATCGCGCAAAAATGGGACCTCTCTACTTTCATGGGCATTTTAGATATGCCACGTGTCAATCATTAAAGTTCAAATATATAGGAACTCAAAGATGGCATTTGCCTATTTACTACAACACGCGAATATTTAATTGATTAATGATTGACTTGTTACAATACAATGAGCGATGTTTGTTGAGAAAAATTCTAATGGATTTTAAAACTTACAAAATTATCCATTAGATATTAGTGAGTCTGATAATTGTCTTGAAGTATGAGGATTCAAGAAAGAAATCTTGGAATGAAGACTTCTTGTTCTAGCTTAAATTCAAGTACATTTTGTGAAGTCCATTTTAGATGGAACATACTCAAATTTAGGCTCCATTAATTTCACGGAAAATAATTTCTAGGAAAACGTGTTCCGGATTTTCTAATGCTCATTTCATGGAAAATGAATTGGTGGGGGAAAACATTTTCCATGAAAGGAAAAAAAGTGTTATAAGATAGAGGAAAATGAATTCCACTTTGGAGAAATGGAAACATTTTCCACACCTTTTTTCACCTCACTCTCTTTCATTAAAAACCTTTTCCTTTTATTTTTTCCTTCTATTTTTTTTAATTTTTATTAAAAATATATTTGTTAATTATTTTTATTTTTATTCTTTTCCTCTTCTTTCTATTTCCCTTTTTTTCTTCATTGGATGGTCACCGGCCATGGTCGCTAGCCACAGCAACAGCTAGTGATTGGCCATAGGTGAGCTGGATCCTCACCATAGTCTAACGAGGCTCGAGCTTACCAAATTCTGGTGAGGTCAAGCCTCACCGGCCTGTGGTGAGGTTGCCTAATACCGAGGAGCTCGAGTACTGCCAGATCCGGCCACCTAAGCGAGGCTTGAACCTCACTCGAGGTCACTAGATCCAATGAAGAAGAAAAGGAAAAAAGGAAAAAGAAAATTAATTAAAACATATAATAGTAAAAAATTATTTACGTTGGTGCATCAAGGAAAATATTTTCTTTACCAAATAGTGAATTATAGTTTCTAGCTCATTTTCAAGTTTCAACCAAACACCAGAAAATAAAATAATTTTCCCGAAATATAGCTTTTTGGAAAACATTTTCTAGAAATGCTATATTTTTTTGTGAAATGAATGGAGCTCAAGACTTTATACTGAAGAGAGAGAGAGAGTTAGAAAATTACTCTCATTACCATTCTTACGAAGTTCGGAATATAGCAAGTTTAAAATGAAGCATACTCAGAATGTGATAGGTTCAAAACAAGACCAATCTAGACGTATAATGACTAATGATCTAGTTTGGATTTTAAACCTGAAAAGATTTGATTTACTCAATCTAATTGATTGGTAAATCAATCATATAGATAAGTTCTTTCTAAACAAAGAAGCTCTATGTATAGAAATCGAGACTTTGATTGTACGAGTAATCAAAATCAAGTGGAGATTTTGTTTTTGTTACTCAACAACCGCCCAATCTTCTTGATACTAATCTGTCCAATGAATAGATTGGAAAACGATCCTCTAGAGATTTCCATCAACTAGTTTGAAAGTAGAAGAGTATATAAGGAGATTAAGGTGTGGAGAAGCAAGTAAAAGATAAAGTGTAGAATTTATAATTCTAAAATCTAACTACACTTCTAACATACCATTGTCTTTCGTGAGCTTCAACTTGTAATCATGAGAAAAGTACGGAAAGAGTGACCAAGTAAAATAGTATGATCTATTACTAAGTATTAACACTTAAAGTTGTAATCTCTTGTTGATCACAAAGAAGAATCCAACTAATAGACTGTTAGCATGGGAGAGCGAGTATAGGTTTGATTTAAGCTGAATCACTATAAATCTATGTGCAATTTCTCTCAACCATAAACTCTTATAGTTTATTGTTATAGTCTATTGCACACTCGCAAGGTGCTTCTAAAGTCTATTCTATTGCTTAACAAATTTTGAATCCTATTCCAAAATTTGTTCCCTGTTCAGGCTTTAATCTTTACTCGTTCTATTCCACATAAATTTGTTAATTTTATAGAATAAGCTTTTCACCCTTTCTAGGTGATATTGGCTAACTACCTCAATGTTAACGCAAGAATTGTGGGGTTAGCGGAGAATAATTGGGCCTTGCCCTATAGTTATCACTACCCAAACGGGACTTCCCTTTAGAATTAGAAAAAAAATGAACAATTACTCACAACCACGCTTTTCATTTTATAGTGTCAATAATCTATTGGTAACTTGAAATTAGATGGTAATTTATTTGGAATAAAGTATTAATCGCTCAAATTAAGATTCGTAAGTTCAAATAAGAGTTAATAAATTTAAGATATTGATAAGAAAGATAAATAAAGGTCGTAAAAGAATAAATAAAAATCTGTTATTTGCATACTATAAAAAGAGTTTGTAATTTTGTAAAAACAGTTAGGTAAATCACGAACTTAATAAGAAATTTGGTAACCGACAACTTATTTTACCATAAATTTTTTGACACTTCCTAACTTCATCAGAGATTTACCAGTACGGAAGAAATTCTTTTTTATTAAACTGGATAGTGGAATTTTCCACTCATGCTATTTTTAATTTCTATTCCGGTATTACACCGACGGCTTAAACATATCTTCATGGTATTTTGAAGCATCCTTTCTTGACTGTTGAAATTAGGAAACCAAAGCTAGCTAGAATGTCTGTTCAATTAATTACTGAAGAAGTACTCAATAAATATGTTGGAACCTTGACAAGAAACCGGACCTCAGGACAACAGCAATTAGATGCCCCTGCGAAGAAAAGTATCATTTAAGGGACCACAAAACATGCTTCTCACTCATCTCTCTCTCTCTTTTTCAGAATTACACAATCACAACCTAGTCGTAACCCATTGGCCAAAAAGAGAAGACAAAACCCAGCTTTCAACAATTCAGATTAGGCTCTCTCTTACTCAACCCCAGATTTCAAGTCCTTCCAATTCTCTCTTCCTTGTATTTTGAATCATGTTTAGCATATAACTATTATTAAATTCCACACAAAGATGATATCTGCACATACATTGAGCATCATAAATGGTTAGACCACACAAGTCAAAGGAATGATCTGTGCTTAGGAAGAAATTATAAACCTTCATTGTTGTTGTGTCCCAATACTCATAATCCCCATGAATTTAGCAGGTCAATAAATTGATGCACAAGCTTTTCCAGCTGGACCCTTCATTAGTCAACCCCTAGAATTGAACATATTTAAGCTGTCCATATCATATTTCAAAAGCTCTACATTCCTTAATCCTAGATACAGATGCTTGCGATACAATTCCCGCCTTGAAAAATGGAGAAAAACCTCAACAGCACAGCATCCGAGCCAATCCTAGAAAACGTCTGGGCAAGCTTCATCGGTGCAAGTCCATCGGAGCCATCCAAAACGTGGGAACAATTGCCCGGTCTCGACAAGAGAACTGGGTCGGAGGGGATGTTGCAAAGACTGCCTAGTTTAGGCAGGTGGGTGTCAATGGGGTCCGAAGCCTGGGAAGAGATCCTAAGTGAGATCATCCCTGGAATGGCTCAATCAGATGTTAAAGACAGGACAAGCGGCTCATGCTCCGAAGCTGAAGTGACCTCCCCAGCGGCCAAGGCGGTGATTGCACGACACTACCGGGGAGTGAGGAGGCGGCCGTGGGGGAAGTACGCGGCTGAGATACGGGACTCATCGAGGAAGGGGGCTCGTGTTTGGCTCGGGACGTTCGACACGGCGGAGGAAGCAGCTCTGGCTTACGACAAGGCAGCACTAAGAATTAGAGGGCCTAAGGCATATCTAAACTTCCCAATCGAGCAAGTTGTTCAGGCTATACACAAGGATTGCCGGTACAGAATTCCAGGTGGTTCGGCCACAATTTCTCAAGGAAGGGGCTGCAATCACGCGTTGCCAAGTCTTGAAAAGCAAATCGCCAAACCAGGAAAGAGGGCGAGGGCGAGGGAGGGGCAAAGATTTGATGGGGCGATGATGAATGAGGGACGTCCATTGAAGAGGGTGGAGATCACGGAAGAGAGTCGCTGGATTGATGAATTTGACGTTGTGGAATTTGAAGATTTGGGTAATGATTTGTTGGATAGCTTACTCTCTTGTTTATAAACTGGTGGCCACGAAAAAAAGAAAAGAAAACAAAAAAACCTATTAGGATGAAAGTACACGAGCAGATGGTGAATTTAGTCATCATTGAGACAGATTCTTTTGAAGTAGCACCATATTGTAGTTGGATCCTTGCATGG
Organism: Eucalyptus caleyi; assembly: GCA_014182885.2. NCBI lineage: Eukaryota > Viridiplantae > Streptophyta > Magnoliopsida > Myrtales > Myrtaceae > Eucalyptus > Eucalyptus caleyi. The sequence continues at coordinate 43,498,448 of CM024470.2, forward strand.
TCGAGACCTTTGTAAGATTTTGTCTTCTCTGTTGCTATATTTACTATAAATTTGTCCTTCTGATTCACTTGCATTACATTGCTAATTTTGATGATCAAAGCTAATCGCTACTTTGGAAGGACTGAATGGTGTGTTATAGTAAAAGATGAAACTTAACTCTTTAGGAGATCGTAAAGCTCGGTTGGTAAACTACTTCAGCTCCATTCGATTAATATCAAGTTCGAGTAATTTGAGCACTCGATTAACTCGAACACAGCTTTGATAAGTACTGTACTGAAGCAGATTGAAACCCAAATAAAGTAGTTGAATCTATATGACATGTATCATCAGTTTCTAATCTCGAGCCTGGCTTCTGAGTTCAAGCTTAAATAGAATAGAATCTCGCTAACACTCATCCTTGAAATTAGACAATTTTTCTGGACTCGAGTTCAAGTTTGATTGACAAAGCTCAGTCTGACCATCAATTTATAAGCAAGCAAGTCGATGGGAAGGAACTTTTACTTGGACGGGCTTGGACAGATTTTTGTGCTGTGGGAATGATGTTGGGTAACGAAAATTCTGCCCAAATGTGCAGCAAAATTTTCATTTAATAAAAAGAAAGGTGCAAAATATAAATCCCACTCCTTACCACAGAATTTATGATTTCTTGCACCAATTTAAACATGAATCATAGTGACAAATACGATCAAGTAAAATTGGGAAGCAATCTACGTAATTTGTGCGATTTTGCCATCAAGTTGTCTCTCAATCATTCCATTTCTCGATGTTAGCAATGTAAGGCGGATGAAAAGGGTCATTTTTTCCTTGAGATCTTTTACTTATATTTATGGTATAAGAGTTAAAAGTTTCATGCATGCACTCTATATTTATCGATATGTACAAATTAAGTCTTTCCTTCAAGAGTATCAATCACTAATACCTTTGATGTTGGTATGTTATCACTGACATGTATAATGGTTCAACACGAGGGGCCATGTTTCAACAGGTCAGAAACGTGAAGAAAAGAGATTAAAAAAATGAGAGAGAGATGATGCGCCTGGGCAGCCATGGCCAGTCACCACACAAGGGGTTGACCGCCTTGCCAAACATAGTTGGGTCCGAGAAACCAACCTGCGATTAGTGATGGTCGGGCGAGTCTTCGCCTTTCTTGAAAAAAGAATATGGCAAACTGCGGTACTTGGCCTGAATTGGAGAATTAGGTGAATCATCAAATCTTTGAATGCAAGTAGAACCTAATGTCATTCAATTGACCGTGGTGGGTTTAAAACATTTGAGCCCGGCTCTATATGAGTCTTATATGGATCTTGGTGGGCTTGCACAAGACTCGTATTCAACCCATATTATTATGAGCTTCAGCCCAAATTCCGCAAGGAGCATTTTAGGAAGTGCCCTCCGCAGCCCCTCGCTTCCTCTTCGACGATTTGCCATCCACTCCTTCACTTTGGCCTCCCCACAATTCAGGGTACTCTGTTGGTTTCCATTTCTAGGGTTTTGAGTTTCACTTTTGTGGATGCGCTTGTCGTGTTCTTTTTGTGTAGTAGAAGTCCAATACCTTCACTTAGAAAAATTGTGAAGAGAGAAGCTAGATCATAATTTGTCAACATATCTAGTTGGATCCACCTTCACTAAAAACTTAAGTCAATAAATTATAAGCCAACTATGATATATTAACTACTCAATATCATATAAATTCTTTGATATGGTACTTTTTAACACAACTCATACATATATCTTAACATGTCAATTTTTCAATGAGCAGTTTGGCAATGTTTTGGATGAGGTATTTTCATCTTCTCTGAGTAATATTGTTTTAAGTGACCATGTCGCTCACTCGTGTTGATAGTGGGTACGTGGTAAAAATTCTACATAAGAATGGACTTGTGTTTTGTGGAAGGATATCAGCTTTTGCTTTGGGTGTCAAATGAATTAGCCTTCCTTTTTTTTTTTTTTTTTTTAAATTACTAATCCCATTTTTCTTCACTTTTTGGGTGTTTGCTCATTATGATGGTAGCCCTTTGGATAATACTTTCAGCCTTGTGTTTACGCTAACCTTTGATTGCAATTTAGGCTTCCCATCATTCTTTCAGCACCTCAAGGGCTCTCGACCTGTAGATGGTGATATCGCCACCTTCGAGGAGATTAGATAGATTAGTTTTGTCTTTCAGTTGTGTTTACGTAATTGTTTACATTTACTGTAAAGACACCATGGAGACTCCAAGGACTTACTAGCTTATCCACGATGAGTGATTCGTTGCTCTTTTTGAGTATACATTTGCTCTCTAAATTTGCACAGGAAATGTTTGTTTTTATGTTTGATAGAATTGAGTATGTTTTTCTCGCATAGGAATCTCTGCACTTGTGAGCTGAGAGGGAGAGCTCGTGATGGTTCTATATGTGGAAGAAGAAGGTGAAGTTAAGAGAGTTGTAAATTCGTTCCACCTACTAGTTATCACTACACATTATGTGTTTTAAAAAAAGATAATTAGGCCTTGTAATTTTGCGGAAATTATTGAGAAATGAATTAGATTTAGTTCAATCAGTGAAGCATGCATCCAGAAATAATTGTTGTCACAACAAATGCACACTTTGTAGTTTTTTTTTTTTTTTTTTTATAGGTTTTTGATTTTTAGGTTCTTTTATGTTTTTTTTTTATATACTTGCATCTTCTAAGTCGTTATAAAATTTTAAGCAATACATTAAAGTGGGTTAAAAGGGTAGAAGATATGGATTTTCATAGGTTGTGTTAAAAAGGAATATTTTTAGTAATATAGATCGAGTCGGGTATGGGTCATTAAATTCATCTTGCATGAAAATTGGTCAATTTAGATCACACCATTTTTTATTTGACCTTACTCACGCATTTCACATGCATTGGAAAAAAGGTAATGAGATCACTTGACGATATTGCAATATAATCATAGGAGGTTAAACACTGAATTAATGTATGTTCTGATTTCATTCATGCATTTCATCAAACAAGCAATATGCACTACGATCAAGAGACTAGCCATAGAATCGCAGGCGATATATTGCTTAGGATAATTATCTCAAGTACAATTCAAACATAATTTATCAAAAACAGCTTCGATTCCAATCAATTTTCACACAAACTTAACAACGGATCACAGCCTCTGTCTTTGCTCATAAAGGAATTGGGACATATTTGAATCTAATATTGAAGCTGCGATTACGGGTCACGAACGGTGTTTGAAGTAGCTATAGGATGTCCTTCTAAGTGTCTCCGGTGAATATAAATGCCAAAGAAGAACCTTCAACCGAGAAAGAAACGCTTCAAACTACTTGGCTAAAAGGAAGAGTCAAACAAAGCACATCCAACCGCGAGCAGCTGCATTGGTTGAGAATCTCTCATTCATCGCTAAGATCAAGAGTTCGAAACCCGCGAACTAATGCGTTGTAAGTGGGGAATCATGGTGCTGGGGTTGGGGTTATGTGCTAATCTCCCCCGAGGTATAGTCACTGCTAAAGTTTGAAGCTGCTGTCGAGTGCAGTGGAGGCCCTTGTGACCCCCAAATAACGTAAGTGAAAGGGGCTAAGGCGGATCCTCGATTAAAAAAAAAAAACAAAAAAAAAAAAGCACAAACTGCACAACCTTGAAGCGGGGACCAACGGCGATTAATGGTGTTGGACTCTGTTTAGAGGCAATGGCTCAATTCAAACGCACGTGCAATGTTCACTAGTTATCGTAGATATAGGAGACCATGAAGTTATAAACTTAAAATTTCATGGATGAATTAGAGAAATTTAAAATTAATATATGTATAATTTCTATATTGCATTTATGTTGACGGTATTGATAAATGAAACAAGAAATAAGAATAAATCTTAATTTCAAAAATGTAATAACTCAAAAAAAAAAAAAAAATGTAATTGATAAATCTTAATTCATCCAATATGTAATTTTTCCACACAAATGGATTAGTATTGAATCTGTGTTGGTTGAATACAACTTTCCCTTCGTAGTCATTGTCAGAATCAGGAATGAAAACTTTATTATCAAATTCCCCATCCATCTTCTTCTTATGTATATTCTCTTAATTGAGAAAAATACTCGTCTCGTTCTTATTTCACTTTCATTTATACAATGAGAAAAAAATGGCTCTTTTATGCTCTCTAGCCAGTGCATTGAGCTATAGGGTAGTGTCCATTTTGGGTGCTAGTTTTTCATTCTTCCTCCCACGAACAAGAACTTTGATATTCCCGTGATTAAGCTGAAGCATCAATGCCTTCCTGTGTTGGAATTCCTAGTATTCCGCTCATGTGTGAACATCTAAATTTTTGCCCACATAGTGAATGTGCATTTTTTTTTTTTTTTAAAAAAAGAAGAAGATAGAAAATAGTAACAGGACCAAATAATAATAATAATAATAATAATAATAATAATAAAATAATAACAACAATAATAATAATAATAAATAAAATAATAATAATAATAATAATAATAATAATAATAATAATAATAATAATAATAATAATAATAATAATAATAATAATAATAATAATAATAAAATCAGAGGCCCAGCTGGTGGGGCCCTAATCCTGTGGCCCAAGCCCATCACTGCAGCATTCCAGTTGATCAGCTCGTTCGGCCCAATTCACTTACTGCTTTAGCTCTCATTTTGGGTCCTCCTGTCATTTTTATTTGTAATTGCATTCGAAATGTTTGAATCAAGACGATGGGAAGGCCCGAGGTCGAAATATCTGACCTGAATCAGAAAGAACGTGCTAGCTGGGGCATCTCGTGAAGAAAAAGGAAGGGCTAGGCAAACGAAAGAACAGTTTTAAGGCAATGCATCTGAATAATGAAATAGAAAGAGACAGAGGAATAATTACCCTGGACCATAAAACAAGAATGAACTTATAACTAACTAACCGCAAAGGACAAACTGAATTTCCTTATAAACACATGAAAGAACATAAGACACGAGAATCCATCTGAACTAAACTTATAAATATAAGTGAAATTCAGATTCAAATATTCCACTCCTTCTCAAAAGAAATCACCCATCCACCTAGTAAGAATTACTTCTATATATGACGAATAACACATCTCGAGCAAGACTAAGTCATCTAAATTGAACTCACCGCTTTGGTTAGAGATTGGATCGATTAATCTCCTGGAGAATGGTTGATGCTTGTCAATGCTTGTCAATGCTATGAAGTCTTTGTTTTTTTGTTTTCTTTTCTTTTTTCTTTTTAGACAAAAAGTCGTTCAAGATAGTGTATCGATATGCACTGAACTTATGTTCTCTCCATGTTCGTGGCAACACTCCCCTTATATACGGCACATTTACATGTGCTAGAACACCTACATTCGTTTGCTGTCTTATGCAAGAAAGTACACGCAGGCCACGATCAAGACACCTCCATAACCACCCACCTCATAAACTCCTACACTTTGCTTCAAAGATGCGACCTTGCTCGCTTTGTCCTTGACTCTGCGCTGCCTCCAACCATTGTATTGGCAATCCATGATAAGAGCTATCGAACTGATGCAGGAGGCCCTAAAGATGTACCGTTCCATGGTGGACAGAGGTTTGGAACTGGGCAGGTTACTTTCACTTTTGTTTTGAAAGCTTATGCTGGTGCTCTGGATTTGCAAGAGGCTGCTTTGATTCGCTGTGAAGCTTATCACAGAAGGCCAGACAAAGATGTGTTTATATGCACTGGTCTATAGATATGTATCATAAGGCAGGGTATTAGAAGAGTGTACGAGAAATATATGATAAATTGCCTGTGAGATGTGGTCGCCTGAAACTCAATGATCACTGGACTATCACATAGCTTGGATCCTCAATGCAATTGACCAGGGTGGTTCACCAGTTGATCAGCCTGTTAAATTTGTTTCCATCTATTTCAAGATTTGCAGATGTTGATTCATGTAGATGTATTGCATGCCTAGGATGGATTTTGGCTCAGAAGTTTCTAAACAAATGTTCAAAGTGTGGGGATGTCAAGTCAGCTCGCCTAGTTTTTGACCTTATTCGTACTCAAGATGTTTCATGGATTACTTTCATGGCGGGTTATGCTCATAATGGTTTCAGACCTTATGCTTCTCATTTTTTATATGTGTGTTTGTGAGTAAGCCTGTATGTATTTGTTCTGCAGTTCGAAAAATGATGTTGGAATGTTGATGCACAAGAGTGCTCATTCATTACTTTTTGATGTCGTTAAAGTGATTTTCCCTCTGGGAAGAAAATATGAAGCTTTCATTTGTTTTGGTCATTGAAGAATGAGATGCACAGACAATATATCACAAAGCGTAAAAGCAAATAAACAATGAAAGAGTGGCAATTTCACCCCGTTGAGCTCAAACTGGCTGATTTCATCACAAACACTAGAAGACTAACAGCATTTGCTACAATTCTACAATAGAAATAGTACCTAAAGCCAAAAGGATCATAACAGCTCAAGATTTTTCAGAAAATCCATTCACTAATCAAGAGAAACTGAGATGGTCACATGGGTATTATGAAAACAAAATGTGGTGGAAGATTGATGGGTGAGCTTACTTGCGTGAGACAAGAAGAGTGCTTTTAGTTGCAGGGAACTTTTAGATGGGCTCTGTGTGATGTTGTTTGAGCTTGGAAAAGAGGATGCTGCACTTGGACGAGGATAGCAAAGGTGGTGTCAGGTTCTAGAGTTTTAGAGATAAGAACAGGGTCTTACTAATGGGCGAGCGTCGAAAGAAGGCATCGTTAGCCAAGAAGGCATCATGGATTATCTAGGGCAAAAATTTGGGAGATCCATCTAGGGAAGATTTAGTTTCTGATATCAATTTGGGAAAAACACCAAATATTGGGAAAATCTTTTTTTTTTTTTGTCATTATTAATTTTTCTCAAGGCAATCATGTTTCCACATTAGATTTTTATTTATTTATTATTAATGTCGGGATTGAAGTGGCATAATTGTAAAATATCTAGAGCTAAATTGGCTAAAAAAGAAAGAATTTAAAACTGAATTGATATAGTTTTAATATTTTAGGATTATTTTGGTAATTTTCCCCTATGTTGAACGATGATTTGAGTGATTTGACATGAATGAAAGAGAAAATAAAATGAAAAAAGCAAAGCGAAATTTAGAAAAAAATATTGGCAAAAAGGATTACATACTACTAATCTCCCCATTTTTTTTTATTCTTTTGTTGCAATTTATTTGTTCTTTTTGCATGTTCAATTTGCCAGCAAAAAGCACATGTCAACAAGTAAAAGTTTATGAAAATCTGTGTTGATTGAGGAATACTAGTCCCCAGATTGAGTCCTAGTCCCCAACTTGACATTACCTCAAAACCAGGTCCCTAGAAATCATGCTTCACCCTTTGCTAAAGTTCCCTAAGCTCAGCTTTCCCACTCTTGAGAAGAAATGTTTGAGGGAAAATGTACTATTACTTCATATTGTGTTGGAAATGGAATGATACAAGTAAGACCCTATTTATATATAAGTCCATCTAATTATAACCGTACATCTCCTCTTAATCTAAAAGTGGAAATTCAATCTCCAAGCTACCAACTACCCCAGTTTGTTACACAAATTCTAGAGTGCAAGTTTATGTTACCCATAATACCCTTGATATTATCGACATTTAAGTCTCCTTTTGGTTGTGAATACTAGTACTTGAGCTCTTTTTATGGCAGAGTAGTGGGAAACCAATCTAGAAAATGTATTGGATGTTCATATATCAAGTTGGATTTCCGGCATATTAACTGGAAAAGACGTCTCTCATAAAATCTTTCTTCTTCTATGCATCATGCTTTCACGTATTGTCATAGTTGAGAATATATTTGGTTTTGGATGTGACAAAATTAGATTTCAGATATTGATATGAATGCATTCTTAGTCAAATTTCATGGCTATTTGGACTTCATTGATAGATACCAAATGAACGATGCTAATCTTCACGCTCTTGCATTTTTTTTTTCATTTTTTTTCAGCAAAATTCTAAATAGGGACCTGAAGTTGACCAAATTTCTCAAGTAAGGACTCAAAATGAACTTTGTGTCAGATAAAGACCTAAAGTGGATCCAGTGTCTCAAATAAGGACCCGAAGTGGTTGTATCAATTCCAAATAAGAACCTAAGCTTGCTGGTCAGTCAAAGATTTGCCCGGAGTTGAATCAAGCATGTGACATTTCCGATGACTGGAGTTTGGGCAATTTTGTCCAAAAAAATATAGGGAAAATTAACAAATCCTAAAACGGAAACAAAAAAAAAACCCTAGGTTTTCTACGGTCTCCCCGTTTCTTGTACCCATCCTCTGCAAAGTCAAAGACCGAAGTTCTCCCATTCCTTGTACCCATCATTCGCAAAGTCGAAGACCCAAATTCTCCACTGGTTGAGGCACGAATTCAAAAACAAAAAGAAAACAAGATGCTTCTTTGTTTGTTTGTGGAGACCCAAATTCTCCACCAGTTAAGCAAGGTGAGAAGCAACAAGAATCGAGTCGTGATGATGACCGAGCAGCAATTTGGTTGAGGAGCAGCGGGAGAGAAGAAATAATAAAATGTAAACATCTAAATGAATAACCTAAACTTAATTAATTTAGAATTTTCCATTTCTTCCAATCACAAATTTTGACAAAATTGCCCCTATTTTAATCGCCGAAAAAATGTCTACCGGTGAACTAAAGTCCTCAATAGAGATTAACTTGATCACTTCGGGTCTTTATTTGACACAAAATTCACTTTGGATCCTTATTTGAAACAATGAGTCCACTTTGGGTCCTTATATGACACAAAGTTCACTTTGGGTCCTTATTTGAGAAAATATATTCACTTCAGGTCATTATTTGGAATTTTCCCTTTGTTTTCTGCATGTTATTGAAACCTTCAATAGAAAGAGTATTTTTATTTTTATTTTTGTCATGAAATCCCCAAACTTGTGCACTATATCTTTATTCCCATTTTTATTTTTTTTCTTAGTTGAAAATTTGAAAATGAGTTATACTCAAAATTCATTTGGGCTAAGCAAAGGCTCCTAGAAATTAGGTCCGCCCCAAGTTAGCCCATGCCTACCCGGTAAACCGTCTTTGCATATCAAACAAAAAGAAGTTCTCAGATCTAAACTTGACACTATATTAGTTACTTGAATTTATTTTAATCATGTGGACATAAAAAGAGCTTATGTTCTCCGATTCAATGACAAATTGGCTTTTACAATTTGGTGTTTCTTCATTCACCTAATTTTTGTATGGAAAAATAGAGTATGCGCCGCTAATAAAATGGAAAAACGTGAAGAGAACAAAGAGGGATGAAACAACTACAGAGTAAAATAGAGCAAAATAATTTAGGACTTTTATACATGCTTTAATGGATGATTTGGAGGAGAAATAGTTTCCATAAAAATTAGTCCATGTAGATTGAAATTGTTGTACGATAAGTGAAGTTAAAGTGTGTCATAAAGGTCTAAATTTTTGATAATGCCAAGTTTATCTACAATTGCAATTATTGCTTGAATAACAATTGGCAATCGATTGTGGGATGCGATATGACCAAAACAACCAGTAAAAAACTATTTATAGGCAAAACAAGCTTATAGAAAAGTTCGAGGGCATGATCTTCATTTGTAGCTAAAATCTCATGTTTTATTAAATTTTCCAACTGCGTGAGACTTACAATGAGGCCGCCTTCGCCAGATTTGCTAAGGCGAGGTGTCGTCTAGGCAAGGGTTGGTCTCACTAGGCCTAATCTTGGCCCAAATGATGCCCGACGAGATTGCCTTGGCTCCAGCGAGGGAATGACGCCTGACAAGGCTGCTCTAGCCTGGGCGAGGGTTAGGCCTGGCAAAGCCAATCCTTGCCGACTACCTAAGGAAAGAGGAGGAAAGAAAGAGAGAGAAAAAAAAAAATAAAGAAGAAAGTAAAAAAAAAAATATTAAAATGTTATTTAACAATGTCCATGTCAATGTCGGCCATGCGACATAGGTAGTCTAGCATCCACATAAGCAATATCTAGTCAAAATTAACTAGAATAACTCAATTGTCTCTAAATCAAAAGTTTAAAACTAAATTGATACAAATACAATAGATTTAGGGCATTTCTAACACTTTTTCTTATAATTTTTCTATATCAGTTTTAAAATCTACATTTATTTTTGACTTGATGGTTTTGTTTGGTTCTGCACTTCCTTTTTTAGAGACGATTGATTAGTAGTGCACTCTCTATGTGAATTGACATTTGAATATCTCAAAAATAGAATCTCAAATGTGATCCCCAATTGAGGTGGTGGATGGTGTCTCTCGACTTCCTGCCAAGCTTGGCTGGGCCAAGGCAAATAAGCTGGAGTCTAAAGGGTAGATGTCATCCTTGCCAATATTTGCCAAATTGGCCGACCCAACGTGAAGATTCTCGAGGCAAGATATGTTAGTATAGAATGGTATCTAGATTAAGGGGAGTGAGCTACTATAAAAGGCTCACAAGGGAGGCAAAGATTTATTAAGCTACCCATATGAAGGTATTGAGTGAAATGAGTCTCACATGGTGGATATGGTATGGGATAAAGCAATTAATATATCTTAATTGACATATGATTCATTGAATTAATTTTTTTTTATTGAAGTTTGGTTTAACTAAATGTGTAATGTGCACAAACATGAACTATCCTCCGGCAATCTGCGCAAATGAAGGTGTCGTACTTTAATCATGTCGCCCGACAAAATCACACACAATACTCTAGTCACTACTAGTGATGGATGTCTCAACGAGGTTGGAATCAAACGAAATGATAGAGCCCAAAACACGTGGTTGGATTGAAAACATGCACACCATCAAAAACACGTGGTTGGAACTTTCCAAATTATATGCTGTGATCGCGCAACTGCAAATAAAAAGATCTAATGTGATTTTCATGTCTAAGTGGATGTCCAAGGTTCTCGATGCAGTCGCATGTAGGGCCACAGGGGACTAACTTTTTCCGTGATCGCGTTATCTTTGACTTTAGGAAAAAGTTAGAGTTAAAAAGATCTCTTTCAAGTGATTTCAGCACAAAAGCTAGAGTTACCAAAAAAGAGAAAGGGAAAAAAGAAAAAGAAAAAGGTGGCCAAGTAAATAACAAGAAGATTAATAAATTTTTCTTCGAAAATCTTAAAGGAAGAGATTGTTAGCTATGTTAAGGTATCTCATATTACTTAGCTACTGTGTTTACATACTTTTTATATACATGCAATTATTCTCTATTCAGAGGTTTAAAAATTTTGATTAGGCTTTCTAAAAAGTTAAAAGAACAAGAGTATCAACTGAACTTGGAAGGCACATTCAAGAAAAGCGAGATGATTGAAGAAAAATTCTCACTTTGACTTTTTAGCCGCCCCCTAAGATTCTTTCTCTTGGTTCATGCAAGGCCACAAATTGGGAAGAGATCTGATAAATAGCCGACCAGATTTGTCAATTGCAAATTGTGACCGCATGAATTTTGATAATTACTGAACCGGCTTTAATTTTATTGTACAAATCGAATTCAATTTTAAATTCTTAATTTTGTCAACGCAATCATAAAACTTCACACTAAATTCTAATATATTTTTTAATCGAAAATTGCTTATGTTGCATCCAATCATTATTGACTATCCTAGACAGCACACTAACATGATCAATTTTACTTGAAACGACATTTCTTCAAATAATAACATTTTGCATATGATTAGGTATTGTCTCCTTTCTTTCTTTATGTCTTTCTTTCTTTCTGCGCCTTCTTTCAAGAATATTCTTGAAAAATATCTTAATTTACCTACGAAATATCAGAATAAATCCTAGCTTTTACATGTTTTTTTAGAGGAGACGCACTTAATTACTTGACACGATTTTGATTTCTCTTAGGTGTAATTGAAATCATAGAGCATTTCGTTTTCCTTTCTTCTCTTATAAAGAGTCTTGTAGTATCCTTGAGATCGGATTCAAGATCCCAAACGCTAATCCGATCGATGATAAGAAAGAGAATGCTCGGCAAATTCAATAGTAGACTTCCCGATATGATCATGCCATTCCTTCTCCTTTCAAGGCCCAACGAAATAGCACCAAAACTTGATCGTACGTATTGAACAAACAATGATCATGACACAAGCATCGTCCATAGTAAAGGAGGCAATTTCTTTCGCATCTAAAAAATTTAGACTATAGTGTTTCTAATCATATCCATCAAATTAAATATGCAACAAAGTCGCTAAACTAAATGGTTCATTTAGGCCTCTCATATGCCGATCTAACAATGGATCTTGTAGCCCACTGGACCACCTCGTCTGGCAAGGCTCGAAGCAAAAATGAAATGCTTTGGTTAGAAACGTTACATTTTTTAGTATGATCCATACAATGAGAATCGTCTAAATCCAGTCGGTTTTTATAGAAAATTATAGACCCGGACTAAGACCCATCTAGACCAACAATTAAGATTTTGTGGCTCGTAGGCAGTTCTGAGCAAAGGAAGACGAGAAGAAAAGGGCCGTCGGTCGACGTCGATTTACATTTTCTACTAATTAGTCCTACTTTAATTAAGTTACATCGCCCAAATTGAGGAGTACCGTGAGAGATATGTCTTTTGGCATTATCATCGCTATCGTTGAAAATTCTTGTGGTTGATATTGGATTTTGACCATGGAAGGTGAGACCCACAAATCTAATCAAGACCTAATTGGATTTTGCTTTATATTTTAATTGCTTGAACAGTTAATTTTTTTTGTTTTTTTTAGCGAACCTCCCTCGAAGTTTCCCCTCCACGAAGGCAATTCTCGCACGAGGTGAAGAAAATCTCCCAAGTGATGTCGATTTGGGTCAATTCGCAAAGGTATATATTCTGCCATCTTTTAGTAAGAATTAACCGACCGACCAAAAAAAAAAAAAGAGAGTAAGAATTACCCAATTATGGTTTTTTCAATGCGATTATTGCGATAATATCCCCATGACAGAATTTATTGTGGGTGATACAATGAGGCCGAAGATGAAGTAACAGTCCTGGAGATTTGATTATTCTTTTTTTTTTTTTCATTTTCTTTTTACAAATTGAAGTTTCTAACAAACGGAGTTAATGTTAAAGGGCAAAAGATATATAGTAAATGAATCATTAAAGAAGAAAAATCGTTCATGAGAAAATAATTCTCTATTAAGAGTCTTACAAGCTTGACCCACAAGAAAAGAAGTGTTACCATCATCTAGAACAAGACTATTCTCTCTTCTTCTTCTTCTTTTTTGTTTGACTTTTCTCTTTGAATATCATTAAAAAAAAAAGGACTTTTCCTCTGAAAGCACGATTTTGTACTCAAAGATAGAAAATATTCATATCATCCCCATTTTTCCTTTTTCTCAATCAAAGCAGCTTAATACACGACGATCAACAGTACAAATTGAAGTACCTTCAAGCGAAATTACTCAAAAATTGTAGAGCATATATATAGCCCAACTAGAAGCTTACACCTGGACTTTTTCGCATTGCTTATACAATACTACGTAGCCGAAGTACGATAACCTAAGAGACAACCTATGAATCAGTAAAACCAAAAACTCTAGCAAGGACAAAATGCATTGTCTTCGCGATGTCTATACCTTATTGTAGCACTTTGTGCATTTTGCAAAGTTGTTCAATAAAGATATCATCATCTGGAGAGAGATGCCCGGATTTGCTCATCATTTAGACAGAATGGATCACACAATGGGCCACATTGAAACTCAAGACGAGCAAAAAAACATGATGAAAAACTTATGTGACACCAAAAGGTAATCCAAATTTGCAAGAAAATATAACTTTTTTGACCCCTAGTACATGGCCCGGGTTTCCCGCAAGAGTCGTGAGTGACCGGAGACGCTCAACCTCAGAACACATCCAACACCTTCTCGAGGTGGTCAGTGGCCACATCCCGGGATGCTCCTCCGGCGATGCCAACCTCTGAATCCGACCGATGCGTCTGGCCTCTCGCGTCCGAATTGGCCGACCCGGAGCTCCGGCTCCGGCTTGGCTCATACCTCTCCATCGGCATCGACGCGGCCACCACTTCCGGCGGGAAATTGAGCAGGGCCTTGGCGCCGCGCATCCGGAACGCCGCCCGGTCGTAGGCCAGCGCCGCCTCCTCGGCTGTCTCGAACGTCCCGAGCCAAACTCGGGCCCCGTGGCGTGCCGAGTCGCGAATCTCAGCCGCGAACTTCCCCCACGGGCGCCGCCGGACTCCTCTGTAGTGCTTCTTCGCGATGCCCCCGGACGGCTCGAGAGAACCGCCGCTCGACGGGGACCCAGATTGGTTCGGACGCGGGAGGGACGAGTTGTTCTGGGACATGGCCTCGTTCAATACATGGTAGATGACCATGTCTTGCGAATCATTCTCGTTGAGAGGCAGTTCTGCAGTCGGGAATGGCGGAACCATGGAAGACAGCAAAGAGGTTCTGTGAGTGTTTCTGTGAGTGTCTATATGTTGCTGGGAACTCGTCAGGGTGGGGTTTTGATGGAAGAAGTGTGGGGAGCGTTTGGGTCTAAGTTGGTTTAAATGACTATAAATTCATTTGAGCAAAAAGGGTTTTGTCTTTGCGACAGATTTGATTGGAAGAGGAAGGTGAGAGGAACCAGCGACAAGAGAGAGAGAGGAAGACGGAATGGATTTGGATTCTCAGCGGTTGGTGGGGTTTTCAGGAAGTCTTGCTTATTTTTTTTCTTTTCTTTTCTTTGTCTTGTTTTGAGGCATCTTAAGGACACTAATTATTTAGATGGCTAGTAGCTACAGTCTTGCCAGCGTAAAAAAGAACTCCCACAAGCAATTTTATAAGCTATTGGTTTTTAAGAGAGCATGTAGTTATCATCGTCGTCAAATTAGTGATAACTAAAGTTGTTTAAATAAGATTTTCTTCAGGCCGGCGGTGTATAACTTGTTTTTATCGAATCATCGCATGACGGCATTATGTACACTTGCATAATTATATCTGTAACTTTTATATATACAAAATCATATCTAGTGGAATATGTAGGAACTTATAGTGGGTGAATCATATATTCTCTATACCTTAGCAAGAATATAAAAATTGACACGAAACCTTATAGGTTGTAGTTGTTAATTGATAATCGCATTGAGCACCAAACAGTTAGGGTCAAGATGGGGCGACTTGGTCCATATTTAATTTGTCACGTCTTTAACTACTTTCTACATTATTAATACTTTGCACCATCCATTTTAGCACTATCAGGAGAAAACTTCATATATATATCAGATGATTTTGACAACGTGGGCTCTTCTCTTTGCCAAACGAGCATTACAATCTCGATGCCACATGTACAAAACTTGAAGGGAAAGAAAACGAGAGAATCGTCAATTGGGGCAATCTCGCAATTTCATGTTGTCGCCCCATCTTCGAGGCGGCTTCGTGCCATTGAAAAAGTGACGTCATAGGGTTTGACCAAATGGAAGACACCGATGTGACTTTGTCTCGGTGCAGTGAACTTGCGAAGCACGGGAATCGGGAGCACAGACTATTCGCCCCTGGAGAGAAGTGACGTCGAAACCCACATGGATTTCTGTTAAAAAAAAAAAAAAAAACCCACATGGATTTTCTCCTTCGAAAGTTGAGCATTTTTAATAAGGTCTTGCTAAGTGACAGAAAATGAGATCGTTCAAAACACTAATTTTAATCACAATAAACACTATAAAAGTTGAACCATTTCTTGTAAAATATGCTTTGTAAACGTCCTTTAAGCACTTGACATACGACTATAATATTATCATCCCATGTGAAATAATGAAGATGGTTTGGCTAGCGGAAAAAATTTATAAAAAAGTCTTAAACTTTTTTTTTATAGGATCCTAGCTCTTTATTATTGATTTATCTCATCAATGGTTAAAGAATACATTCTGTTGCAAATCTATCTATAATGACCATTAAAATATCAATGGGTGGCATGTAGATAATGTTATGTACAATTTCATATTGTCACTATGTTGAAAGTACTTTTGGATCAATGATACAATTTTTTGAATATCGATCAGATGAAAAAGAACTTGAGGTATTCCCATGCCAAAAAAAAAAAAAAAAAAAACTTGAGGTATTCACATCTCACGAGGCAAAATTTTGACTTTTCTTTTTTATGAATTAACCCTTGATCTTATACGTAATGCTCTTGTTTTTTTACCCATAATTGGATGTGACTGTTTTGTCACATATTTTTCTTGCCTCGTGACGTACTAACAGTCGTCACAGGGGTTGAGCTGCCGGCCTATAGAAAATTCTTTCATCGACGTTGCCTTTATACCTTTGAATTTTCAACGGCTTGCCTCCGCAAGTTAATAATAATTCAGACGAGGATTCTTCCAAAAGATTCAAACCCACGTGCTTTGACTTTCGGACAGAGCAGAGCGAAAAAGATGGCGGAATCCAGTGCGGTTTAAGGAGGCAATCTGTCGCGTTCACAATGTCGGAAACGAAGCTCAGGTTTTCGAGCCATGAAAAGTGGTTGGATTAGAATCACCCACTTGAAAAGGACAGAAATTGCTATTTTAATCCCTTGCTCCTGGATATATGTCAATTTGCCCCTCTGAATTAGCTCGAAATCACGTCAATTTAGCTCGATCTATGAATTGTCTCATTGTTACATGCATTTGACATGATCAATAGGAAGAGCAGATGTAAGAATTTGTGGCTCTGGCTAAGTTATAATTCACAAATTACTTATCGAGTTGGGTAGGGTGTAGCAGTATTAATTTAATTTTTTTTGGTCGAAGGAAAATTTCATTCATTTATTATGATCAAATATGAAAGGAATATAGAAAGCTTCCAAGCAAAACAAATCCAACAAGAGATGTAAAACAAATCAAAATCCAGAAACACAAAAGAGTACATCGTGCAGTTCTGAATATGCTCTCATCCCAAAGTACCATACATACACAACCAATCACCCAAATTGTCATTGAGGGGCACATGTCAAGATCTTCCTTTCCGTAAATTATGACTTGTAGTGTGTACCTAAGTTTGGCATTCTCGACATCATTATCATACAGAGACAATAATTTGAACCATCGCAAATTGAACGTCTTGAATAAACTTTCAAATCTATATTTAAATCAAGAGATAAAAGCTCCTAAATTTATATCTACACCTAAATAAGGAAAGGAGAACTTTTGCCAAATCTCGGAGAAGTTAAAGAACCATGTCTGGGCTTCTTGTTGGCTGGATTGATGACAATTTTCTCATGAAATTTTCAGCTGCAGGCAAATTTATTCACCATGACAACCAGAAAAAAAAACAATAAGTACGAGCGAAAGAGGATGTCATATGAGGTAAACAAAGACTCTCAAATTAGATTGGAAGAGTATGACCAAAAAAAAAAAAAAAGATTGGGAGAGAAAAAAAAGAAAAAAATAAATCAAGGCTTAGAAAAGAAAAGCAGAGCTAAGCAGGCTTCAGCTTTAGAAAATTAAAGCTGAAAGCATGTACGTGAAGTTTCAATGAGGGAGGATTTTTTGGGAAAGAGAGGGTTACCGACAGAGAGATTAGGGTTTTCTATTTTAATTAATTTAGGAGGTAAATTGAGCACTTGATTTAGGTAACAGGTCTATTCAATATTTATTATTCATTTTAGGGGACTAATTACCAATTTCCCAAAAATCGATTTTATGTTGGGTCACTACTACTTTATCAGTTCATCTTTCATGAAACATCAACAAAAAAAGAAAACTTGAGAATTTATCAGGTCGATTGCTTGTGTTAGAAAAGAAACAAAAGAACCCACACATCCACGGTTGGCAAGTAATATTTGTACTTGCAATTAATTTGTTATAGTTATAAGACTGGAATACGCAATAAAGAATGAAAACTCCCATGGAACAAAGCCAGCAAAAATGTCAACTGGAAAAAACAAACACAGAAAGATAAAAACATATCATAACTTTTACCAAATAACATGTTAATTAGACACAAAAAAAAAAAAAAAAAAAAAGAGGCTAAAACGGATGTCAAATAGATTAAAATTGCTGAAGAAAATTCGAAATGGTGGGAATAAACAAATTCAAATTACGGAACACTACACGAAGGTCATTAGGTCCAAAACGTAAACTAAATTAGAGAGAGAGAGAGAGAGATTAAAATTAAAACGAAAATATTCAATTTGGGAAATTATTTATTGAAAAGAATCATAGAAATTTCCTCCTATATAATAACGTGGAAAAAGCATTTCGCCGGGTCCAGAACACAGAGCCTGAAGGGCCTATTCTTGATTCACTTATATCTTGGTCCCCCAAGCCCATTCCGCTCACAAGCGTTTCGTTAGATTGAGGCCAATTTTAAAATAAAAAAGTGCTCGAGCGAACATCGTTATGCATAGGAACCGGACCGGGCCGGACTGAACCGGCACCAATTGAGAGCGATTTCTAGTTCCAAGTGCGGAACCAAACTGCCTGGACTGCTGGACCAATATATATATAATTTTTCATTTTCTTATAAAGAGTAAAGAAAATAAAATTGCCAAAATCCTAAACCGGATTGGTCCAACCTGGGAATTGGATGGGGACTAATCGGTCCAATTCTTAGTTCCAAGAACCTAGGGACTGGCCCTTCCAATTCTTGATTCTAAGATGGACCTGGTGTAACTTGAGAATCGATTACCTCTACAAGCGAGTAAAAAAAATTTACCCTCTTTCTACAATAATGTGGTTAATCTAACTAATGATAAATTAATATACTTTATTTTCAAAATTGGAATATGCAATATGCTTAATGATGGTTATAACCAATGATAATGTCTGTTATAAAATTATTACCCTGAATTTTTCGGACATTTATTAATCTTATGTAATGAGATATTTAGGATTATCTGTCAACAATTTGAATTGTGCATATGCGTGATATGTTATCGATGTCTAATAATAGGGTCCTCAAGCATTGGTAAAAAGCTAATAGATCTTTAAAAAAAAAAAAAATCAATCTATCAATTATACCTAATTCTTTCAAGTGTAAAATGATATAAGTAAATTAATTTGTTCAGGTGACCCAAGTAGTTCTATTGTAAATTGTTTTCTTTAACTCAACCTTTTAATTTCTGTAAAGTGATATAATATTTACTTTAATTGTAAGTAACAGCATATTTCTTAATTATTTATCGCTCACGTTTTAAACCTCTATTTTGGATATATAAAGATTTATATTTATATTCATATCATACAACGCATGAGATCCGGAATGTTCGGCTTAAAGCAACTACTTATTAAGGCATACTCATCATCGTCGCCTCACCAAAGTACTAATCGGAGTAGAGCCGGAGTTCTTCCACGCCCAGCACATATCGAGCCAATGCCGCAAAAGAACCAAGGTTTCCTCAGATGGAGGAGCGATCGGGAATTTGTTCACCGAGCATGAAGGATCATAACCTCATGAGAATAAGCCATATACCACTAGACGGACCACTGACGCTGGCCGTCGTGGCTGTCGTCGACGTCCTCCGTCGGTGGTCCTTGTCCTTGTCTTCTTTGTCTTCTTTGTTGTGCTTTCCTTCTAGTGTAAAGCCTGTTCCTCCATGGAGGGATATTACTCATGGAGTTTGATCAAGATTTACTGTATCCGGACTTTCTTGATTAAATGTCTAGATAAGGTCATGAACAAGTTCCAACAGAGACCAAACTCTCAATATTTCTTTCAATCGAATCCGACCCTCAATTCAGTAGGGTTTGCACATGCCTGAAGTTTCCTTGGTCATGCACGTCTCAAAATAGGCGAATACCTCCGTCAATCTTCAAATCTTTTTTTGTCCCCAGCTCCAATGAGTGGATGCGACCTTATTTTGGAATGTCAATCCTTTTATAAATGTGATTTGTACCACGTTTTCAATCTTATAATTCGACCCAAAAAAGAGTCTTATAATAAGTTTATCAGCTCAAAATTTGCTTTCCCTAATTTACAATTAGGAAGAGAAAATGAGGATACATTCTAGAAAAAGTGATATTGAAATGGCGCCGCATTCAACTTAAATATAATGAGGATGAGTATTTCAGCGAATCCCTGGGATTCGTTCCTAGGAAATTGGTCACCGTTGGATTGCAAAGGAATAGATTTGGATAGAGGATAACTCATTTCAAAATAACAGCTTGAGCTAGAATGTATTCTAGATAAGTTGAATAAATCAAGGAACCGGTTGAATTCAACTGCCTAAACATGCCAGACAAAATAAATTATATCCCGTATGATTCAGATCAGTCAAGAACCCAATTCAATTCAATTTTGCCATCCCTAACGACCCTTTGAAAAGAAAAAGAAAATAGCCAATGTTTAGAACTTTCCTTCATGACCAGTTCAACTCCGGCTCCTCTTTCACCAAATATCAACTCGATTTCAATTGAACTTCTGTTGACATCATGCTTGAGGTGATTCGCAGGTGGGAAAGAGGGTTAAAAAAATGACCTAAGAGAGATCAAAGTCAAGCCTTAAATCCAAGTTATACCTATCTCAATCTCGGATACAATAATGTCCGCGCATAATCTAGTAATTTACTCGTTTGTTTGTCTGAGTCAAGTATTCGGACACGCACGAGAGAAAACGAGAAGACCTGTTCCTGGTCGTTCCAATGCCTTAGTGGGAACGCATGATTTCTCCGATCACGAGCCACGAAGATCTCCCTTTGTTCTCGTTGGTCGTTTTAGGCCACCTTCCAAGAATAGCTTCCGTCAATTCCAACCAGAAGAAATCCTCTCAACAATTTCCAACTTTAGTATATATTTGCCTCCATAATTCTAGGTTTGTCTTTCTTTCTCTCTCTCTCTCTCTCTCTCTCTCTCTCTCTCTCTCTCTCGTTCTTCCTCAATCTCCAATTCACCATGCATTCTCAACCTCAACCAAGAAAGGGCTGACAATTCTCAACCGAGTTTCGACAAACTCGAAAGAGAAATTCCTCCATCTTTGTTGGTTTCTGGGATTTGTGGTTTTCGATGGGGACGTATAGGTCGGATGACGACTACGACTATCTGTTCAAGGTGGTGTTGATCGGCGACTCCGGCGTTGGCAAATCCAACCTGCTCTCGAGGTTTTCGAGGAATGAGTTCAGCATGGAATCCAAATCCACGATCGGGGTCGAGTTTGGGACTCGTTGCATTCGAGTCGATGATAAGGTCGTCAAGGCACAGATTTGGGACACCGCAGGCCAAGAAAGGTTTGACCCAATTTTATAATATCCACATCCCTCCTCCTTTCCATGGATTGCCATTTATTCCGAATTATAGACTCCACTGCTTTTAATTGAGACTATCTTTCTTAGAAGGATGTTGCCTTTTCTAAGAACTATCTTTCCAAAATTAGAATCTGCTAATCAGATCTTTGGCAAACCTCAAGCAATCCTTATTATAAACTCTAGTGACAAATGATTTGATTTTCTTAAACCTGGTTTTTGTCAGGTTTGTGCGGATGTCTGGTTAGTAAGATTGAGAATGTTTGGACGCAATGATCCACCTTGATTCGTGTAAATGCAGAGAAGAGAATTTGAATATGACAGATCTTGAGATGCAAACTAATACATGTCATCAATGAGTCATTGTTAAAGTCCATTACGGGTGAAGAAAAGATTTACACTAGCGTTGTTGATTGCAAGTCACTGGCAAGCAGTTCGGTTGCGATGGCTAACTCGCATTCTACATACATGGTGCGGTCAATTGCGGTTATTCAGAATTTGGTTCTTCCCAAATTTGTCATTCGAAGAGAGGATTGCATTTCTGAACCGGCATATTTATACGAACTAAGGGACATGCTAATGCAAATTGTTGTCAGTGATCATTGACGAAGAAAGCAGCTTAAAATAGCCAGCTTTAGGAATAAGTTAGAGACATTCTCCGTTTTATATTTCTGTGTTTGGTAGAGATCATTACTGGCTAATGTAACATTACGGTGAGTAGAGGCCTGCTTGTGAATAGGAAGTTGTTCTTGTTCTGTTCTTAATTTTATCCGATCTTCTTTTTAGGCGGTAAAATTTGTCTGATAATCTGTCGTGTTTAACATAGATACCGTGCGATCACAAGTGCGTATTATCGAGGCGCAGTGGGTGCTTTACTAGTCTATGATATCACTCGGCATGTCACGTTTGAGAATGTGGAGAGGTGGCTAAAGGAACTCCGAGACCACACGGAGGCCAACATCGTGATCATGCTCGTCGGGAACAAGGCGGACCTGCGCCATCTCCGTGCCGTCTCCCTCGATGATGCCAAAGCGTTCGCCGAGCAAGAGCACACCTTCTTTATGGAGACATCTGCATTGGAGGCGCTCAATGTCGAAAATGCCTTCACGGAAGTGTTGACTCAGATCTACCGTGTGGTGAGCAGGAAAGCTCTCGACGTCGGCGACGACCCTGCAGCACTGCCAAAGGGACAGACCATCAACGTCGGGAACAGGGACGATGTCTCGGCCGTCAAGAAGGCCGGTTGTTGCTCATCATGAGAAATCATGGGTCGGATGCGAAAGTGCTTTGCTCTCCATAGCATTGTCTTTCCAATAGAGGGGGAGTGACACTGAAGACGGACTTCATCGGTCATCATGTATACAAAAACTTAGACACTCTTATAGCATATTAATGTTAGCTAAATTTATTGCACTTAAAAACAAATGATTTTGGCAGATACTCTTTCCTTATTGTTTGCTTCCTGTTCTTTCTTTTTTCCCTTGTGTACTTATTCTGCTGGGTTTCTACACATGTTTCTGAAAAGCATTACCTATTATTCATAATCCAAGTATGGTTCATCATCTGCAATTACTAAAAGCATCATCATGATCAGTAATTATTCTAAGTGCATTTATGGGAGACTTCGTTACGTGTAGCCTGTATTAACACTGGTTCTGTTACCCGATATAGCGAATCCTGAAGATTGTCAGAAAATCATTTGTGAAGCCTGGAATTCCGGCTATTGCTGCAGAAAAAACTTTTGTAATAGCAGAAGATGTCTAAGAGATATTAGCTAGTTGGAGTAAAACAAAATTGTCTAATGCAAGACGACCAGTAATAGCCCTGAGTTCTGAGTTATAGCAACTGATAAATAGCAATGGAGAAACGCATGATAGTGACAGAGAAGCTTACCTTGAATCTTAGTAGAGAAACTGTTTCGCCGAGAGGAAATGTATTAGGGCACTAGGGCTCAAATTAATTTGTCGCATAAAGAAATAAAAACGAAACTCTTCCATGCGACTATCATTCAAAGAGGACAGCAAAACAGATTCTTTATTCTCAAGACTCCTTACGATATTGTAGAGAACCCCAGCAGATAGGACAAATGACACTGCAGTATTTCAGGAGTTATACACTTCTGTAGGATGTTGCAATTTCTTCCAGGAATTGATTAGTGCCCTATTTTTGTGACTGAGGACATGAATAGCTCCCTAACTCAAGCGGTCAAGTTGGAAGAAGTGAAATAGGCCTTTTTGAACTGGATCCCTTAAAAGCACCTGGGCCTGATGAAAAGAATGCTCTTTTTCATAGAGAGGATTGAGATGTGGTACCGAAGGATGTTTTCAAGGAAGTTCTGTAGTCCTTTGAATCAGGGACACCTCAATCCTCTGTTAAACAGAAGGCAAATTACTCTGATTCCTAAAGTCCCTACCCCTGAAAACCTTGATCCATATCGTCCTATAGGCTTATGCAGTTTTGCACACAAAGTTATTGCAAAAGCGTTGGCTAAAAGGCTCAAGCCATGGCTTCCTGAATTGATTATGCCCAAGCAAAGTGCCTTCGTGCAAGGGAGACAAATACAAAATAGCTTTATTTCACAGAAAATGCTACATTCCCAAAAAATGTTTTCCGAAAAGTTATTTTTCACAAAAATTGTTGTATTTTTCGGTATTTGACTAAAGTCTGAAAAAGAATTGGAAAATATCTTCTTCGTTTGCAAAATAAAATCTAATTTGATTTTCCTAAATAAACATAAACTATTTGGGTTTTAGAGACTTGCGCATGGGCAACCAGAGAACCCTTCTATTATGGATGGCAATAGTATGCCAATTATAAGCATGAGCACCAAGATACGTGGGTCAAGCTTTGATGGACCTCAACCTGGGCAAGGCCACTTAGGTCCTAAAGCAAGAGCGCTGGCATCGATCTCGCGTCCACATAACCCAAAATCCAGAGGTGCTTGTGCACGACTTCTTGGCAACTCGTTTTGGGCCATAGAGGTTGGGCCTGGTACATTAAGGCTAAGCATGGGACCCCAGGTACCTTGTGCTTGGGCTGGGATCCCCAACACTCGAGCCTTGGTCCATCGAGGTTGGCCTAGGGATGTGGTGCTCGTGCTTGGGTCCTTGACAATCAATCCTGAGTCCTCAATGTTTGAACTCAAGTCCATCAAGGTTAGGCCAGGGACCCTAGTCTTTAAGACTTGGGCTTGGGTGTCAAGGACCAAGGCACTGGTACCGAGGGCCCAAGCCTAGGTGTGAGGGATTTGAGCATGAGCACTAGGTCTTGGGCTAGGCCTCAATGGATTCAAGCTCAGGCGTTAGGGACCCATTCATCGGATGCTGGGGAATGGGGGTAAGCATTAGGGTTCTATTGCCCAAATGTAGAATTTTTGGTCAAATCACCGATATCTAGTTATATTTTTGAAATGGTTTTTGATTTTGTAAAATGAAAATCATTTTCCTGAATTTAAGTATAGTTTTATGTTAACTTTGAAAACATTTTCCATTAACTTATATTCTTAAATGATTCAAACGCTGGAAAATGTAAAAAATGTTTTTTTGGAAAATTTTTTCATGAAATAAATGAAGTTTAAAGAGAAGAAAAAGGAGAAGAATGCCTAGGTATCCTAAAACTTGACATCAAGAAAGCCTATAATGGGGCAGAGTGGAATTTCCTGAATCACGTTTTAAGTTTTGTGGAAATTTGGGTGAATTGAATAACGTAATATGTGAAGACTAAAACTTTCAATGTCAAGCTAAACGGTGAGCCCTTTCAATGTCAACCCACCAATTTAAACGTGGTAAAATATTAGCAATTGCATGACGGGTATAGAATGAAAAAATTCTATATGAATATATAATAACAAGCTCTATATAAAGATGTAATAACGTCCCTTCTTTTTCGCATAACCCAATAACAAATGCTGCGGGGTCAAAACACCTACCTCGGGAGTTGACATTTACTATCGTCTTAATTAAAAATCCTAACATCAAATAACGCAATTAGCAATTATGTAAGTTGCGATGGTACTTATTGCCAGTAGTTTAGTGTGAATATTAAGTATCCCAAATCATTATATGTATGCATCTACGTCCCAGTTAATTTATCGAGCACATAGACCTTAGCCAACTTGCTTAATTTGACTCATAAATTTGGGGTGATAGCAGCAGTTTGAATTTTCAAAATACATATTGAAAATACAATGTCATCCCAGATTTAGATAGAATAACTTTACCACCTCACAGCTTAAATTTTTTTTTCAACCGAAAGAATTGAGAGTACTTATCAAAATTCAAGGTTGGTTATGAATCAGGTGGGCTCATTAGGGATGTCTTGGACTACTCTTAAACCTCTTTAGTGGGCATGGTATCAGCTCATGTCTAACCCTACATTTTATTGATGGGCCACAAATAATAAATATCACTTACACGTGAATTTAATCATTATGGGCGATTCTCACGTTTGTAACTCACCACTCATAGATATGATTGGAGGGAGTTTGGAAAACTATTACCTGTGGAGCCTTGGCCCGAAAGACCCTTGAAATGTGGGTTTCAAAAGCAAATTAAGCTTAGATGATCTGGGCTTTTAATGACAACTTTGTTAGGTGCCATGTGGGCGGCCTGTTGGCCCAATCACAAGACAAACTTCGTGCAAACATGCCTAATGGAGATTCTGTGGCTGGAGACTGAGGTGCCAGAAATCTTCTTTTTGTGCAGGATGTAGCCAAGTTCGAAGCCTCTTTATTTTGTCATCCTAGACACTTCTCTAAAGATGCAAATAAAGCGCAAACTTCTCCTTCGAAACAACTAAAAAAATTTGACTTGGAGTGCATTCGGATTGATCAAAACGAAAAGAAGTGAAGGGTCATGATAACCCAAAGGGAAATCTTCCTTCTATTTGGGAAAATAAAATAGGATGTAAAATGAAGTAACTACTTTTTCGGCTCATATTTCATCACCAAACAAAGTGCAGGTCACAGGAACAGAGAAAGACGCAGAGAGAGTTGGAAAATCGAAAAGAGGAGATTATATTACATTTACTTGAGAAGGTTTAGGGCTCCATATGATAAGATAAGAAGTATCGGACTTAGATGTCACACTGCTCAAAGATTTATGATGCTGGTTAAATTTAGGACTATCACTTGCTCGTTTGTTTACATAGGATATACAATTAGAGCAATGTATGGGAATAGTAGGTCTCTTCCTGCAAGATTTTCTCCTGCCATTTATCTCGGCTGCTGATATTTCTGAAAGCAACTAGCTTGGGCTTCCACATATATATATATATATATATATTTCAGAGGATAAAGCCCAAAGGGGATTCTACATCTGACAAGTTGGCCCATAAGCGAGCTTTATGGGGTTTCCTAGAAGCAAAACGCGCTTTTTCGAGTCTCTGCAAAACTTGTCAATGGCCAAAAGATGATGCTAGGCATACTACAATCGGTTAATAAACTTGATTTCTGTGACACGCTGTAATTTTTTGTCACATATTATTTGCATATTCAAATGCTCACGTATAATCTACTACGTTATTGACATACCAAGTTTCATATCTAATGGTAGTGCTCCTTGTTGGCTCATCTAGTGAAGGCAAGGTATGTGAAATTCAGATACGCAATGAATTCATTATTTTATTGTTTCAATCGAGAAATGTTTGGTAATTTGTTGTAACTTATCATTAAAATATACTTAATGTGGTATCATTGAGATCGATGTATATATATCGAGCATGATTTTTTTCTTTAATCTTTCAAACAGAATTTTTCTATTATACAAGACATGGTTAAAATAGTTCGAGGCTCTACTTATCGAAATTTCGTAATCTACATATTGAATGAAAAAAAAAAATCATTGTCTTATTACGTTATAAGTTTGGAAGTACATATATAACTTCAAAGATGCTGAATTAACATAAACTGATGATGCGATTTTTATTTCAGCACAATTGCGAAATACTTTTAGTATTTTGTTTGTAATATACTGTATTTTTGTACGCCAACTATATTTTGTCAATTACATAAAAATTATAGTTTCAGACAAAAGTTTGAAAAGATTGTAGAAAGTGGATCTAGGTGATTATGGGAGTAGGGATGGGAAGCACCTTGTCCTCAAATTTAATCAACCAGCTATCCACTACCACAATTAATTTATTAAGATATCGAAAGTGGGAGTAGGTGATTGTCGCAGTCACATTGGAAGCTATTTTTCCTTGTATTTGATTCACAAGCTATCAACCACCAAAATCAATTTATTGAGATATCGAAAGTGGGAGTAGGTGATTGTCGGAGTGACATAGGAAGCAACTTTTCCTTGTATTTGAACCCCAAGCTGTCAACTACCAATATTAATGTATCAAGATATCAACTAATGCATGGCAGGCACTGAATAAGGATATCTATTAAAATATACAACCACAAGCTCTTTGTTAGAGATTTCCTCTAAAAGCGATACACCGGAGTCTAGGTTGCAAGGGATCAAGGGTTCTCCTTGCAAGCAATATCTCTATTGCACTCTATTATTTTTGCTTCCAACTTGGATCTGTGCTGTTCAATATCATGAGTTTTGTTCAACCAAAAGAAATAGGCTTCAATGTTGCAAATTAACACTTGCTCAAAAAAAAAAATGTTGCAAATTAACAATTAATAAAAATTTCAACATTTTTTTTTATGTGACTCTTCCTATTATCTATTTCCTTAGAATTTTTTCATGAATTTTCATACTTTCTTTCAATATATCAATAATCTACTTGACTACATGTAAAATATCCACCTGTCATACATCAAGCACAATTAGGAATTTCCTAACTATTAACGAGTGATTATAATTTACATTATATTTTACATTGATAAAAAAAATATGAACGAAAAACCCACCTTAATTTTGCTTTATAGGGGAACATTCATATGAACTAGGATACAATCTAGTGAGTAATGCCGATTCTAATTTTAGATGGATAAACAAATTCACTGCCGTGCAAAGCACAATTACTACGAGTATATTATTGAATTGGATGTTTGTATGCTTCAGGATAAGACAAGACTAAAAGTATAAGATTTATATCACGAAAAATCCCAAAATGATATATATGAGAAATTTACTATCCATTGGTTTCAATTAAATTTTAATGTTAAATTACTGAATTGAATAACACATGATAATTGACAGATATATTAGTTTTGTATTTTACCCTCGCCTTTATTAGAGGTGTGGTAATTTGTGATTTTTCAAACTATTAATTCAATTGAACTGAAATTGACAGAGAGTTAGTCATATATGTACCGGTTTTAAGGATTTTTTTATGGTCACAAAATTAGTTAGTAATAAATTTGTCACAATTATGCTAATTTAGAATTTTTCGTAATATTAATCCAAAAGTATAACATTAGTTAGAAATACTAAAATTAAAGAAGAAAAGGTTATGACAAACGTGTGGTGATTCTTCATTCCCATTTTTTCAGAAGTATAGCAGCACTTGTGATATTAATTCTAAGATTAAAGAAATGATCTCGTATATCATTCAAGAATGAGTTTGGGGTAGCTATTGTTGTAAAATATTGCGTTGCAAATATATAATAGAGAGATTGAGTAGAGAAAATCAGACACCGAGATCGTAGAGAAAATCAGAGAGAGAATTTTATTTCTAGTGTATGACTCCATTATATCACCATTCATCCTATTATTGTTTACAACAAAAACTAAGCTCCTATTTATAGGAAAACAATAATATACTTATCAATAATATCAATGTATCGCTTGATACATGTATTGATAAGGAGATGAACGTTCATTGTATAGGAATATGTACTTAGAATGTATGATACAAATGTACTATAATAAGTATATTAGATAAGATGAATATAATAAATATTAATTCATGTATTTCATAACACTCCCCATTGAATATTTATTATATTCATTATGAATATGCATTGAATGATACTGCCTCATTAACAATCTTAAGCCGGAAAAATCCAGTGGGACAAAAATCGAACAAAAGGGAAAAAGAGTGTAGAGTACAAATTTTATGATCTCTCCATTTTATGGATGCATTAATTACCTTTTTAAAAACTTTAAGCCGAAAAAACCCTGTGGAAAAAAAATCAGACAGAGAGAAAAAAGAGTGCAATGCATAGTTCATAATATCTCCCCTCCTTAATTGAGTCATATAGCCATTGCTGGGGTTAATCAATCTTGTATTTTGTGAACTCGCCACATACCAATGCTATAATGCATAGTTCATAATATCTTCCCCTCAATTGAGCCATATAACAACTTCTGGGGCTAATCAATCTTGCATCTTAGTTATAGAGTCAAATAAATATTATATAAGGTTCATAAGTATTTTATAACCATATGAAAGAACAATAAAAAAGTAATACATTTAAAGCGAAACAACTAAAAAGAAATTATTAGAATCATAAAATTCAAAGTTCAAATTATCATTCACCAATTTGATGCCTCATCAAAGTAATTAGAGGTTCTCAAAGAAATCAGAGACATCTAGAGATGCATTTGCTACTTCAGGAGCAAGAGGAGTCCCACCAACGGAAATATTGTTGGTCTCAACAGTGGTTATGGCAGTAGAATTGATTTCAATGACATGGGATTCACCACGCTTACCCATATTTTTTAAAGATGCTTGGTATAGGTCAACAAAGTGCTTTGGCGTACAACAAGTACGTGACCAGTGCCCAGTCATTTCACAGCGATGACAAATACTTTCATTAATCACATTCTTTGGCTTCT
Organism: Eucalyptus caleyi; assembly: GCA_014182885.2. Taxonomy (NCBI): domain Eukaryota; kingdom Viridiplantae; phylum Streptophyta; class Magnoliopsida; order Myrtales; family Myrtaceae; genus Eucalyptus; species Eucalyptus caleyi. The sequence goes on from CM024470.2 coordinate 43,528,306, forward strand.
TCTCTTTGCCATGATTTAGGCCAAAGTTAGATTTTCTAGGACGGTTAAATTTCTTGCTATCCCTTCTAGGATTATGTCCTTGCATACGCTTATGGCCCTTAAAATGGCCAGTATTTTTCTCAAAGTTAACATGTGTTTCAGGCAATGCTTTTGAGCCAATAGGTTTAAGATAATGATTTTTGAATAGCAATTCATTAGTTTGCTTAGTAATAAGAAGCACAAAAATTAATTCAGAGTAGGTAGCAAACTGACGTTGCCGGTATGCTATTGCAATACAATATTTGAAGCATGGAAAGTGGCGAAAGTTTTTTCTAACAATTCTGCATCAGCGAGTTTGATACCGCATAACTCAAGCCGAGAAATAATATCAAATAAAGCGGAATTATAGTCAGACACTGATTTAAAATCTTGCAGTCTAAGATTTTGCTAGTCATATTGTGCTTGAGGGAGGATAACAATCTTGATATGATCATACCTATTATTCAAGCCCATCCATAGGATCTGAGGGTCTCGAACGGATAAATATTGAGTCTGTAGGCTCTCATGCAAATGAAGGCGAATAAAAATTAGCGCATTTGCTTTATCTTTTGCATTTGAGGTTTGGTCCTCTGTAATTGCATTAGTGAAACCTTGCCCTAGGAGGTGCATTTCCATGTTAAGGTACCTAGATAGATAATTCTTTCCACTCAATTCTAAGATGTGGAATTTGAACTTTTCAATATTTGCCATAATCCTTGCAAAAATAAATCCTTAAATGAATTAAAAGAATTTCCAAATATCCACTACCACTTCAGGAGCAAAATGATACTTTTAGGGTTTGAAATTTGGCTTCAGGCCAAGAAAAATAAAAATAAAGAAATGATAGAAGAAGATGAAGTATAAGTTTATTAATAAAAAGAACACCTACATTGCAAAAATTACTTACTTAGTTTGTAGATCTTCGTACTAATAACGTGTTGTAAAATATTGCAATGCAAATATATAATAGAGATATTGAGTAGAGAAAATCAGACACCAAAGATCGTAGAGAAAGTTAAATGAGAGAATTTTATTTCCAGTGTATGACTGTTCCATCCTGTTCTTGTTTACAACAAAAACTAAGCTCTTATTTATAGGAAAACAATAATGTACTTATCATTAATATCAATGTATCGAATGATACATGTATTGGATAGGGAGATGAATGTTCATTGTACAGGGAGATGTACTTAAAGGGTGACGGCGGACGCGGTGATCGGCAGAGGGCGAGCTGCCGGGGGTGACGAGGAGCTCGGCTGTTGGCGTCATTAGCACACGGGCAGAGGTGGTGGCGGCAAGCTATTGGTGGTCGGTAAGGCGAGGCGATGCTCGAATGGCTGCAGGGCGGTGATGGCGCGACAAGGTTCGGCGACGCTGTGCAAGGGGTCAGCCACAATGGCGGAGGGCGCTTGCGAAGGAGAACAACAGTTCCTTTTTTTTTCTTTTCTTTTTTCTCTCTCTCACACGTCCCCTGACACGTCTCTCTGCTGTACCTCTCTACCCTTATGCCCTTTTTCAAAAACCAAACCCTACTTTATGTTGATCTTGACCCCAAAAACAAAGAAAAACCCTCAAAAACGAAAATAGAAAAAGACCCCTCCTTTTATTTTGAATTTTCTCCAAAAAAACGAAGGAAAAGCCAACCCTTGCCATATGTGCGCAACACCTTTTATAGAGGAGGGAATTAGGTTTTTGTAGCATATTTTATTTCCTTTTTTCAATTTTTCCTTCTACCCTCATCAGATTTCAGTTTCCTTTTTCAATCAACTTTTGCTCGCACATAGCCTCTTGAATATATTGTCGAGATATATGCACTCACGTGCAATATTCTCTTTTAAATTTTTCTAATATTCCATCCGAAACCTTCCTTTCTGCCAAAAAAAAAAAAAACGAATCCCTCGGTGTATATTACTTGAATATATAAAAAATCTCCCATCATATCATTGAATATTGGAAGAATTAACGCTCATCTATCGTTGGTCCAATGCAAATGGAATAAAGTAAAATAAAATAAAATAAAATAAATGCTCCTAAAACTATATGTTATGCAATATTAATTTTATTATTTTTTAGGGTTTAAAAATTAATCCCTAATTGTTTAATGCGATAAATGACTAAACAGGTTGCCAAAATTTAGGTGTCAATAATTGCCCTTTTTAAGGTGAGCTCATAGAAGTTGTCTTCAAAGACAAATTAAGACCTAAATTTTGATCATACACATGCATTGAATGATTTTTGTTGGAAAATGGATTCCAATTTTGGAATGCAATTTATATGATCCATGAAAATGGTAAAAAAACCTATATGGAATAACTTACCTTCAATGAGGGTAGAGTAATTCAAGATAATTGGTGTTACATGTCTAGGACCCGTATCTTTCTACGGACGTCCATAATAATAATAATAAGGCCTTGTAAGGAGACCGCTTTTATAGAACTCGTACCTTTCTACGGTCACCCAGTATGACATTATTTGATTGTCTACGACTCAAACAGTTCTTCGGTCACCTTGACGGAAAAAATTGCTTTTGCAGGACTTGTAGGCAATAAATATTGTCTAGGACTCATACCTTTCTACGGTCACCTAAACAGGAACTCACTTTTCAGGACCTGTACCTTTCTACAATTGCCTAAATGAGAAGCGGCTTTGCCAAGACCTGTACCTTTCTATGGTCACTTGAATAGGGAAACTGCTTTTCCAGGACTCGTACATTTCTATGATCGCCTGTTAGAGCATCAAACATTGTCTAGGACTCATAACATTCTATGGTCATCTAAACAAGAAATCACTGTTTAGGATCCGTACCTTTCTATAGTCACCTGAAACAATGTTTTTCTTGACTAGGACCCGCACATTTTTTCGATCACCTAGCATTGCGGTATAGATCATTTGTCCAAAACTCAAACCTTTCTTCGGTTGCCTTAATTAGATTGAATCTCGAGAAAAATATTTAGGAGATAGCTCGATCGAGTTGAGTGTCGGTGCACTTGAGAGAGAATACCTGCAAAATGACAAGTATTTAGAGTATGGGTAGAAATATACTTACCTGGTGATATCTTTGATTCTTAGGGATATGTCTCTTGGAACTTAGTCATAGGAGAGAAAAGAATATTAATCTATGAAGATCTCTCACCTCATGGTAGAAAGAAATTGTAATATGGAGGACACACCTTGGATATTTATGAAGGTTTCTCACCTTACGAAATTTTGGAATATCTAGGACATGCCTTAGATATTTGTAAAGGTCTTTCAAACAAATTGAGGCCTAAATTTTGATCATGTAAATGCAATGTGATGAATTTTTGTGGGGATATGTGTTTTGATGAACCCATTCCCATTTTCTAATGCAATGTAGCAAATGCTAATATAGAAATAGAAAACGTACCTTTGATTACTTACCTAAGGATTTGAGAAAGTAAACTTGGATACGGAGGGATTTTGTAAATCATGGGCTGCAAAAGCTCGTTATGCAAGATATTTTATGCTACAGAAGCTCACCAAATTAATGAGGCGACCTGGGTTCCAAAGGCTCGCCAGACCAATGGAGAGAAATTCTGGGCTATGAAAGCACACCATGTATATAAAAAAAATTCCAGGTTACAGAAGCACACCATGTCGATTAAGAAGAATTTCGGATTATGGAAGAACACCGATTTGATAGGGGGACTTTGGGCTACAAAAACATGCCATGTTAATGAAAATGACTCTAGGCTATGAAAGCATGCTAGGTCAGGAGCTTCGGGCTACGAGAGCACACAATGTCAATTAAGAGAGACATTAGGTTATGAAAACATGCTGAATTAATGAAATGAACTTCGGGCTATGGAAGCACATTGGGTCAAGAACTCTAGGCTACGAGAGCACACTATGTCAGTTAAGAGAGACATTGGGCTATGAAAGCACGCCGAGTCAATGAAAATGATTCCGGGTTACGGAAGCACGTCGGGTCAATATAAAGGAACACTGGGCTATGGAAGTACACCGGGTCGATAAAGAGGGACATCGAGCTATAGAAGCACGCCGATTCTTGAGGCTTCAAGTATTACTTAGTCTTCACGGAAATATTATCTGTCATACACAATTAGAGCAAAACTGATATGTATTCATCAAAGAGGTAGACAATCTAAGCTACTTTAAAATGCACATTTCAAAGTTCAGTAAGATTTTCATCAATTTAATCAAGGTTTATTCATAATGACTTTACCATATTTGTATCACCCAAATTTCCATAGGAGAATATTGTTGTTCAAGACAATGACATGGATTTCTTAAGAATACTAAATGAGAGACCTTCAGTTAGAAATGACTTTCACTCTCATTTAGAAGGGTTGTTTTAGGAGAATCACTCCATCTCACTATCATCATGCCAACAAGGGTTTGAGTATTCTCACAAGCGGTATGACCTTACCAATATGAGAGGTCTTTAATATGGACCGTAATGTGGGCTTGGTTAATGGCTTAACAAATCGACTCTTTGAGTTAATGCAATTGAAAGAACAATTATGTCGAGTTTACAAGTCAAGAACCCTGCAAAATGAAAAAGAAATAATCTTGCTCGCACGTCTCCGAGCGATGCTTATAAACATATGAACTCTTATGTTAATTCAAATGCCCTAGTCTAAAGAGACTTTGCGAGGGACGTAATGCAGGCTAGGTTCATTGGTGAGAAGCAAAAGGCTTGTTAGGCTCAAAATGTATTTAGAGGGATCAGAGTTGGTGATCATTTTGACATTGCCACCAATCTTCTTCTTCACCGTCAGAGATTTTCTTCATATCAAAACTCCATTGATTGTAACATATCGACATTTGAGTTCTTTATGTACCGCCTCACAAGGGATACGACTTTCTACAACTAATGTTTGATTTTTCTCTTGCGCATTAACCTTACTTTTACCAGGTACACTGTTTTTCCCCTAATTTTCATTCATTTTCTTTTTCCTTCACTTCTTTTTCACGGGCATTGGCCTTGCTTTTACCAAGCACATTGCTTTTTCATGCCCCTTAATTCTGTTTTGATTTTGATTCTTACGCGCAATGCATACGTCAAGCAATTACACTTTGAATGACACTCGAACTTTCAAGGGTCTTCATCAATCGTTTGCCTTGCTCCAATGTGGGGGATGATCACCAATTGAGTTTGAAGAAAGAAAATTGCAAGCTCAAGTGGGCTGTGCAAAGGATATAAGTATGTAAGATAGATAAAGAAATGCTTTTCGTCATCCTAAGGCATTTAAATTACCACATGAATTCAATGTAATAGCACGACTTGAAAATTGATGCAAGTGAGAGCAAGAAAATTTATTTTCATTCTCCTCACTTCATGATGCCATCTTACCTCCCATTTGCCTCGATGTGAGGTGGTTCTTGATAGGGGTAATTTGAAAAGAATCTCCATAAGTGTATGGGGCTCAAAAGGGTTAAGCAATGGATCACCTGTAGTGTTTGGGATAGAGAAATAAATTGCCTCTTATCATTTCGGTTGTCGTACTTTTTGCAAGATATCTCTTTACCTTGTGGATATGAACCTTCCTACACTCCTCTCACAAGTGTATGAGTAAGGGACTGTGTATAGGATATGGTTTGCCTTTCATCATCCCGACTCATCTTATTTAATATGTGCAATCCATTCCACATTATTCATTAAATTAGTCAATCTTGATATTCTTTAGTGGAATTGGTGGACCAAACATGTAACAGTCACCATGCAAAATCCTTTGCAAACCTCAAAACAAACAGATTACCACACTCAAAAATGCTTTTGTAAGTATGAAAAACATGATTTTGAGCGTTCATTCAAGGAATTGTCCCACGAAGGGACTGTCTCAAGAATGGGTGTTTTTGGATTGCCCCTATTGAAATCGAACAAATACACAAATTGATCAATCGAGACTGAAAATCCGATCTTCGATTTAATAGACGCTTCATTTTTACTTTTTCCCCTGCACCAAACAATGTGTATGAATAGGATACTATGCAACATCAAAGTAAATGAATGGAATATCTATTTTGGCTTGGGTCGAGATTTCATCTCAATCGGGTCATTACCAAAATCTGTCATGCCCCCAATCTGTCATCTGCAAGGAAAAGAATAGAGTGTCAGTTCCCAAAATCAATTATATTCAAGGACGAGATGTACCTCTTCCACTAGAGATGGATGGTTCTCTTTTTACTTGCCCCTCATTTCTTTAGGAATGTGTTCTCAAATTTGCTGAATAACAATTGGGCCAATTGATCTATCATTGCAACTTGATGTGTTTTTTCAAATTCTTTCTCATCAAGCCAAGAAAGTAATGCTCTGAAACATGAAATAAATGAGTCAGAAAATTAAACAGGGCTAATCTAATGCATGCTTTTGGAAATGGCTTGAAAAATGTGTTTTTTTATTTGGGATTTTTTTTTTTGGATGAGGAAGCATGAAGAAGCCCAGTCCTCATAAATATCCTTGGATGATATTTTCTTTTCATTGTTGGATATTGTCACTGGGCTGGTTTGGTGTACCCTACCATGTCCTCAAAATTGGAAATAAAAAATTGTAATTTCATTGAATAGAATTAAATGAATTACATTACTGGAATGGAAAACGCAAACAAGCAAACCCTAGAAACGAAAGCAATAATTGAAATTTCAAAAAGTAGGAGATCCTAAAAAAGACTCATTCATGGAGGAGTGTGAAAATAAGAACTTCTTCATTTAGTGACAGCATTTGTGCCTCCGTCATGGTTGGGCAGAGGGTTTTTCTCATTAATGCTAAAAGAAAACACATTTGTATCCAAGAGGCCTTGGATCTTATGTGACATCATAGATTTTTCAGTTCTGCTTTCAATTAAATTAATCGGGCCTTTCATCGACCCGCCTATAGTACTGTTCACAGAGGTAATTACTCTTGAAATAACTGGACTATCTAGGGAAGTCCATATGAGATTTTCTTGCAACGGACTTGAGAATTCGATCAAGAATCGGCTACTCGACCGTGCTTATCTACAGAAGTCATTACGGTATAGTTAAAAATCGATCAGAGACTAGAGATAGGTCAGTTCAACTAAGATGTGTGGCTAAACGTGGGTGATTCCACTAAATTACAAAATTCTCGTCAACCGGTACTAGAATGATTTTTCTATTGTTTTAGTACCCTATGTCCGTATTTGAAACCTCTAGATTTTCACGACAACCAAAAGTCGCCAATGTGTCGAAGAGGTTCATTGTAGCTTGAAGAAAATCGACCATGGGTCATTTGTATTAAAAATTTCTGAAAGCTATTCGATAGCCTAGGTCATGTTAAAATCGTGTCGAATTGAAATTAATTGCGAATTTGAATCCGATTTTAGAAATTGAAAGTTCTGTCATATCACAAGTCATTTTAAGAACGTCGACTTGGTCTCTAAAGATTTTTCTGCAAACTGAGATTTTGTTGGAAAAAGTCGATATAGGGCCGTTTTCGACAGGGAAATTCAGAGGACCATTTTTTATTGTGAAATTGGGATGCAAGTGAGTTCTAATAATGAGGAAAAATACCAATTTGGTCGATGACTCGACGGTTGAATTTATAGAGGCTGAATTGCACCAGTTCAAGAGAAATTGGAAATGGAATTGGGGAGAAATCCACCAAAATTCGTAGCCCCCTTGGTCTATGACTTTTGGACCACTTCAAGGCTTCTAGAAGAAGTTTTTGGGCTGGAAAATGCAGAGGAATCTAGCTAGGTATGGGTGGGGTCATCCAATGGGACAATGAGATAGGAAATGAAGCAAAGTGGTCCCCTCCATGCAAGTTTGGTCCCCCTCTCTTCTCCCTCCTTGCTGCCGTTGACCAAGCCCCCATCTCTAGCCCTTGAAGCTTTGAAAAACCTAGAAAACCGAGCTCAGCCTCCCCAAGCCGTCACCAGCCCCGCCAAGCCGCTGGACCACCCTCGCCCGTGGCTTGCTCACCCGCACGCCTTGCCAGCCATGTGATCGTCTCACACTTTCCTAGCCGTTGTCTTGCCTCAGTTGTGAGCCCAGGCCTTCCCCCAAGCTATTCAGACCCGCCTTGCCGTTGCTGGAGTCGCTTAGAAGCCCGCCTCGGCTCAGCTTCGCCGGTTTCATCCTTGCCCGTTTTGGCCCCAAGCTAGCACCGTTCAACCCCTCTCTCAGCCAAGACCAGAACCGAACCGAGTGAATATCATAGCCACTGTTTGGCCCGCTTTCGTGGCCTTCCCAACCCCACTTAGCGATCCCATTTTGGAGTTTGTTGTTTCTCTCCGTGTCTCGTCGTTTTGATTCGAGCGAATTATTAATCAAGTGAATTTAACTCACTAATTTTTGCTTAGTAAGTTAATGATGCTTAAGGGTTGATTAGTTCAGGCTAAGCTAGGATTATGCGATTAGTTAATACTTGATGCATGTTAGGTGGTTAGACTTGTGCAATTAGCAAGAAAATAAGTCGTAGTATTTATTTAGATAGGTTTGGAAATTTTCCGAACTCGTCTCGACTTTTAATTAGGCTTTACAGGCCTAAGTCTTATTTAATTGCATTTAATAATTAATTTTCATAATTAATTATTTTTCAAAAATTAGACCGGGGTAACCGGTGACTGGAATTTTATGCGGATTACAATGATGTGATCTATTTATTTAATTGATCATTTTTTGTGCAAATTGAGCGTGATTTGTGATTTTTGGTATTTATCCCAAAATTTATTTAATTTCAGTAATTAATTAGAAAATTACTGGGCATCGGTTTACAGTACCAAAAATGTTTTTATCGACTATATAAATTGTGGAAGTTTTGAAAGTAAATATATTATATTTTTGACTCAGGCCGACCGTGTACCCACACACGATTATTAATTTCGGATATTTTGAACACGGGGAAAATAGGCCAAGATATGTTAATTGAGGAAGTTAATTGTGAAGGGCAATGTTGTTGGCCATGGGTGCATAACCGTGTGAAGTTTTGAGTTAGATCAAGAAAATCGCCGAAGTATGACTGTGCCTATGGGGTCATAATTAATTGCCGAAGTATGGTTGTGCTTATGGGGTCGTAATTAATTGCCAGAAGTATGGCCGTGCCCATTAAGTCATAATTTATTGCCGATCTTGGAACCGGCTTTGCTCGTTGGGCCGTAATTCACCACTGAACTTTTAGTAGGCCATGCTTAAGTGTGGTTGTAATTAATAGTTGGAGTGAGCAATTGAAAGGACCGTGTGATGGTCCTAATGACATGAAATTGACTGAGTCGATTGATTGAAGGTTCGATTTGATTGGATGAACTGATTGGTTGAAATGATTAAATGGTTATTTGAATTATATTTTCTTCTTAGTCGGGGCTTAAGGGATTGAACTCGTTGAGAAACTATCTCACCCCATTGTGAGATAACATTTTTAGGTCCCTAAATGGTAGTCGTGGAGGACCTGAAGCCCTGGAGTCTGGGAAGGTGAAGACCGAAGAATCGGCAAACGTGTCAAACTAGTGGGACATAGAACGGTTCCCTTTTTGTTGAGCTGATATTTTTGTAAACAACCTGATATTGTTTATAAACATGTTTGTTTATAAAATCCTTGTTTTGGTTGTGAATTGTGGCTCTACTTTCCTATTCCATCTTGTTGTTATCTGGGGATTATATATTTGCTTTTGCATGCGCATATTAAAAAGAAATGGTCGATGATACGTTCGAGGACATCGCTATTTAACCGACCATTGAGAGATGAGCACGCGCTCGAAGGATTGGGGCGTGACACCCTATGCTTCAAAACATAACAATCATCAGTTGAGTGACCAACCTCTCCCATGTGATAGTCATACTTTTCGTAGGGGTTATATGTAGGATAATGTTAAGGATTTGGTTGCTTTGGCTCAGTAGAGAGTAATTTTTTTTTTTTTTTAGAACAAGCAAACCTTTGGATAAGGGTTCATGAAGAGGAGTGAATTGTCTTCTAACATTATGCCGTCGACTAGAGAACTGATGTCCTCCACCTTGTTGCTCAATAGAAATCTTAATTGCTGGAGTGCGATTGAATGTATCACGATTCGGTTGAGAATATGCCACATTAATCTAAGCTTCAAATCCTTCTTCTTCTTTGGTGTAAATATTTTGCTTGAGAAATGCGTCGGCCACTTCATTCCAAGTGTCGAGGAGGTTTATATTCTTCATGACGTACCGGTTTGGTGCAGGTCCGGTCATGTGACATCCTAGATTTTAACCTTGTTTTTTACTGAATAAATTGGGCATTTGATTGATGCGCTTATAGGGTTATTCTCAAAGTTGATCATTCTCGAGATAACTAGACTATCTGGGGAAACCATTAAGGATTTTAAGGCAAATAGACTTGAGAATTCGACTAGGAATCGGCTTCTCAATCGTGCTCATCTTTAGAGGCTATTACGGCACAGTTAAAAATCGATTTGAAATCAGAGATAGGTTGGTTCGACTGAGATGTATGGCTAATGGTGGGTAATACTACTAAATTAGAAAATTCTTGTCGACTAACACTATATTGATTTTCTTATTGTTTTGGTACCTTATATCCGTATTTGGATCATCGAGATTTTCATGATAATTGAGAGTTTCCAATGAGTTGAGTGGGTTTATTGTGGCTCAAAGAAAATCGATCACACGTCATTTGCACTAAAAATTTCCAAAACTTACCCGGTAGCTTAGCTCATGCTAAAAACGCACCAAGTTGAAATTAACTATGAATTCGAATTCGATTTCAGAAATTGAAGATTCTGTCATTTCACAATAAATTCTAGGAGTCTCGACTCAATCTTAGAAGATTTTTTTTTGACACTCAAGACTTTTTGAGAAAAAATCGTCGCAAGGTCATTTTTGTGCAGAAAAAGCCGATGATCGCTTTTGATAGCAAAATTGGGAAGCATGATGGATATATGGGTGAAGAAAAATACCGAGATGATCGATGGATGACCAATTGAATTTATTGAAGCCAATTGAGATTTAATCAAGTGAAGAATGGCGTTCAATTGTGAGAGATGAGTGCCAAATTCGTGTGCCCCATTCCCCCTAGCATTTTGGATCATTTCACATGTCCAAGAAGGAGCCGTGGTGGCTCATGGACAACCAAGGATGATACTTGGTCTAGGATGGTCAAAGAAGACCAAGTTGTGGAAGAAACAACCATGGTGGAGCCCTTGTCTTCCCCCCTCCTTATCCATCCCTCTCTCTCTCCTTGGCCGGCCAAACTCTCTCCTCTCCATTTTCATCCATAGCAGCCAGCAAGCTAGAGCAGAACCAGCTGCAGCCATTGCATGCCAAGATAGCTCGCACTGCTGCCATTCACACCGTTGGAACTGCCCTGCCTTGCCACGTGCGCCATCGCCTGATCTCATCGCCCTTCTTGCCCCCTCTCACGATCTAGCAGCTGTTTCAGGTTTGTTGGAGCTCGAGCGAAGCTTGTCCAGCCACTGTGAGCTGTTGCAATCGCTCTCCAAGCTGCCGGAGTCCCCCACCAGTCCACCGTCGCAATTCCCGCACCAAATCCTAGTCCCACTTTGGAGAAAAATATCCCCTGCAATGTTCTCGACGTTTTGATCTGAACGGATTGTTAAACGGGTGAGTTTAACTCACTAATCCCCGCTTAGTAGACTAATGATGCTTAGGGATTGATTAGATTTAATTAAGTGCAATTAGATGGATATGTTAGATTAGAATAATTAAATTATGGATTTATCTATGCATGTTAGGAGAATGGTTAGTGTAATTAACAAGTAGATATGTCCTATTATTTATTGAACGACACTTGGAATTTTTCTGGATTCGTTTCGGCTTCCAATTAGGCATTACAGCCTAAATTGGATTTATGGCTATTTAATAATTAATTTTTGAATTTATTTATTTATTTATTTTTCGAAAATTCAACTGGGATGGTCGGTGATCGGGATTTTATGTTGATTACCGTGGTGGGGTCTATTTATTAATTGAGCTTTATTTTGTGCTGAAATGAATTATTTGTGAATTTAGCATTATTTTCCTAAATTAAATAATTTTGGGAAATTAATTGAAGAATAATCGGGCATCGGTTGTTAATGCCAAAAATGTTTTGGTGAACTACGGAAAATGGTGGGAATTATAGAGAGGAAATTATTATATTTTGGCTAAGGTCAACCGTATGCCCACACACGATATTTTATTGGGTATGATAAAATGTGAAAAAGAATATTTACCAGATAAGTCGCTCTGGCATATAAGTCACCTTAGAGAATGTATGTGAATTGTTGATTATATATCATCTTGAAAAGGCACGTGGCTCGGCGATTTGTACGTCACGTTGGTGAATATGTCACTTTAGAGAATGCACATGACTCGGTGATTTGGTATATCACCTTAGAGAGTGCATATGGCTCGGTGATTAGTACTTCGCATTGGTGAATATGTCGCCTTAGATAATGCACGGGACTTAGTGATTAGTACATCACCTTGGAAAATATGGCGCCTTCAAGAATGCATGTGGCTCGGTGATTAAGTATATCGCCTTGGCGAATAGGTCGCCTTAGAGAATGCACGTGGCTTGGTAACTAAGTATACTTTCTTGGAAATTGTATAGTACGGATGGAAATGACTAAGGATGGTCCAATTAATATGTAATCAACTAAGTTGATTAATCGAAGTATCGATCTGTGATGATATGATTGGGTGCCTATTTGAACTATGCTAACATACAGGTGGAATTTAAGGTCAAGGTAAGTTCTTTGACCCATGTGTGCATAGGCAGCTCATAGTGTATTGATTTCCTAATTGGGTCTTAGGAGGGTAGAACTTGCTGAGATATAGTCTCACCCTGTTGTGGGACAACATTTCAGGCCCCTAGATGGCAGCACCTCCACTGTCCTCCCATGCATTTTGGCATCCCCGAAGAAGTCACAAAGATAGAGTACCACTTTCATATCCACCCCTACCTGGAAGGACTAGAGCATGTGCTGGTTAAGTCAACCGTCTAGGTTGACGTTGGTCAGGACGCCCTAAGGCCCCATGTGATATGAATCATTGCGGAAGGATCATTCTAAGAAGGCCCAGATGGTATGAATTGCAAACCTTGACCTTCAATCAAACCTGTGATTGGCAACCTTGGTATGAACATGACATGTTGACGAACGCGTATCAACCAACCAACGTTATAGACACCACGAGTGAAAGAATTCGTTATCTCGCTCGATAAGTCAAATCGACCGCCAAAGAGAATCTTGATAAGGTCAAGTCCTCAAAAGAGTAGTAGAAGAAAACCTCTCAATTCTTTTCCTTAAAAATAAAATATATTTGTCCCTCAAAGAAATTCAGTTAGTCTTATATATAGGCATTCTAGCCGCCACACAAACCCTAAAACCAATCCTAGAGATATAATGCATCATATTCTAGAATATTCTTAAACAAGAATATATATAAATTGACTTGGTCAATTATTTGGTGACCAGATAATTAAATTGCGCCAAGATTTCCAAAATTCTTCAAGATCTGATCCAAGGTCATCTCCACGCCAAAGATCACGAACCATGACGCCAACAGCTTGCCTAAATTGCTTGGCCTGTGCTCGAGTGATCAAACCAATAGAAATAGACAATAGATCCTTAGCACCTCCTCCTCGATATGGCTCAATGTCCACATCAATACCACAATGGGCGAAGAGAGGGTACCATACCTAAAAGTGATGTGCCTATGTATGTTCTAGAGGAGGCATTTGGAGAAGGGACAACCAATCATAAGGAGGATCGATAGTGGATGCTAAGGATCCAAAGCTCGACAACCCCGATTCTCCTGTATACTCTAATGTGGACTCTAGCTGGGGTGTGGAAGAAGGAATGGACGTCAAAGATGAAGAACTTGATGACGAACCTAAGGATGAGCCCGACGAGGAGGAACCCGAAAGGGAGGAACTGGGAGAGGACCCCAAGGAGGACCTTGAAGAAGAAGATGAAGAGGATGATCTCGAGGAGGATCTGGAGTACGACGTGGATGAGGACTGAGGTTCCACCCTGTTTTGGCAAACTTTGAGTTTGGATCGGATGTGTAGTAGATCAAACTTGTGAATAGTATTGTATTATATACTATGTGGTTTGCCTTTTATAAAAGTGTGGTTGTGGTTTTTTAGTTGTGAAAAATATAGCCCTACTTTTCTATCCCATTATTTTATTGTCTGAGGATTTATTTATATGCTTCCGTATGTGTATATTAAATGAAAGGGTCGGCGATGCATCCTAAGACGTCGCCATTATATCGACTAGAAGAGGGATGGGCACGTGATCGAGGATCGGGGCGTGATAGGTCAAACTCATATGGAATGATTGGATCATGATGGGCTCATTTTTGACATGTTGGGCCATCTGGTACATCTGCAAATGGGCTTTTGGGCAAGAAGTACCATCATATTTCTTGAACTCGGGCATTTTGAATTTCTTTGGCATTTTAACCTTCTCATAAACCGACAGGTCGAATGGGAGTGAACTTTGCGACTCCTGTAATTGTTTCACTTTCTCCTTAAGCTTTGCGAAGCCTGCATCTTGCTCTGTTTTAGGAGCACTATCAAATTTGGCATTTTCAACGGTGACTGGCAGTGGGTCATCGTCTAGCTCGAACGTGTCGTCATCACCCATTTATGCCTTATTTGCCTATTTCGGGACTACTATCTTGGGGATAGTGGGTGCAGGAATCGAATTCACTCGGAGGGATTCAATTTGGATCGTCATATGTTGCACAGAGGTGAGCAACTGTTTGAATTGATCTTCCATAGTGACAATACGATCACGCATCTCAGTTTGGTCGGCCATTTTAGTTCTTAATCACGTAATAATGGGTGAACATGGAGGATCCATTATCACCTAATTCAAATGAATGAAAATATGTAAGGACGAAGTGTAAGCGTTCATCCTGCTTTGTTTTAGGAGTTAGGACCAAACCCCACTTTGGCAGCTATACAAGAATGGTAGTATGAGATGGCAAATCATATAATGAGACATATATCAGATGTGATCAAGCTGATGATTGTCAATATGATCAATGGTATCATCTCCAAGGTTGGGACATCGAAATGGTTCATATCAATCCAACCGAATACAACGTTTGCATGGTATGTTCTTCCAACTTTCGGCAAATTAAATTGTGGAAATAATTTAGGCCAAGTAATCCCACCAACAATAAGGATTTTACATAGGTGTAAAAATCCCAATCAAGTTAATTTGGTTAATGAGAATACTTAGTCTATCAACAATAATAACAGGCGTAACATGCTAGTAAATTATAACTTTGATAATCAAGATTTGAATCATAATCCTCAGGGCAAGAAGGTCACGTCTATCGACCCATCTACCCCAAGCCTAAGGGTAGTAAGGGCAAATTTATCAACTTGTGAATCTTAATCAATTGGCTGAACTTGTGTTATAACAATTAGGTGTTGATAGAGGGATGGTCAGGCTAATATATAGGAAGCCACATCTTAATCAGGTTAACATTATACCTTACTCAATAGAATTCAGAACTTCTAACTTTGTCGTTTCCACTGGCCAAGATGACCAATTGATCATTGAGCGCATTGGTTGATTTATAGCCGAGTATGATGAAATATAGACAAACAAGTTTTTAAGACTTATGTTATTTCATTTGTCTTCGTTGAAAATTTCTTTACCTACTACACTAATTCACCACCTAATTTGGTGCGTAACTGGGGAGAGATAGAAAGACAAATCCAGTCTAATTTTAGACAAAGAAACCTGAGGTGCTGATTGTTGATTTGGCCAGACTCAATCGGTACAATAATGTGTTGGTCAATTAGTTTGTTCAATTTAAGAAGGCTAGACATAGATGCCGTACTTTACTCTCTTAAAAAGAGTTCACGAGCTTCGCTTATAATGCATTAAAATCTATCTCTAAAAAAAAATCGAACGTCAATATTTTGTTGATTTCTTTCAATTGGCAACGAGGGTATCTAAATATGGGCAACCACTTAAAGATAGAGATAAAGGGTCACATGAAAACTTTGCAAAAAACATGGTTTTAATAGAAATATAAGAGTAAGATCATGAATTTGACTAGGATAAAATTCGACAAGGAAAAGTCAATTTTGACTATGACAAAAGGGCATGATGGCTCTTGATTGTCTTATCTAAAAGAGTCGAATGATCGACAATTTATTCGATTCTTTTAAAGGAAGCAAACATGGACACCAAAAAAATGACCAACTTTTGGTTATAATCGACAAATGATAAATTTGGTTGATGAAAGCAATTTGGTGAACAATAGAAGTCATTAACGAAAGAACACGTTACAACTTGAAGAGCAATGACAACTAATGAGTTATCAATGGCAAACATTAGTTATCCTGGGATGAAGACATCAACGTTGAATTGTAACTGCTAAATAGCAATATTTTTGGATACGGGAACTCTTTTAGATAAGTGTTACTAGATAATAACAAATTACAAATAATGCAACTTATTGTAACCATAGATATGATTTGGAAGTTACTTGTTTCAAAGATAGGATTAAGAAGTTATCTTTTTAAATTGAATAACCATTTGTAATTAATGATTGTAAGTTTTAAATAGTCACATCGAATTCTTTGTAGGACCCCCTAGAAATTATGACAACAACTTGTTATTTTCCAATTCTATACCTTAAATGTGCTTTCTAGATATTTTGTCATCAACTAAATTATGGCGAAGTATTTCTATGTCATTGCACTTCATTGTCGATTAAATTCCAACGAAATTTTATGCCATTGCACTTCACTATTGATTAAATTCTATTGAAGCATATTTGCTTCTTGTGCTCCATTGATAAGACTCATGTCTAGAATCATTATAAAATCTGTCCCTTCTTGATAAAACCAAAAATGAATTTCGGTGAAAAATATTTCATTATTGATTTATTTTCAGTAAAATAATAATATATTGTACTTAGGTACGTCAATTATATATTGTCAATTACATAAAATTAAAATTTAAGACAATTTATAGAATAATAATGTAAAATCACATTAAAAAAGAAAGAGAAAAAAAGTTTGAAAAAAGATAATGGAAAGTGGGAGCAGGTGAATGTGAGAGTAGCATTAGAAGCAAGTTTTCCTTGCATTTGATCAACAAGCTGTCGACCACCAATTTTAATCTATTAAGGTATTGACTAGTGCATGACAGGTAAGAGTAACAATATCAATAATAAATAATATATAACAACAAGCTCTTTGTTTTAGGGATTGCCTCTAAAAATGTAACATAGGACACTAAAAATTGAAAGGGGGTTGATCATTCTCCTTGTAAGCAACACCTTTATTGCACTATCTATTCATTTTGCTTCCAATTAAGATATGTACTCTATCTTCTATTTGTTTAATTTTCTTCGTGACATACCTGGACGGGGTAACATTGGTTTTGATGAATAACTATTATATAGGGAAGAAGTCGGGAGTCATGGGAAAGATTCTTTGCGTTTGTGTGAAGACAACGAAAGGTAGCCGATGCTGATTTGGATGTTTCCGATTGCCGTGGGGTGCATGTGGAATTCCACCTAGATAATGATCATTCAAACTTATGCGCCTCGGTTTATTTGACCTAAAAAGCTGAGCAATAGTGTCCATGCGTGGCAAACAGATCCACTTGGTCCATGTGCCGAGTGGATCTCGGGCTTCGTTTTTTATAGATCCACTCGGTTCTTCTCGTTCACGGGTTACAGTTAAAATATATGATATCATTAATGTCATAGAGAGAGAAAGGTAGGAGTTGGTGCTCCAGAGGACTCGAAAAGTGTTAAAATGAGGGTATTTTTGTATTGATTGGTCGTGTTAGCTCGCGCGAACTGACCCAACCTGATTGTCACCGAGTTGCATCATAGATGAAAATGACTAAAAGACACAAACTGACCCAACCTCGATTATCAAATCTCCAAAAGCAGGCTAAAACTTGAATTCGAGACCTAAATAATGGAGTATTCCCAACAATTTATCTGGCAAATCCTTAGTGCTCTGCACAAAATGAATATCGAGTCTAAAAATATTATGATATAATGTTCAATAGTTTGATGATCATTATAAAAGATTTCACACATTGAACCGGAGGATTATAATATTCAAGAGATTCAATTTGATTGAACTGGTCCATAAAATCTAGTTCTGCCTTTTTCATGGCATCATGCTCTTGCATCTTTTATTTATTGGGTCATCAACATTTTTTCTCTGTCTAGAGAAAATATGATCTAACGGCTCTAATTAAATATTGGCCATGTAATTAGGGGTGTGCATGGTCCGGGTGGGCAGTTCCCGACCTAGAACTGAGAGCTGCCCGCTAAGGATAGGTTCCGAAAAATTAGAACTAGGATCCATCCGTTTGTTGCATGGATCCACCTGAGAACCAGACCGCCAGTCCGGTCCGGTTCCCAGGTGGATCCATGGAACTAGTCTCACTCAATTGAAGATGAAGAGTCAATAAGAACCTAATTTTTTTTATTCCCTAAATCGACAGAACAAGAACAACGGAAACAGCAGCAACATATATTTGAAAATTGATAAACTCATTAAAAAAGGGATGGGCAAGCTGCAAATTTCACAAAATAGTCGATGTTTATGACAATGTGAACATGGAGTACATAGAGAACTTTCAGTGTGTCCCTCCACTGCATATTTTGTTATTGCTGGTGATTTCAAGCGGAAGTGGCCTTCCCATCCTTCTCGTAAATCCTAAGTTGCAGTGGGCAGATTCATCCTTTGGTTACAGAGGACAATAATAATATCACTTTCTAAATCTCTCCATAAGAACTCTTCATATCGAGTAATATACTAGAAACCAAAAGCTACAACAACTAGAAATCAAAACATAAAGCAAAAACAACAACTAATTTGAGAAACTACATTAATCAGTTTTCACTCAAACATTCAAAAGAGAATCCTAAACTAATCATTTACAGTAATGTTTCTGATGCAGATGCCGATTTGTATAGCAGGAAAAGATTTACCAATGCCAAAGAATACCATAGCTCAACGGACTCCCTCATTGCTAGTGGAAAAGATTTAACTTGCAAACCTTAGTTTCATAGGAACCACATCAAGGAAAAATGGTAGTTAGAAACAAGACTAAAGCAACAAGAAAAGCGACAGCTGAAGATGGCCTTTGGGCCTCGGGACCATTTAATCCTTATCATGCTTGTTTTAGAGACACCATTCCAGATAAATTGTCTAAGTTGTTCATAATCTATCGAGACCATCTTCAACTTCGAATGACTTATAATCAGCAATCAAGTATTTCACAAGCATGGCAGCAGTGACCTAACTAAGAACTGCCTAGACGGCAGGCGGCACCTAGTCTCATGCAGTTCATGTCTCTCTCCTCACAAGTTCATATTTTCAGTTCATCGAATGGAATGTTTCACCCTCAATGAGAAGATAGTGTCACCACTCAATACAGAAAAAAAAAAAAAAAAAAGGACAAGGAGTTGTTTATGTTAAGCAAGTCACAGAGGACGCCAGTCGACACAAATGCACCGACACCGTCGAACCTCATATAATCTCCCACACATAAGCACTCACAGCAGAGTACTGTTTAACTCGATCAACACCCCTTCTCATCAAGTACTTACTTTCGCACAAACTCCAGCATCAGCAGCCTCTCTCCCCCTCCCCACATATTGCGTAACAGTCATGAACCGGAATATGCCAATTTACCAAGTCAATCGCGGGTTCGCCATGCCAATCCGGCAATGCTGATTCCAATCATCAACGAGTATCAAGCAATCGCGCAAAGTTTCACCAGTTCAAAAAGAAATAACCAGACATGGCAAAAAGATAACCAATAAACCGCGCGAAAAGAGAGAAAAAAAAATATGGAACGTGATATTCAAGTAAGCTAGAGCTATTCACAGTATTCTCGAATGATAGGAATGTTTTCAACACTAGTTCTTGAAGATCTTGTGGTGACGGAAAATCGACACCGAAGGGCCAAATAAAGAAACAAAAACAAAAATAAAAACGCAGAGAGGCAGCGACTCAAGAACCGAGCACGGAATTCCACCGAAATTTTATAGGCCGTCGGTGAATTCTAACGGTGGCGAGAGATCGAATTCCTCACATGACGAACCTCGAACGATGAGATGAAAGGAAAAAAAAAACAAGGAAAGGCGCAAGATCAGGGGGACACTTACGGATCGGAGGCTGGAGCGCACCAATGTGAATCGCCAGACGGGGAGCGAGATCCGTGGGGCAGGAGTGCAATGCGGCGAAGCCAATCCCCCGCAAAGATCGCTGCAACTCCATTGACATAATCGGAATGTCAATTGGGGGAAGAGAGAGAGAGACGGAACCGGAGAGGCAACAAGACAGCTGCTATCGACTATCGAGGGTTTGTTGTTAATTAGTAATTTTATTTTTTTGAATATTAAAAATTAATCGGTTCGGTCCAAGTGGGCGGGTGGATGAATCTGCTCATGAAACTGGGAATTGGATCGGGGCGGTTCCGGTACGGTTATAGGCTGTCTGGGCAAATCACGATTCTTTTGCACACTCCTACATGTAATCACTACAAAATACTAATCCATAAACCCTAAGGTTGTGTTTGGCAATTGGGATAAAATTCAAGATAGGATATGATTTTATCATATTCTATGTTTGGCGCTCGCTCAAGACATGATAAAGTTGGATATAATGATGATATAAAAAGGATAAAATTATCCCATGGAAGATGTGTGATAAATGTGAATAGGATTTCTAATGTCCATAATAGGAAAATTATTTTTCTTGAATAACAAACTTATTAAATTAACAAAATTGAAATTATATTTCAATATAAATAATATTTGAATCTAATACAAGAAATTAAGATAAAAAAATAAAAAATTATTTTAAATTAATCTTATTTTAATTTATATATTCAACTTTAATTCTATCTTATAATAAACATTCAATTTATAAATTAAATATTTATATTTATTATATATTTTAGGTATTTTTGTATTTTAGGTATGTTAGTACAATTTACTATTTGATAAAATTTTATAAAAGAATGATGAAAGGTGAAAAAAGAAATAATAATGAAAGTAATATAAAAAAGAGGAAAAATAAAATAAAAATAAAATAATGAATAGTGTTACGAGAGATTTTCACCATCTCTATTTATAAACATTTAATGATATGCCGTTTATTTAATAAAAAAAAATGTACATGATATGATGTGAATATATCCTACTTTAATACTGCGATTTACCAAACAATGGACATGATATAAAAAAATAATAGGATTTCATATCCTATTCTATCAAGTCCTATCCTGATTAGAAATCCAGACAACCAAATGTAGTAGGTAAACTCTAGAACCAGATCGGATGGACCCTACATGGCTTGTTTTGGTCCAATTTCATGGTGTATAAGGTAAATTCCAAATTTGAAAAATGGAAAATTAATCCAAACAGGGAAGGTTTTGGGTTCTAGGTCTGGAACCTACTCACCTTGGAACCACTCATCCCTAACTTGTACACCATTCATACTCACTTAACGGAACTTGTACTTTCAAGATGATGCTTACTTGCTACAATACCAAAGTTCACAATTGCTTCCTCAATTGGATGGCATGCTTTGCAGCTTTTGGCAACATCCAATCTGTCTCCAACTTAGTGAATGACAACACATTAGGCAAACTTTTCATTACATGCCTTCTTTGATCTCCACCTATTTCAAAGAATTCAATTTTCAAGTCATCGATGCTTTTTAACACTCCACAATAATGTAACTAAAGATGTCATATATTTTTCATCTTTTATGGATTGTCACTCTTGGCGGATGAAAATTTTTGTTGTTGCTTTAACTTCCATTTTGCGCGACTAAAGGATGAGTTGGACACTTCCCAATTGATTTATATTTTTGTTCTCTCGGCACCATATTTCTTGCTATTTTGTTGCTCTACTATTTTGATGTAATTGATATTTGCCTCGATTGTAAATTAAGGAACGTTACTAAAGTTTGTCTTTCAAGAATAAACGAAATGAACATATAATAATAATAATAATAATAATAATAATAATAATAATAAATAATAATGGGCTGGTCCTTAGGTAGTAGAATCGGACTTGAGTGACTAGGTCGATTTTATGGTCTACAAAGTAGATTTCACATTCCAAAAATTAGAAATTAGTCTTGACAAGATATGTTCTGGGTTCTAGATTTCGAACTTGCGTACCTTAAAACTAATCACCCTAATGATCGACCCAAGGGTGTTGGAGAAACATTCCTAGGAATTTTGATTATTCCAAAAGTATTCCAAAAGTATTCCAAAAGTATCTTTAGTATAATATCTACTATCATTAGTGCGGATGTTCATGATGATTTCTAAAGGACTGCGGTGATCTCCATGATTTCTATAAAGCTTAGGTTGAACTAGCCAGGATGATGGAGATCTTGATGAGATATGGACAAATTAACTATGAAGTTGTGTTCATAAGAGTTTTGTGAATCCATGATCATTAGCTTCTCATCATGTGATCTCTGCCAGCTAATTTGCTTAGTAACTTCATTGGAAAAGATATTGCAAGTCAGTCTTATACGGCCTCTCTGGAAGTAGCATCAATTGACTGGTGATAATCTGCTCATGATGATATTGAGTATCAAATTTGAGAATATCAAGTCACTGACGATGCTGGAGTAACGTTCGTTCAAGGATGATCATTGAGGATGAAAATACAACTATTGGCAACTAGAATAGCGCAGTAGAAGAATCATTATTCGTCACAGAATTGGAAACAGCTCTTGTGAGAATTGCGATGGTAACCGGCGATGTGACAACAACAACATCATAACCTATATCAGGAAACCTTGCTAATGTTTAAAGAAAAAAATTGTATGGGTAGTTTAGCTTCAAAACAAGTAGCTTGCAAAGTCTAGCTTTAGAATAGCAGCTTGCAAAGAATTCTAATGGCTCTTTGCTTCTCGGGACTCTATCCAATGGAAAAATTGAAGATATCTATATAAGAGAAAATCATTTAAGCCAAAAGGCGTTGGACAAAAAATATAGGACAAGCTGAAAGTCTTCATTGCTATATTCTCATCAAATAGTGTTGAGGTTTCCATCGTGGTGTTGTTGTTGCATTGTAATCATGAGAAGATAAGTGTACAAGTGTGATAGTGGCACTTGAGTCCTAATAATATGATCTATCATCTGATAGGATCATTGCTTGTTGATTGTATCTTGGTGATTAGTAGTGCTTTCAAGCCCAAGTTGCGGTTGTTAGTTTTGAGAGTGGATGTAAATTTGATGACAAAGCCGAACCACAATATATTACTATGTGCCATTTTCTAAATAGCTTCTATCTATCTCATTGCACATCAACTAAACCATATCTCATTATTATTTGCTTCTCCTGATTTCCAATGTCGCGACCAATTTTTCGGGATGAACCACCTAAAATTAGGCTAATAGATTACTAAGCCTAAACTTAACTCGGGCTCTCTCAAGTTCATACCAATTCGCGACTTATATTTAAATTTCTTAACAAGCAGATAAATTTTATCTAGGAGTCGCCACTAATCTATTTTTTGGTGGGTCAATTATAAACCAAGTAACGGGAGTTTTACTTTACTTCTACAAACCAGAGATTCTAGGTACGGGGACTTGGTTACACTAGATTTTTCTAATACCCTTTCGGTACTATTTTTTATTATTTTCAAAAGTACTTTTGTAGGCAGCTTAAATTGATTTTAAATCTAATTTCCTAACATGTGAGGCGATCATGCGAGTGTGCAAACCACCAATTTAACATCCAAATAAAATTGTGAATAAAGTGCAAGACTTACCTCATGGCATCGAAAGCATTTGTAATGTTAAATTAAAATCCACATTAACAACCCTAGATATGATTTCTAATTAACATACAATTTCTTTTTTGTTTTTAATTAATGAGAATCATGCAATATGCAATGCAATATAACTAAATGACCTAATTCTAATGACATGCAATTTCTAATTAAATGGAGTAGTAATAATGATATGCATTTCATGAATCTAATCTTAATGACATGCAATGACATTTTTTTATTTTTATTTTTTAAAAAATGCAATCTATCATAGGAATTGAAACTAATTTATCCTAAGTCATTTTCTTTGTATTTTTTATGAAACAAAATTAGAAAAATGTGAAAATTATCTAGCTAAATTAAGATTCTATCTAACTTATATCAAGGATTATGTCAAGCTAAATCCTAATTAAAACTAAGATATCATCTTAACTTAGCAATCTCTAACCTAGGATGCAATTTATCTAAAAAAATCAATCTAAACTTAAATTGAAACATGAAATTTTATCCTAATATGAAATGACGTGCAAAATATGCCTTAATTCTACATGACATATGCATAATAATTTTGTTGTTGTTGTTTTTTTTATTAATTTCGAAATTAATAATTGCCAAATAATTAAACATGCAATCCAAGTTAAAAATCTAGCAGCCTAAATTGATTGATTTGATTTTTGATTTTTTTTTAATTTTTAATTTTTAATTTTTTAAAATTCGAAATAAAATTCCTATTCTAGATATGTAAACCCTAAAACAAGAATTAAACCTAGTTCTAACCTACATTTTTTGGATTTTTTTAAAGAAAATTAACTTAAGCAACACAACTGCAAGTCAAGTAATATTAATAGCCAAAATTGATGAACTATATCTCGCGCATAAAATCGGGTTATCCAATTTTAAACAAAATTACGAATCGAATTTCGGACGGAAGATCGGATTAGCGATTTTTTTTTTTTTTGAGTGATTGCAAGTCAAATTTTGGCGCGAAAATCAGTTGACAATCACAAATTTCAAATTTATTTCATATCATGCAATTTCAATCTTTACATCAAAGGGATAATTACACTAAAAGAGAAAATAAAATAGCAAAAATAATAAAACAAAAACAAGACAAATAAATAAAAGAAAAAAAGAATTACCTAAATTTTCTTTTGCTTTTCTTTTGCTTTTCTTTTTTTCTTTTTTTTTAAAGAAAAAAAGAAAAAGGGACTGGCCGGTCCGTCGAGGAGGAGGGTCGCCGGCGAGGGTTCCGGCGAGGGCACAGCAGGAGCGGCGCGACAGTGGCACGGCAGCAGAGGGCGTCACGGATCGGCACGGGCTGGACTTGCGGGTCAGCATGGCGAGAGAATCGGATCAGGGCGCGGGCTCCTGTGGATCGTCGCTTGGGTGGCGCAAATCGCGCTCAGGTCAGGGGCGGTAGCAGCGTCGCGGCAGTGGCTGGCGACCGGGCACGGGCGGTACAGGGTAGCGGCGCACGGAGGCAAGGCGTCGCGGCGGGACAGAACGCCAGATCTCAGGGCAGATCTGCTGTGGCGGAGGAGATCGGAGGTGCGAGCGTCGAGCGGCTGCCCAGATCTTGATCTGGCGCGGGGTGCTCCGGCAGAGGCACGGTGAACGCGGCGACGAGCAGCAGCGAACGGCAGAGGAGGCGCGGTTGAGTCGCTGCTGCGGCAGCGGGCGAGACGGCGACAGTGCAGGCACGCGGCGCCGGCGCCAGCAGGGACAGCCCCGAGGAAGATGAACAGTCGCACCTAGTTTCTCTTTTATTTTATTTTTTTCGATTTTGTCTCTCTCTCACTTCACTTTTTTTACTTTTCACTTTTGTATTCTTTTTTCACCCGAAAAGAAAGAACCCCCTTTTCCTTTTGCTCTCATAATCTTTTATAAGCTTAAAAAAATGTATTTTCACGATATATTTTTTCCTAGTTGTTCGCGCACCATACTCCTAAATACATCGTTGAAATATACTCATCTCACGCAATATTTCCTTTTGTATTTTTTGCATATTCCATCCAAAAAAATTCCTTTTTTTGCGCAAAATACATCCCTCAGCGTATATGTGAAAAATCTTAATGGAATATGTGAAAAATCATTCCCTCATTGGCGGTCTAAAATAAAAAAAATAAAATGAAAATACTTCTAAACTATATGCCTTGTGTTATTTATTTATTATTTTTTAGTAAAATTAACCCCAAAAATTATGCAAAAATTTGGATGTCAACATCCAAGTATTGATTGTTAAATTCCACTTGATCTTCAAATTTTGTTTAAAAAAAAAAAAAAAAGCTATTCACTCCTTCTATGTTGCTTAGTTAGCCTTAACAATTGGTATCAAAGTTTTGGTGCTTGTCATTTGGAGTGTACTTTTTATTTTATTTTTATGTGCATAAAGATATTCATCTATGGCTAACTTTGGTTAATCTTGTGTAAGTGATTCATAAGCTCTAAGCAAGCCACTATACTTTGATGGAGCAATTATGAATACTGGCGAGTTAGGCCTATAGGATTAACAATGCTGAGAGCAAGGAATCATTGAGAGTCTAATCATGCTTCAAGATAGGATTAACAATGCCAAGAGCAAAGAATCATTCAAAGTCTAGTCATGCTTCAAGTAACAATCCTAGTGATAAGGCTATCTAGTCCAATACGTAAGCCACTCTAGCAGTAGTGAAGCCAAGCCAAGTGGGTAATGTCAAAATCCTGTGGCACCTTATGGAGGAGAAGGCAATAGAGTTAGCACCAAACTCCACTACCATGAAGTGGCTATTTGAGAATCGTAGAATGAGATGATGAATCACATAGTGAGACATATATCATATGTGATCAGGTCGATGGTCGTTAATGCAATCAATAATGTCATCTGCAAGGTCAGGACATTGAATTAGTCCATATTGATCCAACTAAATATGATAGTTTCCAGGTATGTTCTTCAAACTTTTGGTTAATTAAATTTTGGAAATAAATTAG